>JAFREQ010000046.1:3062500-3662500 GCA_025331565.1 Holacanthus passer | reverse complement strand
TAACATAATTCTAACTCCAAATCTAAAACCAAGTCAAGGCCTCAATTTTGTCACCACATTGACAGGATATCAGGTTAAAGTCCCGACCGGGATACAAAAAACAAAAATATACAAATATGCACACATTGACCTTCAATTGCAAATTAAAAACAGTGAACAAAACCTACCAGTTCCCTGCTGGTTAAAGCTGTGTCATCACTCAGGTGCATCTTTAAAGCCTGACAAGCAGAAAACATCTTTTCACTTAACTTGCACCTGAAAGGAATAAAATCAAAAGGTCAGTCTCACACAGTAAATATCAGGATTGACAGGTGAGGCTTTATAAAGTACGTTACCTTTGCTGTGTGTGTGATTTTGCAGAACCTTTCGATCCCTTATTGGAGCCGCCTTTGCTTTTTCTTGCTTGTGTTCCATCTTGAGATGCTTCCCTTGATTTTTTGTTCCCTCTCCTTTCCATGTCCTCAGAGTTTGCCTTCTCACTGGCAGGGAGATCGTAAGATGACACAGGGTCCAATCTAAAGACAAAACACAAGAGTTAATACGAGTCCTGGAGTCTTGTGAAACATTAGTCGAGATATTAGATGATTACCCTGTGGTCACCCTCATGAACTTCATGCTCTTCCTGTTGCTGCTGCAGCCTTGGTCACCGTTCTGTTTCTTCATCACAGAGCGCAGCACCCTGGCATTAGTTGACCTGTCTGCAAACAACAATGCAACACATTCCTCATGAATTCATTTTAAGAGGGAAATCTTTCTCTGACACCAGCTCCTCCTACGAAGCCATTCAATTTTAGACCCTCGGCCACAAACTGGTATGTGGTACGAGAGGCCTTCCAAAACCAGATATCATTCCAAACATTGCAAGTGTATCCCTCAGAAAGAAAAACTTGCCAAGCCAAAGGCGGCTACTTCCTTTAAACCTAACACAAGTTTAAACTGGGCCTCGGGAGTGGCCTGGACGTAAAATATTTTTAAACCAGACTGCTTTCACATAGACAGTGTTCTTTCTTTTGTGCCGTACTTCTCATGAAGATGAGCTTTATAACACACTGACACACACACGTTTACCTTGCCGAGCTGAGGATGCCTGTTGTTCTAACATCTGTATCATTCTCTTCACCTCTGAATCGTTGCCACCTTGTTTGCAGATTCCTGGGTTTTCTTTGTCGCACTTAGAAGAGTCAACTGAAGGCAGAGATGGGGACTGAAACTCTCTGACTGTGACAAAGAAAGAGGATATAAGTGAAGTGTTTGAATAGAACCCACATGATATTATAGACATTACATAAAGTACATTACATAATAATAATAATCCAAAATAAAAATGGTACAGTTTTTGACCACTACTGGCACTATGCTTTGATCAGTGGGCCTCTGTTTTGCTTGTAAGCTCATGGATGATGTGATACACACTCCTGCTATTTGCAAAGGGCTAAGAATAGTTGGTGGTAAGGTGCCAATAAATGTAGCACTGTAACAGCAAAGACAGGGGAAAAAAGACTGCTAGGAAACAATAACTTTGATGTAAACTGCTTTTTGGTGAGATGTAAATTTCTATGTAAATATAACTGTTTAATTCTAAGAAAACTCCACAGGGTAACACTAACTAAATCCCTTCAGCGTTACCTGGTGGAGAATCTAAAGGATGGACTTCTGTTCCTCCTTGTGCTGCAGCTTTGTTATTGCAGGACAACTTGGAGCCGACATTTCCTCTGTGCTGCTGGACGAACCCTTCCCTCTGAGGAGTGTAGTCCTCTGTGAGCAGGTCTCCATGCTCTCTGAGGAGCCAGTGCATCTTCTCGATGTAATGGTTCAGCTCGGGGTCCCACTGGGACGGTGACGGTTGCTGGAACATGTGGCCAGGTTTACCGCATGAAATGGACAAATCCCGTATCCTCCCCTCCCCGACACCGATGCTCCTCGTCTTGATGGGGTCAGGTAGGTGGGATGGTCCAGAGGCCATATTTCTGGTTTTCAGTCCAACCAGGAAATTCTCGTTAATGTTTGTGAGTCCAACACCAGTGTCTCGTGTCACCTTTGTGACGGTCCCTGGTGTTTGTTTTAACACACTTCCGAGCAGACTTGCAGTTCCTACACCAACTGTGCAGGTCTCTGGGGTGCATTTCATATCTTTGCCCCTGCTGCCAACTGACACAGTCCTAGTTAGAGTCTGAGTGGTGTTAGTGTGCTTGTCTTTGGTACTGAGCACAGTGTTAGTGCTGGAGTCTGTGTTGAAGGCATGTCTGGTGTTGGTAAAGCGAGACACTGAGCTGGACACAGTGTTGGTACGCTGACAAGCCGTCTGGGGTGATGCCATAATTCCCAGATCCACTCCTCTGACTTGATCTGTGGCCATGCCCTGAGAAACCACTTCCTTTGCCTCACAGATGATCACGTCAACAGAACAGTCCCCACAAGCTACTGACTTATACTTTATCTTTCCTTTCTTAGACCCCAGGTTCTCCACTGGTATCTCTGTGTTGGTTTCTGCATCACATAACTTTATCTCCATCCCAACTCCTTGCGTGTTCATAAAAACTTGGATCCCCACACCCTTTTCCACAGTCTCCACTCGCTCCCTGACCTCCCAGTGGCTCATGGGAACATCCGGTCCCGTGCAAACATCCTTCAGCTCAGGCCTACAACAAGATACTCCCACACTCTTCACCTCTGTTGCCTCCCCTGTGCTGGCATCTCGGAGCTCTGTGTGATTACCCACTCCCTGGCTCGTGGTGTGAGGCCTCGCCTCGGTGCCTGCGCTCACAGTGGATGGCCTCGCAAAGGAGGCTTTATCAGCTCGGTTCCTAGCTCCTGCAGCCTGAATCTCCAGTTTCAGACGGCTCATCTCTGTCTGGAGAGCTGATTCTTTCAACTCTGCTTCTAAGTGACAGATTCTCTCCTTCAGAGCATCAATCATTAGTTGTTGGGCATCAAGCTCTGCCTCCCGTTCTGTGTAAATGCCAAGATTAACTTCAGACACTTCTGTTGCAATAGACCTCATCTCTACTTGATCAGTGGACACATATTTGTTTTCTTTTAAAGGTTTAGACAAAGTGATATCAATATCTTTATCAGTTCCAACTGAGACTGACTTGACGGCCTTGTCATGCAGAGGGCTTTGGCATTTTCCATGCCAGACCTGCAAATGTCCGCCCTTGATGGTTCTTTCTAATGCCTGCATCTCTTCAGTCAGTTGCCTGAACTCCCTGAGGTTGGTGCAGTCACTTCTCACTATTCCCTCAAGTATTTGCTTGGTGTTCACCTTGTTCTCAATGTCAGAGCTTTCCACACTATCTGCCCTCTTCCAGATCACATCATTTATGTCCTCGTCGTCATTCTGGTTCTTGAGCTGAGACACCAGGTGCCTCTTTTCCTCCTGAAGGACTGAGATTTTTACCTGGAGGATAGGGATAATTTTGACCTGCTCCTCCAGCTCCTTCAGCCTCTGCAGAGCTACTACCATCTGGTCACGGACATGCTGCAGGTGCATGGGGCCAAGACTTGAAACTGGGGTGTTTCTACCAGAGCTCTGTGGGCTTAGCCGAAGGCATCCTGTGCTGCCTCTGCTGCCCAGGGATGAGCTAAGGTGGACATGCATATCACTTCCTGCGCTGGTTGGCTTGTTCCCATTGTTGTTCTGATTATATGCACCCAGGCCAGTGAAGGGGGAGAGAGACCCAGGGGAGCTTACGCCTCCAAAGCTGGCCAGTCGTCGACGGGGATGGGGCTGAGGTGGAGCCTGGCTCGTCCCCTCCTGATCCAAGTGTTTGTGGGTCTCCACACTGGTCTTTTCCACCACAGGGCTTTGTCTTTGTAAGGCGAGAGATCTCGCAGCAGGCTGAGGCTTTGACTCATGAAGTGTGTTAGACTTTGCTGGTCCTTCATTCCTGGGGGGTTTGCTATCCAATGAGGATCCATGTGGTGGAGGAAGAGGAGGTCGACCTCTGGTTGTAGAAGACATGCCCAGTAGTCTTGCATCATCACTGCTGGATGATGACAAGGATTCTGCAGAATGCCACTGGCTGGTTGAAATGCCACTCTGTGCTTTTTCCACATCGTTGATGGCCACTCTGGGCCTCCTCTTAAGGCTTAGTCGCTTAATGGTGATGCCGTGTTGAAAATCGTCCACAGACTTGATGTGGTCCTCGTCCGACTGACAACTGTAGTTTAACCCCAGGTAGGTTTGAAGGCACTCTTCAGTACTTTGACCTGTTAGACCAACAGTGGAATAGAGTAAAGAAGAGTCCACTGGGCTGGAAAGTGAGGAATCTGAAACACTATGTGAAAAATCTGAAATGTCGCCAAATGCATGAGCTTAAAAAAATCTTATGCATGAGTTTAAGTTTCAAACTAACTGTGAAATACACATTAAATTTCAGCAAACCAGTGATATTGAAAACGGAAATTGTTATTAACTCTTCATAACAAAAAAATATCATAGGCAAAAAAACAATATGCGACAGAAAATACAATCTCTCCATTCAGCTTTACGCTATTTAATTTCTGCCCTCACAGTTTCTTTTTTCTTTCCTTACCTCAGTGTTATATGTTCATCAGAGACGGCTGAGTCTAGACGTTCCTTCTATGACCTCGAAATGTTTTTGCCTATAAACTCTCCGAGTCCGTCCCACAAGAAGAGGAGGGACAGAGGAGGATTTACCAATTGTGTAGACGCTCTGTTTTCAGGAGTCACTTCTCTCCAAATGGCACGTCTCTCCACATAGACTGAACCTACTCTATAATTACTCTGCAACTTTCCCTCTAAATGCCCGACCATACTCTTTTCTTCACCACAGACATCTACCAAGTATTTCTGCCAGTGAACAGACAAAAAGCAGAGATCTTTTTCATTTATCAAATAGTTGACAAAATAAAAAAATGTGATTCACGAAGCAGGTAACACTTCAGTTGAGAGAAATCTGTTTTCAAGTATATTATTAAATTTCATTATAACCCCTATAAATACAAAGCTAAACATTGAACAACAACACAGAAAAATGTACAAGTTATGAAATTCAAAACAAGCAAAAACAAGCATTTGAGTTATGGGGAAAATAATAATAGTTACCTGACATATTTCTCAAGATGTAACTGCCTTGTAGTATCAGTAAAGAAGAAATTCCTTTAAATCCAGTCAGACCTTTGAATACGTCTGTAAATAAAAGAAAAATAAAGCAAGTTAACCATCTTTCACATCTCGATAATTAGCTTTGACTGCACATGTTTTTTCCTCCTGCATCACTCGTTCAGCTTCTTCCTCTCTCCCGGCCCAGGCCCTGCAGTCGATACCAGCTAACCTTACAATGCTTACATAGAGGAAATGCAACACCGGGCCACGACATTTTATAGTTAATTCTGCAAAAGTACAGTCTAAGCCTCAGCACACAACAGTGACTCACTGCATCGCAATGTCATATCACTTTCTCATTCGTAAACACCTTCTGTTCTCAGCGTGTGGAGCTTTTAAGGAGAGGGGGGTTTTGCAAAGAATGCACACTGGCTTTAGTGATGTTTGTGTTTTGTACAGTTAATATTTTTCTCCCTTCATAGATGGTTTGCAAGTGAATAGTCGAATAGTGTTTTATGTATAACCTAAGATTACATGAGACAGGTAAGGAGAAACTAGGAAAAGCATCAGGACTCAAAAGAGAAAAGAACATTCAATCCATGCACACAAGGAATATATTAAAGATATTGTACTAGATTTAAAACATCTCAGACTAAAGACTGCTGTCAACATCAGTACCATTAGTAGGATGTAAAATAGTAACTTCATGTAAATACAATTATTAACATTTATGAATTTGCTTTCAGCTCGTACACCCAGGCTCTGACTTTTTTACTTGGAGTTGGAGTTTACTTCATAAATCATGGATCACTAATATATCTTACACTGAGCATATGTATGTAGGTATGTGTAAGTAAATATTTGGTGTGTATAAAAGAAAAATTCCAGTCCACATCAAAATCAGGCTGTTTCCTCTCTGACTCCATCTGAAGCCGGAGTGAACAAGCAGACATCAAGCCTCAGGCCACAAATCCAATAAGTTGAGCAAGTTCTCTTTAGAATCAGCTGCAGTGACCTGAAGTCCTACTTCTGCTGCTCTCGGAAAAACGTGACAAAGTGACTTGGGAAAACTCATTGTAGGAAAGTCAAGTTTGCAGTGAAAAACAAAACTTGGAACTAAGAGACGAAAGGGAAAATTTTAGTATGTGGGGCTATAAACATTGTGGAAAATACTATGAGGCAGCTCAACTTCCAATGTAACTGCTGCAAACTATTACATAATGATCATAAAGATCTCATTCGTCTGTGGATGTGGTTCCCAACTTCTGTCTATGTTAATGTTTTGAACATTCTTCTTGTGAATTGCTGAAAAATTTCAACTCCAAAAATTATTAACATAAGAAGGAAAAACCAAATCACACTTTAGTTGAGCTGGTCATAACTACAGAACATATGCAACAGAGGTCAAGTAGACATTGCTTTATCTTCAGGGGTCATAAGCCACCATGATTGGCTCTGGGATGGTATTTTCCTGTTTTCTAGACTTTGTGGAAAGTTTTTTATTTTTGTCTAATTTGCAGGGGTTTTAAAGTCCTCATTATCATTTAGCTTTGAAGATGCAATTCACCAAAGAATCAAACTTTTGACTCTCACATCATGCAGACAGTAACCTGCTAAAATTGGTAGGTCTTCCTGAAAAATAAGATATCTTTTAGTTAAAGATTAATGAAAATGGGACAGATGGGCTGGATGTAGCTTAATCCTGACGCCTTATGGCCATGCTGAGTAAATACAGGATACACTGTGATGAGATGCTGGTGCAAAACTCTCACTTGACTTTCTTATAATCAACTGTATGTTTAATGTTTAAAATCTAGATCAAACTCAATCTGCAGTTTGTCAGTGAGCTGATGTGATGAGCTGCTACTCACCTGTGCAGGTGAACACCTACAACAGCAGGTTCGGCTGCAGAAGGTAAAAACACTGGATCTTATCAGTAAGAAAAGGTGAAATTATTTACCCATCACTGTCTCCTGTTTCCTCCTTTGATTCACCTGTTTGCTTGTGAAACGCCATTTCTGTGTAGAGACAAGTTTTCACTCTGTAGGACAGCCACTGCGCATGCGCACAGAGCTATCACCATACCCAGGTGCTGCTGGGAGTCAGTGAGCTGATGAATAGTCTTCAATAAAATATTGATGATGTCTTTTCTGCCATTGAATCCATTACACAGCATAAAGACCACATTATATTTTGCCTCTGATGCATCTTTATTACAACTTTCTGCAGGTTATAATAAAAAAAATCAACAATTATGTTTTTAGGACATATTTTATTTCTTTACTCAAACTGTATATTTACTCTTAAAAGCTAATCAAACAATTTTGGTTAAATATGGTGAATTTGTTCAATAATATTACCTAAATTTAGTTTTCCCTTCAGTGACATAATGAAATAAAATTCTATGAGAAATTTGTAAAGTCAAATAAAACTACACAGTATTTTTTGTTTCAGTATTCTGTAGGGGTTTAACTACACTATTCCACTATTTAAAATACAATAACAAAAGGCAAAAAGAAGTTGGTCCCTCTTACATCCTGCTGAACCTTATCAGAAATGTTCTGATGGTTCTGCAAAAGTTTAAGAATTAAGTGGCTGCTTTTTTTTGCAATGAATTACAAAACTTAATTAGTTTCAGGGCACATCAACGTTATCAGGAGGAAATTAAATGCTCCTTAAAAAATTGAATCTTTGCCCAGACTTCATTCATATTCAACAGCTCTTTGGCTGCACAGCGACATCATGTGGACAAAGGGGAGAAATACATTTTGCACTCCACAATAGAGCAAAACCAAATTTGTTCTAACACAGTTTGACTGGAATAAGGAAAAAAGAGAATGTTTTAGTGTAAATTATTTTCTTTACGCACATGTTTTTAGTCAACTCTTCTGAATGTGTATATGTTTGCATAAGGGACACCAAACATCCATTGAGTAATTTTTGCAGCTCTCACACGCTGGTTTGCAAAACTGACCTTTGCAACTACATTTTTATCATTAACCTGAAAAAGCCATGAATGGTGTGTGATTAACCGTCATACATTACCTCATCATGGCAGCTATCATCATGCCTGGTATCTTGTTAAGGTCAAAGTTCAACTTCAGCTTCTCGTTGTGAAACATTTCACGTCAGCTTGTGTTGTAAGTCAAGCAACTGTGAACTGAAGTCCTTTTACCTTTTCATGTTTGTGCCACAGATAGAGGCAGCCATAAACTAATTACATGCACAGAGACACACTGACACAGACACAACAAACGCCCTCTGAATGTGGAATGTGAATGTCTATTAGTGTACCTTGCAAATACTGTTTCATCAGCACATGTGAAATTAAAGGTGTTATATAAAGTCAGGACAATGAGATTTGAACTTTACACTTCTTCAGGATCATGCAGGGAGGGAATGCTTCAGTAATGTCTCCAGTCATATTCAGTACAAGCACCAGTTTTAACACAAGAAAAGTTTTTGCAAGGAAAATGTATTAGCGTCAGTTGAACTATGATAAATTCGCAAAGCACGATTCATAAATTGCTTGACACTTGTGAAACTAAACAAACGAAATAATAGGAATCCACCAAATATTTGAAAAGCAGAGAGGTTTTGTTGACGTGCTGTAATGAAATCGGAGTTAAGCTAAGTGATTAATGTAGTGCCGCATAAACAGTGTTTCTGTTAAAAGCTTTTGGAGTAATGATGCTCTTCTGCACCATGAACATAATGAAACAACATCCAATTGCGTTCAAGTGCTAATTCGAGTGTAAAATCACAGACATTCATTTATTATGTGTTTTTTCATTCTAAACATTCTTCACAACTTTACATCGCAGACTGATGAAGCCAGATAATCTGAGCAGGGAGTGAATCAGGAGAAGGTCTTTGTTACTTTAAAACAACTGCTCACTATCTTTGAACTTTGCTCTTTTTACAGGAGTGATCGAACCAAACCCCTGACTGTGAGAACGGACACTTTTGATTGGTTAAAACAATTGCACACCCCCATCCCTTCCCCCTATCTCACTTCTAGAGATCACTTTTTAACTTTGTGGCTACGTTCATCTATCTCACTTAAGGCATTAGGTCCCAGTCCCACACCTGACAGCAAGATGTCTGACAAGGGAGGCTTCGACACCAACGTGCAGACCCTCACCAGGTTTGTCCTGGAGGAGGGCAGGAGGGCCCACGGAACAGGTGAGCTGACGAACCTGCTCAACTCCATCTGCACAGCTGTGAAAGCCATCTCCACTGCTGTCAGGAAGGCTGGGATCGCTAACCTGTGAGTGGCGTTTCTGAAATATAAAAGGAAGCATGCATCTGAATATGAAGATGAATACGAGGTTGTCCTGTAATTACTGGACAGATTAATGAGAAGAGGGAACCACAGTGTGCATCCTGTTTTATAAATCAATGTGGTGTCGCTGTTAGTTGACGACTTCTATTTGCTTTTATCTTAACATTAGTTTTAAGTTAGAAAGTTTCAATTTCTATTCTGTTCTGGTGCATTAGTTTTTCTCTCTTTCATTTCAATGTGTTCTCATATCTGAGTTTAGTTTTAGTTACATGCAGTTTGGCATTAGAGCACTAACTTAGGCTCCTGGCCAAAGGTAAACTCTGCACATGTTGTGTACAATCCCAGAGGGCAGAGGTCAAGAAGATAATGGCTTTTCAGACTTTGTGCACTGGTGCAATAATTTAACAAAATAATAACAAACATACTGTAAAAAACAAATAAAGAGACACTTATTGTAGTTTATTACAGGATTATAAACATAGTTCACTGTGTTTTAAAACTGCATGAGAATAGCTTTGATTCAGGCTTTGATTGCTTCAGTCTGCTCCGCTCTCCTCTCTTGGAAGATATGGAATTGCTGGAAGCACCAACGTGACGGGGGACCAGGTGAAGAAACTGGACGTCCTGTCCAACGACCTGGTCATCAACATGATCAAGTCGTCCTTCAGCTCCTGCGTGCTGGTGTCAGAGGAAGACGAGAAGGCCATCGTTGTGGAACCAGACAAGAGGGTACGAACATCTGGACAGTTATGTTACAGATTTTGATGTTTTTCTGTGACAGTGCTAAAATGATTTGTTCTCAACTGACAGGGAAAATACATTGTGTGCTTTGATCCACTGGATGGTTCCTCAAACATCGACTGTCTCGTCTCAATTGGAACAATTTTCGCCATCTACAAAAAGGTTTGTGATTCAAAACACTCAGCCACTTGTTCTGTATGTCATTCGCTTATATGTTATATAGATCATCAACATTTGTGTTGGTTTCCAAAATGCCTCTCCCATTTTTTATATATTTTTTCACACGTTGTTCCACAGACCACAGATGATGAACCAGCTGAGAAAGATGCTCTGCAGCCCGGAAGAAACATCGTGGCAGCTGGTTACGCTCTGTACGGCAGCGCCACCATGATGGTCCTCTCCACTGGTCAAGGAGTCAACTGTTTCATGCTTGACCCCGTAAGATTTTTGTGTAATAAATAGCATCAGAACTGACATCTAAATATACATATTTTTGTTATGTTGCTATTATTCCTTTCTCATTCTGTCAGTTTGTCTTCATGATGGTATTCAGATACGTTTCTCATCAGTTCGTTGCATTTCTTTTCAGGCAATTGGTGAGTTCATCTTGGTAGATCGTGATGTGAAGATTAAGAAAAAGGGAAAAATCTACAGTTTGAATGAAGGATATGCTCAGCATTTTTATCCAGACGTGACAGAATACCTACAAAAGAAGAAACACCCAGAGGTACAGTCACAGTTTTTAAACATTATTACACAAAGGCCTCATGTGGAACAACGGCACCATTATTGATTATATTGTGTAAATTGAATTTGATTCTGAATATCTGACTCATAAATTAACAGTTGCATGTTTGTGTTTGTAGGATGGTTCTGCTCCGTACGGCAGCCGATATGTTGGTTCAATGGTAGCTGATGTTCATCGTACTTTGGTGTATGGAGGCATCTTTTTATATCCTGCTAATGTCAAGAGTCCTAAGGGCAAGGTGAGCAAAGGAGTTTATACAAGTTCAAGTTTCAGTAAAATCCACTCACAGGTTATTTGTCATGTACATATGCATATCTTGTCACTCCTCATTCAGCTGAGGCTGCTGTACGAGTGCAACCCCATGGCCTTCATCATGGAGCAGGCGGGAGGCATGGCCACGACAGGAGCCATGAACGTCCTGGACATCCAGCCCACCACCATCCACCAGCGAGTTCCTGTGGTCCTGGGATCCCCTGATGACGTGCAGGAGTATATTTCCATCTATAAAAAGCACAACAAATGAGGTATTCAGCTCTTTTATGTAGCAGCCGCACACAGGACTGTATAAAACAGGACAAACAAAGCATAATTTAATGTTTTTTTTTCCAATCTAAAGCAGGAAAACAGCTCAATCAAGTGCTTTCTACTCATTCCTTCAGCTACTCTGATGAAGGAACCAGGAACCTGGATGGACCTCTGAAGTCCGCCTCACACTACGCTCAATCCATCTTGTCGGTGTAAGAGTTATTTGTAGAGACTTACGCTGTGTTTTTTTAAATAAAGACGAATGAAAAGATCCTTGTTTTCTTCAGTGAGCAGTCCTTCATGCATGTTATGTTATGCCTTAAAAAAGAAGTTTGTTTGTAGTTTTCATTCTCATCCAAATCTACCATTTTGTGATTTTGTGTGACCACCTCACATCCACCAAGTAAAATTTCAGCCCATCTCCAAAGCTGAAAAATACTGTGTAATGTCATTGTCCATCTGCTCAAACTGCTTTTGAAAGCAACGGGCCTAATCGAAGAACACTGGCCTGAGGTATAACAGGATGTTTACACGCAACCTGGAAGCTGCCAAGTCCACAGTCATTCACCTTCTGTGCTCAGATGTGACCTGCCAGTCTGGGAATCCGACCAGCCCCATTCTCCCGTTTCTAAGACTGGATGAACAATGCTCTCCTTTCATTTTCCTGCTCAGAAAACTGAGACCAACTCCTTTTTGTTTTAACATAATGGGACCTTGGGATGAAAGCCCAGATATCTCCGAACGGGTAAAAGGCCGTCATTGTTCTGAATGACTGTAAATCAATAATAAGAGTAGTTCTATATATATATATATATATACAATATATATTAGAATTATTATTTTCACTCGTTTTCTCAACATTTTGTCATCTTTTTCATGTAGCTGATAACTTATCCTATAATTAAAATGTTTTAACCTTAAGGGAATAGTTTTGAGGAAATCTGCTTATTTACTTTTTTGGCAAGACTCAGATGAGAGGATTGATTTGACTCAATGTCTGGACTGTAAACATGAAGGTAATAAACCCCACCTAATTAACACATAGTATTTAATTTGTTTTGTTCATACAAAAACTAAATTTTCTGAGCTTAAGTCACTGCACTGGGCCAAGAAATAGTCCCATCACATAACCTCTATTAAAGGGTGGTGCATTTTGTTACCTTTGGATGGAGCCAGGCTAGCTGTTTCCACCTGTTTCCAGTCTTTCAGCTAAGCTAAGCTAACCGCCTGCAGGGTCAGCTTCATATTTATTGGACAAATATGAGTGGAATGAATCTTCCCATCTTGGCAAGAAAGATGATAAGTGAATTTCCCAAAATGCCGAACTGCTTTTTAACTTGAGATGACATAAAGTTAGAGGATGGTAAAAGTTTTTTGTTTGTGTCCATTATCAACTTTCATTTCTTCCCTCGTTAGCCTCTCATGATTTCTGGCATCAGCAGGACGCCCCGACAGGCCTCGGCTCAGCCAGAAATGTTTCAGCTTTGCCACTTCGCTAATGAGCCAGAAAGACTCGCCGAGAAAAACAAAAAAGATCAAACAGTCTGCAAACACAAAAGCCTCATTCAATCAATCGAGTTTATTTAGGAAAGCAGTCATTATGGTGCGTCTGTCTTCTCAGTCACCGTACACACTCTGTATCCTTCCCGGTACTGTGCCGTAGCTTCCAGCAAAGGATAAAAGAAAGATTGAAAGTTTGATATGAAGCTTAATGAACGTATAATAACATCGTAATGACACAGTTGTGTGGACGACTGGCTGCTGATGCCACTTGGAAACTTGGCGCAGAAGCGAAAAAGCTCCACGCGATGGAATTTTTATTGCCTTTTTTTCTTTACGTCTTGGCAATGTAAAACCTCTTAATGTGAGAATATTGTATGTGAGTCATCTGAAAGTTAAATCAAGCGAATTGATAGCAGATGTTCGATCAAAGATGGACGACTCTGCTGCAGAAAGAACTTCTTTGTGTATAGGGAGAAAATAATTCACGCAGCTCCGGCATGCTGGGCTGAATCCATACTGTCTGGTATTCACCGAAAACTGAACAACTTCCTGTGTTTTATGTGTGTTTGTCAGAGTCAGCAGTCAGTGCCCGTGAGACACACAAACACTTACACGTTACAGGCACACTTGTTTATTTCGATTTTGTTCAGACTGTGTATGATTATAGGTTCCTGAGTCAATATTTAGATTTTGCAGGAAAAGCAAAAACCCAGGCTGTTTATGGTTCCCGTGCTACTGTGTGTGTGTGTGTGTGTGTGGCATGTGTTTGTGCTTTATGTACTACATGTGTGCTTATATATAAGGACAAGATGAGATGAGATGTCTCAGGTTGAATAATAGTCAAACTGTTGAAATGAATATTCAGAATAAGCGGGAAACTTTAAGGATTATAGCCGAATGTGTTTTTGTGTTTGTAGTCGTTTCCATTTTTCCCCCAAAGGAGAAACATCTTCTGCATCAACGTCTGACTTTTAATTTCTCAGACAAAAACAGAACAATATTAAATTAACATTATATAACAGAGACTGCGGTTGTTCCCAGAATATTTTAATAGAAATCGTCTTGTCACGGCTCCTTCTGCCGACTGGTTTACTCTTCATTTGAATGTGGTCATTTTTAATATAAAACAATAGTCACATCTTTGCCTTTTTGCTGTTTCATTGTATTTATGCAACACTGTTTTGTCCCTTTCTCTCCGTCTCGCCACGACAGGTCAGTACCTGCTGTTGTCTGTCGTAGCCCCTCGCTGTCTGTCTGATATCCAGCCCAGGTCCAGACAGGCTCTGTTTACTTTACACCCAGATGAAGAGTGTTATCGTGGTGCGTCTGTGGTGTGTCTGCAGCTGACAGCTCACTCAATCGACAACCTCCCCCCCCGCAGCCAGTCTCAGTTTGACTGGATGGAAGAGGAAGATCACAAAGACAAGATCCTCTAATTTATGTTTATGCAGAAATGAGAGAAACAGTCAGTCAACAAACTGCTTTGGTCCAGACTTAAATATCTCAGCAACTATTGGATGGATTGTCGTGTTTTTTTGTTTGGAAGTTTATGGTTTGCTGAGGATTAATCCTATTGATTTTGATGATCCTCTGACTTTCCCCCTCGCGCCACCATTACCATTAGTCTCAAACCTGTTTTCATTAGCAGACAGTAAAGAGATGACAGGAAATGAGGGAAGACAGAAAGATGCAGTTCAATGTTCAACTCAGTCAATGCACCAACATGTTATTCTCAGGTGCTTAATCTTTTTCTACCAAGTGCAGGAATCTATGTAGCCTGGGCTGACGAACTATGTTGGGTTAGATTTATAAATGTTCAGGTGATTAGCAAAATCCCACAAATGCCCAAAATACATAGGACAGTGAAACAGCTGATTGTGTTGCTCTCAAAAAGAGAACTATATCTATAGATCTATTCTGTAAGTGACTTCCACCGTGGACGAGCTTCTTTCTGCCAGATTGTGAACAATAAAAAGGTTTTATAACTCCAGTCATCAGCCCACACGTTAGAGCCCACAACCTCACCTCTTGTTTAACTGATCAGCACGGCGGCTTCTCTCAGCACAGTGACAGTAAGCAGACTCTGAGAGCCCATGTTTAAATTAAACATAAACTCTGTATCCCAGACCACCCTGACGGGAGCTAACGGCTAATCCAAATACAGCCTCAGCGTTTGTCCAGAAAGGACCCATATTTGTACCTGATCCTTCACGCATCCACAATCCTGTCCACCCCCCACCCCCGCCTCGTGAATACTCTTATTTTGGAGGTAACAGTCAAAACATCTAAAAGTTTCCTTGACGATTTGCCATCACAAGACCACATTTTATATTTCCACACCCAAAATCTTAAATCCAAACTGACGTATGAGTGAGTGAGTGACAGTAAGAAAACCTCCCTTTAACTCTCTGGTTTCTAGCTCAAAGCTATTTTGTCACTTTGAAGAAAACTCTTTTCTAAGACTGGAACCAAAACTGATGTGAATCTACTGAAGCCAAGTTGGATGTGTGAATCCATTA
Organism: Holacanthus passer; assembly: GCA_025331565.1. Lineage (NCBI taxonomy): Eukaryota > Metazoa > Chordata > Actinopteri > Pomacanthidae > Holacanthus > Holacanthus passer. The sequence continues at coordinate 3,647,111 of JAFREQ010000046.1, read as the reverse complement.
CAGCAGTTTAAAGGCAAAGAAATGTTGTGTCCAAAGTTATGTCACTAGGCAACATTAATAATTGCACTGAACTGGCCCAGTCACTTCTCTCCAGTTTACCTTTGATAACAGACTTTATTAAACGTCTATCTGCTCCTGCACGATATATGTGTCTGTTGGCAATGGATCAGCACGAAACAAATCTCAGTGCATCAGATTAAAATAAAGTGTGTCCTTTCAGTGATTCCTGTAGGAACGTTCATCTTTCTTGTTTCACATGCGGTGGTTCAAATACAGTAGTAACCGCAGTATTTTGAGGTATTTGTCTATGGAAGTGGGAAAAAAGTCCACTCAGATCATCTTGATTTATTCTAGGGTGTCATGGATGGGGACAGTTGGACCAGACCACCGCTGGCGCTGTGCGGGTGTGTTTGGATTAAAAGCATGCATGTGGTTACTGTCAGTGAAGACAGTCTCATCTGAGCTCGACCACCAGAATCTTCTTAAGCTTAGAGTCAGTGTTTCTTACGCTTGTAGGACGTGTGTGTATTAAAATGCAGGAACAATAACTGTAATATATATAGAAGATATCTAACCAGCAAACTACAGGCTTCTGCACTGACGTAAACAAAAATACAATATATAAAAGGATGCTCTCTGATATTTTTGTGTCACTTCTCAGATGTAATACAGTTCTGCAGTTATCGTGTATCTTGGGCTGCTTGGAATGAGATTGTCCACCGGGGTTATGCATCAAAAACCTGTTGACTCTCACTCAAAAGTCATAAACCAGCCCACTCGTTTCCTGTATCCAGCCTGACGTTCTGAGAATATCCCCGAGGCTGCCAGAATCTAAGAACAATACTAAAACGGCATCTTCAATCCAGCCCTAACGTTGTGATTGCTAATGTCAGGGAAGCCCTGGGTCACATCTCATTTTCTGTCTCCCGAAACAGCAGCTACGCCTTAAAGATCGAGCTCAGAATGTGCCCCACGCTGGCGGGATGCCAGGCGGACTCAGTTACAGAATGTACCATGGAAATGAAGAACTGGCAATCTTGTGTTCTGCCTCTCCGGCTCTGCTGTGGGACTGAGCACGCAGAGTAATAATCCCGCAGTGATCGCTTCCAGCCCCGACTGAAGCATCTCACATATCTTTTAAGAAAACATAACTTCTTAAGGAACCTCTTAAGCAACAGCGCGACATTTTGGGAACTCGAGAGTTAGATGAGAAGATTAATACCACTCTCGTATTTGTCGGTTAAATATGATGGTTTAGTTTAGCTCAAAGGTTGGAAACGGGAGGAAGCCAAGTTCTATATGAAGGTAACAAAAAGCAACTAAAGCTCATTAATTGAAATAGTGAGTAATAAACTTCCTTCTGTCTCGGTTCGCCAAGAAATAGATCAGCACATAATCAACGTATGAGGGTGAACTGTCATTTTTAAACTTTTTTATATTAAACAACTGAGATGTTTGTTTCCAGTCTTTGTGCTAAGTTAACAGACTGTATTCATTTATTCAATAGGAGAGGTTTAGTGGCTCGAACCCAAAACCTCCTTACCCAAAATAAGTGTGTTTCCCAAAATGTCAAACTTGTACTTGCAGCAAATGACAGATTCCATTCATTGCAGATTAGTCCAGATTTTATATTCAAGCTCTGGCGTCTCAGAGGAATTACTAAATGGCTCAAATATTGACAGGACTGTGCGCTAATGACAACCAAATCCATTTCCTTGGCAGCGACCTCAGCGACACCGAGCGCTGTGGTTGGCATCAGTAGTCGTTACAGCGTCACATGAAGATTGATCGGGCCACAGCGATAATTATTGTTCCTGATTCCTGTCTTTATTCATGCTCATCAACACAATGCAGCTTGGATTGGAGCCTCCTGAAATCAGCCTTTAAAATCATAAGAGTCAGAAATTCAACACTTAAGGTGAACCTCTTCTTCATCCTCAACTCTTGTGAGGTGGATTTGTGATTTTCAGGCTTCTTGTTAAGATTGAATGAACAATGACTCCTCTGTGCTGAGGTCGTGGCGGCGTATCTTTTCTCCGAAGAGCCGTTTCCTCTCCAAGAGAAACGTGATCAGAGTTTGCAGAGGAGAGGTCACGTTTCAAACAAGAAGCAAAACCCCCGTCTGCCCTCGAGTCTCTTTCTCTTCTGTAACAGCCTCCTCTCTCAGACACAGACGCCCTCAGCGGTATCACCTCTGGGTGCATTTGTGTGGCTTTATTATCTTGCCCTCTTTGTAGTGAAGAGAAACGCCTCTGTTATCTTATCATTACCTGACCAGTGTCACTGAGTTTCTCCATACTGCGGACCTAAACATCCCTGGGGGGTTTCCATTGTTCCTTATAGCACAGATTTTCCTGCAGGTGTCATTAATCTACAACAGCGCCCGCGATCAATTATTCTTCCTCTGTGATGGCGAAACCAGCGTCTACCTCTCCGTCTGCAGTTTAACTCTCTGTTTTGATCCATTTAACATCTGCTTTCCTGCAAAACCCTTAAGTGAAACACTAACAACCAGAACATGAATCTTATTGTAACGTTGTCCAGCTTTGCTTCCTGTCACAGTGTTTATCTGCTCCACGAAACCGTCTGATGGGAAAGCAACACACGAAAACATTTGTCTGTCTGCTCATCCTCGCATCACCACGTCCCCAACGTTTGCCTTTGACGACTGTAACTTTCATTTTGTTGCTTTACGGCCGGACTGACCCTCGTGTGAACTTGTGCCTCTGTTCTCTTCTGAGTTCAAAGACAAATCCTTTTCCTGCCGTGGTGCATGGCCTCCCCCCCCCCGAGGGATTCACTCGGTCTCAGAACATGTGGTACCATCTCAAAACATCTCTGCTGTAATAAAAATACAAGGCTGGATGATGTTTGCTGTTTACATCCACGTCTGCCCCGACTCATATGATAGAATATATGTAGTGAAGGAATTTAATAAAAAGTATTAAGTGTATTTTATCACTATATTGATAATGCCTCTAATAAGGATTTTGCTGCAAAGGAGGTACAAGATTTAAAACGTGGATGCTTCACACACATCTTCAATCCGGCAGCACAGAAGTTCTTTACAATCAGGACAGTTTCAAAGTTTCAGTATCTGACTAAATGTGAAATATGGTCACAATCTTCTGCTCCTGAGTTACGGGGTTGAACAATGGCCAGAAAAGTGTTTTTGCAGAACATTATAATGTCACACTGAAGCCGACCTTTGACCTTTTGGATATAAAATGTCATCACTTCATCAATTTAATCCTTTTAGACATTTGTGTGAAATAGGTCACTGACTTTTTTAAGACTGGAACCAAAATAATTCATCCTGAGGGGGACGTGAATGTCTCGTCCAAATTTCATGGCAATGCACAGAATAGATGGAAGAGAGATGATCACCAGACTTATTGACTTCATTGTCTGGGAAGTAAAAATTAGATTTTGTTGCAATCCATTTTGTAGACATTGAGATATGTCGCTGGACTGATGAAAACTATGACCTGATGCTGGCACGAGATGAAAAGTCAGGGGATGATTAAAGTCAGACGGATTCATCCTCTGGGCGCCATGAATTTATGTATCATGACAATGCATCTAATTGTTGTCGATACATTTCACTAAAAAATAAAATGTAAATGTTGAAATGGCGCTGGAGCAAACATGACGGGACAATCAATATCATTAGGATTAATCTTCTGAGGACCATGAAAGTCTGTCCAAAAATTCATAGCAATCCATCCAGAACAATATTATACCGCTTGTGTGGCTGAAATCACTTTGATCCAGGACATTTGATCTCTTTCATCTAATCTCTCAGGTGGATGCCAGAAAACAAAATGGCTGCAGCGCTTCGTTACTGACTTGAGTCGAGATGACACTTCTGCATATTCGTGTCATGACTGTGCCGAAGCCAACAAAAAGCTGTTTTCCTGTTTTCACTAAAGACATATGAATTCCTCTCTTTCATGTGAAAATAATGATGGAAAAATATCAACATATCTAAGACAGACATCTGAGAATTTTCCATGAACCGCAGAAAAATGAAAAAATACAGGCCGAGAAACACTTGGCAGCTTTTTATTATCGACTCCTTTTCCTGCTCTCCCCTCTCCCTGTGCTTCTCTCCGAGCTTGGAAGCACTTGAATACAAAGTTCAGTGAATTGTTCTGGCATGGCAGCTCGTGTGTAATGACTTCTGACAGCAGTGGAGACAAACTGAAGAGCATGTCTGTCTCTGCATGAGTATTTACAAATCTGCTCTCGGGAACCGCATTCCAATTCTGGAAACACTATTATATGCAAGTCGCCATGAACGACCGCATGTAGAGGACGCATATCCGGAGGTACACGTTGAAATAAATGGACGGCAAGACGGCGAAGGAAACCGTCCTCATATTTCCCTCGGAACGATCTGAGAAGTTTGGTGTATAAGTAAAGAATCTAAGTGATGTATTAGGGTAATTTAAGAGGTACAGTTTGGGGGGAGAGCAGCTGCCGACTCCATCATACAGAGCTGCTGGCTCCACTGAATCTGGCCGTTGTTCTTATCTGGCCGCCGTCCAACTCTGATGGGATTCTGCTTCTGCTATGCATTATGAGCTCCTTCTTGAAAGTGAAATGCAAGCGTGGTCAGGGTGTGTTCTTTAGTTTGTTCCCAGTTGTTTCTTTGTGCGGGCCCTGTGCATTTGCGGCTCTACGAAAACTTTGCACAAAAAGAAATCAGAATAGTCACGTCCTCAGGAGCGACCCATATCTATCTCTGCTAAGTGCCGGCTTTGGCCTCGGCGGTCTGGGCTGATGTCAGGTTCCTTGTATAGTTAATGGGGACCCTTGAGCAGTTTGCCATTTGGGCTTTCTCTAACCTCCGCTTTGAAGTTTGCTTTAAATTGAGTCTGCAGTCATCCTGTTGCTCTGGTATGCCAGCTGGACGAGGTGGACGGGGGTGTTTGGGTTGTTTGGCTAAGAAACTCTTCTGCTCTTGTCTTGACTCCTCTCTAATCTCTCTAATTGGAATCGGGGGGTCTGAGGGTCCCCTGAGAGCTGCCAGATCTTTGTGGTCATACTGTGGTGATGTGACGGGGTCAAAGGAACAGAGTTATCCGAATGACTGAGTGGTTTTCTCTTCTACACTTTGTTCTGTCGACCCCAAATCCTGTTTTTATTCCCAGTAGCCTCATGTTTGTTTACACGGTGTGTGAGTGCAGTAGTTGTTCCTCTTCACACTCTTTGTCCTGCTGAGTGTTTTTGTTAGGAAATAGGAAACACTATGTACCAAAAGGTAAAGTACTGGGTCATCAGGATTTCACGCCACTGCTTGAACAGAATGGGCAGTAAAAAACAACCAAATGTGTTTTTTTTACTTTGATACTTTGCCATCTCCATATCTGGAAATCATAGTTCTCAAACCTCCGAGCTGTCGTGACTTTATTGGTGTGTGCAAATGTGTCAGTGCGGTGTTCACGGTTATACGTTATATTGTAGCTGTGCGATCGAGGCTTGTTATGTTTCCCGGTGCAAAGTGTAAGACAGGAGCTCTGCATGTGTTATAACAGCTGTCGTTCGTCCCCGCGGGGAGGCAACACAGTCCCAGTGTTTTCCAAAGAAACCGTGCCTCACTGAGTGCAAGTCTCACCGCGGGGATGAGCAATTTTTCAAGAATCAGACCACAGCAGTTGAAATTTTGCAGTGGTATAATACAAAACAGGATATTTATGGGTAAACTACAGCAAAAATGACACATAATCCCAACAAAACACGGCATAAAGATTTTCAGCTGAGGCTTTTTCATCTTTTTGCATCTAAGACAAATTTTATCAGAAGACAGTACAAACACAATATATTTAATGTTTGATCATCAGCTTCATTGTTTTTTGTAAATATCCGCTTATTCTGAATTTGATGGCAGCAACATGTTTCAAACCAGTCGGGACAGGAGCAACAAAAGACTGTGAAAGTTGTGGACTGATCCAAAAACACCTGTTTGAATCATTCCACAGGTAAACAGGTTCATTGGTAACAGGTGATAGGATCATGATTGGGTATGAAAGGTTCATCCTGGAAAGACTCAGTCGTTCACAAGCGAGGATGGAGAGAGGTTCAACACTTTGTGAACACATGATTGGATAAAGGAGATTAATACATGGGCTCAGGAAGACTTTGTGAAACTGTTGTAAATGGTTGCATCCTGTTTTTATTAATATTTTACACAGAATCACAACTATTTTAGAATTTGTTTTGCACTTTTAAATAACAGTTGTAACCTCATTTATAATACATAAATAGAAATAAGAATAACTGATTTTCACAAATAAACTTCTTCATCATCTTATAACTCCAAGTTGTTTTCGTAGTAAGACAACAAAAAGTGCTTTTGCAGAAACTTTCCTTCAGTTTGAAACAGCAGCTTGCGTCACTGCCAGCGTGTGACGACAGAATCTCAGCAGTCGATCGGACCAATCGGACGCCGGTGTCGCAGTAACCTCATCAGCCCATCAGCCCTCATCACAGAGCTGCTGCGGTCTGACTGGATGCTGGTCGGAAGAGAAAGCGGATGAGTGTCTTCAGGAAAAAGGATACATCGGAAGAGTTCAGGAAATAACTCTTTCACTAAGTTTTTTTTTTTTTGGAGATGTTTGAGGGAACTTTTCCTCCTCTGCGCGCAACAGCCGGAACTTGAACTGTAAAGTTTTTGCAGCATTAACACTTTTTGATCATGTTGTCGTGGACATCCTTGGTGAGCTGTTGCATACTTTGTGGCGCCTCTCTGACTCTCCAGCTGTGACATGATATGAAACCATCTTGGAGCAACCTGGTTTTTACGCATGGATGATACAGAAGCCCTGATGAAGTCTGACGTTTTTAAGACTCACTCTTCCTGGAAATGGCAAGTCGTGCCACACTGATGGGGCGGATGGTGCTTCTGACATGCAGTGTATTGATCCTAATCATCGGCTTATGTGTCGGATCTCCTAACCACAGTCGCAGGCTGGTGTGCTGGAAAGCCATCCTGCAGTGCCACGGCGAGCCGAGGTGCCATTACGCATACGACCAGTACCTTTACGCATGCTCCTCCGTCCTCAATGGGGAGCGAAAGAAGTGTCCCAGCCATTGCATATCCTCCCTCATCCAGCTCAACCAAACCCAGAGTGGCCCGGCTCTGGAGGAGTGCGACTGCGCCCTGGATCCGGTCTGCAGGCGCACCAAGCAGGCCATCGAGCCGTGCCTGCCGCGCACCAGCACCCTGGGCTGCACCGAGGCCCGGCGGCAGTGCGAGCTGGACCAGCCGTGCAGCTCTGCCATGAGGGATTATTTGTTCCACTGCAGGAAGCTGTTCGGGGGGGAGAGGTGCTCGGACGGGTGCCGCAGGGTCATCGCCAACATGCGCTCCATCCCCAAAGCGCAGCAGCTGGACACATGTGTGTGTGACGGCACAGAGAGGAACATATGCGAGTACATCAAAGTGAGCATGAAGACTTTCTGCTCGGATGGCTCTTCGGACAGGTTTGCAGGAAGCGGCTTCTCAGACTCTGAGGAGGACCCTGAGGAAGAGTACCTGGAGCCGGAGGATTATCAGTATGTGGAGAACTCCAGTGACTCCAAACCACATCAGACTGTGATTAATGTCCTCACCACCATTTTGGTTTTGAGCAAATTAGTCTGAGAAGCTGCTGAGCTTGAAATGTCTCTTCATTGTGCATCAACACCAGAAACTCACATCATTAGCTTTGTTGTGAAGTTTGTCTTGAACATGTGAGGCAACTCAATCCAACCTGAAGTTTCTGCTGCACAAATTCATGCAGTTCAGAACATTTGCTGTTTGTTAATCACTCATGTGGAAAGCATGCAAATGACAAACATGTAGTTACACATTCAAACATGTCCTCAATATGCTGGTGGAGCCTATTTTTGTATGTCAGCTCTAGAAAGATAAATTGTACAGTATATTGTATAAACTTGTTTTTGTCCGAATATTTGTTTATGAGTGACAAGAGATTTGCACTGTATGAATAGTGAGTCACACTCTTTTACTGCATCACGACCACAGGAGAAGGAAAAAATGTCTAAAAGTGCCTAAAAGTCTTTATACTGTGTTTTATTCGTCATTATGTGACCATATCAGAGGCCTGCTGAGAAAGCACGGCAATTTTCTTTTACCAGCCGCACAGAGACTTTCTCCACAACCCCTTCATTAAAAACCAAAGTTGATGTAAGCCACTGAAATGTGCCTGAATCCCAGAGCAGATAATGCATCTGAAACAAGAAGCTCTCGAGAGTGATACACTTGACCTTGTAAGTGTTTGCACAAGGTGTAAAGTGATCATTCTTGAAAACTGCTCAGAGGAGGGAGAGAGGTGAACTCCTCCTCTTGGGGGATTTGCAGCACAAATGGAGCCACGAAGCGTTCGGCCACTTTGTTTATCCTCACCCTGTGCGGGTGAGTGGAGATGTTAAGTGGCCATTATGAACACGCTCCTCTGAATGTACGTGCACATTAAATAAATAAGCGTTTTAACGTGATTCATGTGGAAGTCGTGTGGCTCTGTTTTGAACTTTTCATCTATTTTTGGAAAGACTCAGGCTTCACATATTGATTAAAGGAGAGATTATTTTTGTTTAACGTAAATTCAGATTAATTGTATGAAGAAAATAATTAGAAAAAGTTGCTAAATGATGATAAAAGCAATCATCAGATGGATCTGGACCAACTCTCTTCTGAAAGCATTTATCAGTTATTCACCAGTGCCACTAAAGTACAGTCATTTCAGAAACCTAATCATGGTCTGAACACTTTTCCATGTCGATGTCTTACTTATTTTTATACCATGTAAAACATCTTATGAGGTTACTTGGTCAAAACACTTCCTCTCCAGCCACAGCTCCTCTGGTATTGTTGGTATTTGCCCAAACTGTGACTCAGATCCATTATTTCAGATGTCAGACTTTCTCAGAACTGATCACCAACAAGAGATTATTCACTTTATAAATCAACAACAGCTTCAATGCTCAGTATGTTCACTGCAATTATTTGAAATCATGCAGGTCATTTTTCAAGTGGTGGTGTCAGAAAAGAAGAAAAAACTTCTGCACATGTCACAAATGTGCTTATAGGTTGTTGGATTTTCTTTGAAGACAACATGTCTCAGACAACCAGATTTTAAGACTTGTATTTTTAGAGTTGAGCAGTTTTTAGTCAGCGATAGCAGCGATGGTACATGTGTCTGTTTACATGCTTGCGACTCATTGCGTCGCCTCCTTCGCTTGTGATAATGGTCCTTGAAACCATTGATGGCAGCCATGTTGCTCTTGAAGGAAAAAGAGATGGGCCCTCCAGCCCATTGATTGGAAGAGAAGTCGAGTGGCACCTCTATTATGGAGACGCAAAATACACAATGGTGCGGCGGCACAATGCGGGGGCACTTCATTCACTCCTCTCCCCTGTCACTCTTTTCAGGGAGTGGGGGAGCGGGAGGAGACGGGAGGAAGACGGAGGAGTTATGTGAGAAAGTTCAGCTTTATTGCTCGGTCTAACTCCTGCTGAGCTCAACATTCGTTTGTACGACAGATGTTTTGCAATTAGATGTTTTGTGGTTTTCTCTGACTCCTCTCTGGGAATATGAGCGACTTTCTCTATCATACTTTCTGTGATACGATATGAGTTATGAGCGAAAACCATAAGCTACCATGATTCTTTAAACAGTCTTAAATAGAAAGACCCAAATAATAAATCCTACAATGGCAGCGATTGTTAAAACATACCAACAGAGTGATGTGGTGAAGGCCTGACTGGGCCTTTGTTATGAGAAGCAAAAGCCTGCCACTGTCACTTTAAGCGAGCAGCCCCCGACTCCAACCATTAATAATTGTAATGCCTTTTTATTATTGTTGAGGATAATGAAGGGATGAGTGTCATACGGGGGCCCCAGACCATACTTTGCCCTGAAATGTTTTCAATTAACTTTTGGCACCAGAGGAAAATAGGAATGTTGTGTTTTTTTCCCATGCTGAAACAGAAAAGAGTCAACTGGGGCTTTTGGTGCGGGGACCAGAACATCATTAAAATTGCCTCATCATAACTCAAACTGTTGCTTGGCCGTCCCCCCCCCCCCCCCCCCCTGAGGCCTCCGTCCTCGAGGTTACACTAAGGAGAAGAGCCTGACGTTAGCTCGACAATATTCAATCAGATCAGTGATGTTTCTAGGTGCTTTTTTCTCATATCATTCTTTATCTGTGCCTGAATACTGGTGTAACGTTTATAGCACAACACATTATGTTATAATCTTGCATGAGAATCTAAATTACAATTTTAGCTTTTGGAATGCATAATAATTTTTTGCAAATCAGATTGAGGTCTGTCCCTCAGTCAGTGAAATAACTCCCTCCCTCTTAAAGTCCCAGAGGAACTTGGCAAAACATTTTTAAAGCCGCCCGGCCACCAGACGGACTTTTTCCTGTTGAGCCTATTTTGAAACTCCTGGAATAAAGAAAACTGTTTCTAATTCAGTTGTGTCTGCCTCAAAATGAGACAGAGAAAAAAAAAGCAGTTTAAAAACAGACTAGTAGACAAAATCTAACAAGTCATCATGAATTGGAAAGCTCATATCTGTTGAGGGTCACAGTTTGTTCTTAACCTTGGAAACAGCCACCAAATGGAGAGATTGCTTTCTTAACTTAAAACTGCAACCCTCCGCTCTTTTTGAACCAGACACACAGCTCAGTGAGACTTTCATGAAAATAGCAGAGTAATAATCTAATGAATATTGCAGATGTGACATGATCTTAGCTTTGGTTTCTTTCACTGTGCTGAAAGTTGCACAAACAGCTGATTTGTCCATCTGACAGTTTTGATGATCTATTATTTGTTTGAATTGTTAGCCTTTCAAACATGAGGATATTTCTGTTTTAAGACTTTTGAGTTTCTGAGTAATGCTGGATGAAAAAAAGCTCATAGTTTTTTGTATTTTTTGGACTGAATCATTGATCTGCAAATCAAAAAATAACTGATCAAATATTTGATAATCAGGACGATCATTTGTTGCAGGATCTAAACTTTGCTTTGCTCAAGATAAAAAACACCTTCTCATATATTTGGCTGCTGTAATACTCTTTTATTTAGTGTATTAGTGTGACAGCCAGAGATGCTGATCCTGACATTTTCCAAAAGAGCCATTGAAATGTTTATCTATGAGATGTTGTATATCAGTATAGAGAGTTGTCATAAAGTCTGCTGCTCATCAAAATCTAAAGTTAGCTCATATCGGCCACTGTAAGTTTAGACTGTATAAAACACACCAGAGCAAGTGAAGCTGCAGGAAACAAAACGAGAGTGCCAGATTCAGAAAAAGTGACTTTCATTGTTTGTGAATCCAACTTTATTTTCTAAAAGATTGTGTTTTGTTTTTTTTTGTTTTTTTAAGTCACATATTTAAACTTAGATTTCAGCTCTGCAGTCCAGTTGTGAGCAAAAATAAACAAACTTAGTGAAAGCAAAATGAAGTGAATAAACCCCGGTGACCCACAATAATTGGAGGTTGGGGGGTGGACGTGAGGGAGGCAGCACCCTGGGCTTTTAGAGAGGTGGGAAAGGTGGAGGAGGGGTTGATTTATGATTGAGGGTTAATGGGGGAAGGGTCCGGTCTGGGGAGAGGGGCTGTGCTGGGTTGAATGTCAGGGATTTCTCTGAATAATGATGCAAAGAGGGAATATTTAATCAACCAATCAGATGCTCTATCTGCCGTGGCTGGATAGGAATCGTCCTTTAGTTGCCTTCCCTCCTGCAGCCCGGCCGAAGAGCCGTGCAAAGCTTTAAGGAGCGAGAGGAGAACAGGAGGAGGGGGAACACAAAACATAGCTGACAAGGGGCATAACTTCATTTCCACGGTGCTGGGACAGCTGTGTGGAGTAATCTGCCGTAGCAGCCCACTAAAACTTCAATGCCTTTAGTGACCCGGGGAAGTGGGGAGGGGGCAACTCCAACTGTGTCCAGGCGTTTAGGAGAGTGAGGGGGCTCCTTTCACACCCTTCCGAGGGCTTTTGTTAAAAATATATCCCTCACTTCTTTTCCACTGAAAGCAAGGACTATATGTTTATGAGATGAGACGACAATGGTTCTCATTTTGAAAGCAAACCTAGAATTCGTTTTCTCGCTTCCAGCTTGTGAGCAACGAGTTGTAAAGTGAAGAATTCTGGGATTTAAGGTTTTATGAAGTGAAGTGAAACTGCAGGTTCTGTGTTTGCCAACATTTTTTCCTTGGAACCTGCTCGACAAGCGTTGGAAAGAATCTGGAATATTTTTCATGGCCTAAAACGTTTAACACAAGATGCAAGTTTTATGTTTGGCTACTCAGCACATTCACTGCAAAATGTTCTTGTTAGGATTTAATTGAAGTTGCAGATTGAATTTAGATTGAATATTTCTAAAATGGAACCTAATGGAGTCTATTTGGAATACAACCTTTTATATGCAAGTGTCATGAGGTTTTTAAATTTAAGCTTCAAACATTCACTTGTAACTCAGTTTATAGTTTGAGTAAATATTAGTAAAAAGAGAGTTGGGCAGTCTATCGATGAAGAGGGGTTCATTATTTTGTGCTAACGGTTCTGCTGAGGACTGAAGAAAGAACAAAACATTTTAGACTAAGATAATGGCTCGAGGTTGGGTTGCTGTCCGCTGTGAATGGGGTCTCCCTGGAGCTCAATAAGGTCCCAAAGTTTTACTCCATTATGCTGACATCCTAAAGGCCAGGGGGTGCCACCCCCAGTGGTTACCTCTCAAGTATGCATTCATCACCCCCCACTACACACACACACACACACACTCACACACACATGATCATTTGGACTCCTCTCTATTTAAGTGATGACAGGAGGCAATATTCCCGGAAAGCTGAGCGAGAGAGGAAGAAGAAGTAATAAATAATGTGACGGGCCAAAGCTGCTCAGGTCATTTAAAACAAATTTACTTACACTATATCCAAGACTCAGACATCGAAGGTGTTATTAACTGGTTTGTTTCCTTTCAACAGTCTTCTATTAAAACCTGTAAAGGGTTTTAATTATATTTAGGGCACAATATTAGTTATTTGCTCCTTCCAGTGTTTGACCAGTTCTTCAAGTGGCCAGATATTTCAAACACTTCAGAAAACGTCTCCGATAAATTGGCACAAAAGAAATACAAACTTAGACAAATTTCCCTTTTACAGGTCTGTGCACATTCTTAAATATTGTGCAAGGCTGCAGCTGTTTGCTCAACAAGGCCTCGTCTGGCACGAGGATCTCCGGTGCAGTGCCAGCATTAAATGACTGAGCTTAAATCCACGAGCAAACACAGAAATCAAAGGCTGTTAAGCTGAGCAAATATGACAGACATCCTTTTTTCCCATAGTGAGAGCAAATGGCCTATTATTTGGTGTTTCCATGTAAATCCTAGACATGCACACCGACAGCAACAAGTTGTACCAACAAGCTATACACAACAAGTAAACCACAGAGGAAGAGCATTTTAAATTATTATACTTCATTTGCAGGCGAATAACTTGAATGATTTGTCCCCTCATATGTTAAAGTCATTCAGGTTCATTTAAAGCAGATACACAGTTTGTATTTGATGAGACTTTTCCCCTCAGTAAGATGTGCATTGGCACAAATGATAGTAAATGGATGGAAATTGGTGCTGCTTTTGTTTCCACTTGAGTTTGAAAGACTGAGCTTCAAATTTTACTGGAGCTTCTTCCACAAAAAACTCCTGTTCCCAAATTGCACCGATTTGTAAAATAAGGGTTAATGAACATATGTGAAATCTGGGCTTTCACAAACTGTAAATAGCAACTGAGAAAACGAGAATGCACATCATCCTTTACGTTGTGTTTATGTCCAACACCTTAATCTGTTGTTGTCCTCTGTCAGCTCTCCCTCCATCCTGCTTCCACTCATCTGGTTCTCGTTTGCACAGCGCAGCCAACTGGAATGTGTCCATGCTTTTAAAGATGAGTTATTTGCCCATTAATACATACTTCAGCCCAACACTATTTTCAGCGAGCTAAAGTGGAAAGACGTATTGTTGTTTGCAGTCAAAAAGCAAAGTTCTTTTGGATCTGAGGCTGATTAATGATTAAATAGGTCATGCTCTTGTTTTCTGGCCGGGTTCCTTTGGGCAGCACAGACTGAGTTAGACTGATTTTATCATAATGGAGCGACATTAAGTTGCCAACATGAAAGACTGAAATGAAAACTTACGGTTAAATCAGCTTATTGTTAAGAACATGCAAACATCAAAGTGTACAGTGGAGGACTGTGGCAGCACATCTTTATTCAAATTACAGACATGTTATGTTTGATACTTGCTTTGTAGCTGCTAATGTTCATGAAATCTGCTTCATTTGTACTAAAGAAAATCCAGAAGACTTGTTCGTTGGGGTGCAATGGATCCTGTTTCTACTAAATCCATGTGTGCAAATTCACATTTCATGCTGTATACTCAAGCTGCACATATTTAAATGATAAAAAACAAACAAAATAAACATAAAAGCTGTTATTTGATGAACTGCATTATCCATTACCAACCTCAAGGTGTCTCTGTTCTCCTAACAAAGCATGTAAAGACAAAAATGCTCATGGCTTGAAATCTTTTCATTTTTCTCTTTTAGACCTGAGTTGTGTGTGTGTGTGTGTGTGTGTGTGTGATCATCAATGTGTTCAGCAGTACTCTTCACTGCTGGTGTCTCCTCTGCATGTGGCTCCAAGGACCCCGTCCGTGTTACAGTCCCGAGTCCTGGTGCGTTTTCCTCCGCTGCAGCTGGACCAGCTGGACCAGCAGGACCAGTTACCTTCCTGGTTCACAGTCGGTCTTGCAGCTGCAAAACAATGTTCACATTAACACAGAAAAGTGAATTAAAGTGACGTGATTGACCTCGTTAGTGCGTTGGGATCCTGTTTCTGTTCACTCTTACCCGGGAATTTAACTTTATCGCCCTTGAAATTCTGGCAGCCGAGGCCTTCAAACAGGTGAGGGCACAGACATATGCACTTTCCATCCAGCAGAGCGAGAGTGCCTCCGTTGTGACAAGGCTTACACTTGCACACGTTATACTCGGCCACGTAGTCGGCCGTGGCCTGCTTCAGGTTGGATATCCTGGAGTTGGCTCCCGGCATGTCCACTGGAATTAACATGTAGATGGGCTCCGGCTTTCAGGAACAAGAGAACATGTGCATCATTTTACTTGATATTAAAAAGAATCACATCATCTTTCATTTGTCTCCCATCTTATAACAAGACTGTGTGAGGCTTTATCTGGATCGTCACGCTGAAATTTGATAATTGGCTGTAAACATGGATGGATGAAAAGTCAGGGGTTCACCAAAGTCATTAGGAATCATCCTCTGGAAACCGTGAATGTGTTTACAAATTTTATGGTAATCCATTCGATAATTGTTGAGATATTTCAGTCAGGATCAAAGTGTTGGTCTGACATGTCCATGGTGCTGGCATCGCTAAAAACATTGTCATCTATCATTCCTACCTCACTGTGAATCAGTGCAGGGGCGTCGGCGATGCTCCGGGCCCAGGCCTGATACGTGGCGATGTCCATCATCCCTTCCTTATTCAGTTTCGCCCTCATAGTAACAGCACTTTCCAGAGTACCTCCTTTGACCGATGTCATCACTTTGTCCACCAAAGCTTTCCCCTGTTCGCTACCTGTGGAGCAACAGAGGACCAGGTCTTAGAGACTTTCCACAAGTGATATATTAATGTACATTTTACTCATATCAGTGTGTGTCCGTGCACAGAGGACAGGTTTTAAAGGTTACGTTTGGATTTTTACAAGTCTATCTTCATATAATCCTCCAAAGTTACACTCTTACAAAATCCCTGAACTGGTAGTTGCATTGCCGCGATTGCATTGAACAAAAGCTGCTGATTTTGTCCCCACTGTCTTATAATTTTTCATTGTTAATAACTCCTTCAACGCACTGTACATACAACAAGTGAGTACTGTATTAAGATGGAAATGAAAAACCTTAACCTGTCCTATAATTATTATCTTTATGAACTTTATTAATCAGTGTGATCGAGTAAGAGGGAAGGCAGACCGTTGTTTTTTGATGTTACATTATTGCAGTCATCAACGTTGTAGTGTCCTTTTCCATTGGTCAAAGATTTGCCAGCAAAGTCTGCGTTGATGCCTAACTTGACGCATTCCTGAATTCTTCTCTCTGTCATATCTGCAAGAGTCATGAAATATAAAGAGGATGATCATCAATTTAGTCAACGTTGTGGCTTGACCAGATGTCATGACCTTTGAAAAGAGACACCAGCCGGGGCAGACATACTTCTCCTCTTGATGGTGTCCTGGTTGAGAACGTAGATCAGCTCATATTCGCCGCCAGACTTTCCGTTTTTGGTGTAGTGAGTTCCATAGTCCTCCAGGAAGGCAAAATAAATACCTTTCTCATATTGCAAAGGCAAAGTTTTGACATGCTCCAGGAATTCATCGACCACTTTGAGCTCTCGGGAGCGCAGCCTGTAGGTGCTCAGCTGTACTGTGCCCTTCACCCGCATAAAGCTCTTGTTCTGAGTGCGTGGGAGAGATGTAAACACAGAGGCATCTGTATATGTTTGTGCTATGAAGTACATATAGATTGCAGTGTGAATTACTCGTCACTTTACCTTAATGTTGGAGTACTCTGAGACCTCCTTAATCATTGTTTTCTTCTCATAGTGATGGTCCAAACTAAAGTTTAGAGCATTTTTGGACATGGACTTCTCAGTCGGATTGAATTTGAAGGAAAGTCCAGCATCAACTTTAATGCTCATCTCTTTCAACATTTCCTTCAGGAGGCTGTGTGTGTCCTCATAGATTTCTCTAGAGACGGTTTCTTCCACTAGAGTCTGGAAAGACGGGGAACCATTGACGTCAACATTTTACACACACACACAGATGCATGCATAGTGAATGAATCGTTGGGATGGAAGAATGGAAGCAGTTCTGGCTTACCTGATAGTGTAAAACACCAACGTTCCAGGGAAGCCTGTCGTGGCGCCCAGTGTTTGGATTCATCACTCGATCGCACCTCCCGTTGAAGTAATCATTGTTGAAGGGGTTCATTCGAGGATCTGCACCCAAGATGTTGATTCTGGTGGACGAACACAGTGGTCACTTTTATACAGTGTTATGCAGACTTAGTTGACATTGAGATTACCTGGCTGATATTTATGTATGGTCACCATGACCAATGTGCCGTCCTGATGTAAGATCTCTCTACCATCGTGACAAAGTCTTCATTTTACTTCCATGTCATTGAGTCTTTGACTCTTACCCGTATCCTGCTGTCCTGCCTTGTTCATTACTATCAAGGACTGAGGAACCACAGGGTTTGCGCCCGGGATCGCAGTCCTCATCGGATCCATCCTCACAGTCATAGTCCCCGTTGCACATTAATCTCTTCTTGATGCAAGAACCTGCAGAAAGATGGGTGTTAAACTGATCAGGCCTGCAATCATAAAGACAAAGTTGCTGCAGGTGACTTGGAAGAAGCTGGAGTACCTGACTCGCACTGGAACTCGGAGTCGGAGCACTCGGGGAGAGGTGGCAGCTCACATGGAGCATCTGTCGCACAGAACTGTCTGTCCCCGAGTGATCTCTGGCAGGACTCGCCTCCAAACTGGCCAAACACTTCTGCGCTTCGAGAACGTCTCTGAGGGACACGAATGAGTGTCACACTTTCTTCCAAAGGCAGAAATTACAGAAACATTTGAAAGTTTAAGGCCCTGTTTAAGGATGCACAGTTTGGCAAAGGGCACAAATAAGGGTTGAATCAACGGCGACGGGACTTCAAGCATCTACAGTCAAATCCATTTGCGGTCAATTCAACCTTTATTTGAATACCATGACCTGGATGACTGAGATCCTTCACAGACAAGTTGAAAAATTTGTGCCTTTTGCTTTTAAATAGAGGGAAAATGTGTTCTTGTTTCTTCTTCAGTTCTGTTTGGACCAATGAGTCAGTTCAATAATTAATCCTTAATAAAATACATTTAAATATGTGATTTAAAAGTAGCTTAACCACATCAGTGACTTCCACTAGAGACAGAAGTAAATTTATTTATTTTGAGTTTGATTACAATTAACGGACTCACTCGGGTTTTGGTGCAAGGATCACAAGAGCTCCACTCTGACCAGCGGCCCCAAACACAATCTACTGCTGGTGGATCGGGAAGCTCCACTGCCCTGAAATACACATATTAATCGATGCAACTCTTTGTCTCGTACCAAATCCTCAGTAAGTGAATAAAAAAACACCCTTGCTGTTGTACAAATGAAATAGGAAACATACATACATTCCTTCTCCAAGGAGTGCCAGAGTTAGACACAGGGCACAGAGGCCCAGCTGGAGAGAGACCTCAATCCTCATGATGGACCTTTGAAGAGCTTAACAGTGTTGTGTGTGTCTCCATTTAGTCTTTTAAGCTCCTGCTCTGTTAATTATTATTCAGCTGCAACGGGATCATGCTGTTGTCATGAAAGTCAATAGTTTGGATTTCAGGTGCAAGCAATGTTGATTCAATGCTTGGAAACTCCCAGACCACAGTTTGTTTGTTTGCATTGAAACATCTTACTCATCCAGTCAGTATATTTTGTTCTACACAGCGTTCAAACACATAATAATAAAAAGTAAAAGTCATGATTCATTTATTCCCATCATCTCTGCAATTATGTCTTATATTACATTCATCTGGGATTGTTCTTTGGTCCGTGGGTTGAAACTATATCTTCATTTACTAAAGGCAGATAAAACTAATAAATTCTCACTCAGACACATGAGCACATTTTCTCTATTAGATAAAACAACAAATATATATTTTAATGTTTATGCTTTCATTGGTTGTCATAAATTTTTTTAAAATAATCCACTTTTGATTCTGCACTTCGAAAATTATTTACTGCAAAAATATGACAGACGACTAATCAAACTACTATAACACTAATTCTCTGAAACCACAAAAGTGTCAAATGACTGTTGAAGTCATGGGACAAATAAATATAAATGACTGCACCCTGTGGATCTTTAATTTTCTTATTTAGCATTATATGAACTAGTCGTCATAGTGAACCAGACTCGTTGCACATTATTCTAAAGATGTGTTTATAGAAATGATATTTTTAGTCATTTGTTCATTTTCTGTTCATTCAGTCCTCAAAGTCATATGAAGCTGGAAACTGTCAGGAAACACTTATAACAGTACACAAAAACACTTTTAATACTACTGTGTCAAGTTTGTTTGTTCTTTTAGTGCATACACATTGTCTATGCAAAAGGTCAAAGATCATTTATTAGTATTTGATTTCTAATTTAAGAAGACTTAATTAACTGGAGGCAATTTGTTAATTTCTGTCTTTCCAGGATTATGCAATCGCTCCGGCAGGTTTGCAGCAAAGCAGAGCAAATATTTGAAGAGGCCGTTGGAATACATTGACAAGAGACATCCATGGTGCATCGAGGTCACCATCTGTGATTGGGAAACTGACGGGAAGTGAATCAAAATCAAGCCACACACACACACACACACACACACACACACACACAGTCGCTGTAACTGCCAGCATTAAAGATGTTTGGAAATGTGGTGACGAGGTTCCTGCTGCACAGACTTGAAGTGAAACTCTTTGTCCACAAGGTGGCAACATGGAACAGATCTCAGCAGTGTTACGTGTCCATGTCTCACGTTCACACATGTAAAGGGTGAAGAACACACTGATATACAGAGAGACTATAAGACTTTATATGCAAACACTTATTTCCTTCTTAGGCAAGTCACACAGTGTTTTCTGTTAGACATATATAAAAGAAGCCTTGCACAATGCACAGGAAGTTTTAAACGGTTGCATCTAATGATCTGTCATGTGATCTGAGAGGCTTTTGCTGAGTCTGCAGTACTTTGTTCTTCAAAAGGAGGGAGTGCAGTTTGTATAAGTTACAAAAAAGGGAAAACAGAACACTTCTCATGGTGGAGAGATGAAGTCAGTGCATTTAGAAGTAGACTGGATTTAATAGGGTTATAATCAAACCGGCTAATCATTAATGATCAGGTGATTCATTATTCAGGGATGCAGAGGTTTGGCGGCTGTGAAAATCTTCTGCTTGTGTCCATCTGAGAGAGTAAAACTGATTCTAGACTATTCATCATGCTGACAAGTATTTTCTGCTGACTTAAATAAACACGGTAGGACTATTCCCCGGTGTCGCCAAAGTCAATCTGGGGGCTCCTGTGTCCTGATTCTTTCCCTGTATCTGGGGTAGTCTGGGGGCTATGTGGTCATGGCCCGTTGGAGAGGCACAAATATGTGCTTAGGTCACCACTTTTATGTGGTTCGGCAGTTTCCTCCCAGCTTTCTCAGGAAACCAGAGGGTAGGTAAGGTGCCTGGCCAATATTTCTCCTGACTAGAAAGACTTCCTGTTTTTTGGGGAGGTGGTGTGGAAACACTGGTGGAACAGCCTGTTGCACGGCTTTACTCTAATTTACTCACTGCATCCTGTGGAATTTGTCACCGTGCACGACAGAATATGATGACGTTGCTCGCCCTGCTGCTTTGTGCTGTATTTTTAGGCTGAAATTGTCAAGAGCAGCGAAGGCAGTTGAGAGTTAAAAGAACAGAGAGGATAAAATCTAAGACTACCTCAATTATGGACTGGAGATAAGTGGCTATCTTAGGTTCTGGTTGTGGTGGCAGGCGGTTCCAGGATTCACGCCCTAAATGCTTGATGTTTGGATTGTGGCCTTCCTGTCAGAAACTGGAAAGGACACTTCCCATTAGATTGTCTCTGTCAGCATTCTATCATAAAAATAAATCCTCTAATGTGCATGTGCTGACTTGTGCCATCTGGAGTCTGGGTGTCCCACACTTTTCCTTTTCCTACCAGAAAGTTTCATATGAGTAAGAAGCATCCGACATGTCCTCCCGTATGCATATGCAGTTGCATTGGGTGTGCCGCTGATCTAAACAGACAATGAATCACATTCAGAGGAACAGGGAACCGTAATTTTAACTCAGCGTCATCAGACAGTGATGCTGGACAGGAGAGACGTGTCTTTGATGGGAAAGGTTAACGGCCTCCAACGGTCATCTTACGGTCAAGCACATTTTGCTGTCCCTGATTTTATAAGATAAATTGATGATATCGAATATTTAATACAAGGCTGTGAAAAAGATCGTTCCACTGACTGAAGGGGAAACAGACTCTCAGCTGCTCAGTAATCTGGCTTCTGAGGGGCTCATCTCCTAAAAACCAGCCTCTGTCAGCAGAACACAGGATACAAAGGCAGGAAGGACGTCCTTCCTCTGTCCCTGTCTCTCTCATTTTTCAGCTCTTGACTTACAACATTGACTGTAAAGTGTCCTCTCTTTAATATCAGACCTAATTTGGTTTTCTTCTATATACAGCATCTGTTTGCAGAACTATATAATGTACATATATGTGACTATATATGAGTAGGATCTGGGTTGAAATAGTAGGTTCAGATGTGATTCCTACATCTGGCTGTTGACATAAAATATCTGATTTTACATAAGCCACGCTGTATTTGTCTCCTAAACTGTCTTACCCAAGGACTTTTGGGGAAAAAAACAACCTAAGACCCTTTTTTGTATCATGAAGAATTTGATCATACAAATGATCTATTTACCAGTTTAAAGGTCAAACAAGTTTTCTCACACACCAATAATCATGTCTGATGATGCAAATGCTTTTTATTTTCCGAGCGCAGGAATGTTGAGATTTCTTATAAGATGTAAACTGATGCTCTCATCCAACAACTCTTCCCATACAACTTGTTTTTGTTTGATCAACAGACACATTATCAGAAACCAGTATTGCTATTCATCATCTGAGTTTTCATTGAGCTGCAGCGAGAGAGATGTCACATTATCAAGCTGTGGGATGTTTATCTGGTGTTGAAGTTGCCTTCAGTCCTTTAAAATTCCGATATTTAAATTGTAATTGTTAAAGGTCGGTTCACAAAAACACACAAAATTGCAGAAGTGAAACCCCCCAGTCTCCAGGAAAACAGTCACATTGACATCAGCGCTCATGTCGGTGCAGATCTCAGTGTTGATGTTTGGTTTTGTGGCTCCACAAATGTTGATTTCCTCTCTCAATAATTTGTTTCTGCGTCTTTGTTTTGTCTGTTAATAAACTGGAGCTCTTTGTCTTTTTTATTTGTGGACAAACTAACCACCCAGTTTTTTCTCTTAATGATCCCAAACAAACGTCTATTGACGCTTCTGCAAACATTAAACGCGACACTTCCTGCGAGGCTCGAGGATTGTCTTCCTGGGAACATCATGACTGGCACCCGGTGCTTAGAACAGCAAATATAAAAACGGTCATTACATGGCTGAATTACTATATGGTATCTGAAGCAAAATAGGCATTTATACTGAGGAAGTTGATGACCTGTTTTTTAGCCAGCAGTTTACTGTAATTGCAGTAACACTGGTGCATGGCAAAGGAAATGTAGAGCCTGGTCTTTCAAAAAATTGTGCAGTGTTAGCAACATCGAAGCTTTCCTCTCTGGTTTGGACTCGTCTTTCCTCCTCGCTGCTTCTACATCTTATTCTCGCTGTACATAATGTTTAGATGATGTGGATGAGCTTGGAAGTTTGAAAGTCATCCAATGCTGGCAGAGCATGATGGGATATATTCATGGTTTGTTTTCTGGCCACAAATGCTGAGCAACAAGGAGTCTTTCTATTTGCATTAACCAGGAGCAGAGATGTACATGAGAGGTCATTATGTTAGAAAATGAGCTAGACTGAGTTGTTTTTTGGCCACTTGGGGGCAGCAGAAACAAGCTGTTGAGAGAACATTGACATATTATCTCCTTTAAAGTCCATATGTTGCACAGTTTCACATTTGCACCTGAATGCACCACCAACAGGCCCTGGACTGTAGTTTAGGAAGAGTACAGTGTTTTTTTTGTTGTTGTTGTTGCTTTGAAAACAACTACATGCTGAAAATGACGATGACAGAAATGAGAATTAATCAAAACATTAAAGATTATCTGGATTTTATTTATTCTTATTAATTATCTTTTAGCCAGTTTCAGCTTTTCTCTGACTTATTGCTTTTATCTATATTCACATACTGTGCTGAAGCATATTTATTTAACTGGTGGCGTGAAACACTGTTTTGTTTTATGGCTTCATCAAGCAAACCCTTTCAACAACATTCAGAAATATCATGCATCATATCAGAAAATTATTTCTTATTGAATAAATCAATGACGGCACATTCGCTTCTCTCCTTTTGTTAGTAAATCACAGTCTTCATGAAACCTGGTGTTTTTAAAAGCGATCAAATGAAATCAGATCCGTTTTCTTGTGACCAACCATCATGAACTCATCACCGCTCATGACCCATTTACTGTCTTCATGTGCGTCTCATGCTTCCTGACCAGTGCTGATGGTTTGCTGCAGATCCCGCCCCTCTCCAGCTCAAATCTGCACCGAGGCAGGTCTGTCAGTCACTCAAGGGTTAAACTGGGAGTTTGCAGCAGTCTCTCCTTTCTGTCCTTTCTGCGTTTAGCGGAAAACATCTGACTCCTGCTCGTTTTCCGAAGCCGTGTTTGGTTTTTACTCACTTTGCTCCGGAGCCGCGGAGGCATCAAAAAAAAGTCTGTTTCTCCAAAGCAGGATTTCAAACATCTGACTCTGCGCTTTCAAACAGGTAAAACTGTGCCTTAGTAACATTTCCATCCATGCATTAATTAAGAATCTGCAAGAGGAATACAGGTAGTTGTTTTACTGTAGTTATAAAAATGTTTGTCTCTTAAAGCCATTCTAATGACTTGAAGTAGTTTTGTGAGAGTTGCTCCTCAGTCAAACTTCAAATCAGTTGTTTTTCCATTAACTGAAGGGAAAAAAAAGGTTTAAACATTCATTTGTCATTTGTGACTCATTCTGTGGTTCTTTTCTGTCTAAACTGTGTCTAAACAACATGAAGCTTTAAAACACTTTCTCCTTCTTTACTTGTCTCTTTATTCCAACCTCATCAACAAACTTTTAATATGTGATTTCCAATAAGTTCATATGTTGCATCCCTCACACACACCTTCACATGCATGTCCTGCTTTTAGTGCAAAATAATTTTCTTTAGAAAGTGTTTGCATGCCCTTTGTGTTCACAGTGGGCCTGTGGTATTTCACCATCTCATTCACTTGCAGACTGAGTCATTCCCTCTGATTTCCTCCAGATGTGCACTAGTTTACGTTTCCTGAGGATTGTGACATTTCTGCCCCGGCGCTGCAGTTATTCTGCTGACAAACGAGAATTCACGCCTGTGTTCTGTGACAAAGTGTTAATCGTGTTTGTGACACTGCTGGATGCTGTAAAAAGCCGCTTCTTCTCATCCTCCATCTGGAAGCTGTGACAGGGCGTCTGTTGTTAAAATGTAATCCTTTAACTCAAATCTGCAATCAACAGCTGACATGTCACCCTTTTTATTAGCAGCCGTTGGGACTCTGACACCGCTGAGAGCTGCTGGACCAGTGCAGTCATGTGTCACGCTCCTGTAAATGGAGCATCAACAAGTGTTTGTGTTTTTCCACGCTTCCTCGCACAGCAGCAAAAACAGCATGTGTGTTTCTGTGCCTTGCAGAAATCTCAATGCCAGCATGGGAAGCAAACATGCGGAGGGTTAACCCGGTGCTGGTGCTGGTGGATGAAATGAAGTTTTTATTGTTTTACAGCTTTACAGTAGCTGTCGTGATGTAACCCTTATTAAGTGTTGATTTACAGAATCTCTGTAAGCTTGTGTCACTCTCTGATGGTCGGGTTTGACAACAGCTGGTATAAACCTGGAACGCACTCGCTGGCCTTTAAAGTTCCCATCTGCTATCTTATCATTTATGGCTCCTATTTCCTTTATGAATCAAACAAATTACTTCCCTGATTGGTCTTTATCATAAACAACATCTCTGGACCAGGTTGCGTTTTTTTAAGATTTGCATGATCACACAGGTGCATTTGGATTGTTTCTCCTTCGAGGCTCATTTTAGCTTGAAGTTTTATGGACCACCGTTCCAAAGGCTCCGATTTGCAGTTGCTTACCTTGGCATCACGAGATCTTTTTTGCTCTGCTAGCGTAAGATTAACCGCAGGTAATTACTCAACCTTTGCCCACGTTCAACCTTTGGTCCGTCCTACAGTGTTCACAGCCTCTTTACACTGCTGTTGTAGCCAGTGTAGCATCTGGAACTGGTCCTGTAGGTATGTATGTCTCACACAGAGCCATGTTAGTGTTGGTTGTATTCCAGTGGTTTTGCAGAGCGGGAGTTCATTTTTTTTGTCAGCATGAATGCAAGTGATTGTTACCACCTTGTTGTGATTGTTTGATAGATTATGTGACGGTAATGGATCCACAGAACACGAGTTTATCATACCGAACATAGTTGGGGAGACGTGGGTGAATCTCAGCTGCTGTGATGTTGTTTTTGTCTCATGTGACATGGTGTTTCCTGCTCAGTAAAATCAGAGGTATTCATGACTGGTCCAGTTCGTTGGCAGATAAATTGATGATGATGTTTTTGTTGATGATGATTCTTCTGACTAACATGTTGTTTCTGAACCACAGTTGACACAGCTCACTGATTTTTATGAGTCTGACAGATCACATGATTACAAGATGTGCTTTTCTTTGTCCATCTGTGCTGTGGCACCTAGTTATTCTTCTTTAATGATCCTCCCTAAATTAATTGCATTTGCATGAGAATAACAGATTGAAGAGGTGCAGAACCTTCGGGATCTTTAGGGTGATTTACTCATTGACAGGGCTGAACTACTGACACAGCACATGTAAAGCAGGGTTAAAATGTGTGTTCTCGTTCTTATGAGGCTGATCTTTTATGGGTCATGTGTCCCCTTATGCTTCTCTGTCTTCTCTTTTGTTGTAAATGATTGTTAAAAGATTGTATATGATGTGCAAAAAAAAAATGTCTTCAGCAGCAAAACCGTTCTTGCAGTAACAAAGTTTTCTAATTGCAGCCCTTTGCAGTCAAAGATCTTGTTTGCAGTTTCACCAGGAAAGAGTGTGTATTAACATTCCTTCTCCTTTTTCTCTCTTTCACCACACGCACTGTCCCACTTCACTTTTTCTGCCTCAGACAAATAACAAGGAAAGCATGTGTTGGTGTTGAGAGTCATCTGTTCGGTTGACCTCGCTGCCCCTGAACACGGAGCTGCCGTCTGCTTTACCCCCCTCGACTGTCCGCTCGTCCAGTGAGGCTCACTCCGCGCCATGTCTGCAGAGGTGGAGAACAGCGCGCCCGTCCCCGCCGACCCCGGCGTCGCGTCCCCGTCTACGGCCTCGACCACCAACAGCCCCCCTACCTCCCCTGCCACATCCAAGGTCTCGTTCAAGAGAGAGAAGAAGAAAGGTAAGTGACAGGAGACGCAGCTAGGATGAATTTCTAGTCTGATCTTCTTGAAATCATAGTTTTGTTGATTTTCTGTTTTCACAGTCCCAGAGAAGACAGATGAGTACCTGCTGGGCAGGTTTCAAGGGGACGGCGTGAGGTACAAGGCCAAGCTGATCGGCATCGATGACGTCCCAGAGGCCAGAGGAGACAAGATGTGCCAGGACTCCATGATGAAACTTAAGGTGCAGCATGGGAACTTGTACTGTTGTTATAATTCAAGAAAAATATTGTTTACTTCCCAAAGATAGAAACAGAACAGTATGCATTATTAATTTGAAACCAGGGTATGGCAGTAGCTGCTCGGTCCCAAGGCAAACACAAGCAGAGGATCTGGGTCAACATTTCCATGTCGGGCATCAAGATCATTGATGAGAGATCAGGAGTGAGTTCTGATATTTCCTTCCATTACTGTCACGTTCATCATTAGATTTTGTTTGGCCTGTTAACAAAACCTTTTCCCCTGTAACTCAGGTGATTGAACATGAGCATGTGGTGAATAAGATCTCCTTCATCGCCAGAGATGTAACAGACAACAGGGCGTTTGGATATGTGTGTGGAGCAGAAGGGCAGCACCAGTTCTTCGCCATCAAGACCGCACAGCAGGTAACACTCACACCTTCACACTCTGTCACACACTGCGAACAACAAAAACTGCTCAAACAACAGTGAAAATGTGCCGTCTCTCTGTCACCGTACAGGCAGAGCCCCTGGTCATCGATCTGAAAGATCTGTTCCAGGTCATCTTCAACATGAGGAAGAAAGAGGCCGAGGCCTCACAGAAGGTAACTGGTTCAGAAACATTGGACTCTAAACTGGAAAAAGTTTTTTTCCCAAAAAGTGGGACAGTGAAAACATTTTCTTTCTGAAAGAAAAGCATTTGGCTTTGGTCATGTGGGAGGGTTGACGGGGTACGTACCTCCTGAATGTCAACACTGCCTCTCTGTGTTCTTTCAATGAATCACATCTTCAGACATTCCATTGAAATGATGTGAAATGACACATGCCTGAGCGAATTAAGAAAATAAGTATAATCATTAACAGTCTGCCTCTGTTTACAGGTTGAAAATGGCAGCACTGTAGTCGAGGTAAGAACTTGGAAGCGCTTGTTTTCTTCAAATAGTTCCTCTAACTCCTTCTCTAACCTTCTACTTTTCTGTGTTGTTCCCAGAATGGAAGTGACACCTTGCTAAGTATGGACGGTGAAGTAAAAACGAGCCAAGTAAGAGTTTGTGCTCTGTTGCAGCCTAACATTAAATAAAATAGCCCTGATTTATAGTAGCTGAATAAATACAGTGTGTTTCTGTTTCTTTCTGACATCCAGCCAGTGGAGCAGCTTGACCTTTTTGGAGCCATGTCGACCCCCCCAGACATCCAGGCTCCAAATGTAAGTGTGGTGCCATAATGTGAAATGTTCCCTTCATCTGGGCTATATAGTGGAAATATACTCAGTCAGTGAGGTTTATACTTTTCACACATCTTCATAATTGCAGCAAGAGTGAGACTTTTATACATTATTTTTTATAGTAGTAGAAAATAGTAATAAGTGCAATCATAGTAGTATGTTTTGCTGATTTAGTGTGTGTAAGAAAATAATGGCTCCAATGAAAAACCTCAGCATCAACCAGATCATTTCATGTTTGTGAACTCAATTCAAAAAAGGTCACAATTTTTTTTGATTATTGATTGGCATTATCAGATTTGATAAATTGTACATTTTAGACTTAAATCAAAAGGCTCTTTTAAGATTTGAGTTCATGCTTCATGTTTGCCAATCTCATTGTTGTCCATCAAACTTTTAAAGCTGCTACAAGTAGAATCTATTAAAAAGATATTTGTGTTGACTTTGGCGACACCTGGAGTCTTGTACTGGTAGTGTCTCACATCACTGTTGCTCTTCTCATCAGTTTCAGCTTGATGCTGACATCAGCATTTTATATACTGGACCTTGTTTTCATCCAAGGCAAGTATTCATTTTTCAAGTTTGAGGATGAACTCTAGACTGTTATTATCCTGAAATTTAAGATGACAGTGATGTTTTGAGGTTCGACAGGTAGCAGCTTTAAATTCTCGTGTCTTTTCACACCGTGTGATTTTTCGTTTTGTTAACACATTGTTTTTCTTCCTCTGCAGAATTGATTCATAAATCTTTTTTTGTCTCCCACTGTCCCTCTCATGTTAACCAGGACTCTAATGATATTCTCTTGCTGGACTTTTCCGCTGAAGTTGACAGCAATCAGAATTGCATAAAGGGAAACTCCTTTGTAACTTCCTGTGCCCCTGACCGTAGGGCATCCCCCCAGACAGAGAATCCCTTTTCCTCAACATTTGGCTACTTTCCAACCCCAGACACTGACCCTTTCAGAGATGACCCCCTTTCTAAATCCCCCACTTGGTCGGCACCCGATAATTCGCACATCTCCGTCGCTGCCACCAATCAACTAAACAGCACTGCTGCCAACACTAGTAAGACAATTATTAACGGTGGTTTGAACGGAGACTCTGAACACCTCAGTCAGCAGATAAATGGGTTATCCAGTAAGACTATGATCCTCGCTCTCAGTAACGGACAGTGGCCACTAGGGGGCAAAATAACTCAGGGCAACACAATCACCATGATGGACGGGAACGAATCTGGACCAGTCCTCTCAACCAAAAACCCATTTTTTGACTCTTCTTTGAAAACTGCCCCCGTCTCTAACGGCTTAACTCATCACCCACAACCCCCAGTGACCCATAGCAAGGATTCAGTAGTCATAAACCCGCCTCCACAGAGCTCTAAGGCCGGACGAGGTCGAAGGAGTGCAAAGGTGAAATTCCATAGCTAGATGAACCACAGTAGAGCTGCATGTGTGATGCCTAAAAATGGGTTTATGCACATTTTCCAGAGCATAATTAGTTTGCTAACAACTCCCTTTCTGAACTTTTGGGTTATGCACTGGTGTCTGACAGGATGTGCCTAAGGATGCATTTTGGTTAAGATAAGATGCAAGGCCTATAATTAAGGGTTGCAGATAAGGGCTTGTTCTTTGGATCTCCTCTGTCTTCATGCATGCACCGGTGGTCACATGCTTCTCTCTCTGGCTTGAATAACTTTGCTGCTGAATCAGCTGTACCCTTTGTCATCTCTGCTCTTAATCTATTTTCCAACATTCATGCTTCAGTGATAAAAGCACGGGTAAGTGGCAAAGCATGCATGTGTATTTAGTATTCAGGTAAATACTGTAGTGTTTATTTCTGACTACATAACTGTAGTGAATTATTTGTTTCCGTTGTTAAATGGTTGGTTTAAGCTTATGTATTATGGATAAATTTACATCAATGTGGTGCAACTATACTTCATGTTTTTTGCTTTATTTTCTGTGAATAGTCCACAGCAAGTGACCTGTTTGGAGCAGACCTGTTCGCTGCTCCTGGTCAATCTGAAGGGTCATCTGCTTCAGGTGACCTTTTCAACAGTACACCTGCCAACTCCACCTCTTCCTCCATAGCTGCTCTGGGTAATACACAAGACGGGAACATGTCATATCCAAATATAAAGATGTTGTTTAGACTTTACGTTTCATATTCACTTTTCTTTATATTCAGGAAATCTTCAGTTAGGTCCTCCAGCTACCACGAGTATCCCTGCTGCAGGCATGTGGGGAGCCTCCACTGCTGCACCCAGCATGTTCCCCATGCCAGGAGCGATCGCTCCAGGCCCGACGCTCCCCTTCCAACAGCCATCTGCCTTTGGTGGGTTACCCATGCCACCCACAGCCTGGGGCCAGCCGTTGCCTCAGTATACTGCCCCGCCTTTGTCTCCACCCCACATCTTCTGCCAGTCTCCACCACCTGGGCAAGTTGCTTCTCCAGGCTGGGGTCAGCCCACCTCAACCAATCCTTTCCAGCCTGGCGCGTCACGCCCCCCTCCCAGGCCACCTGCAAGGGAGGCCCCTCCAAAGATAGAGAACAATGCCTTCACAGCTTTGGACCCCCTTGGAGATAAAGAGAAGAAGACTGGAAAGGACATGTTCAAGGACTTCCAGCTCGCCAAACCTCCTGCCATCCCAGCGAGGAAAGGGGAGCTGGGGTCCAACGCTGGTCCGGCCTCCAGCAGCAACGAAACCGGGGCGTTTGATCAGTACTTTTCCAGTAAAGTGGGCCTGGCTCAGGATTCTGCAGATCACGATGACTTTGACGTCAATCAAATGTCAGCAGCTGTTAACGGTAAACCAGGTTCAGCAAAGCGCTGCAGTGCACGTAGTCAAAAATTTGCAAGTTGACACATACATGACTGTGAGATTTGTCACTAATTGCATCATGTGCCTGTTTAGATGTTCCTAAACCAGCTGCAAGCGTTAACCCTGCCGCCTTCGCTCCTGCTCCCATCGCAAACAGTCAGGACATGTTTGATGAAGCGTTTGGGGCCCCGAACTCCAGTCCGTTTGGAGCGCCGCCTGTAGCCATGGTACAGAGATACACACATATGTCTATTTACACCACATGAAGTATCACAGTAATAATTTGTAATTTTCACCTTGTTTCTCGATCTCACAGCAGACCGTTGGTCAGACTTCTGGTTCGACAGCTGGTTTCGGGGATCCTTTTGGAAATCCCTTTGCTTGACCATAACTTTGTCTATAAGTAAGTATGTGTTCATATTTGTTCACTCCTTAACTTTAAACACTTTAAATTTATAGATACAGAATAAACACTGTTTTCATTTTTTGTCTTCTCTCTGCCTCCACAGTTGAAATGGAGTAAATGGAGATCTTCTCATGAAATAACATCTTTGGGACGAGCTGTTGCAGCGTGCAAGACAATCCAAATGATGAACTCTTCTAACTCTCGTCCCTGAACCCGCCCTTCTTTTACACGTCCACCTCTAATGTTGTTTTTTTCTGTCCAATCAGTAGTTCTCTTATTTCTAAAGACCACTGATCTAAGAAGTAAATGTTATGTCATGATCTGCTGAAGAAAGAAATGTGGTGTGTGTGAGAGAAGGCACGTCCAAAGAGGCTCACTGCTGATGCTGTCTGTGTTTAAGAAATAAAATAATTCAATCATAATGTTGCAAGGTGTTGACAAGTCCTTCGCCTTCTTCAGATTCAGTTAGTGAATCAACAGGTTGCAGGCCAACAGTCAAACAGACATACTGTATGATTCAAGAAATGGAAAGGACAGACTTCTGGCTATGTGCCCAAACACAGCTTTTTTTCTGTTACCACTATCAAAAATCTTCCAATAGGATATGTCTGTTTTTTGTATGTTATAAAGGTTTGGACACTTACAGAAGCTTTTATGAAATATGTGGATTAATCATTGGTGAACATGAAAAAATCTTGGCTTAATATTACATTAATTGGTCTTTAGCCGCTCAGAAATGTACATCTTTCTGACATCAATAGGAAAAATAATATAGTTTGTCTGTGCTGTAACCAAACCCCAGCTGGAAGCAATTTCCAATATTGCTAGTAATAATATTTAGATCTACACATACAAAAACAGTGTAACAATGTTCTATTACAGCTAACAGTCATGCAGACGAGATTGTACTTAAAGCTAAAGATACATTAAGTATTAACAACAAAATACACTTATCAAAAGTAGAAGTACTCATGCATGAGTTGTACTTAATATAAAAAAATAAATAAGCACATTTTCTTTGTGCTTTTACATAACTAAAATTATGAATGTGTTTACATTTATTTAAAAAAAAACCTTTTATTTTGATATTTTTGTTTTACTTAAATAAAACACCTCAGTGCTATAGCATGACAGACAATATTTCTTATCTTTAACATATTTTATTTAAATATTTTTTCTATATTTTAAAGCCTTCAAACAGTCCCTATGTCACTCTCAGGTTACTTGACACAGTCTTGCCCACAGACTGCACGCTTTTGCCTCATCCAGCTCTTCGCAGCGCTCTCACTACATTTCCCACAAGCCCTTTCGCTCACGACGACCACACGTCATCAAAAACATGGCGGAGTAGTGTGTGCTCGGTGCTCCGCCACTTGTCACCCGTCGTCGATAAATGAACGACTATTTCTCCCATTAAACGGCGTTTTCTCGAACAGGTACGTTTTTAGCAGCAAAATAACACATGTAGATTTAATAAAATGCTAAATGTAGCTTCATTAACCTTTAAATATTAACGACAGGCTGCTTGAAGTCCGGGAGACTCGCAGACTAAAAGTGTTGACATGCGAGTTTGAAGGCAGCTTTGTGCACTTTTCCACTTGTTTAGTCCATTTGTTCATTGTCATACATTCGTTTGAATCATGTCTGTGAGCTTGTTAAACCTCTGCTGTTGTTTCCATGTGATTTTCTTTGCGTTCAGACTGAACTGCTCCTCAGCTGTCAACGTCAATAGTCCAGTCATTTAAACGAGGAGCTGAGGTTTGCACAACACTCAGTTACACACAAGATTATATTCCTGCTAGTCTTACAGCTATAAATGATGGTTGACAGCCTTGTTGTTGTATTTAGCTAATGCAAAACTTTGTCAAATATACCTCGGTGCAGCACTAAACATTATGTCCTGCAGTTACAGTTTATTCAGTTTTGACAACAGAGGCTCAATTTGCAAAATAAGACATCAGGCAATATGAGTTTTCATCACAATATGTTTTATCACAGAATTATAATCATTGTTGCATTTTGATAACAGACAAATAGTCAGTCACACATGGTGGAGGAAGTACTCATATCCTGTGCTTGAGTAAAAGTAGAAGTACCATGATCTGAAAGTACTCCATTACAAGGAACAGGCTGAATATTTGAAATGTTACTTAAGTATTATGGCTAACAAATACTTTTTAATTCATCAATGTGGAATCAATTTGAGGTACTTTCTAGACTACTGCGTAGAAAAGTACTATAGTACTGTATCATATCATATAACAATATCATATGTTTTTAAATGTAACTAGTAACCCTAAGTGTCAAGTAAGAAGTCTAAGTAGCATAGTTTGGAAATATTCAAGTAAAGTACAAGAATGTCAAATGACTTACAGTGGTTGAGTAAATGCACCACTGACAAATTCTCATCAAACAGTTGGGATTTCCTCAAGCTCACAATCTGAGTAATTTTCTTTCAACTGTTGTCAGTTTCACTGTGGGAATACTGATGTAGCTTTGACTTCCCGTGTGTTTTCAGGTCAAAATGTTTCGTCGGTCTAGATTTAGTGTTCGGCCTAATGTCGGTACGGCAGGGAGAACAGCAGCAGCACCTCAGGAAGCTCCTGCCGTAAACCAGGAGGCCAGTGAGACCCCTAAAGACGTCAGTGAAAGCAGCACAGCTCCTGTAACAGATATCAAGTCTGTTGTGACTCCATCAGAAAAATCTGCAGCCTCAGGGTGAGTGACAAGCACTAAATGGTCCTTTTAGAATTTATTTCACTACTACTTTATGTTTAACAGTTATTCTCAATACTGTTTAGGGATGGTAATGACCAAAATGGGGAAGGTAGCAGCTCTTCAGCAGCACTCCAGCGAAGGAAGCGGTTTTCTGTCAAACCCAAAGTGGCCCCAGGACGCCCCGCCACCCTTGCACGGACGCCAAAGTCCCCCGCCAAGGCAGCCTCTCAAACTCCTGTTGAAGTCCCTGGCTCAGACCATGACAAGCCAACAACGTCTGGCCAAACAGCAGCCCCTCAGGGACTCCGGTCCCCGAGGCGACGGAGGCTTTCAGAAGACAGCAAGCAGCCCCAAGTGCAGCCTAAACCCACCCTCATCTCTTCTGACAGCTCAGGAACGTCAGCTGTTCCTCCAGCTGAGGACAGGCTAGAACAAACCCATCTACCTGCGGACAGTAGCAAACAGTTAGAAAGCACATCAGGCAGTCAAGTTAAAGAAGTTCCCTCCAGACTACCAGATAAAGTTCCCCCGTCTCTACCAGACAAAGAAGCTAATGAGATATCAGAGAAAGCCAAGACTCTGGTGTCGTCGAAGGGTGGCCTTACACTGTCACCACCAGAGTTCTCCTTGAGTAGACTCCTGAATGACCCATCAGACTTACAGAGGATTGCAAAGGCCCGAAAGCTCAGAGAGTTGCTCAGACAGGAGATGCATAAAGAAAAGGTGAGCTCAGGTTATTCAGAAACTATGGTTCTATATCTTCACGTTCTAAATTTAGTCACATATTAATTAAATATATGCCGTTAGATATATCTTAATTAATTACATTAAACTTGTGTTATCATTTGATGTTGCAGAAAATGAAGAAAGCTAAGGCACGTACAAAGGAATATACTTTGGATCCTGCCAAAATGACCATGAGGGACCTTATCCGTTATCTGCCATTATCTAACCCCATGACGTAAGTTTCTCCTCTGCAACTTAGTCGAGCTTGTGTAACATTTAATCTGCCTGATCTTCAGTCTCTATCTCCTGAGATAATGTTTTTCTGTTGATTATTGTGGATCAAGAAGGTTTTTTTTGTGGTTTTATTTGATTATAATTTGCCATTTTTACAGATCTAGTTTGGAAGATCCAGCTCCAGAGAATGAGACTATTGTCCCACCTTCTCCAGGAAGAGAAGAGTAGGTTTATCCCATCATCTTTGCAAAATCTCTTTCCTTTGTAGTTTCATTGATGTTGTACATTGGATACAAATTGATACACACAGTTTTAGCTTCAGTCTGACTTTCTTTATTTGTATCCATAAATAGTATTGGAAAGAATTTGATGGTTTTTTTAAATGAGTCTAAATGATGGAGTAGTCTGGTTAATGCACTACATTTTTATCAGCAATATCTATCAACAGTTCTAATTCATATTTTGGACATCATAAAGCAGTGGTTTGCATCATGAGATGCATAAGTTGCTTGTATACCAACCCCCTTCCCTCTGGCTGATGTTTGCAATCTAATCCCTGCAGGTCACCAGAGAGAGCGCAGGAACCTCAAGTCCCCCCTAAAGTTGCAAGCCCGAGGGAGGAGGAGGAGGAGGAGGAGGAGGTGGGAGATGAAGAGCAGGAAGAAGCGCTCATGGTTCCGCAGGTCAAAGTAGCGGAGGATGGCTCACTGATCATTGATGAAGAGAGGTCAGTGGATGCTATAGATCTTTTATCTGCTTCCCTTTACTCAGTTATTGTGTAAAAAATGTTGTATCACTTCAGTTTTTTATTGCCATGATAGAAACTGATCAAAATTGTCTGCGAATGCATCTATAAAATCAACCTGTGTCTCAGCTTGACAGTGGAAGTCCAGCGAACCAAGGGTCCAAACCCAGCTCAGGACCGAGACCCCATCTTTGAGCGTGGCTCCACTACAACTTACTCAAGCTTCAGGAAAGGGACCTATTCGAAACCCTGGTCGAGCGAAGGTTGAACTGATACTAGATATACACTCAAAAGTTTGAAAAACCATTGAATCAGAATAACACTCATTTTTCTCTGATGCCTTGTTCATAGTATTTTTCTTTAATATTATATTTGTTTGCTGCTTTCCTTCAGAGACAGACATGTTCTTCCTGGCAATTAGTATGGTGGGGACAGACTTTTCCATGATTTGTCAACTTTTTCCTCACAGAGCTCGATCAGAGATAAAGGTCAGTGAAATGAATACAGGTGTCCATATGTTTATAGAACATGATCTGAATAAATGACACACTGCCTCACTAAAAACACAATAAAGTGTTTGCTTGTGTAATTGCTTTCATTTAAACCTTCAGAACAAATTCAAAAAAGAAGAGCGAGAGAATGCCTGGAGAATCGACAAAGCTTTCAGTAAGTATTCAGTAGGACGGTATGTTTAGCTGGTTGAATATAACATTAAATGATTAATGTTCCCTCTGAGGATTTTGATGCAACATTTACTGGTGATTGTTTTGTAGGAGAGAGGCGCAAACTGGACATAGAGTATTTTTCTAAGCTGCTAGAAAAGATTCTGGAAGTTCAGAAAAACAAGAAGAAACTCAAGTCAGTCGCTGAGAAGAAATCTCCCAAGAAGCACAAGAGAAAGGCAAAGGGTAACTAACTCCATGCTTTTTAATCATGTTCAATGCTCAGTGACATGTGTTGTTATTTCAATACTTAAATGTTAGTCTGGGCTACAGATTTAATAACTGTTCTTGTTTGTCTCAATTCAACAATCCTTCTCTGTTCTAATTCCCTCTCCAGGCAAAAAAGCAGCAAGGAACCTAAGTGATGTGGAGGAGGGAGATGAGGAAGAGGAAGAGGAGAATGAAATTCCTGACCTGGAGGAGGAGGAGGGAGAGAAGGAGAATGAGGATCTCTGTAATGAGGGAGGAGCTACCGTTTCTAAGCCTAAGAAGAAACGTAAAAGAAAGAAAATACAGGACGCATCGACTGAAGAACCGACTGACAAGAAAAACAAAACAGGTGAAAATAGCAACGAACAAGGTTCCGAGACATTCAGTTATTTCACAATTTTGTTTTCCTCAAAGTTACCCCAGATTCTCCTTCTGTGTTTGGCCCTTGTGATTGTTGGTGTTAACTTAATTTTGTTTTATTTTTTTGTATAGGCTCAGATGAGGCCTACATACCCGAAGACACTGAAGCAGCACTTCCTGAGGACCACACAAATTCAGACTTGTAATGAAACTTGAAGAATATTGTTTTAGATTAAAGTATTTTTTTATGCATCTTCAGTCAAATCAAAAAAAAAATCTCTGTTTTGTCCTAATATTTAGGTCTGAAAAGACTGAGAATGTGAATACAGCAAAGGACACGGCCATCAAGCCAGCTAAACTCTCACGAGGCAGAGCACCAAAACCACTGCTGCCTTTGGGCCGGAAGTGGGGTAAAAAGCTTCCACCACCCTCCACAAAGGTCAAAGACACTGCGTCAGATAGACAGGACGAGAGTGTGACTGAAGGAGCCTCTGAAGAGCAGGTTATTATTTCATTTTCAGAGCACCACAAATCTTACTTATATCTACATATTATCAATTTCCTTTACTGAAGGTTATGCTGACCTTTCAGGTAAATAAAGATGCATCACCTGTAAGTCAGGACAGTAAGAGGAAGTCAGCCAATGATGACATTTCCTCTGAAGAAGAGGTTGCCACCGTTCAACCTCCCAGACCTACCAGGTACAATATTTCATGACTGCCATTTTAATATTGAATTCAGAAATATTCCCATCCCCAGTTCCCACAGAAAACACTTAGGATATAATAAGATTCATAAGTGTGTGATTATATTTTGTAGGTATGGGAGAGTGCCCAAACCCACCAAGCCCTTGACTTATTCTGCCAAAGATGATGCACAGTCCTCTTCATCTGAAACCACTCCTGCCTCACCAGCGGCGTCTACTGCTTCTGCTGTCAAGCCTAAAGCCAAATGCACGGCCAAGAGGGGAAGGCCATCAAAACAACAATCAGCGCAGGAGTCCAAAAAGCCCAAACTAGTCACCCTCAGGGCTTCTCAGTCAGAATACAGTGATGAGGAGAGCGAAAAGCAGTGGGAGGAAGAGGAGGTGGAGGAGGAGCAGCACCCTGCATGTAGCTCCGGTCAGGACAGCATTGCCCCTGCCTTTGTCCCTGCCAGCCTGCGCTCCCCACATCCTATGATTTCAGAAGTGGAAGAGACAATGGAGGAGGTATGAGAAACTGTTTCCCATCATGCTTTGCACAGAAACATACCATCCATTTATTTCATGTTTGCATAATTCTTAAAACAAGCATATTTGTGTTTAGTTTTTTTTTTTGTGCATGGTTTTACTTCCATAATTCAAACCCTCCACTCTGACTTCCCCCCCCATCCCACATGTAGCTTGATATCTTGGCCAATATGCCTGATGTGCTGGGCATCTCCCAAGATGCTCTGTGCCCTGATGCCTCTTGTGAGCTGGCACAAAATGAGACAGGCACAGCTGAGCCCTGTGAAAATCAGCTGGACCTGCTGGTTGTAAGTGTCCCATGCCTAACACGTAGCACCAGTGAAATCAGTATCCCCAGTTACACTCCTCATTTGATATCATTTTTGAGATCTGATTTTAAACATTTGTGTGATCTTCCAGCATAGTCCTCTACTATTTTATGACCAGATATCATCAACTGACAAAGACATAGAAAGAAAATGACAGAGAAGTGTAACTGGGGCTACTGTAATATATGTTTTCCATATACATCACATCCTTTCACAACTAGCCAGGCTTGTATCGGAAGCTTTCGATGTGACCTTCGTGTGTTTCCCTTGCAGGATGTTATAGACTTCCTTTCTTCAGAACACACAGAAGGTATGTTAAAGAGGTATTCTGAGAAGCATCAAGTAGAACACATGTACATATATATTTAGACGGTCCCAGAGTATTAATTTTTGGTCTTCTGGCTCTTTTTGTTTTAGTGTCTGAGGAAGAGAGCTACAATGAGGCTGCTCAAACCCTGTTGACCATCGGCAACCTGGCTCACATTTCTCAGTCAGCACAGAATCAAACAGCCGTGCAAGATCACACAACAGGTTAGAGACACAGAAGCCACAATATTGGAATGGGATTTTATTTTTTAATGGAGTAAATTGTGCTAAATTAAAGAATATATATATAATGTTTAATTGCAGGTGCATCGTCAGTCAGTGTGGATGAAACCAGCCAACACATAGAAGTAGAGATTGCATCAAAGCCTGCTGCACAAGAGGAAAACAGTGCCACTCCTCATATGTCTGCAACTCATGGTCAAGGAGTCACAGAAACATCAGAAACTGTCGATGCTGTGGTGCTACAAAACAGCACAACAGACAGTGGTGACATGCCCATTGTTGAAACCAGTGATCAGATAACTGTTACTGATTTGGAACCTACCCACCAATTGCAGTCAAGTCCAGAGAGGCCAAAGACAAATCCTCAGCAAACTAGGAGAGGACGCTTATCCAAGGTGAAACCAAAAGTGAACCTAGGCCAATCCTCAAGGACTGCACAGTCAAAATCCAAACCAGAGACCTCAACAGTAAGGACAGGTGAAGACACAGATGTTCCCAACCTTTCTCAAGTCACAGAGACAGTTGCTGAAGAAACTACTCAGACAGCAGACTTTAGTCAAAACTTTTCAAAGGATGAAATTTCTTGTATTGAAGTCAAACTTGAAGAAGAGCCACCTGTCAGTCAGGAGAGGTTCATTGGTTGTGTACAATCAAGTGCAGCAACATCAGATCACAGTGCCTCAGAAAACCAGAGTCATTTTTCTGGTGCCCAGTTTGAACCCAGTTTGGAAGAGGCCACCAGAGAGTCCACAGATGAAACACTGATGTCTCATGTTGGAACAACTAAGAGTACTTGTAATAATCTGGTGACATCCGACACAGCGGTCACAGAATCAAAGATTGGACAAGGGACAAACACAGATTCAGCTCCAGTCCAACAGAGCACCGACCATCCTGCTCCATGTGTTCCACCTGCAGAAGATTTACCTGTCCTTCAGAAAGAAGAGAGTAGAGATGCATCTACTCACCAGACCAGGAAGAGTCGATTCCAGAAAGTCAAACCCAAACCCAAATTAACACAGACATCAAGAATTAAACCTCAGACCACAAAAGACCCCGTAGAGAAAGACTCCAACCCAACTCCAAACCCCAAATTACATGAAAAAACAATAGTAGAGGTTGAAGCAGAACCAACTTGCACCACCTCTTCTGAAAAACCGAGTCAAAGCTCTGCTCCTGCTTCAGATTTGATGCCATCATTGGATTTTGGCTCCACTCTTACACCCACAGAGCAACTGTCTACAACTGAGGAGAAGAAGACAGATGTTGGAGTTGTTTGTCAGGTAGAATCAGGTTCTGCAACATCAGATCAGAGTGCCTCAGCAAAAGCCCAGTTTGAACCCAGTGGAGAACAGGCCAACAGAGACACAAGGCCAACATCTGAGTCTGGACATGATAAACTGATTTCTCATGCTGGGACAAGTGAGAGTAGTTGTAGTAATCCGCTGCCATCTGACTCAGCAGTCCCAGAATCACAAGTTGGACAAGAGTCAAAGACAGACACAGTCCAAAAGAGCAGCGACCATCCTGCTCCATGTGTTACAGAAGAGTCACCTGTCAGTCAGAAAGGAGAGAGTGAAGTTGCATCTACTTGCCCGACAAGGAGAGGTCAGTTACGAAAAGTCAAACCCAACATACCACAGACATCAAGAACTGTCCGGTCCAAACCTCAAACCACAAAAGACCCTGTCACACACGTGCCGCT
This sequence comes from Holacanthus passer, assembly GCA_025331565.1. Classification (NCBI taxonomy): domain Eukaryota; kingdom Metazoa; phylum Chordata; class Actinopteri; family Pomacanthidae; genus Holacanthus; species Holacanthus passer. The sequence continues at coordinate 3,606,518 of JAFREQ010000046.1, read as the reverse complement.
TGTGGAGGGACCCTCCAGCCCAACTTCAAGGCCTGAATCCACTGACAGCACAACACCAGGGATAGAAGCACAGCCAACTTGCAGTCCAACCCCTCCTGGCAAACAAAGCCAAATTGAAAGTACAGACTCTACTTCACTTTCAGTACCATCATTGGAATTATGCTCTATTCATAAACCCGCAGAGGAATCATCTTTAGCTGAGGGCCAAAAGACGGATTTTGGAAATGCACCAGACTCCAGCTCAGAGGGCTCAGAGCAAAATGTACCTCAGAGAAGGCGACGCTTTCCTAAGATGAAACCCAAACCCAATTTAGGGTCAACCAAGAGAACTACACAGACAAAACTGCAGTCAGATGATATCAGCAAACCCTCAGAGCAGCACCATATGGACACCTCTTCAGCTGTGAGCTTAGAACAACAGGCTGTGGACAAAAGTGATGCAGGAACAGAGAAAGACAGCAAGCACTTGACTCCATTACACACAGAACTTCTCAGCTCGACAAAGGCAGGACCTGCAGAGTCAGAGAAGTCACTAAACAGCACAGAGGAGAAGGGTACGTCTTCTGATGGTGTCATCAAAGCAGCATCTTCAGTCGCTGATAAGCAGTCTGTGTTTACAGACTCAGTTCTTGAAAATAAGAGCAGTGAAAAACCCGCAGATGAATCCACAGGGGACAAAGTGGAGACTGGACCTGCTTCACGATGGCACTGCCAACAGAACACGTCCGTTAGAGCTACAGAGACAAATACCCAACCAACAGATGATCCAACTGCAATTTCCAGATGTCCCGTCTTCAGAAGATGGTTCAACAGAGTCAAAAATTAAATCTGCAAATACACAGTCAACATCAGATCCAAAAGAAAGCGCTTTGCAGCCACATTCAGAGAATGACTCTGAGGCACAGAGTCAAATCATTGAAACTACTCCAACAGCTGCCCAAAGGTAAGATATGAATCACATTTTCCTTATTCTGTCATCAATGATACAAAACAATGTAAATATTTTTGTCTTATCTTATTTAGATGTGTTCTTAGTGTTCTTAAGGAATTATTAGTTTCTGTTGTTAACAGTTTGTTTTCCACATAAAGCACTGATGATAATGAGTCAAAGTCAACCGGCTCCACCAAGTCCACAAGAAAAACTCCTCAGACTCGTAGAGGCCGCCTTCCTAACCTCAACCTGGGACGCAGCTGCCAACCTCCACAACCCCAACAAGTCCAGAATATAAAACAAGCAGAAGCAGGTTTGATGGCTTTTTAAAATGAAACTTCCCTTATCTCAAAGAATGCTGAGTAGAGATTCAAGATCACTGCCATCTATAGCTGTTCAGTACCTTGATTGATGACCAATGGTTCTTTTTTTCTCCACAGATTCTAGTCCTCGCTCAGAAGGTGTGGATGATTCAGTTTCCCACAAACCTGTGTCTGAACATCGACCTGACATTCATGAACCAGGAGAGGGAGCTATTGAGCAACACAGTAACCAAACTCCCACGACAGATGATGCCGGGTCCTCGATGGACAGCTTGCCACAAGTTATTGAGCAAATGGATCAACGTGACTCCTCTTCAAATGTTGCTGGATCCTCTCTGGGCTTTGTGACACAAGCACCTGACAATTCTTCTAAGGTAAGATAATAATCAGTATCTGCAGGAGGAGACATGTGTGATTGCAGTTTCTTTTTGTCTTGAAACTTGAGCTTGTTCATATTGGCCTTGACCAAATACTCATAAGCCAAGCTAATAACACAGACCAAATATTGTTTTACCATGTGACACCAAACCACAAGATTTATGTATTTTTTATTTACTTTATATTTATTTAAGGATTAATCCTAAAATGTGTCTCTCTGATTCTCCTCACAATCCCAGGATGCATCAACATCCAGTACAGGAGGGACCCAAACTCATCCAAGTCTTTCAATATTTCCAGGCAGTAAGTCAATCGCCTTCCACTCATCTGTTAATTTTTGTAATGTGAGTTATTGTTTTGGCTAAAACCTCCCTCACTCTCACACCTCAGTGCTGTTGGAGCAGGTGCCGTCGGATCCAGATGAACCGTTTTTCATCCTCTCTTTGACTGAGATCCCAGTCTGTTCATCAGGGGAGGTGGTGGGCAGCGTGTCTGAGCCCCTCCCTTATCTTCCTGTGGCAGATGTGTCAGTGCAGCAACAGAGGTGAGTGCCTGCCTTTTATCAGCTGGTCATGCATGTGTGGATCTGGTTTTGTTTGGTCTCTCATTCCACGACCTTCCTCACCCCTCAGCAACATTCCTGGAGACGGTTCGGCTGCAGCGGGAGACGGGCCTCTCTCTAATGTTGCTGTGTCCATGGAGGAGAGTGGTGAGACAGGCCTCATCAGTGTAAAAGATATTGGAACAGACCCAGCTGCATTTATTGTAAGTGAATTATGAGGAAGCACTTTTAGCTGCAATATGATGAAATGTCTGTATTTATCTCACATTTTCTTTTTCTCATCCACAGCAGGGTTTGGAGAATCCAGTGGATCCACATGGTAGAGTGATTTTATTTTTCTGTCATTTATTTAAGCTAATGATTAATGTCATATTAGAAATGGTAAATGTGTGTGTGTTTATGGAACAGAGAGTACCTCAGTCCAACCATCTATATTACCAGAGACTAATGAGGAGACTGAACGTCCCCCTACAAAGCAGAGACAAATGGGCACTGGAAGAAGAGGTATGCAGTGGATGAACACTCACTCACCACTTGAGCTCTGAGCAAATTGCACACATCTTTTTCATCATGTCCCCATTTCGCTTTAAACCAGTCAAACTGCAGGTTAAGCCCAAAACTCAGAGGAGGAAACAAGCCGGCAAGACCCTCGCTGCCAAGGAAGCAGAGTCAATCCCCACGCAGGATTCAGAGCTTCCTGGGCCTTCTGTTCAGCCAAAAGCTTTTGGTGAGGTTGTCACTGAGCCACGGAAAGGAAGTGGTGATCATGCAGACATTGAAAAGGAGACCCTGACAGATGGGAAGGACCCTGGAGCACAAACTACACAGACGATGAGGACTAGTTCTCAGAACAGGTGAGGGGGGGAAACAATAAAAAAAAAAAAAAATCAGGTTTAAACCTCATTCATTTCCCCAGTTTTCATGTTGATGTCTGTCAAATATAATTACATGTTGATTTGTTTTTCATTTCCCAATATCTGACAGAAAACCCAAAAGCTTCCCTTCCTTCCTTTCTGAGACAAACACTCCCCCTTCAAGTGATTCTCCAACAGCTTCCAAGGGCCCTGAAGGCACAACTCCACATGTAGCAGCAAAACAATCTACCCCAGCACCTGTAGCCTCAACATCATGTGACGTCGCTCCCGCACTCAGTCCGACACCGGATGTCAGCCACACAACGCCTTCGACCACGTCACCAACACAAGCAGAGGCGGACGTCGAACTGACTTCTGTGCACAGCCGACTTCGCTCAGACCCGACTCCTTCTTCTCCGTGCACGGCTGAGGTGAGGACGGTACAAGTGCTGCACAGGCACATGCAGAGGTTATTTTACACACCAACACAGTCGATCATCGCTCTTCTTCTTGTTCTTCTTTGTTGCAGGTTTCAGCTTCTCAGCGAAGTGACGGTGTGGAGAGCAGCTCTATAGAGGAGGAGCCCACCAGCGTGTCTCAGTACTTCTTAAGTGACATTTTTACAGATGTGGAGGAGGGATGAAAGACACGGAGCGGTGGACTGAGAGGAGGAACCTGGAGACTTGCTCTTTTTAAATTTTTGTTGTGTTAAGTTGTCTGTAAAGGTTAATTTATAACTAAATTATGTTTTGTTTTTGTTGTTTTTGCTGTCAGTTGTAATGAAGTGAAGCTAAATTGACTTTGACTCTCTCACTTTCACAAGTACCTTTTTACTTTTTTAATATGTACAGCAGTTTCAGTTTATGAAATGCCTTTTTAAACAGCCATTAGTTCAAATAAGTCTTAAATTATACTCCCTAATAACTGAACTGGTACGTTACTACTTTGACACAAAGAGGTGGCATTTTTTTCCAATTATTCTTTATGTTTCGAGCCTCAGATTCTCTAATTAGTTAACTACCTGTGAACATGTAAATATTGGACAATAGCAAACTGTTTTTTTTTCTATATTGGTGCCGATAACACAGACCACAACTTTGGTCTCAGGAAGTAGTCTTGGATTTCTTGCCATCGTGTACAGTTGCATGTTCATATATTTCCTTTTTGAATGCCTCTTTTTTGTATTTCTGCACTAATCCTTAATAATCCGTTCTAATTGGAAGAATTTTTTATTTGAATTTGCCACAAAAGATGTATTAAATATTAAACACATACTATGCAGGGATTTCCATGCAAAAAAAAAGGCTTACTGTATAAAAAGGTAGCAACTGAAGAAGAGGAAAACTTTAATTCGGTGTCTACCTGCGAACTCGTAGGGGAGGAAGTGCCACATCTGAGCGTTGAGTTTACAGTGACAGATGGTTCCTGCATAGTGAACCTTTAAAGTCGTCTTTTCATTTCATTTAGTAAAATTACATCATCATATTCTGAAAATTGACCTCACAGAGAAGAGAGATAGTCACACTTTATTTAAAGAAACGTTTGTTGCACTGTACATAGTGTAGATGAGTTGAACGATCAAAGAGGGCCTTGTACAGAAACGCACATTACTATGTTTGATACTTGAAACAAAAACACATTGTGTTATCACCCTTAAATGTTTCATTAGTTCATTAAAAGTTAAACGTGGAATTATGTGAGGTCTGAATAAAATACATTCTTCCACCAGCACTTGATCCAGTCTTTCATCTGAGGTGTGTTGAGATGGGTTTACTGTCTTCTGATGAAGCAAAGCATTTTAATTTGTGACTGTATCTTCATCAGAGCTGTATAATGTATTTATACTGATTCATGTGTGTGATGTTTGCATCATGTCAGCAGTCAGATTGCTGTCACATTGTAAAGTCATAGAATATGAATGTGTTCCCTTTGTTTAATGAAATAGAATAGGAGGCTTTATTAAATGTACAGTCTGGTTTCTTAATCTTTAACATCCCCAAATATGATAGAATTCTTTGCATCTTTTTCTAAAATCTAGGTCTTATTTAGCTCCACTTTGTGTCATGTATTACTAACACATTAGTCACAGAGTTAAAGCAAGAATCTTTTTTTTTAAGACATTTTCCAAGTCCTTGCTCTTTTTCCTAATCCAAGTGGCTGGAAATGATAAATGTTTGTGCTGAATTTGTATCATGTGAAACAGGATCAAAGGTTTTATGAACACATATCTGTCCATATTGATTGATTGCTTTGATTGATTTTATATTTTTTTATGTAAACAACTGGGGCCCATGTTCTTGTGTCATAAAACAAGTAACAACTTCAGCTACTGTTCAGAAACTCATTTTTTTAATCAGTTTTTTTAATTATATATATTTTTTCATCAACATTGTCAGACATTAGACTATCTGTCAGTTTTTTTTTTTATTTTTCCAAAAAGCAGATGCTTGGCTCTATCACTGGGATGTAATGGGACTTCATGCTTTTGTTCTGACAGAACTCGAAGGGAATGAAATGTGTGGCTGCCTGGCCTCGATCAACAACACATGACCAACAATCACCACTGACACATTGAAACCCTGCGTCGAAAGCCTCAGGAGTCTGTTTCCAGAACCTCAGAGTGAGCGCAGTCACCTCGCTGACTCAATCACAAGGAAACATTACTTTATAATCTTCTCAATGGTGCAAAGTCTGTTTATTGCAGGATTTGATTGCGTGGAAATAAACAAGGTGTTTATCATAATGGGCCCTTTGACCTACTTGAAGCAAACTGTGTACATGTTTATATAAACTCAAAAAACTCAAGCTTTGTATGTTTTTGTTCAAACTAATATTCACTCTATATTTTACATTAACTTTTTCAGAGTAACTTTATTATACTCCTCGACCCAAATAAATGTCTTCTTTTGATAAATCTGTGTTTTACTATACTGCAAATATTCACTGTATATTTCTATAGGCGTTCATTGTTGCATGTGATGGAGCTGCTGGAATCAAAGACTCCCCTAATCCTTCATGCTGCAACCTCTTGTATCTGGGCTTAAGACTGTTTTGATCTCTCTGTTGAATAACTAACTGCTCCGTCTGCAGGTCCACTCCAGCCCTCTCTCTCTCTCTCTCAGCTGTGAGATTAGTCAGTCCACTGGCTGTAGTGCTGCCTTCACAGAGTCTGGAGCAGACCTCCGGGACGCCACACAGAAGGAACATGAATGATAACATCCAGGTGAGTGCAATGAGGTGATTCTTTTTCTTTGCAATTCATGGCAGGTTTTCATATTGTGGTTCAGCACAGGAATGTATGTGTGATTATGTTCTAAAGTAACTTTCATTTTACATGTTGGCGAAAGTATTTCTGATCAAAAAAGAGTAATTTGCACTTTAACATGATGTTTTTAATGGATGCTGTGAAACTATTTGAAAAGTGTTATTATGGCACAAATGAACCATTCAAGGTTTTTGCTGAAGCAGTTGAGTCAAGTACAGGTTGTGCTGCATCAGAACACAAACATATCAACAGGACTTAGGCTCAGAAAACATGATTGAATTATGCAACATCCTTCTGATCCCTAAAGCTGCTCTGAAGACTGTTCCCAAGAATGTGGCATTAACCAGCAGATAACACCGTGTAATTATGAAACAAGTGTAAAAATCTGTTATTAACGATGGGAAAATGTTATGTTGTCGCAGAAAAATCCCCTGAAGTCAACTCACTGATGGTTCATTCAGAGGATGTATTCATTTATTTTATTGTATTTTACAGGCTCAACAATTTATTCATAGTGTAAAAAAACAAAAAAGATCTTAATAATCATAGTAATGTTCATATAATGAAATAAAAAATAAAACCTCACATGCTACTAAGTGAATTATCAATAAGGAATGAGATCAGAGAATGGACTTCAGAGTTTTCCATTGCTCCATATTCAGAGTTGTTTTTCTCACCTATCACAGAAAGCAGGCAAACACAAAGGTGACATTGTCTTATTGTGCAGAAGTAAATTCCAACAACCAACCTCATCTGAAATCAGTTCGATCTTTGGACTCTGACAGCTGGACTGTTTCCAGGGATTAATGCGATGCACTAATTTAACACCGTCACCTCATGGGTTCTGGGCTCTTATGTAACAGGTCTGGGTCAGTGTGTTTGAAGCCTGAATCCAGGATGAGTGTATGAAAGTTACAAGCTGATAATATTAACACCTGATCTATCTAATAGTTGTCAAGACTTTTCACTTAAAACCACATGGCTTCATTAAGGAAAAGTCATCTTTAGGACACATGATATAGGGACCATGAATGTCAACATTTAGTGCCAACACATCTGGTAGATGTGGAGCTATTTCACTGGATAAATGGAACAATAACAATATGAATATTGATAATGTTCTTTCTTCCTCTGACCTCGGCCAGGACGAAGAGGTGCTGAAGCAGATTGAGAGGGAGGTGCGAATGCGGGAGGGGGCCAGTAAACTTCTGGCGGCTTGTTCCAGGAGAGAACAGGCCCTGGAGGCCTCCAAGAGCCTGCTGACCTGCAATGCCCGCATCCTGGCCTTGCTCAGCCAACTGCAGAGGATGAGGAAAGCTCAGATCCTGCAGAGCGTGGGACGCAGGTCAGATGGTGTGCGAGGATATATTGTATGTAAATACACAGATAAAACATCTATCATCAGTGAAAAGGAAAATGTTATGCAGTTGTAGTGTGGAAGTGGAAGCGAGTTGTTTGTGGACATTGCCATGCCTCCTGTCAGCCACTAGAGGCCACACAAGCTAAACTTTTCAAGTGTTTTGTGTGGCTGTGTGGGTTTGTCTGATTTATTGTGTTTACATGCATATGCAGGTGAACACTTTACATTTTAATGAAATATAATATGATACAGTAGAGTACAAATATTATCTTTGTGTAATATTTCAGTTTTGTTGAGATTGTGTAACAAATGTGTTAATTCAACTATGAATGATGAAGGACTTGTTGGATAAATGATCTATTTCTTTTACTCCAGGCCATCTGAGGATACAGAGCCATGTTTGGGAAAAGTGGCCCTTTCAGGTGAGTGTTAATAAAACATCTTGCCACAAGTTCATCAAAATACTTTTATATTTCTAACGTTGTAATTTTCACTCTGCAGACCTGCGGATTCCACTGATGTGGAAAGACTCGGAGTACTTCAAAAACAAAGGAGGTGAGTCTGAACAGTGGATGGATCAAGGGAACTGATTGCACTAATGCCTCAGCTGAGATGAAAGAGACTGAAAGAGAAAATTAATTAAAAAAAATAGAGAGTTTGATTGCATGCAAACCTTGTTAACCTCATCGCAATGCCTCGTCCTTTCAGAAAGTTTGTGCACTGAAAAGACTGAAATTATTACCCACACTCTCTGGAACCTGACTTACCTGAGTGTGTATCGTTACAGGAAATACACAAATACACAACAAGACCTTTTGAATTGATTCTTACCCTTGTGTTTCTCCTTGCAGAGCTGCATCGCTGTGCCGTGTTCTGCCTGCTTCAGTGTGGCACAGAGATCCATGACACTGATCTGGTGATGGTGGACAGGACTTTAACTGACATCTGTTTTGAAGACACTGTCATATTGTAAGTGCTTCGACAGTTTTTTAAATGTTGAGTTTCTGTCCAATCCCACTTTAAAGATATTTTACGCATCCCTGTATAAATGTGTGTGTGTGTGTGTAAGCAGTAACGAGGTGGCTCCAGGGTTTCAGCTTCGTGCTGAGCTCTACAGCACTTGTGTGGTCGAGGATTTCCACCCCGGTGCTCTCGGACCCAGGAGAGCGAGCCGCCTCAGGGGCTCTGTGGGATGCTCCTCTGGGAAGAAGATCCGTGCTGCGTTTGAGTCTGCGACTGTTTGTGGATCCATTTCCAGCGGAGGAGATGAGGGACCTGAGAGCGTGTCGCCGCCTTCATCCCCTCACCTGTCCACACTGTGAGGATGACAGCTCTCCCTGAAACACACACTACAGGAAAATATGTTATAACTGAGTGATGCCTTTACAAATGACTGATTTTGCCTGATGCTTTCCGTCTGAAGGGGGCCCAAGTACAAGCTGCTGGCTCACACAACCCTGAGAATCGAACATGTCCAGGAAGGTTTCAAGACTCATGATTTGTCACTCGCAGCAACAGGTGAGTTCTAAGTCTGTTCTCTTCTTCCTGTCTCTTCTGCTCTTCTCTAATCCCTAATCTCCTTACTCTCCAGAGGATAGTCCATTCTGGTTGCCACTGTATGGCAACATGTGCTGCCGCCTGGTTGCTCAACCTCTGTGCATGATTCAGCCAATCATAAGTGGCCAACTCAAACTTAAGGTGACTAGAATTCCGTCTATCATCCAACCTTGTGATTATTTATTTGATATTCTATCACATTATTATTCACAGCATCACTTTGCTTCCTGCTCTCATTCAGCTCGGAGACGACCTTAATTGCTGGCAAAACGTCCACGCCGTCCTCAGGGGGCAAAGTCTTCTCTGCTATCAGAGTCACGAAGACCTGGAGTCTGAGGACAAGCCGTTACTTGTAATCCACATCAAAAAGGTTGGTTCCAAATGAGCAGAGTCATGAATAAATAGATGGATTCATTTACGGGTTTGTCCACGTTGATTACAATAACATACCGAGGCCACAAGAGTGCACCGGTGAATTAATGAACTATTTCCCTGGGAGAGGAAACCTGTTGTAATAGTGAGGCAAGATCCAGATGAAGACACTTTTTAGACTCACACCTTCATTACACACAACAAAACAATAATGCAAATCCAATGGTGGAAAGTTAGTACATTTCCTCAAGTATTTTACTACTTTTACTACTAATTACTTGTAGGCAACTTTGGTGTTTTCATTTTATGCTTATACTTCTACTCTGCTCTGACTCCAAAGTTCTCAGATTGTGTCATTTAAATAACTGTTAAAGACTCAAACAAGTAAAATTATCTAATATTTCACACAAAAAAACACTTGTCGATAATCATGATTCCCCTTTTTGATGTGACCTTTTTGGAGGAGACCCAACCCCTAATTGAGAACCACAGGATTAAACTACCTGCTGGTATGTGACATAGTTAAAGCGTAAACAAATGCAAATTTCCCCACTGTGGGACGAATAAAGGTTTATCTTATCTTATCTTATCTTAAACAGACGTTGAATTCAAACATCCTCCTACAAGGATGTTGTTGCCAGAAGCAGATTTACTCTGAGCTTTTGTCAAACAATTAAAGCTGTTGGATTATTTTGTTAACAGACATGTCAGCTATTAATATCTCTGCCGTGTCAACAGTAGCATCATGGCTACCTGTAATGCCCCAGCTATGGGATGTTTCGAAGCTCCGTTGGTACTTTGTCCTGCTCATTCAAGCAAAACTCCAAACCTGATTATCTGAATGTACAGATGATTGTGTGTGTGTTTTTCTGTCAGGACACCCTCGTCTGTGTGTCAGAGAGCGACCCTGTCCATGGCCAGAGTGTGTACATCAACACACAGCATCAAGGAGAGGACGTAACCTACACACTGACCACGCACACACCTGAGGACACGCGGCGCTGGACCGAGGCCCTGTGGCAGCACGTCTACAACATGAGTGAGACACGCATGAACCAAACCGATGATGTAACTAACCACTAACCTCCAACAGCAGCTACTAGCAAAGCTACTGAGACTATATTTTAGCAGCCTGAGGAAAGGTTTGAAGTTCTACAGGGAACATTGGCTGTGAGCCAACGAAAAAAAGCAATTGCTTTAGTGTCACTTATAATTAGAAAATGCTTTGGCAAACTGACAGGTACAGGGCGTGTATGACGAGGCCCCAGGCCCAAATTGGTTGGTTCACTTGCACATGCTGTACATACAGTACATACTGGTGCTAAGCAACATGCATGTGTATATGCACAGACGTACATACAGGCATGCATGTTCTTCCCTGCAGCACATGCACTCACATGAAGACACAGGCATGTATAACCTGAGGGCACATGAGTGAGAGCATGTATGAATGTGTGGCATGACCGTTCAGTATTTATGTGTGTATGTGAATGTGTGTATGTGTTCATGGTCAAAGTATCTTTATTATCCCCAAGAAGCAGTTTGATAAACAGTCGATACAACAAGATACATACCAGAAAAATCACATTGAGATATTTAAAAGACCAATGCCGGCCAAGTCTTTTGGTCCCACAGCCAGACAGAAGCGACTTGAAATCCTCGGACGAGGATCAGCCAGGACTGACTGGACCTTCTTCAAAGTCCTGACCTTTTACAGATAAGGAAGGTCATTCAGGGTGGTGTCTGCAATATCGCTGCACACTTTGATGATACCCTGTAATTTTTTTCTATTTAAGCCGCTGACTCTGAAAACGTGAGGAGAGATTCAATAAAACAGGAATAAAACGTTTTCACAAAGGTAAAATCAACATTAAAACTTGCTGATGGACTTTCCTGCACACGACACTGACTCGACCCTTAAATTGCTTTAGTTTTGCACAATGATGCCCAAGAACTTCTGATAAAACACCATTAGCCTTTACACGTCGTGACCTTTCAGTTAAGAAGTCAATCAGGCAGCACATCAGGGCTGGATCAATGTTGTGGATGTTCTTTAACCTTCCTGCTAAAACGTGACGCTGGATACGATTCTCGGTATTTGTGCATGTGAGAGTGAGAATGTTTGAGTGTATTTAGGTTTGTGCTTCAGAATGCGTATGTGCAAATGTACTGTATGCGTGTGGTTGAGTTTGTATGTATCTGGAGGGCACAGGCACAGTTTGCGGTGTAAAGTCACTTTCACTACACCTTCCTAAAAAGTGAAATGGTAGAACTGATAACAGGAAGTATCGTATTTTATTTTACAAGCTGGCTTTTCTTCCTCTTTGTTTGACACTTGACTCGGAAAGTAAAGTGCCAAACTACTTTTCAACCTTTTCACTGTTTTTGGTTGTAAATGCTGGTTGAAGCTAAATTACACAAAACCAACCGTCTAATGTCTTTGAAAGTGCGACAGGCTGAAGTTGCCAGTTCAGACCTTCAGTCCCGGGCGTCACTACTGTGCCATGTTTTTACATGAAACTGTTGATCAGCTACAGCAGTTGCACCATGTAAAACTTCATTTGTCTCAGTATTGAATCTTCTGTATTTTCACATGAAGTAGTTTGATGAGACCCCTTTGCAAGTAATTCCATAAAACAAAACTCACAACATGCACCTGCTCCATTTTTTTTATATGATCACAGCCGAGCAGTGTGAGAATCCCAACTTTATTTAAAAGAGCCAAAGAAGCAAACTACCCTCGATGACAGCCTCGACTCAAACTCAGCCAATTTTCTATATCTGGAAATGGTTAGAGGGGTTGTTCAGGCTTTGTGTATTTCAAAAGGACAAAATATGCCTGCTGATACCAGAGGGACGGCATTCTTTGATGACATGTTCGTGGCATATGAATAGAGTGTCACAAAGAAAATATTTGTCTGATGTCTGACCGAGATCATGAGGTTTATTTCTCTGTACTTCCTCATCTGGTGAACATCGGCAAAATGTAATAACCTACTCATCTCCACCCCGGAGACAAATTAAAAGATTGCTAGAATTTGTTCGGTCCGTCTCAAGTGAACAGGCGCCTTAGCCTGACGTGTGCAACATGTTTGTGTGACATTATGAAGCACGACTATATTGTGTTGGAGTATGAATGTACAGTACAATAGACAATGACAATGCAATTAGGTTATATGACGTCTTTTTACGTATAGCACACTAGAGAGGATCCGAAGGTCAGAGGGAGTGTCTCCATGATCAAGACTCTAATTTTCTACATAGTATAAATTCTATAGGTAACAGACTCGCTTTGAGTCACGCTGCCAATTATTTTGGTATTTATCATTTACGTTCAAGCTCGTTTGACAACATACTGTTACGTGACAGTAAGTTTCCGCCTGAGCACCATCATGAGAAAACACAGCCGCAGTTTCAAGTTTCAATTTAACTCTCACCAAATTTAGCAGAGCAACAAATTTGGTGAATATATAACATAATATCCATGGTGGTGCTGTAAGATGTAGCTTTAGATATCGGCAAATAACTCTGAGCATTGTGTCTTACTGTCCTGTTTTGTATTAATAACTTCTGATCTTTGTTTCATCTCCTTATTTTCCTGTCTTCTCTTTAGACAATAAAAGATCCTTTATATTCTTTATTCTATTATATTTCATTAATACACCTGTAATATTTCTATTAGACAACCATATTCTGTCAATATATATTATGGGATGACTGTAGTAATAGTATATGATATAGTATAGTATGTGATTGGCTAATAGTAGTATTACAGGTGTATTAATGAAGAATTATGGTGTAAAATATATAAGGATCTGTTCAGAATAATGGACACTATGACCAGTTTGTAAAAAGTATTTTCAGATATTTGTTGCTTTTATTATGTAAAGAGAAGAAAGAACTTTACTTTTATAGAGTCACCTGTTGACTCACCCAGCAGATTTATTAGTCAACTACTCAGACATGTTTTGTTCTGTATCCAAGTTTCATCATCTCTGTTTTTAAATTGGCCTACATACCACTTACTCAGATAATAATAGCATGCAGTCGGCATTCACTAATTATAATAATGAATGTAATGATATAAAGTATTAATATCAAGGCGTTTCCACCAAGAACAGCGGAGCGAGAAACAACATTCTGTTAATTGGTTGGAGATAATTGGAGCAGCCACAGTCATCTGTGCGTGTTTCGGCCTTTGTCTCGCTAATTACAACCTTAAACACTCACATTATGAGAAGAAAGAACACTAAATATTTCATGTTTGGGCACAGCACAGGAGCTGAAAGAAAATAAAAGCTGTGAAATTCTCTACCTATAGAAATCAAGGAAGCCAGCTCGTTGAATATTTTTAAAAGAAAGCTGAAAGCATGTATCTTCACTTTGTCCTTTAACTGGCTCAGACTTTCCTGGTACAGGCCTGAAACTCTTGCACAGCTGGACTTCTTCTAAACTTTTTAAACTTTTTAAATTTTACTTGATGTTATGCATCTATCTACTCTATTTTTTTAATTTATATTACTTCATTACTACTTTTATTTTTAACAACAACAATAATAATCATAATTTATTATTAATGTTCATGCAGTTTTTTTGTCCTATGTCAAGTACAAACACTTTTATTTTTATTATTATTATTATTATTATTAATAATAATATTATTAACTGGGGGAAAGTGAAAGAAAACAGATTCATAACGCAGACAAAGTTTGCATTTCTTTCATTAATTTCTGTCATTTCTTCAAGTCTCTCTGCTGCTTGTGCAACACGTATTAGATAATGTGCACCTCTGGGTTATTTTTGTAGCTTCTTCACGCCTCAGTGCTTTTATGAGAGTTAAGATATGCAATAAATCTACGTTAATAAGAGAGTGTTTGCAGGAGCAATTGCATTTTGTGCAATCATTTTTTTGTGGTAAAAATGAGCAGAAATAATGTGTTTCCAGAATCTTTTTCTTTGCTCGACAGAGAGATCGGATTCAAATAAGGGAATGCTGAGATGTGTCACTCCCGAGGGTGTGTCTGTTTGTTTCCTCGTCTTCGAACATTTTCATTTGGAAAGAAATGATCTGTACGCCCTTAATGCAAAATTCAAAAGCACAGGAAAATGGCACAATGGCACAGCACACTGACACTAGACTGACTAAACTGTTGCTCTACAGGTGGGCACAGATCACTTATCTATGTATGATCATTACTGTAGGTCTTCAAGATTTATATGTGAATACTGAATACACATGGAAAGATATCACACTAACATCTATAGCTAGATTAGTCTGGTATGTGTTACGGGTATGACATCACCTCTATGCTGTGTATATAATCACTGATTCTCAGGCTGACGTAAGTATTGAGACGCTGCCAACTTACTAACCACTGTTAACACAACCTGGCAGCTTATTTGCACAGACGGAGACAGAAGCCGGTAGTTGAATAACTGTTGGTAAAAGCCGTTCATGTGCTTTGAAAATCACTGCTTCCACTATTTGTTGCAGGTCAGTGGAAGCAGTGCTGCGATCACCTCATGAAGATTGAAATGCTGAGCTCCGGTAAACCCATCACGGTGAAGCAGAGATCGCTTTACCATGAAATAGGTAGTGTATCGCATGTGGAAGGAGGTTTTCAGTGGTTTTGCTGGTTTACTCCCAGTCACCTTCTTTCCATCACGGCTCATCAGCTTTCTGCCATTCTGGGTCCTTCATTTGTTTTCATTCATTTCTGTTCAATTTGAATCTTGCCAGCTGTGTGAGCCATCACAGCGAAGGACGAGTCTGCTTTTATTCATGTCAAAGCTACATTGCAAAGGCAGTGAAGACTTTTTACAATTAAAGCTGCAATAACAGATTGTTTGGCCACTGGGGGGCAGCAGAAACAAGCTGTAAACAGGACGTTATTATCGTACATTCGAGATGACGAACTTGTTAAAAACAGATGCCAAGTTACACATCCAGCAGATACTCAGCAACATTAGCATTCATTTTGAGTTAAGTCCAATATTTCCTCTACTTTGTTCTCTGTTTTGCTCACTAACTCCTGAAGAAAATACCTGGTTCTTCAGCTGCAAAACGCTCCACTATGTTCAGCAGGTGGTCAATAACTTTGATGCTGGGCAGGTTGTGGACCATGGATTTTTGGAGGCTGATCGCTCAAATCAGGTGCATGCTGCTGCTCAAAAACTATGCTGAATAAATTAGTGAGAGTGAACTAAAATAATAACGAGAAATACACCAACTCCTTTGGACAAGGCAAATGCAGTCTTCACTGTGACTGACTACACAACGCAAGAAAGTTTCATGAGTCCGATATTTGATTTCCATTTCACGTGAAAATGAATGGAAACAAACAGCAGGAGAAAACAAAAAGCAAAAATCTGTAAATGTAGCACAAATTGTAGTTAAGGAGCTAAAACTCGCGAACATACATATCGAAGGATGAACCAGACTGTCTACACATCCGTCTCTCCGTGCCAGGAATTCTGACAATATAATGAAAGGGGAAATGTAATGCCTCATTTGCACATAACTCTGTCTTCATCTACAGAAAGCTGGAGTGACGCCGAGACTAAAGTCAACAAACGGGTTTAAGTAAATAGCAGGATGTAAAAGAGATAAATAATGCTGCCCAACAATGACCTGGAACAACAGGCCAGACACTGTTGACATGAATAGGCGCATTATCTCCAACACCTGCTGACAAAAACATCAGTCATGCTGATCAGAAAATATACACCTATACACTGGAGAAGGGGGAACAAATAGGTCTTATGCACGTTCCAATCCTTAAAATAGGTTGTGAGAAAAAACTAAAAGGAAGAGAAAATAATTCAGTTACGGAAATAAAAATGTCTCCAAATTCCCCTCAATCAAATACAAAAGATGTTTTGAATATTTGTTCCAGAGTTTGTTATCTTCAAAATAAAGTGACTCCTCTTCCTGTTTGCCTTCTTCTTCTTCTTCAGTGACTCCCTCCTCCCCCAGAGAAGGTCTCGTGGTTCCAGATTTATCTGTCGAGATCCGCACTTTGCTCTCGTCCTACTACAAGGAAAGGTAGGCGTTGGTGCCGCAGACACTCCCTCCACGATTAACCTTTTCACCTCTGCATGAATTTGGCAATATGACTTTCTCTTACAACTGGAGGCAGTGCAACTCTAAATACGACACGCCGTTGACTCCGAGGCATGAAAATCCACACTGACTTTACAAAAGACACAAGTGTCTAAATTTGACCCTTCTGAACAGAACAAGTGTTGAAAAATTCCAGCCCACACACTTTGCAGGTGTATTTTTTCAATGCATGTTTTTCTGTCAACATTTCAGTGGACAAGTTATGTCAACAAGCGCAAGGATAGATATGTGATTCTGAGGAATACGTGACAGTTTGTTGAAATGTCAGAGGGTTCAGGAATCTGCGTAGCTCCAATTTTTCTGAGGAACGTATGAGGTCAGTTTAGTCATTATTAAGATAAGATAACTCTTTATTGAACCCAGAGGGGAAATAATAAACAATGACAGACTGTTCTTCCACAAACATTGAGGTCAACAGTGACGCGACGTCACATGTGACGTTACAGCTAAGCAAGATAAATACCTCAAAGTCAAACACATAATGGTCCTCCTATACGAAGTAGGCTATGTCATCAAACTCTGGATGTTTTCCAGATAATTTGACTTCTTAGAAATGCAAACAGTCAAAGTTACAAGTTTAAGTCTGCACATAATGCACCTGGATGTACAGACATTGTTCAGGAGTGTCGTGGTTTGTGTGCAGAGAAAGGCCAGAGAATGGTCAAAGGATGCTCCCGGAGGCAGGTTGTACTGGAGACAGATGGTTGATATATGTGTGGTAACAAGCTAAATGGGTCCTGCCTTTACAATGATGGCTTTGTGAAACTCTGAGTGCTTCATGTGCGAATGTGCTTTTCCCACGAGACTAGTAATGAGTCAGACTTCTCTGTGTTGTATGCACGACCATATTGTTTGCAGCAATCGGTTGGAAACCAGTGACTGATTTTCTACTGATTTGCACAGAGAGTGGCATCGATCTCATTTCTTTGAACCCAAGAAAAATGATTCGCCACTAAGGATGAATTTATATTTAAGGCTTGGAGGCTGCAGAGACAGACATTTTTAGATGGATTATTAGGTTGTTGAGAGAACAAGCAGGCTAATCAGGCCACATGGCTGATTGTTGGGGCGGAGATCATCAGTGCCAACTGGGAACACCTGGGCCCAGTGCTCCCAGTCTATAAAGCCCTGGCTGTTACTATCAAACCATTTTGGATCAAAACTCACGTGCATGAGTGTCTGTTTTTTTCTGGTGCGTCACCTTCATGTTCAGGGTAAAGACCTGCGGCTGCTGCAGAGTCATTTGACCTGGGAGCGAATGCTGATCGGACCCTTTCCCACTGAAGACAAAACCCAGATATTAGTGTGTGTGAGAGGGTTTTTGATCCAGTGTGAAAAAGCCTTCCTCTTCAGCTCACTACAGATTCCACAACCACTTTTATGTATTTCATAAATCTCAGTCTATTTAATGAACCACTTCATTTAACTTTTGAAAACTCTCCCACTTTGTCATGACTTTATGATGCAGGTTGTGATAAAAACTGGGAGTTCATCCAGGATCGAATTAACAGTTTTGATAAGCTGAAGTCTTTGTGGTTCTTTGGCCCAGTTGGGTTTGTGTTGTTGCCACCTCCTGTGACATTTGGTGCTGTGGTACGTCTGCAAAACTACAGACTCTACCTGCTTGTTTAAAAGCTAATTTGGGGAGTATCACACATGAGTTTTCCTTTTGAGGGACAACGATATCGTCGTCCTCTGTCCTTTTGTTCTTGGTCCAAACTTGGTGTTAGTCCATTCTGCTCCTTGCTGGGTCAAGTCAGGTCTGACTGAATAAACTTATGTTCAGTGACAGCTCACGTGTTTTCTCCTCCTTTGTGTGGCCTTGAGCCAGGTTGTGACAAAAACAAGTTTGATAACTGGTCATAAATTAAAAAAAAAGAATGTGAAAAATAAAATGCATTTCCTCCTGCCGGGAGGGGGGCAGTTTACAAGTATAATAGTGCACTTGTGTCCTTATTTGATTTGGCATGTAATGTATTGTGCCTGTTGTTAAGGCATCATATCCTCATACTAATCATTACCAGATCAGAAATGGGCAAACTCACAGCTCCAGCTGCGGGTTTAACAGATACATGTATGAATAAGTTCAACGTCAGGAAGGTGTGATGTTTGTGCAGATTGTTATTCTGATGTGTGTGAGTCACATCAAAGCAATTTCCACTTTGTTAATTATCGTCAAACAGAAATAGATGAGAGCTGATAAAATAAGGGTTATTTAATGCTATTTAAGAGCAACATCTTTCTTTTACATTCTACTAAAGTTCTGTTTGTTTCTCTCTTTTTTTTTTTTTATTCATCAGTTATTGATGACCCTGCCACAGTTGCACCGGAGGCCGAGGACCTGACCTATTTTCGTCTGTTTGTGTTTACCACGCCTGATCCAGGAAAGGGACGTGGGCATGATAAATGGTGCTATTTCAGAATCGGCAGTGGACACATCGCCCTACACGATCACCTACCTCTCCTCCGCAAATCTGAACTGTTTACGCAACCCGCAATATTAGAAAAGAAAAAGTGAAGAGCCTGAAATCGCAACCAGAAACTGATTTTAAACGCAGGCATTTCTCGCCGTGTCATTGTCGAGCAATATTGTATATGTTGTGCATTTAAAGACGAGTACATCGACCAAGCTGCCTCCACTTTATTATTCTGTTGATCCTTAAACTATTTCAGTATATTGATGATGACTTTTCAATGAATTTCACCTGCACCACACTCTGATGTTTGCAGTCATCACGTGTCAAACCCATTCAAGCTGATTTTTATGTTCTTTGTGATCTTTGAATATATATTTCAAATAGCAGAAAGTTGCATCTTTCCTTTCTTTTTTTTGATATTCTGTGGAAGGACCTCCGTGGCCCCCCCACCCCATAATACATGATGCCCCTGATCTACGTTGACAAACTGGAGATTTCTCTGATGTGTGTGTGATAAAACAACTACAAAAAAAATCAACCAGCTTTCAACTCTCAAACTGATTGACAGGCCATTTAACACAGGGACAAATACAACAAACAATTAAAAAAAACACTTTCACATCAATGAACTAATAAAACATTTTTTTTCAATTATGATCGATTCAGCTGTTAGATCCTATGACTGACAGGCT
This sequence comes from Holacanthus passer, assembly GCA_025331565.1. Lineage (NCBI taxonomy): Eukaryota > Metazoa > Chordata > Actinopteri > Pomacanthidae > Holacanthus > Holacanthus passer. The sequence continues at coordinate 3,586,684 of JAFREQ010000046.1, read as the reverse complement.
TTCATACCTTCGTACAGAAACCGCAGAAGCAGTTCGTCCTGCTCGCGGCTGAGTCATGAGGCAAATAGTCCCAGGAGGCGACTTTATTAAAGTGTTCATCAGTGGGTTCCTGCCTCGCGACCGCGCCTCTTGGAAGCCGTCCAACTTGATAAAGTATACTGCATGTAACCACCTGAGGCTTTACCTGGAACACACACTGCTAATTCTGTGCAATCTGAAGAGAAGATGAAGCAATGATAATTCATCAACTTAACAATCAAGTTGTTCAGGTTCTGTGAATCTTCAGTCCATAACTGTGATAAAAGTGAAACGCTAGCGCACCTTAACTCCAATACAGAGGTGGAATATAACCAAATACATTTACTCAAGTACTGCACTTGAGTACAGATTTGACGTACTTGTACTTGAGTCTTTTATTTTATGCCACTTTGTACCTCTACACCATTTCAGGGGGAATATTACACTTTACATTTACTTGACAGCTTTGGTTCGATGTTACTTTACAAATTAAGATTTTTGCAAACAAAACATATGAAGAGCTTATAAAATATGTTTTGTTATAAATTAAAGCTCAAATGATCAATTATTTTTAATCAATTAGCTGATTGACAGAAAATGATTTCGGAACTATTTTGATAATCATTTAACTCATTTTTCATGTAAAGACATTTCATGGTTCCAGCTTCACAAATGTGAGGATCTGCTGCTTTTCATTTGAATTATTCATTTATCATTTTTTAATAAGAGATTCAGACTATTGGTTGGACAAAACCGTGCAAAATGTGAAGGTATCACTTTGGGTTCTGGGTAAATTTTTACGAACCAAACAATCGATTATTGGAGAAAATAATCTGCAAATTAAGCCATAATTGAAATAATCATTAGTTGCAGGCCTATAGGTCAAAATGAGCTCAGTCTCAACTACAGTAAAATCCTGCTTTTATATTAATACTTGAGTAATAACAATCTAATGATATAATGTATATATAATTGATATATATGTTAAACTATGCCATCATACTGTAGCCTCAATCTTTCAGAAGCAGGAATTCCAACTGAATGTCAGTGTCTGACTATTCCAGCTTTGCAAGACATTTTTTTGTGCAACATGCGAGATCATATTGTGAAAGGCCTGAGGGCTTCTCGTAAATGAGCCTCGTAAATCCCTTTCAGTAACTTGTGGAACTGAAATGCTTTTGGTGTAGTGTAACTTAAAACATGAGTGCTTCTTGTTTTTCATATGCAAATAACACTGGAAATCTTTAAAAACGGACGACACACTAACACAGAAGTTTCGGAGTTAAGCAACAACCTGCTGAGAAACAACAGTAAAATACCTGCTTAAACATGTTCATACTGGATTTGTCACAATCACTGCAATCGTTTTCTTTTCAAACCTCAGTGATGCATTTAATGTGATAAAGAGCAGGTAACAGGTGAAGAGAACAAACCTTTGATAAAAGGAGGAATCAACTGTTGGCTTTTTCATGATAGAGCTACATTTTCCGGACAATGAACCATAATACAACCCTGATTCCAAAAAAGTTGGGACGTATTTGCTAATCCTGTTTGACATAAACTCAACTGAAAACAGTCCAAAGATATGTTCAATGTTTGACCTCATCAACTTCATTGATTTTTGATGGCAGCAACACGTTTCTAACAAGTTGTGACAGGAGCAACAAAAGACTGTGGAAGTTGTGGACTGATCCAAAAACACCTGTTTGGATCATTCCACAGGTAAACAGGTTCATTGGTAACAGGTGATAGTATCATGATTGGGTATGAAAGGTTCATCCTGGAAAGACTCAGTTGTTCACAAGCGAGGATGGAGAGAGGTTCACCACTTTGCCGAACACATGGTTGTAGAAAGGAGATTAATCCATGGACCCAGGAACACTTTGTAAAACTGTTGTCAGTAAACAGTTTATTTGTAAATGACTGCATTCTGTTTCTATTTATGTTTTATACAGTTGTAGTTTTTACAAGAATTTTGGGAGTGTCAGTTCAGTTTGACAGTGCCACATATTGCGCACGCTCTGAGAATAATAATTATAGTAATAATGATGTTCAAACGTACTGGTAGGACAAACAAACAAAAACAAGGCTGATGAAAGCACAGTTGTTGCATCTTCGTTTGTCTTCACTGGTTTTCTGGTTCTTCTTCTGTGTATTTACATGAAATGTCCATAAAGGCCAGAAGGAACAAATATAAGATTTGAATATCAAAGATCAGAAGTGAAGTGTCTCTGTGCTTATTAAACAAAAACATTCAGAGAATGTTCCCATCCCAGAGGAAGTATTTACAACAACAACATGAAGATATAAATGTTATGCAACCATGTTTGCTGGAAATTTAACAAGTGAAGAAACAAAAAAATCAAAATGATTTAATTTATTTGCTTTATGGCATCAGTCCAGAGTTCCCCCGATAATCGACCTCATGCAAGTGTGAAAGTATTAAAACTGAAGATATTCCTCTGCTGCTGGGAATAAAACCATGCAGATGTTGTGACATCACCTCCTCTTGAACGTAGCTCGAGGGCTCTGTCTTTGCATGTCGAAGTTTTTCCTCTTAGAAGGTATAAAAATGCACTAATGGTTTTTGCACCACATTACAAAAGATTGATTAGCTTGATAAAAAGTAATTCATTGTTTGATAAAGAAATGTTTTTCATGCAAAAAAAAAAAAACTCAGAGTGAAGTGAATCCGACAGGATCACAAAGTCAACAAATGAGTCATGAAACTTCTATTTCATTCATTTGAATTTATTTGGATTTACATTAGAACTGGTTAAAAGTATTAAAATGTATTATACGAGTTGTATTACTGTTCAGAAAAACCTGACGTAAACAGAGCACATTCTTCTGATTATTCATTAACATTATGATTCTCGTTTGACACTTTAAAAAAAGAAACACACATAATTACATATAAAACAAAGAACTTCAATGAGACAGTGGATGAAAGAGCAACGTGATGTGAGTCAGCTTTAATGTGGTGTTGGAATGTTAATTTTCCGAAGCGACGCTCACAATGAGCTCGAGATGATTTTCTTCAGCTTGATCACCTCCTCGGTGGTGAGGTGCAGCAGCGGCGCGGAGCCGGAGTTCATCATTAGGACAGCCGAGGGACCCATCTCTGACTTCATCTTCCCCTGAACTCTGTCTTCATTGTAGGGTTTAGAGGCTGTGAGGGAGCTAGAGTCAGTTTTCGCTTGGGTGGAGGGAGTCTCTCGGTCATATGCGTCCCAGGAACTTGGGGGTTTTGAGCCGTATGATTTATTAATATCCTGTTGATCGTACGGATAAACATCCCGACTGGCTGCATTTTTCAGAATGCCACCTGAAGGCAGAGGCTTGTAGCTGGTGAAAAGATGCCGGCTCGTGTTGTGGTGATTACCGGTTTGGCGGATGTTTGGTGTGGGGTTCGGCAAATTCCTCTGCCTCAGCCTCAGATCCTCAGCGACTGAGCTCCGGTGTTGGGCATTCATGCGAAACGTCAGGTCAGTGGGGAGGACGTCTGCGTCGGAACAAGCTCTTTGTCCCGAGGGTTCGTCCAGAGTCGACAACTGCTTGTCTATGTGCATCGAGGTCGAGGATCTACACAGCCTGAGCCAGTCATGAAACAGAGACAGCGGTATCTCTATTTCCATCTCCCCTCCGTTCTCTCGAGGAAGGCCGGGCAATAGCTGACTGAGATTGAGCCCCCTTGCTTCCAGACTCTCCTCTCTTGCTTCTTTTGGCCTCATTGTAAAGTCTGTTTTTGGAGAGCTGGGAGTTGTGGCGGCAGCTTCGTCTGTTCTAAGAGTAGGGTCATACGTTGGGCTGCTCGAGGCATCGGCGACGTAAGCCTCCTGAGCTTTTGCAGGATATGAATATGGTGCTTCTCCTGAACTGGCCTCGCCATCTTCTGCCTCGCACCTTTCATTTCTCACCACCTGTGGGCAGTGAGAAGTGTACAGAGGGGAGGGTTTGTTCAAGAACTTCGGGTTCTTGTTGGACGAAGGCGGGGCGAAGGACGAGGCCGGGTTGCAGTTGGTTTCCTGTCTCGGTGCTTTGACGCTGAGGTTCAGCGGCTCGGTCAGTCCAGATGAGGTCTTGTACCGTTCTGCCAGGTAGCGTAAGTGCTCCAACGGCTCCTTCGTCCTCTCTGCTGGGTTTTGACGGTACGGGTCGAAGGAAAAGCTGGGTTGGGGGGCGGGGGGGCTGTGTGGTGTCAGCACCGGGGAGGAGATGGGGACGTCAGGAGGCAGGATCGCGTGGCTCAGGTGATAGAAGCGAGGGTAGTGGAGCGGCAGAGCGAAGGCACTCCGGTACTGGTCTGACTGGGCGGCATGCAGGTTCTGTTGGAAAGATAAGTCAGAGGATGAAGGAAAAGTTTTAGGGTTTTTTCCAAAGGTAACAAAATTCTCCTTCCAGCAAATCTGTTATACGCCGTCTGATTAATTCATCCAAAAAACAAACCTTAAGAACTACAAGCTGTGGTTTTCGCTGGGAGTAGAAGGAATTTGAAGGAAGGAAGAAGGAAGTTTTTTGTAAAGATTAAACTAACGATATATAACATGTAAAATATTGAACTTTAGAAGTGCTGGTAGGTAGATTTTATTACCCTTGAGAGTCAGGCTAGCTGGTTCACCCTGTCTTTACGCTGAGCTTAAATGTTTAACGTACAGACTCAAGACTCTTCTTCTCATCTAACTCTTGGCAAGAAAGCAAATAAGCATGTTTTGCATATTTGGGGTGGAATCTTGGAATCTTAAGCTTTTGTTGCATCAGAAATAGATTATTCACAAGAATATATCTTCAATAATAGAATTTGTGTATCATTTAACGTACACTTATAACCCAAACAGCCACTTCAGGATGTAATTATTTACTCCTTACTGTAATTAAGAATATTTATATTTAATCTTAATCACTTCAAACTTCGCTGATGACAGTTAAGAAACTTTCTTATCTTGTGTGAGTGTAAAATAAAACCAACCTGGCCCAGAGGTATCGACAACAGTTTGCGTTTAGCCGCTCTCTGTCCGTCGTCGTCGTCTTTGCTGTAGTTGGCGTAGTGGAAGTGCTTCGGCGGGGGATGAGGCAGGTTGCTCATCGCTATGCCTTTTACGTGGCATTCGTACGGCAGAAGCAACCTGCACAAATGACACATCGATCAGATTAGGAGAACACGCCAAACAGTCTGTGAGAAATGCACTCGCTTCGTTGAACTCACTTCTCGTAGTGTCTGCGGGTGCAGGTGGCCGCGCTCGTGCTTCGAGGGTTTCCGCCCAGCATGTTGTACACCTGCTTCCACAGCTGCTGAGCCGTCACCTGGCAGAGGATCGCTTGTTTTATTTGGCCATTATCAACATAAGAAGAGTTTGAAATCTGTCACTCCGACTAATAACAATCATCATGGGTAGACTGGAAATATTTGGTTACCTGGTGGTAGCCACCCAAGTCTCTGACAGTCCTGAACATCAGAAATAGATCAACTGAAAAACAGAGAAAATATAAGCAAATTATAAAAAACTTATTTATTGGAATATATTCAAATGCAGAGCTGTTAGCATTTTCATTATCAATTAACCTGCAGATTATTTTCTCAATGAATTGATTGACAGTTCTAGAAAACATCAGGAAATAGAGTCAAACATGACGTCTTCAATTTGTCTGAAGTCCGAAACCAAAAGATATTCAATTCACAGAGATATAAACAAACAAAAACAGCTTCTACAATTATTCAACAGTTATTTTATGATTTTACTTTATGTCCATATGCATCAGTAGGCAGATAAATAATGTTCATCGTAAACTAAAAAGTAAAATGCATCAAAAACTTGCTGAGACAAAATGTGATGAAATGAAGAATAAGTACTTTGTTTGAAGCCCAGATTCGGGATTCTCTCTATAGGTGTATCTCTCTTCTTCATGAACAGATAAAGATCTTTCAGGAACTGTTTCTCGGAGTCTCTCATCTCGTCCACCGGCTCCTTGGTCCTCTCCTCTTGGATCTCTCCGTGTGCCGTGTCCATGTGTGTCTGAGAACACGATCCACAGAAAAGATTCAGCCGATTGTCTGAAATCTGAAATGTGATGTACGGCTCTACTACAATGACTGTTCTGACTGTTCTGAGGTCACATCGTCTTGACTGATGATTGTCAAACCCTTCTGACCATACATCAAGTTGGTACAACCTCTCTCTCCTGAGACAACATGCCATTGATATGACACTCATAAATAGCATCAATGCGCTCTTTCATTACCACCAACACTGAATCCAAATAACATCTCTGTGCTCATTAAAATGTGTCATTAAAAATATATTTTTGCTAATTGTTCTGAAGTTGTGTTACTTTCATTTAGTTATCATCGGTTCCTATCGTCATATTCATACTATATAATCACATGAATATAATAATATATGAGTGGATATGACAGTGCTTTTCGAAATAAAGCAAACATTTCACTCATCTATTCTTTTTCTGCGTACTTCCAGAATAAATGTTAGACAAAGCTCCGAGTTTTTCACTTGCTGTTATCGTGTTCCTATCATCATATTCACGCTGTATAAACACATGTATCTAATAATATATGAGTGGACATGATAGTGCTTTTCAAAATAAAGCAAACATTTCACTCTAAGTTTGCTACTGTGTACTACCAAAATAAGAGCTCTAGTACGTCAAAAGTATCAATTAAATCGTTAGAAATAACATCAGCTGTTTCTCACCTGTGTTTCCATAGAGAGAATAATCATGGATCATATCATGTCGTTGCCCTGATGATCAGAGAACGAGCTGTATACAGGCCAGTGTTCCAGTCAGAGAGACTCCAAGTGTCTGCAGCCGTCGTGTCAGTCACACACCTGTCGTTAGTGTCTGTGACAATGTGGGCAACTGACACAGGGGGTGTTTACTCCAACGTGCAGAGATTTCCACCGTCAGACCTGTTGAACCTGCTCTGGAGTGTATGCCCAAAAACGGTTCACGGGAATACACCGCACAAATTGGCAGAATAGTGAGAAAACCATTGGACATCTGAGTTCGTTACATCCAGATTAAAGGAAGTATTGTTCAAACCGGTCCAACTTGAATATTTGTGGGTTTACAATCACTGGAGATGGAAGAGAGCTGCTCAGCTGCTCTTCATCATTTCATCATTAGGAGATGAAAAGAATATGAATAAGAATATATTTTCATTTGAGCAGAGGAAAGTTCTTCCTGTTAATATGGGTGTTGAATTTATCATAGTATTATTGTGTGCAAACATCAGTCATAAAAACCTGATTGACAGAGATGTGAGCATTCATCACAGAGCTATGACCCAATAACAAACTGACGGGGAATCAAAGGTTCATAATCATTGTTATGGACTGAAATCAGTTTTTGCTGACAGTTATTAGATGGTGTGTCAGGGTGGGGTCGATGTTATTAGGAGCGCTTACTGTTACTCTAGGTGTTTGATTTTCAATGGCTGTCTCATTGAGCGGTTGGAGCACATTCCATCACGGCCTCTTCTCGGGTTCATTGTTTTAGTTTGAATCCATCTTCTGAAGCAATATCTGCTCTGTACAAACCTGAACAAACGGATTTCCATCATGATTCTTTTTATTCAATAATGATTTAAAATAATCCTGGACTCACTGGATGTAGAGAGTGAGGGGTAAGTTTAATTTAACACTGCTCCTTCCATGTATTTATTAAAGCTGCGTTCAGTTTCTTTATATTAACACTGACTGAAATTAATTCCAGAAACTACATCTCTTTCACAAGGCTGCAGATTTTCTCAGGCAACAAATGACAAAACATTTGATGCACAAACTCATGTCTGATTTCCTTGATTCAGTACCGAACAACACCTTTTTCACATAACTGCCAATCCCACACATTAATTTGGTGGTGCTCAGGTGACACGGGCTATGGCACGACCCAGATTTACAGTAGTCCCACGAAGAGATGACCGAACATTTGACAAACTCAAACTGTCTGATTCCCTCTATTGCTGCTGTTTGTCTCCATTCAATTAGGTCCCATAGCGAAACCCAACTGCCATAACAATCCTTCATGCAATCAGGTCGAGCCAGATGTGTTAAGTAGAAGCTCATTTAGCTGTGTGATAAAAATGCATCTGTTTACTATTAAACAACCTTCTCATGAAGAAGACAGTTTTCAGGTACAGTAGCGTGTTTTTGTTGGACTGTGCATGTTTGAGTGTTCAGTTCAGGGGAATTCTCCGGGTGTGGCCCTGCGCTTATTAAAACACAGACTGTGATGTAACTTTGTGTTAATCCTACAACAATGCAGAAAGCTGACATGGATATTGGAAGATCGATGGAAGTGAAATCATGCCGCAGTGATGAAGGATGTTGTCAGTTCTAATTTCAGCTCATCAGAAACAACATACAGGTTGAGACAGCTTGGCAACACATGCACATCTCTATATTCAGACCAGTCGTTTTGCTTGCATGTAACTCAAAGGCGTTTGGTATTGCTTGGAAGAAACTGTTGTGGTAAAGAGCTCAATCAGCTGTCGGCGTTGCTTAAGTCCAGTAGCGTGCTCCTCTTTCATATTCCTGCCAATCCACACATCATTCTGCGGCTTTTTCAGGTTTTAACCACATGAGTGGTGCTGGGGTGGGGTTGGACGTGGCTTCTTCTGGCCGAGCTGATGTCGAACTGGTCAAACAAGATGCATTTACTTATTGTTCATTTTGCTTCTTTGTGCAAATCTAGCTGTGTGAGATGAAAATGCATTAAACAACCTTGTCAAGAAGAAAAAGAAGATGAGGATGTGGAGGGAGGCATCGATACAGAGGAAGAAGAGACTATCTGTGGTGCAGCTCAGTCCTGTCAGTGCTTTTAGATTTAGATATTAGCTGAGAGAAAAGACCCTGATGCACGGCCTGGAGAAAACACCTCCAGCAAAACTTCCACAACCTGCAAAGAGCTCAACTCGACTAGAAGCAGCTTTCTGTTTGCATGAGCTTGCTGCAGGTCCTTTGTTATTCTGCCTTTACAGTTATAAAAAGTTGCCCTTGGGTCACGTCTGCCTCTCTTATAAAAATCTCATTATTATTTTAACTTAGCTTACCTGTATTTGTTATTCTAACTGTGTACACACTCGCTCTGAATCATCAGAAGTGTTTGTTATCGGGCAAATTCTGATTAAAACTGACTTTCCAATGTCGCATGTCTGCACCTAACCTCGTTTATTCATAACAAATTTCACGGCCTCACTAATTAATAGCTAACTATCTCCAGCAAAGCTCATTGTTTGAGTTCACAGAGGAGGCAGTGAAAGCTGGAATAGGACCACACCCAGCGAACAGACTCAAGCCAGTGATGACAGATGAAATGCCACGAAGCCAAATGTGTGTGATCTGAGTGTTTGTAAGATATTTTTCTCAGCAGTTCGCGAAAATTGCAATGCAAACATTTGCAATCCAAACTTGTACCCAGTTGGATATTTAAGGCCTTGAATTTAGGAGTTGCTCATAGTGCAAAATCACGAAAGGATTAACATCCTACCTCTACAGCTTGGCAGGACTTTTAGCCCCCTTTATCTTAGTGTTTCAGTTCTGCAGTCTGCACATACAGTATAGCTGAGTTTGGGAAACATAGACATTGTTTTCTGAGAAACTGGTGGACAAAAGGGAACTAAAATGAAAGTGAATACTGGACTTAAATTCATCAGCCGGATGAAAAAGGAGTAAATGAAAATGACATAACAGATTTATGATTTGCATAGTTATAGGTATTTTTCAATCAATGAAAAAAATCAATGAACACAACTTTAAGTAAAATTAGAGATGCAGGTAAATTACAATTGAATCAGAATACACATTTTTTTTCTTATTCTTTCATTACAGTTTGTATAAAAACTCTGTCATGGTTATACAAAAAATATTGTCCAAGTCATTCCAATATATATATTTAGATGGGCCAAGCTGAACAGCAGCATTGGGCAACATGCATGAGATATTAATAGCACTAATGTCATTCTGCCATAAGACACATATGTCATCAGATTCATGCATTGTCCATCCAACACAACACAGACATCATCCAGTCACCACTGTCTGAGTTTTACAAGCCTATAAAACACCAGTTCATGTGTTGACAGAGCGTAAAAGAGAGGAGATGGAGGTTTACTGTCTGCAGACATGTTGGAGGAACACACACATTTACTGAGAACAAAGCACAGAGAGAAATATGCAGACATTTCCTTAAAAACAGCTCATGACAAAACCTCTTTGACAAGTTTAACCAAGGAAGCCTGTTGAGTGAAAACGGGCCTGTGACATTATGTAATGCCTGATATTTCCTCCATGGTTTAACAGCTGCATTGCTTAGTGGAAATCTACCAAGGTTTGTCCATATCAGTGTCTGTGATTAAAACATGGCTGATGAAAATGAATGTTGAATTTACTAAGTTTGCTAAGTAAATTTGCTAAGTGGCCTTTTAACAGTTAAACCCTTTAAAATCAGAAAGTTGTTTCTACAAATGCCTCACACATGTTCATCAGTGAGTCATTAATCCCACTGCAGATTATCACTGAGTGTTTGGTGCAATAAGGAATCAGAGCCTTCAGGTCTACTGACTGAACAAGAATTTCTTGTAGTAATAAAAACTTAATTTATCATCAGATCAATCATGAGAATCACAAAAGATTTAAGTTTTATGTTTCTTTGCTTTATTGCAGAGAAACGTGACGTAAAAAAAACTTAAACAAAAATATTTTTCTCTCTGACGTTTAATTTGGAGACACGTCTAACTGCAAGATGCATTTCAGCTTAAGGTTCATTGTTCTGTTTGAAAATGACCAACAAGCTTCAGTAGCACTTCATATTCATATTAATTGATATCATAGCGACATGTTATCATCGGCACTTATGCTGTATTGTTAAAAATACTCCCAACAGTCATAGAAACCTTCGATTTCAGTGTCACGAAAACGGAAACCTTCATCCATCAAAGTCAACTTTAATTGCTGCAGGTTCAAATGCAACGTGGAGGTATTTTGTTTTGCCACATCAGGGGGAACACAGGTGTAAGTAAATACATCAGTAATGGCTTCCCTGGAACTGGAACAATTCATCCCGGACAAATGATTTCAATTGAAGCTGTGACACATCAAAATGTCGACAATGACGATAAATCAACAGCAGTTTTTTTCCCCAAACATGCTCACGTGCTTCAGGTGGCAAAGGGGAAGAGAATGTGATCAAAAAGTATAAATCAGCTGAAACAATAATCCTGTGAGGTCAAGCATCGCTCCTTTTCATCAACATGACGAATCCAAAATGCAAATGTGGAAATTTGGAAACTGTAAGAGCTGTGTGATGACGACGAGCACGATCATCTCTGATGCACCTACAAAAAGACGTTTGGTTTTTTAAAGAAGAGTGAAAATGTCTCTCTGGCACAATGAACTCATCACAGTTCAGACACAGCAGAACATGATACACATGTAATGATTATGTCGATGTGAAACTAAGTACAAAACACAAATTGATGGATTTGATGGGGAGGTTACAGTCTGTGTCACGTTCAATGAATACAACAGTTGCTCTTGTTTGAAAAAAATCTGTGGATGTGTAACTATGCAGACTCCAGCTTCAGATTTCCTCTTGGCATTAATAGTAAAGCGGAAAAGAAATCACTGTGGCGTGAACCTGCGAGAGTGCATGATATAGTAAAAGATCAAACACTGATCTGTGAGACATGACATGGTTCAAAGATGTGTTGATTTAATTGTGCATGAATGACTAAAATAAATTCTTGAGGAGGCCAAGATAAATATTTCTTTAAGATTTAACTCGGCTGTTTGATGATTCACTGACAAGGTTTGATTTAACTGCACAAACACAGTCACTGAATTCAAACGTGATAAAACATAACAATGAACACAGACACCTCATCCTAAATCGATAAATCAAGCAAGTCAGAAAGTGATAACTGGACATTTTAGAAATGTGTGAAAACATGTGCATTCAAGTGTATTCTGCTTATCCCAGGAACGCAGCAGCAGCTCGCTGTCCCTGCAACCCAGCCAAGGTTATATGGAAGGAATTTTGTAATGCATCACTTCATAGACAAGGTAAGAAAACAAACTGCTTTCTGTATATTAGACCAACCTTAAAGCATGCATTGACAGGTCATGTGCTGAAAGCTGTTGCATTCACACCTGTGATCTCTGAAGGTGTGTTGAGATTCATCTATTCACATCGACGCCGCTGACATTTAGCACACGTACACACTCTATGCATTGTGTGATTTCAGTAAGGCTGTGGTTGTGTCATCGTGTCATACAGGTGCCCGGCCCTCGGGGACCTGTAGGACGACACTAAACGTCTGCAGTGACGTGTCAGACACCAACATAACATCTCATGAAACATGACGTCGCAAAGAACTTAAACTAAACTTTTTTTTTGTAGAACTGAATTTATTTAGTTGTTTACACTTTTATAGTGTCGTAAAAAAAAAAGCCAGTAGTCTATAATATTACTTGAAGACACCATGTTTGAACTGTCTGCGTACATTATTATATATAAGATTTCAAATTAATCACATTTATAGTGAGAGTCAAGTTCTACTACTATACAGGGCAAATCAACACAATTTCCAATATTTAATGCACATTGACCCTCTTTTTCATCATGTACTGAAATAGCCATGATTTGTCTTGTTTATCAGCTCAAACCTATGCAAAATATACTGTATCTGTCATTCATCAGATTGCTGATCACATATTCAGATGCCTATCGTATACGAAACTGAGATGCACATGCCAGAATGGCAGATTCACGCCGAGGGTGGAGTCGTTCTGCTTCATCTTATCACACGCTGAAACTGCACACATGTGGCGGTGAGGTCGACAAAACAAGAGTGCGGAAGTTGTCAGGTCTTTTTTTCGGCTGAATATTTGACTCAGAGAATCAGCAGCCGTGGAACCTACAAAGAACCATGAAAATGCAGATGCAGAATCTACAACCAAAATGTGCTCTTTTGGTCCATTTAACCAGTTTATTCAAGAGATATTTAATAACAAACTGAAATATCAAGATGTCAGTTAATCAAAATTGATAATGTCTAATCACACATAACAGGCTGGAGAATTCAAATAGCTGAATTTAGTTCTTGGTAAGGATAGTTTTGTCTTACCAACTTGCTTTAACTTGGTCTCGTGCTTTAGCTGTTTAACGAAATTATACATTTAGATGGCTTTAGAATTTGTTACAGAAAAAAGAAACAGACATCAAAATGGCAGACAAAGTCATTTCAGGAAATAGACTCATGTTTTTAGTATTGTGACTGTTTAACTTCAATGAACATGTCATTTGTTAAAAGAAATTCTCAAGGTTTAACCTACTTGTTTTTCATACTTTCAAAGACGTGCTCCTTTGCTGGAAAAGCTGTTACTATTATAACGTTGCATATTTTAACCATAATTCATTACAAAATGACAACTAAACCATCTCAGAGACAGACTCACAGCTCTTATCTGCTGATGCGTCCGAAAGCTTTGGAGGCAACAAATAAGTTGGACCTCGTATTGACATGTGGTCGAGCTGCTTTTCCTGACCTTTGTGCCAAAGCCTCCAGCTCGGCTGCATTTCATTAATTGTTTCACGAGTACGAGATGAGCTGATTATCTCATATCACACATAGCTGTGTGAGGTGTGGGCCCTCCGTCTTCTTCTTAATCCAATGTAATCATTTTTTTCTTTACGTCGTGATCGTTTCACTCTCTCATAAACATGACGTCTGTCTCAATATGTAGCTGAAATGCATAGATGCGGGTGTGTGTGGACAAGACCTCGAGGCTCAGCCGAGCTCAAGCATATTCACATTATCAGATGAAAGAGACCAGTGTACCATAAAATGTACAGGAATAGCACAACGGTGTTTGGTATGTTGTGTGAAAATTGGTAATGATCTGAGGACTTTTCAGACTGAGATGTATGTCAAACAACGGCTACGTGCAACTGTGATGTGCAGGAGATGTAACCTGAGTCGAGGGTTTATGAAAATAAAGACTGATGTTAACAAAAGGTGGTTGTGTCTGTGTGTTGACAGGGGATTTATGGAGAGAAATTAGTGTCAATACTGGTCGCAAATGCATGTTTCATGATGCACGAATGAAAACAGGATGTAAAAATAAATGTGTAGTAATCTATGGAATGATATCAGTATTCTACATATATAGTATTTCCAACTTCAAGCTCATTAATCTAATGACATTTGCATCTGAAAAGCATCCTGTTCATGAAAATGTAAAAGAAAAAATATTTGTTTCCAAGTTTGTTTTTATTTAAATGAACTTATGCAACTTGTATAAGCAGGAAACATTTACATACATTTATACAATTTCTTGACATTACAATTGCATGCATAATAAATGACACCAATCATCATGCACATTTGTAAATCTCTTTATTATTTATGCTTCTCTTCTAACTTGTCTCCACAGATTTCTTTTTGAAACAAACATGCAATTTGCTATCAAATGTTTAATGCATTTTCTTCCTCATAAAAATATTTGCAAAGCCTATTTTCTTTTTCCTAAGAGTGTGAATCCAATGTTGTTTACGTCCATGTTTACTCACCACCAGTCTTCATCGCACATTAGCGCCACTTGAATATCAGCGGAAAAGTGTGAAACCACTGCAGGAATGTGCGTGTGGTCCGTGCGTGCGTGCATGCGTGTCTCAAAATGTTTGTTGTCGCAGGAAAAGAAAACCAAGAAAACAAACAGCTGACTCACCTTCCAGGCCTCTCACTGTGAACGAATGAAAATCCGTCTACCGTCGCCTTCTGTGCAACACGATAGCCCTGTCGCACTGTGAGACAGCGGAGTGCATCAGGGAAATGATCAGGGAAATGAGGATATGAAGACAATGTGCCTTTTCTTTACATTTGTTGATATTACTGTCATTTAGTCTGTGCTTGCGTCTGTGCAGTCAGTCGCTGGAATAATCTGCTGGCCAGGAGTGTGGATTTGGTTTAAAGATAGGTGAAGGCAAGATGATTGGATAAGAATTCATTTAAAGGAGTGTGCGGAAAACTTCGTGTCAGTCAACTAGAATTTTATTAGAGTTTAGTCGACACATGGAAAAGCAAGTCATTTTATTTTTGTTTAACATTTGCACTAAATTCATCAAATCAAAAAAAGGAGCAGTGTTTTATAGAAGTTCAAGTATTTGAATCTACCAGAAGTTTTCTTGTGTGACCTCCTGAAAACACTGCTCACTGGTTGAAGTGTTGAAGGTCCATCACTTCACCACACAGTGGCGCTGTGGCTCAAGCATTCATATCACTCTGCCTGCAATGAAGCGGCTGTGTAAGCTGAATATGTGTATAATAATCCATATGTTTGCTCTTAAATGAAAACCTGCTGCCTGTGTTTTATTCGTGTTTAATGCTCTGCCACGTGTTTCAAGTCGGTTTGCAGCTGTGTCAACGACGGAGACGCTTCTTATTACTCTTGTAGTTCATGTTGCTGATTTTATTTTCTGCTCTTAGATAACATTTTTCATTTCTGCCTTGTGTTTCTGCCCCAGCGTCCATAGACGACTGACTCCAATGCATAGGAAATGAATTTGGATTTACTTGGTGGTTACGCTTTTTCAGCTCAACAGACCTTGTCATATTTGTAATGGAACTTTCACTGTAAGAGACGGTCGAATCGCGCTTTTGTTCTGTTGTGACGTCTGTAAAAGCAAAATCCCGCCGCTCGCTCTGCTTCCCCCTTGCAAGTCAACGGGAAGGTAAATTATAATTTCAGAGACAAATGGTTAGATTGACACTGGATGTGTTTGGTGAACTGCTGCAAAGGTCACGCCAAAGAGGGACTCCAAATGTCAAACACCAGTCTCTGAAGTTTAAGCCTTTGTAAGATCTGATGGATTGATATTCTTTTCCAGGCTCCAAAAATGTCATTACTGATATTTTGATGCAAAATGTGCGTTTGCTTCTCCGATAATGGAAATTGAGCATTGATGGACGTTTGTGGAAGACGTCGGTTCAGTGATATGAACTTCAGATGTGTGTGTGTTCTTTGTTGTGTGTGTGTTATTTTGAGTAAATACCCCTGACCTTTTTTGCCCTTAGTGCCCTTTCAAACCGAGATCGACTTTCTAACAGCGATAACCACCTGAGGCACCGTAAACCAAAAGGGGCACATTAACAGTTTGGAGGGCATTTAAAATGGAGCAAATGTCACAATTTGCATGCCAGCGAGTCTCCAAGGCTTCTGCCCGGCAACCACGCCGATGAAAGAACATTTGTTTTGGTTTTTCACTTGAAAATATGCCAAAGTTTTTCTGTTTTTAAGGATAAATTTGAAAAATAAAGTGTGCGGCTGCAGGAGAGGGAAGGAAGTTATTGTACAGTTTTATTCACAAGATTCATTTTCAGGTCGCTTTGTGTAGAATATTTGTGATTATAAGCTTTTGCAAATTGTTCTGAAAAAAAAATTCATTTAATTTTAATGACAAATGAGAAATTCTGATGGAAATGAGTGCAGCTTCATTCTCAGTGTCTCTAATGGAGAGGGCTGAGTTGCCACAGTGTCCTTTTTGATGCTGTCATGAGGGGGCGCCAAAGTCAGAAATGTTCACATTTTCAACACATTGTGGCTTTAAAAGTGCGATATGTAAGAATTTGCCGCCTGTCGAAGCAAGAGGAAGCAAATAGGAGACGGCTAAAGACGGCTGGACCGGGACCGAACTCAGACTCTGATGCCGAGGGAGGCTGGTTTGACAACAGCGCTGAGGTGATTTACAGGGGGTCCGACCAGGACTCTGGCCCCTGGATGATGAAGACAAAGCAGGTAACGATGGGAGGCATGAAGAAGAAGAAGAAAAGAAGCGAGAGGGAGATGAAGTAAAGATTTATTATGATCAAAGCAGTTGGTGATTGTTGGAAGAACTGAAAGACAAACCACGATGGCGTTGAAGAGTTCATATTGTATGTTTGTATTTTCCTGTTTCATAAGAAAACTAGGTGTAAGAAGATATTTTTTTGACCTGGCTCTGTTCACAGTTTAAGAAATCAATAGACCAGCGCCTCTATTAGCTCATTATTTGACAACAAGGAAAGTCCTGCTCCAAGCCAAGAAATGTTCCCTCACATAACCCCCATGAAACCACAACCTTGCTGTTTCCGCCCAAACCCAAAGATAACAGTCTCTGGTATCAATCCTCCCATGTGACTCTTGGCAAGATGATGATTCAACGTGTTTTGTGAATTTCGAGTTTGACGACACTCGTTGCACATGCTCAGTTTCATTCAGGCATTCATTGGTCTTGTTTCCCGTTTTATGTTAAAAGAGTCTTTGCTCAGGTGTGTTGGTTGTCTTCACTTCCTGTCTTTGTCTTTTTCCCACCTGTTTTCTGTATCACCTGTGTCTCTTTAGCAATCAGTCTGTTGTCTATATCATCTGTGGGTTTTCTCTCTTTCAGATGTCGGGTCTGTTTGTCAGTTTCCTGCTCATGTTCCTTGTGTCATATTGTTTTGTTCTTAGTTTAGTTTTTGTATTTCTGCTTGTTCTTGGATTTGCCTCATTGTGCTCCCTCAGTTTTTGTTGACTGGTATCAGCTTTATATTATTAAAGTTTGCTTTTCATTTCTTCAACCTGCCTGCTATAAATATTATAGTGTTTTTCTGCCACATATCGAACCTTTTTAGTGATGAATCTATATGTAGATTTCACCCAGCGGTCAGCAAGTAAAAACTTGCCTATATACAAATGCAGAAATACGCAAGTGAATATTGCCAAAGCTCATTGTAAGTGAGAGTAATAGACAAGATCACACTCTCATGTTTTAATTCTTCTACAGATCATTTTTTAATTAGAAAAACATCAGGCAACATTTGCAACAGTTTACAGATCTGACACCAATATCTGATTTTCCTGTGACTTAATTGGTAACAGCTGAATGGATTTATTAAATGTGGAAAATGTGCCAGAGGTGTCACTTTGCACAGTTCTTACAAATGAAAGAAACAGCAGTAATAAAAAGGGAGATTTGAAGGCTTCATCCACTTCAGACAGAAATAAACAAGACACCTCATAAATACCTCTTCAGCTTAACTTTGGTTTTGCTGCTATATGTGAGCTGATGTATTTGTTTTGTCAGAGACGCAAGATGAAGAAAATGGTTTTGTGCTTCAAGCAGAAATGAAAGAGCTCACTGGAGTTAAGTGAAATGGATCGATGGCTTATAAGTTTTCCAAAAAGTCATGTTAGTTAAAGTGAACATATATAGTTGTTAGGCATGAATGTTATCTTCATCTTCAGCGGTTGTAATATTGGAAAGTTTGAACCTTTCCTCCTCCTTCTTCTCCTTCTCTTTCACGTCTCTTTCTAAATGATACCCGACCATCAGCTGATACGTCAGCAGACCGACCGCTGCACCGAAGAAGGGAGCGCAGAGAGGCACGAAAAACCAGCAGCTGTTTGTTCTGCAAGAGAAAAAAAAACTGTCATTTTACATTTTTTATTCAATTTACCTACTGAAAGAGCAGGTCTGAATAAAATGCGAGAGCAGTTACTCATATGCAGCGAAGCAGGTCAGGAAGCACGTGAGCCATGTCAATGTTGAGATATTCTCATTTTAATATGTTTAAATGTTCACTCCACCGATTTCACACATGAAATTCATTGTGTGGCTCGAGAGGAAGGTTTCAAAAAAAATCATCATGCACTACAAACTGGAGGTGTTGAGTTTAAAAGAAGTGTGCATCTAGAAAGCAGAGAGGATAGAAACACGAAATCTCTGCTGCTATAATATTGACCAATCTTAAAAATATTGTATCTATACTAAATCCCTGGAGCAGACCTTTAATATATATGTATGTATGTGTAATATATTTTTACTCATCACAGTGACACCTGCTGTATGATTCTACCAGCACAAAGTAGTTCTGAAGTTCTTTGTTCATAAAAGACAGATATCAGTCACAAAACAAGAAGAAGGCCTTTGTAATGGTAAATCAAATATTCATTTTAATCTCACCATTTCTCATGTGTGTTTTGGTGGGATTGTGATAAACTACAAAGAGAAGTGTGCTTTGGTGTGTTTGCTTGATTGACAGGTGTCTCTGCCTATAAAAGTCAACCATGTCCCTCCTCAGCTCTCGGGCTTCCTCCACTTTGAGCAAATTTGAATGTATTGCCTCCAGAAAATGACAAAAGGATGGCGATGAAGTGCTGCTCTCTACAGTTCAACCTGGGATACCGTTTTAAAGAAAGCCCAAACTCGTGCTGTATTCACGTGAAGACCTCTCCACCCCACCCTGCGAGAGCTGTGAAGACGCGTGGGCCCAGGTCCCTGGCCGGGTTGACGGCGTAGCCAGAGTTGAAGCCCATCGACAGGCCGATGACCAAGACCACGAAGCCGACAGCGAAGGGCTCCAGACCTCGAGGGACTGGGCTGTTGTGTGGATCGACTATGGCCAGGATGCACACGATCAATGCAGCAGTTCCAATAATCTGAGATACAGGACAGGGAGGATGAGCTACTAATACTGTTCACATTCATTTGATGGGACCCTTAAGATGGTGATATTTTGAGTTATGATTCTTTCTTCTTCACTTTGCATGGTTGCATCAGCACAGGTCTGGAGAACGATCACTTTCATCGTATATGTGCACAGTAGATATGGTGTCGATTACTCCTCGGGCCGTGACCTGTCAGGATCTACATGAGGCCTGCAGCAGCTAGCGGCCCCTGCTGGCCAGGAGCAGAACTGCTGATGTAACAGAGCTGCAGGACTGGAAGAAGTAGTTGCGACACATAATAACATACAATAGATGATATTTACTTCTGTCTGCTCAGACGACCTAGCAGACAGTTTTCATGGCTGGTTGGCTGAGGCACAAACTGACACCTGTTGTAAGAGTAAATTCATTTCCAGATAAATATGTGCAGCCATCAGCAGCAGGATTATGTGCATATGCAGCGTCCAGGTTTCCGATGCACAGCACATAACTTTACTTTCATTCATTATTTGAATCTTCTGACACAGCTGGATCTAATTGACCTTCCTCTTATACACACTCGCGAGCTGCTCACACAGATTCCAAGTTAAGACAATCAGATCAAATGAGTAGTGACACTGTCCTGCTCGTTACACTGTCTGCTGCGGTAAAAGGTTAAATGAGAGGAGCTTATGTAATGTCAGTGGCTATTAGGATATTACTGGATCACCACATTTCTATATAATACGTCTGAGACTACAGCTTGTCCTGAATGTACATGACTGTTCAGTATAGTACTTGTGTAGTACTTTAACCGTAGTGCTACCTGATCGAAGAATCCATTAACCAGGGTGAGATGTTTGGATGGATATGTGGCAAAAATCCCAGCTGTGGCGTTCGTCCCCACCACCGTCAGCTCCCCGTGGCCGAAGTCCCATAATGCATCTGGAGTGGGAATATACAAATCACTTTACTTCTTCTTAAATGAAACCATACATATGCATATAAGTATTTATGTATATTAATAATAAAAGAAAGCCTCTAGGATTATTTGGATTAGTACATCCTCTTGACTGGATTGCAGATCATTTTGGAGGATAAAATTGCTGCCACACTGAATTACAGCTTACGTTCAAATCAAACAAGATACCTGCAAATTTTAGTTTACTTTTGTTAAGGTTAGGGTGACTATGTGTTTGAGAGATACTGCAAACAGTAATAGCACTTTCTGCTTGCACATATGTGGCTGCAGTGAACGGGGGTCAGGGATGCACAAACATGTAGGAAGATATTGCTGTATATAAGCCGATGAACAGGATAAGCACACAAAGGGAAACAACACACACAAGCTGTGACGCAGGTTTTCATACAAATAAACACACGGTTGCATAGAACAGAAATCCATGAATGCATGTATAAAGCTGAAAAGAGAGCCATGTATTTTCAGATTCAAGGCTTTCCATTAACCAGGCTGTATGAATGTTGGTCTGTCAGTCCACAACTAGATGGAAATATCTCAATAATTACAGGATGGATTTTTCTGAAGTGTGTTACAGATGTTCATGATGACTTTTGCTTATTATTTTTATTTGAACTTTTACAGCTGTGAGCAAAATTTCTCACCAAGTATTGGATGGATTTCCATGAAATCTGGTTCATTCATGTTGCCATCAAAGGGAATTGTGATGAACTTTTCACCATCAAAAAATGATCAAAACCTTTTCATTACTTTGGTTTATGAACAAATACATGCAAAACTAAAAACATTCCCATCAGCCTCAGCTGGTTGTATACTAAACATTATACTTGTTTCCATGTTGCATTGTCATTGTGGGAATATTAGAAAGCTGATGTTAGCATTTAGCTCAGTTTGCCTCACAGAGCTGTGAACATGGCAGCAGACTCTTAGTCTTGTTCATCTATCTTCCAATAAAACAGGTAATTTCTCATAAAAGCTAAATTTGACCCACTATTAAATTTGATCACCTGAATAAATTCATAATTGTTACTATTATTATTTTCATAATTCAACAACTAAAGCCTTCACAAGTCTTTAAAGAAACAAAAGCTCATTGAAGGTTAGGTTTTGTGTTAATTGCTCACTTGCGTAAGAGATTTATTAGACGAAAACCACTAAATGTGAGAAAAGCTGCAAGTGTAGATTCCCATTTATTCCCTGACATGTTTTTCAAGAGCAAACAACCATTTAGTTTTGTTGCTGTTGGCAAATTTGTAATTGCCACCTGCTGTATAGCGAAGGAAATCGAAGGTTCAGCATTGCATAAACTGCTAAGTGTAGCACCGAGCAGACAGAGTACAACGATCTTGATTTGTCGCAGCGTTGGAGATGCTTGTTAAACATTAACGTCTAATTGTTCCTCTTCGGCTTCACGTACCGAAATACATGGCGAATACGACGGCTGCGCCCAGAAAGGCTCCGAGAGTCTGGAAGAAAAAGAACAAGGGGAACTTCCTCCAAGGCTCTCTGCCGAGCAAACACAGCGCGAAGGTCACGGCCGGGTTCAGATGACCACCTGAAGAAAGATACAGAAACCATGGTGTATTTTCATACATCTATGATCAGACTCGATGTGATTCACAAAAGCGAATCCCTTTCCCGAGTGAGAAACAGGAAGCAGGTGTGAGCGAGCTGTACAGTCAGTAATTGCGGCCTCAGTAAAGTCCTGTTAGGATGGAAGGTCTCTGTGACACAAATTAAATTGGCGGGATGAAAAGATTCAGAAAAGTATCCTTTTTCTAACCTTGAAGGGGAGAAATAACCGCTCTGATGGCACACTCACTCGGGTCCCTCGCTTGCATTCACACCTTAATCGTGTCAGGGTGGGAGCTATCTAATTATAAGAGCTTATTTTCTCAGCTGCGATGTGTATGGGGGCGGGGGTGGGGGGTGCAGGCTCATTATAAAGGCATTGAAGAAGTGAGTGAACTGCAGAACCCTTTGTAGTGTTCATGCTTTTCACAGAAGATACCGGGATTGAGGATTGACTCGCTTTCCTTTCAATTACAGACCACGTAGTTTTCAAGTTATTGGGGGTAAAA
Organism: Holacanthus passer; assembly: GCA_025331565.1. Classification (NCBI taxonomy): domain Eukaryota; kingdom Metazoa; phylum Chordata; class Actinopteri; family Pomacanthidae; genus Holacanthus; species Holacanthus passer. The sequence goes on along the minus strand of JAFREQ010000046.1, from coordinate 3,564,143 downwards.
AAAAAAAAAGAAAGAAGCCCCCTCCTTCTGTCTTTGTCTCTTTTTAAACTTTGCATTCCTCTGTCCACCGCTTCCCCCGGCTGTCATTCGTCTGGCAAACTCGTCAGTGAGGTAAATACTGCACTTCAGATAGCTGCCAGTTTACCTTTCCCTGATATTTAGTGTCTGTCAAACCATCAATTATAATGACTCTGTGTTATGCAGAAAAAAAAGCTGAGTCAAACACTGTGAACGACGGGTTCTTCATGACATTGATGCAAATGACTGTGTGATTTTCTTCATGATGATGAATATTTCCTCCCTTGTACTAAATGAACCCTTGTGCTTTGTTGACATTGGCCTTGTTGCTGATGTGTGAAAATATAATAATAATTGCTGCATTAAAACAACACAATCACAGATGTTTTACAGTCTCTGAGACCCCAGACAGAGGTAATATTACATGTCGTCAGTTCAAAATCATGTTTAAACAATTATCATAAAATCATGCAGTATCAAGGTGATACAAAAAAAAAATAAGTATGTTTTATTAGCTGTTAAGCCGGAGATAAGCTTAAGAGGATGTTTGAGGAAACATCTTGAAATACAGTGCTGTATAGTAAATCCTCACCTGACACCTGTCCGCTCACGAGGACGCCCAAAGTTGCAGCAAAACCAAAAGCGAAGTTGACGGAGAGGAAGGAGCCGTGGGAGCCTCCGCTTAGAACCAGCTGTGCCACTGCGCCACAACCGAACATCTGGACAGAGAAGGAGGAAACACATATTAAACACCATCTACCTTTTATGGTTTTTGGGCCACAACATTCACATTTTGAGATCCAAGCAGAAGTATGCAGTTAAAAAACCCAACCCTGAGATGAAGCCCTTCAAAGAGAATAACAAATCCCCACAGAGGCCTGAGCTCGAGTCACATCCAGGGTGTGTCTCTCTGACCCCGGAGGTCACGTATATATGTTACAGTCGGGCTTTGCGTGGGACTATTGATGCCGACAACAACCCGACTCCACCCTGCGGAGCCGGCCTCCACGCCGGACCCCCGACCACCGAGAGGACCTGATTGCCAGCAGAGCGAAAGGTCTCCTGGAATGAACAGATCAGTCACAGCCGGGGAGCAGAATAACAAACGGGCTGGCGTTTCACCGCTGGTGCCGTCTGCTGGTGTTTGTGTTGTCTGTGGGTGCCCATGAGAAACGGAGGGATTCCAGCTTGTTTTGCAGAAGCTAAAAAACATTTTGCTTTAATTTCAAAGAGTCTCGTGATCGGTGTGAGTGAAGACGAGAGACGCTTTATGAAGTCTTCATTAGCAAAGAATGTGGATATAAGATAATGGGGTTCTCGTGTGTAATTCAAGTTCAAAGCGTGGAGATATCACAGGAGATAATTGATGGGGGAGTCTTAGGTGCTTCAACTCTGAAATTCTTATGAAATATTATTATTTAAATTAATTATTCAGCTTTTTCTTTGCTTCACAGACATCTAAGAAAGCAGCAATTTAATGAGAAGAGAGCAACTTCCTTTACCTTTTAGCACGACTATAAAAGTTGGCTTTGAACAAACTGAACAAAAAAAAACTAATTATTAACTTTTTTTGTCATTGAACAACTAACAGACACAATCGCAATCTCATCTCTGTCTCGACAACAAACATGTTGGACAAGACAGACGCAGAATCCCTCGGGACGTTTTCAAAAGATCCTTTTCTCTTGCAACTGTGTTTACTTGTGATATAACAACTGTAAATGAACTGTAGACAGTAATTATTTTGCTCACCATCTCACATTTGTAATTGTTGGTTGAATTCATTCATGGCTTGTTAGTCTTCATGCTCTTGAGAGATGTTTTTGGGAGATGGATTTGTTTTTCATTCACTGACACAGTCGACCAAAAACTAGGCAAACTCGCTCACATTGTATATTCAAGGTACAAATAGTAAAAATCTAATTGCAGAAGGATCAAAGTAGAGACATGCAGCTGTTTCAGATTCTTATTTAAACGTAACCAAAGGTGCATTTAATTCTCCACATTTCCTAAATAGCTCACATCTTACATCTAATTCAATTTAGTGGTAGGAGACAATAATCCTCTGCATTAAATTTTAAACGAGTTAATAACTAGTTTGTACAGATGATGTCAACATTTAGTCTATTATCCTCTTTCACAGATTTATCGGCTCAGCAGCCTGCAGGAGGGAAGCAGAAACACTCACCACCAGAATGAGGGTTCCCAGGCTTTCTGCCAGGGCCTGGCGGAGGAGCACATGTCGGATGTGGAAGGTCTCTGCCAGTTTCTCCAAAACCTCTTTCTGCTTTCCCATGATGCAGTTGTTATAAGATTATCTCGAGGTAGGCTCTGCGGTCGAGCAGCGAGTGTGAGTCAGTGGCTGTGCATCAGCTTTTAGGGGTCCCACAGGGATCCATCCCCTTTGGACAGTCACTCCAAAACATTTCCACCCATCTCTTCCTCAGGTTTTTGGGGCTGAACTCCTGCTCTGACATTTCTCTCTCTACATCACAGCCGAACCTAGTTTAAACTTAATCAAACCTCCAATTAAAATAAGTCTGTCAGTACATAATTGTGTGCATTTATCAAGCACGAGCATCATCCTGAGGGACGTGAGATGACAAAGGCTCTTTCCCAGTCTGATCCCTCTTCACACTCACAGCTGTGGAGGACTCTCCACATTAAGGGGGAATGTATAAATAAACAGGTAAACTGTGATGCACACAGCTCTCGGCCATAAGTGGGAAATATACATCACCCTGGATGACAGATGCTGCGCTCACCCAGCTGCTGGAGCTGTATGATGTGTTTCACTGTTAACGCACTAATGCTTCTCTACCTTTAGTTTACTGACTCTAAACTGAAGGATTTAGAGGCAATAGTTTATAGTGTTCTGTGTCTGTGGCAGAAACCCGACAAGAAAGATGCACATGTGTTTTGATTGACATTGATTGTTTCACTGTAAATGCAAAACATCCTCAAGAAATCTGAGCAAATAGTTTAACTTTTCTAAACACATTTTTCCCAGCACGTTTCACGGTTTGAGTTATTCCACATCCTACTGTCTGTTTTATCTTCTTGGCTCCACCTTTATTCTCACTTTTACCACCTTTCAGTTGAGCCATTTTTTTTTGCCTCAAGTGATGTCACTGGAGTCGGCATTGGTTGAGGCTGAAGACCACAAGTTTAAAAATTGGACAAATCTGGGAGCAGAGCTGGTGAAGTGAACTGATCAGACCTCCGTCGCCTGCTCCTTATCTCTGTTTGAGACGAGCGGCTCGAGCATAACGCACCTGAATCTCTGACCTGAGTGGCATTGTGGGAAATATAGATATCAGGTTTTGACAAGGAAGAATAATATATAGAGTGAAAAGCCGGCGTCTCTGGTTCTGCTCTGCAATACAGTTTATACAGTCATCATATAGCACATGTTCTTAGATAAAGTTCAAACTAAGGGGTAGATTCACAGAGAGAGCTGCAGGTGTGGGGTCAATAAGCAGGTGCATCATGTTTATCTGTGGAGAAAATCAGGCTGCTGGTGATGAAGGTTGAGTAATAAAGCAGCACATCAGTGTTAATCTATGAAGAAAGCAGGAATGAAGCACAAAGAGCTGTTTACTCCGAGATGCTTTCACCTTGCTGTATCATTCAACCCTTCACTACTCTGTGTGTGTGTGTGTGTGTGCCCTCCTCAAGCAGGCAAATGCAAGTGCTATCATTATCTCCGAGTGCACTGTAATTAAGACGTTCGCATCTCCTGCTTCGTTCAGCGTATTAGCGCGCTGGGAATGGCCAGAGGAGAGAACTTTGATGGTTTATCTCAGAGGTTAGTTAAAATCAAACCCACTTGCTGCTTTGGCACAATGCAGAAAACACCGCCACGATAACCCCAATTAACATTTTTATTCAAATACTGATGTATTTACAGATGAAGAGAGATTCCTCCTGACCACTGTGTTCTCTCAGGAGGCCGCTGCCTTTATGTGAGCTGTTCCTGACTCACCTCGCCGAAGAAGAAAGATACAAGGAGCATGAATATAGATATGTTTTTTAATTATCACTTGAGTTTTTCAACATTAAAAGCACAATTATATCATCTCAATAGAACTTCAAGGACTGAAATACTAAATATCTGCAGTGTACTGTGTATGATGAAGATGATATTCAACTATATTGATATTTATATATAGTATTTTTGAAAATTCACTCCATAAGTGCAAATATATTTATTCCAGATTCCATTGGCTGTGCAATATTTCATTTTGTTCAATTCAAGTGCAATATTTCACATTTCATATTTCTCATTTAATTCTTCTCATTTCTCATCTCAATTCAATGTCCTGTCCATAGTGTATATACTGGTCATATAGCTCATATTCATATTCTCATGTATATTTGCAAATAATCTCGTGTAAATTTGTAAATACTTTTTTGAGCTTGTTTGTATTGTTCATTTTTTACTATTTAACTTACTCCATCCTCTTTGCTGCTGAGCAATGCAAATTTAAATAGAAATGAATGCATCCATTAAAAGTATAGTTCTTCACTCATGAAAACACACAGCCCAACACAATCACCATCTTCCATCAGGACACATAAGACACAGCATGTCCCAACCAGCAGGCTGTCACCTCCACTCAAACGCTGGGTTTGTTCAGCTGAAGCCTCGTGCGTGCGAAATAAATTGATTTCTGAAATAAAAACCCGGTGATGCTCGGTGTGGTTACCCCCAGCGAGGCTTCTGTCACACTGATTACAACTGTTTGTTTGTGTCCCTCACATTGACCTACCACCGCCGACCACAGCGAGGGACGCTTTAATCCCGTCTCTGCACTTTGAAAATTAAACACACACGCTGATGATTCATATTTTATCATCCTGATCTGGATTCATGGTGCATCACGTGGCGTTCCGGACTCAATCAAAGGTCGTGTATTGTTTGTAAAGCGAGGTGTTGGTGTGAGGGGTGGGTGGAGTCAGACAAAAGGTAAGAGACAAAGATGAATAGGTATAAGCTTATTATTTACATTGACATTATGCTTGGTGTCGTCCAACGTTTCCCTCTGAATAAAATGAGTTCCTATTATCGGTGGATCGTATGAAAATTCACGGCTAATGCTAGGAGGTGCTCAGTGTGTGTGGACACAGCCGGGAGAGTGGCACCGCATTAGCATAACATCAATGTCAAACTTGCATTCCTGAATCGAGCTAATCAGTATTCCCGCTGTCATATTAGGTTGGCACTCAGAATCTAAAATACACAAGGATCTGGTAATATCACCAATCAGCCGTGTGTGTATAGGCCGCAGATACACCGGATATATGAAAATGCAACTGTGCTGCCCACAGGGGTGAACGAGCAAAGTGTGGAAAAGGTGGTGCACTAAAGTGAGAGTGCACATTATCTCAGTGCTTATGTACATATAATATTAAGAGCTGCATGTTCTTTATTCTATATGTTCGTTTTACAAGAAGTTAATGCAAGTGGCTTGAATAGTTGTAAGAAACAAATTTTAAAAATGCAAAAGCACGATGATCCTTGATGTTTCCAGCCTGGGTGAGTTTCTCAGATAAAATGAAGAATTAATTGCTCCTTAACGGGTTGAGAAACGTTCCCTCTTTTTTTTTTTTTAAATGGAGCTGAAAACTGGGCCTGTTTTTCACGAGACAGTGATGAAAACTGGAAGAGGAAGAGAGAGAGAGAAAAAAAAAAATGGAGAGAAGTTGAAACTCCTCCAGCTGATTCTGTATGCAGAAACACGCATAGTGAGATCTATCCCATGCATATACAGACCAGTAATGTCTCTCTGAGCTTTCAGCGTGGACTAATAAAACCACCAGAGTGCCATCAACAGTATATGCTCTCTGGAAAGTATATTTCTCTCAGCGTTGCTTCGGTGCCGTTTGAGATTAACATAACAGAAAATAGACCGAGACATGCATACGCTGTGCCCATAATAAAGCATGTTTGCTGTGCTCGTCATTACGGTCAGTACGATTACAAAAAAAAAAAAAAAGTCACATAGCATTTTAAACACGCTGCAGTAGCTTTGCTTGTAGAAATGCAAAACAGCATTGTTTTCATGAAAAGGGTCAACTATTGAATTATCACTGCAACTTTTTCAGAGAGAGCTACTGACCTTTTATATGATATGTTGGAATCATTATCATTCAGAAAGTGGAACATCCAGAATGTGGTTACAAAAAAAAAAAGGTCACCGGGTCGTCATCGCTGCCCATAACCAGGCTGAGGAAGAAAACCAACAAGTGTTTCCAGCATGTCCAAGTTGTGGGATGAATCGATTCATTTACTGTATTGTGGCAGTTATATATTATAATATTTACTTTATAATGTAAAAAAGTACAATCATCACCAGATTCTGCAGCTCCTCTTTTCTGAGCTTCGCGATGAGTTTCAGCTTGTTTATCCGTCCAGGCAACGTTTTATTCCTTTGGTTCAATCTCTCATAGCATCGTTTTTGGCCACAGCAGCTCTAAAACACTGTTCACCAGCAGCTCAGCACCAACAGCAGACACAGCTGGAGGCTCACTGTTGAACACAGAGGAGCATTTAGCTGCTGAAGAGCCAGATCTTTCCCTCAGGAGTCGACAAAAATAAAGCTGAGAGAAAGAATATTGGACCTAAATTCTCCGGGTGGGCTCACGAGTTCAACATGTCGACCTCAAAGGTGACGATGGAGTGAATGTCACTGTTCACACTTTGTTCCTGCTGCCCCCAAGTGGCCAAAAGAATCAGTCATTGCAAACCTGCAATGACTGAACAACAAAACTTATATTTCACCTCATGATGATGATGACGCTCACAGATCTGAGGCACATTTCTCTGATGCAGTGAAAGTTCCTACTATCAGGGCCACAGTGGCTAAATTGTTCAATGTCAGTACAATGAAAATGAGAAATTATTGAACTGATCATGACCCCTTTAGTTTATCTGAGTTGCCTTCACTGACTGCAGTTCGTAGCAGGACAGCACATCTTTATTATTTATCCCTGCTGTTGAATCACCTCTTCAGGGACAAAAAAAAAAAAATTGATTTTGATCCAATTGAACAATTTTGATTTGAAGTGAATAAGAGGTCTGACATTTTAAAAAACAGCCGTGGCAGCAGAGAGGCAGACAGTGTGTGTCAAACGTAGCCGAGTCCATGACAGGTGAGAGAACACAGCCTCTGTGAGTTTCCATTTCAGACGACAAAAGAAGACACAGTTTTCCATGTCAGGCAGCTGATGACAGATTTCAGTGGACGCCTGCAACTTCAGGACAAAGGCTGAGCGGAGGGATGATGGAACAGAGAGGCAGCTTTTAAAAAATCCCTCTCCTCGGCCAATTAAAGGACATTTTACACAGCAATGCATCATATGATGTATTATTTCATTATCTCATGCAGTGATAATGTTTCATTAAAGGTCTTTCACTTTGCTTTTGTTGCTGAATCATTTACTTAGATATTGTTGAAAGCATAAAGCCCAATGCTGCAGACAACTATTATTAATGACCTGTGGATACATTTGTGTGTGTATTAAAATGCACAGCCGATATCACAGCTTAATGTTTTACCAAATACTAATTAAGATATGTTTACGTCAACATTTTTCATTAATGTCAGTGAGACATAAAGTGTTTTACATAAATACCCCCCAATGCTCGATATATTACAAATCATTTTAATAACACAGGGTGAGTCTTATTGTTATTTTGCTCTGTGCACGTTGTGTCTGCAAGAGTGGGAAAACGAGCCAAAGAAAAGTTGTGCAATTATTTTTTTTCAGCAGTGAATCCTCAACTATTTCAGTGACACCAGAGATTTGTTGGTGTCACCAAATGTACTGTTTTTGGCTGATAACCACCATTACCTGAACACATTTAACTGTGTTTTCTTGCAAAATAAAAAGTACATGTTATATACAATGAGCATAATAATATTTCCCATATGAATAACTTGATTCTTAAGTCATTCATAACAATAAGTCAACCTCCAAATCATCCGATTCCTGAACCCTGCAGCCGTGTGTGAAAGTCTCTCCTGCCGTCACACAGACAACAACCTGTGTAACAGCAGACAGCTTCTGCACAGCTTCAAGAAAACCAGATAATGGTCACGACATTTCCAGGCTGCAAAGCATGCTGGGGCAGCGCACTGGGCAGCAGAAATGACACGTCGAGCCACTTTGCTGCCTAAAAGGATCAACAGCTACTTGTCTGACTGCCACTTGCGCAGCGGCTTTGCCTCCTGGCAGACGATGCTTATTGCGTAGCGTTCTTTAAGCTGTCGAGAAGCTACTGTATATAATAGTGTTTGGAAGGCTCAGTGCCATTTTGGTGCTGAGTGTCCCGCCATATTGTTTTGCTGCTTGGCAGGCATCTCAAAAATATCTACAGTCTGTCTGCCTTGAAGCTATGTATTGTTATTTGCTCTTGTTGTCTGCTAGTCCGGCATATTATTCTTCACTGAGGACGCTGTCAAGTATTTTTTAGGAAAATGCCTCAAAAGCTGAAGAATATTCTTCTTGCTTGTGTCTCATATCTGGACGATAAACATGAAGCTACAGCCGGCAAAAGAAAAAAAAGTAGCCTTACATTGACTTAGATGTATCTCTGCACCTTTGCCCTCGTGGATCATACGTGGATCTGAACAGTCCTTGCCTCTGACTCCACCTGCAGCTTCGACTCAGCAAACACAAAAACCTCATTCACTTCAGCACCTTTGTTATAAGAAACGTTTGCAGTAACTTCCTTCGTCAACACCTCCAAGCCAAACAAAATGTCCTGTCAGCATTTGACCTTGACCTGAAATGATCGTGTCTATTGTTGGCACATTATCGACAGATAAAACACAAGAAAAATCAAACTCTGTCACCCGACATGTTGGCTCATACCCTCCAGTGTCTCCAGTATAAATGGATTGAACAGCTTGGTAAGTTTGGTGGCAAAACTGTGCTGTGAAAAATGGAAAGATCAGGAAGTTTGGCTCTTGCATTTTCAGATCCTTTGCTAAAACATGAAAGCTCAACGTTTCTCCTTTTGCAGCTTTGCGACAGAACAAGTCTATTATCTTTTTGATAAATACAGATCTTGTCACGGATTAAATAAAATAACAGCTTCAACCACACACATCCTACATTTCATTCTACTACTCTTTTATTCTCCCAGTAATGGTGGAAAGTTTTGGAGGTAAACTGAGTGCACGACTCTCTTTGAACAAGTAGTCACAGCTGGCCAGCTGTTGGCCAACATGGGTCCTGAGAACGACCTTGTTCTGAACCTCAATTTTACCGCACCATAAGTCTGCGTGTGTGTCTGAGCTCAGTCTGGCTTCTAATGATCAAACACAGTCTGAACATGTTCCTGCACTAACTGAAGTCAATTAGAGGTTTGATTCTTTCTAACCTGTGGAATCGACTCCGGCAGGAAGGCAGAGCGGCGGATAGATGCTCTTCTGCAGAGCGAAGGAACTGTCTGACAGCCGGCGTTTAATCTGTCCGCGTCAATCCATCACTGTCAGCCGTCACTGCCACTGGATTATACCTGGGGTGGATGATAGGAAACAACAGTATGGAAACAAGAATGTGTTGGGAGCATCTCAAATTTAGCTCAGATCAGAATCATAGTTTCATAATCATAGTATCTATCTATCTATTATTGCTGTCTGTTATTGTTGCTGTATGACTCATTCTCCTCAACATATTTCTGGGCTTCTTCAGTCTAAAAGAATCGGCCGTGTCGAGGATATTTTCAGTTTCTTACTAATAAAAATGTGTTTATTGACGAGCAGATATGGAGAGAATAAAATTCCAGGGCAGCACATGTGAGTTAAAATCATTTCATATCGCGTCACCGTGCTTGTGAATAGCGTTTGATAACGGTACAAAGAAATCCAAAATCATCCCTGTGACTTTGGGCGGCCTGTATATTAAAATGGAGAGAAGCTGTGAATAGCCTTTTATGCCGTAACATTAGACTTAAATGAAGAGGAAAAAGCCAAAGTCAATGCCCGTGCATTAAGAACTATTCAATATGGCTCCATCAGGTGCAGTTTTAGATGCTATTACTGAGACCAAACAGAGAGGGCTGCAAATGAAAAACCCTATTGTGTTAAACTGACCTCAGCCAATATGAGGAGGCATTATGAGCTTTTACCTTGTGAGAAATTACATTACGGGGCCCATCAGGGTTTGATAGAGCTTTCAGCTCTGACACTTGGATGTAGGGGAGAGTGCAGCGAGATGGGCCACTCTTTACCTGAAGCATCTTTAGAACAAGGTGAAGACGGTGATAATGGTTTTAGGTCTGCGAGATTTAAAATGATCTGTCATAGTAATCTGTGTTGTTAAAGTCTAGAATTCAATGTCGACTTAGAGTAAAAAAATAAAATCATCCATCATGTTAGAGTTGAAATCGTGATGGTTTAAACTCATGCAAGCACTAACTTGAATCACAAGTCCTAAACATTTTTATTCAGTGGCAAAATACAGAATTAAATATGACTGAATATTTCCTCCATTCCAGCTTGATTAAAATAAATGACTCATTGAAAGTCCTATGTTATCATGCACCTTTGCTCAGGTTGTTTTATTCTATATAAAGTATAAACCCACTGTTACAATAATGAATGAATATCTGCATCGAGTGCGTTTGACATTAAAAGTCGCTTATTTCAAGGCTTTTATCACAGTCGGCCAAGATAATAACTTGAAAGAGAAAAACAAGTTTCAGCCGAGTTGTAATAAACTTTGTCAGTCGCTAAATGTTGAGCCTATTGAACTGAATGCCCTGGCAATCTCAATTATACTAATTGGAGGGGCTGATTCCTTGGAATAAAGCCGAACTTTTTATTATTGGGGGAAACCGTCCAAATGGTAGAAAAAAGAAAAAAAAATAGCCCAAATTATCACAAGCACGCTAAAACCATTCATCTGCCCAGTCAAAAAAAAAAAAAAAAAGCCTAATTGGTTGGGAAACGGTTCAATCTGGCAACACTCATGTTGAACGTTTTCCATTCCTCTTGCATTTGTGCAGAAGACGCTGGTTTCCCCATAAACTCCCAGTCATTTTGTTGTTTTTTAACTCGCTCACATGTGCAAATCTCATAATGTCATCGCTTGAAAACCTGCGAACTGGCCCTTTTCTCTACTGTCTGTGTGTTTCTGTATTTGAGGACACCTGAATTCAAATGTTCTGTGCTGCACATCCACCTGACACACACTTAAATGTGCTTCTGAGTTTGTCACTTTTACCTTGAAGTTTTCCAGAGAGCGATCCTCGAGTCACCAGACTACACTGCAATATGCCAGGCCAGGTTTTCTCTCACTAACCGTCCCCGCTGTGGGCAAGACGGTGACGCAAGCTCTTCAGTAAAAGCCTCTTGAAAGAGCGCCTGGCACCCTGCTGTGTTGGGCCTAAGCTGTGTTCATTTAGAAAAAGTCTTCTCAGGGTATGGATGAAGTGACAACAGAAAAAGTAATTCTGCTCTTATCAGCAGTTCAAGCAACAGTTTTCCTCTTCCTTTCCAGAATATGTAAGTTTAACACATCAGCAAAAAATAGCTGCATTAAAAATACCTGGGAACCGTTTCTGCTTTGCAACACATCACCCCTGAAACAACTAGTGACATCTGCTTGCACACAATAAAATGAAAATGCGACACATTGCAGATTAGTGTTTTTTTCCCTCCCAGTCCTTGAGTCACACAAACTAATGATGTAATTGCAGGTCTGTCCTTCTTCGCTCACGCCCGTCTTAGATTACTGTTATGAAGCTCGATGTCATTAAAGTCTGCCGCAAATCACAATGTTGTTGATCATAAAATAACGTCACAGAAAAGCGGATCGGAGCCGTTCAGGTTGTGGAACAGAGCCAACGTCTCGCTTAAAAGTGAAATGAAACAATCAGACTCTCGCATGCATTATGCTCCTGACATCTCTGGCGTCACGCTGAAATACGTCCCCAATGGACTCTTTGGAATGATGAATTTGCGACGATGGGGGAAAAGGATTAGTATGAAAAATGTTTGTACACAACATCTTTGCGTGGATAATTGTCAGTTGAACAAAAAAGCCCAAACAGCAGATGTTTCATTCCCGAGATGAAAAGCCTCTCGGCGATGATAATGAAGGTAAAGCCAGGGAAAAAAACAACACACACACTAAATCAATTTTGAAGGTGATTAGCTTCGTTGTCTTTCTGCGGAGGGGCCGCTTCCTGCTCGCTAGGTTTCAGGAACGAGGAGCGAGCGGTCCATCAGGAGACAGGTGTTTGCAGACTGTGAGGATGAAGAGGCATGTGTTCAGAGTCGTCGCAGCACGGTCATGCACGCGGCTGATGCCTCCTGAAGCTTTTGAAGGAAGGTTGTGTGTTTGGTTCAGTGTCGTTCTGAGCTACATGAGGAATGTGGGAGAGTTGCACTTCATTAGTGACTTGAAAAAATCTTCACGCTTTGCAATGAATGGACCCTTTATAACCATTTAAATCTTCTGAATGGTGACATAGGTTGTTGGATGATGCTGTGGTGTTTAGTTTGCTGGCGTGAGTCAAAAGTCCAGGGATGTTTTTTTTATTCCCAGTCCGTCGCTATCTGCTACTTGCATCCTATGAAAAAAACTAAAGACCTTATACATTTTCTGACACATTAGAAAAGCAAGTATTTTCAATAGGTTTAACATTTTGACAGAGGAAATTGGTAAAAACAAATGGTTTGGGGAATACCGAGGGCTTAACTGAATAAAACGAATGAATTAGATGGAGAGTAATATGATCTCTGCTCTCTAAAGACCTGAGGAGTGCATTTAAGAGTTAAGTGGGCAATTCGATAGATGACTGACAGCTCTCTCCCTGCAAGTGGACACGAACCGCTCATGATGGGATAAATCACTGATGAAGATAGATGACTGAATCTGCCATATATGTGTCCATTAGCTGCTCTTGCACCTGCAAAAGTTTCCAGCAGCGGAAGGAAAGTTAAATTTTTTCTTTAGGGATGGAAACTTTGGTTTGTCAGTTAGTTTTACAGAACAGGCCTATAGCAAATGTTCCTGGAGTTGGCTGAGGGTTGACGCTCTGTACATGTAAATCGTGCAATTTTAAAAGTCAATTTTGAAAATAAATTTATTCCAAAAATGGAAATGTTACGAGTGATGACTCTGTCTGTCGAGTAATGTTTCAGTGAGTACAAGTGCAGATGGCAGTGACAATAACACCACAACCAAGTGGAACAAAAACATGGCAGGTTTGCAAACATGCAAAACTGGATGAGTTGCAAAGACAAATGTGGTTGTGATAAAGTTAATGCTGTTCGGTGGAGTTGGGACGTCGCCAAGTTCCTCTCAGACCTGAAAGTCAAGCTGCAAGATCCCAACCAGCTTCTCAGCTCTCTGCTTCCGAATCTGAATCATTTGAAAATTAAAGCTGTGGCAAGTGCAAAGGGGTAAAGTTGTGCATTTTCCTGCTGTGGAAGAACAAACGTCTGCTATGACATCTAATTAAGCTGGTGTGTAAAACTCCTTCAGACATCTGGCGAGACGTTTCAGGACATGACGAGTAAACAAAGGGAAGTGAACATATTTGCTACGTCGTTTAATGTGGAACCAGCTGATGCACCTGACAACCTACAACATGAAATCACTGAGCTGGAAAGCAACAACAAGCTCAAAGCTACAAAGTACAACAACCTCAACAACAACCAAGAGTCTTCGCTCTCTGACAAGACTTTGCATCTCTGTTTGGGACAATGAGCTCTTTTCAAAACTGACTCTTGCAAAGATTTGAATGATCATCAGACGGCTCACTAAAGAGAAGCAGCTCCAGCCATCGCATTAGAGGTTAGTGTGATACATGAGTTCAATAATTTAATATGGCCCTCGAAGGATGTTATAAAAATTAGAAATGGCCCTCGACAGTAAAAAGGTTTCCCACTTCTGTTTAAAAGAGACTCCAAGGATTTAGCATCGCAAACTGTTCATTCACTGGACTCATGATGGACGTTACAAAAAAACGATAAAGATCGATACGGCAGAACCAGATATTGTCTTTCTTTATTCCTCATATTCTTCTTCCTCGTCGCAACCTGGCACATAAATGACCAACAACACATCATTTCTCATCTCCATGCACACATTTTTTTTGAAATCTCAAATTTATCAGATTCCGTGCAGCTCCCTCTGCAGACACAAATTTGTTTATGCAATTTTCTCCAAATGCACTATATCATAGTCCTCCTTAAAACCTCTGAACAGACTTAAATGTGACTTTAACTAATGACATCCAACTGCCAGAGTTAAACAACTGCTGCACCATGAAAGAAGTTCATTTTTGATGCAGCACATTTGTGGACAGTGTCAACAATTCGCTCTCAGACGCTTCAAAATCATTCTTCCATTTTCTTTTTTTTTTTTTTTTTGTATTATCTCTATTCAGCCTGGTTTCTACCTCAGCCCTCTCAGCTGAATAAACCTCGAGCACGTCAGCGCTCCATCAAGGTTGCATAGACAAACCGAAGAGGCTCTGCGGCAACATTTGGAATATGAGTCGCACATGTGAAGAGAGAAGCTGAAGCGAAATCTGCTGGGGATGCGACAGTGATGAAAACACAGCCAGACAATTGCTCGGAGACTAAAGCTTTAGGTGCCATTGGCAGAATGAAAGGACACAGTTCTCTCTATCCTTATGTAAGCGCTCGTGGAACACAATGTATTTCACACCGCAGCCTTCTTCAATGTTAAAAAACGCTGCAATGTTTGATTTGTGTGACATCAAATCTCAACCTTGTGAATTTAATTTCTGACTTCCCCTCAAAATGAAAGCGCAGGGTTCAAAAAAGCCTCATAATCTTCTGACCACTGGCTGAAACCTTAGTCGCTGTTTAATTCAAAGGCAGAAAGCAACCTGATGAGCAGAGGCTGAAAACGGCGAGGAGAGACGAGGAAACTGGGGGAGAGTGGAGGAACAGAATGTGTGAAATGAGCAGTAATTAATGTTGAATAAGGATAAGGCGAGAAGAAAAGGCCAGCACGTGCTTCTCTCATCCTGTCTGGCACTAATGGGAATATGATTGCATTCAGCCTTTTTTCTCCTCATGAGGGTTCTTTGTCTAATTCAATCAATACTTCGGGGCATTCAATGCACTCTGAGTGGATGCTCTGAATGAGGTGAATCAAAGCAAAGCGATTCAGACAGCAAATCAGCCAGTTTGGCCCGTGGACTAATTTAGAGAAAAACCTGAAAATGCTGGAATGTTTTATTCTCAGAAAGCGTGACAATCCATTCAAAAACAACAACGGAAAAAAAAAGTAATGAAAAAATTCGGGCTGCATTGTTTCCAGAAAAAAATCGACACTGAAAAACTGTGACCCCCTGCTGGGCGCGGTAATAAGTCTGAGATTTGGAGCCGGATCTTGCATGATATTAAGCTGTGGCAGAAGTTGACATTTTCTGTGTGTGGTGGAGGAGAATTTTATGCGTCGTCCCCTGCGAAGCCCGAGGAACACGAACCACCGAGGCCGGCCGGTGTCAGCCGCTACACTGTTTTTCAGCAACCTCTCTGAACCTCGGCTGACTCCAATTAACTTGCCAAGCCATGTAACACAAAATGCTGACAGGGATGAATGACAACTGACCAAAGGTCCGACCGAGACCATCGAAGAGATTGCATCTTTAATTTATTGTTAAACGGTACGGGCTGCACTCGCTGAGGGAGCAGATGTTTAAATGAAACAAGCCACTCGTTCAAATATTCATATCCAGTGAAGTGAAGTGTGTGATAATAAAAATAAATAAGATAAAATAAATCTATCCTTCATGTTTCCTGTATTGTATGTTTTATACCACTTTTGTTTGAAGGTACACACAAGCAGTAAAACCCACATGCTTCTTTATTGTTTGCTTACTGTGTAGTTTTTTTCATCAAATCCTCAGATGCCGATGATCTTTCCTGTGAAAACCGCAGAAAGCCAAATAACATACACACCAACCCTGACATACAGGGAGATAAATTGCATAATGGCTGGAGGAACCATTTAGTATGATTTTGCCTCTAAAGTGGAATTGACAGTCGCAATAGCTGCTTGTTGTAAAAAGGGGCGTTCGATATATTTTCTGTTGCAGTCATCAGTCCTGCGTCGCTCAGCCTCAACCTCGACGCCGGCGAGCCAAACATCCTCACTCATGCACATCACTCAGCCGCTCTGCAGCTCTCCTCCTCCCAGTAATTGTGTTTTTCTTTGCACTTCAAATTGCTTCTGTTGCCTCCCTCCCTCCTTTCCTCCCTTCATTGGCTCCAGATGTTTTATCAACTTCGAGTTATGTCGTCTATGAAAGCCATGTGAGGGTTTACAAGCTGCAGCAGGACTTTTTTTTTTTTTTTTTTTTTTTTTTACGCTGCACTCACTAAAAGAAGCAATAAAAAAAGAATAACTTTACATCAAACCTGCCGCGCTGGTGCAGGTGTGCTTTTCCTATTATTTCACAAAGAGCATCATAGGACGCTGTTGTGCAAGATAAAATACATTTCAAATAAATTCCAGTTTAAAAAAATGAAAAAAAAAAAAAAAAAAGTTTATGCAAACAGCGTGAGTCATTTCAACACAGGATCCAGTGAGTTTATACTGTAACACAGATCCAACACCCTCTATAACAGCAGTGGTGGTAGTAAATCACTCTCACAGCTGCTGTTGCTGCTTTACAGCTCAGACCGCCGCAGACACCGACTGATGCTGCACAACACTTTAGGTCCCATCAGCCCCTCTAACCCCTCAGCATCCACCTGTAAGCTCTGAAGTACACTCCATAATGCAATATGGCGTGTGTGCGTTGGCAAAATGAAAGCACCAAAAAGTGGCTCCACATTAGGCTTTGATCTTGCCACAGAGCGCACGGACCTCCTGAAATGAGAATATGGATGCTGCACAAGATAAATGCAACTATCAGGGAAGGAAAGATCAGGCAAATCCTCCTGTGTTCGAAGATGAGCCTGGGAATATTCTTCACTTTTGTTTCTGTCAATCCCATGAAAAGACTAAAAGCAATAATGCATCAGTCTGTCCCTCAACACTTGACTTCGATACCTTGTTTGTGACAATCAGCCTCATTTATTCCATCTGAAAATGTAATTAGGACTCAAATATATACTTTAATTAAAGAAAACAACAACAACAGCTGGACACAATCGGTTTTTGTCAAATGTTAATGCATGAATGATTGATGCCTTTTAGGGAACCTGTTTCCTGTTTTATGTTGAAAGAGCCTTTGTTCAGGTGTGTTGTCGTCTTTACTTCCTGCCTGTCTGCATCACCTGTGTTTCATTAGTGATCAGCACGTTGTCTATATAGTCTGCAGGTTTTCCCTCTTTCAGATGTCAGGTTCTTTGCATTTGTTGCTTCATGTTCATGTTGGATTTGCATTAACCTGCTCCCTCGGTTTTTGTTTCCTGCCTGTTTTGTTGAGAGATATCAGCTTCAACCTGCCTGATATTGTGCATTTGTGTCCTCATTTGAACTGGAAAAAAAAATGACCATGAAAGGTCAGCACTGTAGAGACAATGCTCCTGAAATTTGCATCGTCAAATTTCACTGACCTTGGTCTGTGTGAGGTCTGTAGTAGATTGTATGTTATGCCCTTATTGAACGACTCACACGTACATGCTTCACACAGTCAGAGCTCAAACAGCTGACTGGGTTAGCGGCATAAAAAGTGACCCCTCGACTCCACCGAGGACCGACACACCTGCCAGCTCAACCCTCATCAGGAGGGAGCTGGACACGCTAGGTGGGAAAAATTCAGGTCACACACTCGCACACACAGGAAAAACCTGTCTGTGAATTAGAACCTCGATTGAAATTCCTGACCACAGTCTGGGCTCTAAATAAGCACAGAGGTGTAAGGAGAGAATCACCATATCCATTCAAAGGGAGCAAAAACTTCACACCTCCAAACATCATTATGCTTATCCAAACCCTTATCGCAGCTCAGGAATTACTCAGCCGGGCTGCAGTCAGATCACAGGAGGCCCTCAGATGTAACCTTCCAAGAAAGAAATAAAATAAAAATAAGATGGAATAAAATGCCCGCTGCTACTGTCAGCCGTAGTATCGCTGCTAAGCCCCCGCTTTCACTCAGGCATGCCGAGGGTGTTTTGTGCTGATAAATTTACCCAGTGTACATCTGGGTGCTGAAGAGGGAAGGAGTTCGGCGCCAGCCCAAGAGATCTGGGGACCCTAAAGAGGATTACGAACCGCTGCCACCGCCGCCGCCCGCCGTCCCCCATCAGGGCCGCGGGCTGTGTGACGGCGATATCGAGTGCAATTAATGAATGAATGAAGGTTACAATCAATTAGAACGACAACAAAAGGGCTGCAAATCTTCTAAATCATCACAAATCACAGCATCATCACAAAATGGAAACCGCTCGTTATTGAGGGATTCAAATATTTTCTCTTGACTTCTGTGATGCAAAAGGTAAATGATCATTAAACATGTCAGTGGGTTACATGAAGGTATTGAGTGAAGAAAACATCTGGAGGTTTAAATCTGAGAGCGACCACAGACTAACAACAACATCAAGAACAGAAAATAAAAGCAATTAGCTCAAATAGTGACCTGCACCAAAGAAAACTGGAGCGATACAGTCATGCAGATTGATTCCACTCATGCTCTGAAACCTTGGCTGCCAGGTAGGAGCTGCCAGGTGCAGAATACTAATACGGAAAATGCTTTTTGAGCTTCAGGGGTCACGACCTGAGACATTTTAGCCGCAGCTCCAATCAATTCCAATTTGTCACTGCAACATCCTGGTGTCACATTTGCGAGCACAAAATGGGAGCAAATTGTTGTATCTGAGAAAGGACAAAGAGGATGTTCCAGGTCAACCCTGACATATTTACATCCCATCAGCGATGGTGCGAAGCATTCTGGGTAATAGTCATAATTCTGTTTTCACTGTGGTGAACCTTTCAGGAGCTCATCAGCACAGCAGTGGTTAATATGCTGTGGTGTTGATATTGTAATAATTTGAGCCTTTGCTGAGATGTTTTAACTTTGGCCTTGACTCGAATGCACTTTTAATTATTCAAGATTTAAGTAAGAGTTGTGCCACAAAGTTACACTAACCAACAATCGATCATTGAGATTCCAAACAAGGTTCCAGGTTGCGCCTCCACAAAGGAGGAAATTTCAGCTGAACAGAAAACAGATGAAGTCTTATTCAATTCACACGGGCAAATGAATGCATGTAAATACATCATATCTACAAACATCCATGACAGCGGATGCACAAAAGCACCTTTCGTCCACACAAACAAATAAAGCTACCGCAGCAGCGCAGCATTGTGTGGATTAAGGGTCCTCTGTGGTTGTTTGGCTTTTTAATGGTGTCCTAATTATCATTTAACCCTAATTAACCTGCACGGATAGGAGCCGGGCCTGATTAATCCTGCACATTGTTGGTCCACTGTGGGGTAGAAATCAACTTCCTCATTCACTCTTTAATCAGCTTTCCGCCAAAGCGTTGCACGAATGTGTGTGTGTGGTACATGCACACACACACACATCATCCATTTAGCAACATCTTTGTTGGTGCAAACATCGCTGCACAAGGACAGACAGGATGTTATAAGGCTTCCAGTCCAAAGTTTAGTTATTTTCATCATGCTGTCACATTTTGAAAAAAAAAAAGCACTTCGCCTTGGTTTTCCTTGATAGAAAAAACATCATTCACTGTTATCAGTTTTTCAAATACGAGTCCCTTTGATGTCATGTGAACATTCATGTCGTGCTATTGCTTTTCCAAAGTTTCCCTATTGGGTTTTATATTTCAATTTGATGCTTTCATGAGCTGCTGGTTTTATTTTGTAGTTTAAGGCACCAGTGCACCTCGCATGTATTGGACTCTGCAGCAACTGTTTTTGTATCAGTTTGTGGATATGGAGTGTCGGGTGCATTACATTGCCCTCTGGCTGAGAGAAGGAAAAGAAATAAACAATTCCAGAATTGGACAAACAAAATAACGTCTGCACTGAGGAGCCCGGTCAGAAATGAGTCAGGACAGAATGATGTGCAAAAATCATCATTCAAAACAGAAAAGGTTTCAGTGATAGTTGACTTGATTGTCGGCAACATGGAAGATTCAAGGTTAATAAAAAAAACTGCAACTGTCTTATGTTTATGGAAAGAAACATATGAGTGCATGGTTGTGTGAATGAATCTGTGTCGGTGAGTTTAAGTCTAATTAAGATGGTGTAGCATCATTTTTATAGCAATGTGTTGATTTCACTAACATGAATGAAGCCATTATTGATGCAAAAGACCATGACAGCCCTTCGCTTCATTCAAGTAACACCAAGCACACTTCCAATAAGATAAGATAAGAGTCACTGTTCAATAATGCTCATTTCGATCTCTTGTAGGAAAGTGACTTTTATAAAATCCTGGCAAATAAGTAGTGAGTCACTGTCGTATTGTATCTCTAGGCAAGTGACTTTTTATCGTATTACACTTTTCTAGAGAAAGGGAACATTTTCGAAAACCTAGAACAGGCTGTGGTTGGATTTTTCAGAGCGTTTCTGGCAAACCTGGGAGTGAGAACAGGTTGGATTTTCAGGTGCATACTGTTCCTAAAATACCTCCAAACCAGTTGCACCAGTGCTGGAGATTCTCTTGAATTATGCAGGATGCAATGTTGTAAATTTAATGTTTACGTGCACGTACTTGTTTTAAAGCAATAGTTTGGGAAAGGACTGATAACACTCTCATGTCTGTGCAGTAAATATGAAACTACAGCTGGAAGCAGCTAAACAAAAAACACGAGCTTTATTGAACAGACTGATCTCATCTAACTCTTGGCAATAAAGTAAATAAATGTATTTCCCAAACTATTCTTTACCGTTTGAAAAGTTTTGACTTTCACCTGACTTCGTCCTACTTTTTCCTGACTGGCACCTGATACGACTTTCTCAATTCTCTGTCACCAAATGCACAATTTTTTTCCCCATTTGCCCAAAGCCCACAGAAATTCTCCCCACTGTTTTGGCGATAATGTTCCAAAACTGCACGACTGGACATAAAGAAAAATAATTCGAGCCGGAGCTTGAATCACTGCAGTTCTGTCAAAATTACGCGTCCGATGCTTTTCCATTATTTCAGTGAGCGCAGGTCTTCACATCAACATGTTATCTTATACCGAGGCAACAGATGACATTCCAGCGAAAAACTGAAAGTCATTAAAACGCAATTACGTTCCAATCACAGGCTGACATTATCAAGCCGCCGTGTCCTGTGGCTGTGAAGGCAATATTCCTACAATGACACCTTTTCCCATATACCTTTCCTTTGCTTATCTGTCTTCTATTTGTTCGACCATTTGTGCCCCATGTGCCCAAATGTGCAGGTGATGAGACATTGTGGACCAATGCCTTGTGACTGATAAGCAGAAAACTGGCGTTACCCATATTTCCTATGTAACAGATATTTTCCCTGCACCCATTTCCCGCTGTTTATCTGTGTTGTGGTGGCAGCAAGAGAAACCAAGACGTCTTCCTCCGCAGCCACGTCCTCCACCTCCTCCTCCGAGAGCCCTGGGTGTTCCTGTTCCTGGTGTTGGCGCTGCAGGGATTACACATGGGTCCACCCCGAGGTCGCCTTCCTGTCGGACACGTCCTGAATACATTCACAGGAGCATTTTAATCAGACGCCAGAATCACCTGACGTGAATCCTTTCAACATAAAAGAGTTGTATTTCTACTCCAAGCTTCTTCTGGATGGATGCAAAGAGTCAGTCATGATGTTTAAATTCATCATCAAGCCTTTTCTTTTTGAGGACATGCATTTCCAGTTTGTCTCCAATAAATTGTTTCAAAGACAAATTGCAGACACATCGTGAAATATGCTACTCTTGGCGTATCCTGATGTTGACCTCTGCATTCGCCTCACAAGAGATCGAGAACGTGAAAGTCTATCAGTAATTTAAATGATTTGTGACGAGGTTCAGTGTTTATGACAGACATTAACCTTTACTGTCCTAGCACGGCCTGAAGCCTGCACGATCATCACACAGGTATTATTAGATTACAGGAATATCCCGAGGTGTAGGCTACCGGAGGCCGAGCAGTGTAATGATAAAGAGATAACCTCCGCTTTGATGTTTAAAAGGTTACACAGTTGGAAATGTTTGAAACGGGGAGGATGATGATGAAGGTGAAGACGACGAGTATCAGCGCTCTGGTGCTGATGAGGGACTGCGGGCGTCCAAAATAAAACTGATTCACCAAAAGACCCGGAGAGACGTCCATACTCTCTCACCAAGTCCTGCAGTAATTATCTTATCACTAATGAAGCTGCTTTGACTGCAGCGGCCACAAGATGCCGCTGTAGCACCTGAGCATGTCAATCAAAAATTACTCCAATCATAATGCACTAAATGTCTAAACATATGAGGATGACATATTTCATTTATGGAGGAAACCTTGCAGACTGTACTCACTTCAAACAACATATACTTGTAGTAAATATTTAATTTGCTGTAAACAAACAACCTGTGCTCCTCAAAAGTTACTGTATAAAATATATACAGCTTCTAATATTCAGCTGATATTAGTGGTGTATTTCTTGCTCATGGCGTTCACTAGTTTTACAGCAGCTTAAGCATTTGTGTCATGGGACAAACCCTGAATCCAACACTCACTAAAATCACTGCGATCGCTGCTGCTGCACCAGGATCAGTGAAAACGAATCACGCACATTTCCATTGTCATATTTGCAATGTAACATTTGTCATCAAGAACTTTACCAGTACAATGTGTCCTTTCACAAAAATAAATAAAATCACGTGTTGGTCGATCCTGCTTACTTTCTGACAATTAAAATTAAACCATGCTGTTTTTATCGGAGAAGACGATGCTGTGAAATCACTTTATTAGCCGTCAAATTGAGTCGTGACAGCTGCATCCAGGACACCCTGTGGAAAGTTCTGCAAAATGTTCAATCACCGGTCAGCGGAGGAGAAAGAGAAGAAACTCTGATGCACCTCGGCAGAAGGATATTCCAGACACAGACACAGGCAAATATGCCAGATCTGATAACTCAGACAGTTTAATTTCAGTTTAACACGCCTTTACTTGGAAAAATCAACGTTTTTAAATGTCAGAGTTTTATAACCGTCTTTACCAAGATTAATATTTTTGTGTGCTACCTTTCTCCAGCAATTATATCTTCCACTTCTCGTTGTGAATTTCTTCTAACTTTATTGAAAAATTGTAAGAGTTGACCTTTGTCCACCTCTCGCTGCAAAAGGCTTTAACAGGCAACTGGGGAGAGCAGCTTTAAGTAGGTCAGTTAGGAAAGTATGAATTGGACCAAACATGCACAAGACTGCACATTTTCTTTTTTTATATAAGGGTCGAAGATGATCTGTATCCTCACAGTTTGTAAATCCTCTTGAGGCAAACTGTGATTTGTGATTCTGGGCTATACAAACAAAACTGATTCACAGGTCAGGCCAATATTCCTGGATTATTAAGTGTCTTCAGCTTCATATATGGTGCTCAGATTTCCCACCATCAGTCAATGATGGAAAATTAGTCAATATGAAATCTTACCACACCAATAATATGAGCGTCCTGGCAGAATGTTGTTTTCAATTTCAAAGGTTCATTTCACAACATAATGCAACTCATTACTCTTCTCCCCCGTCGACATTATCCTTCCTGCACAGTTCAGTCGCAGTTCGATCGCCAAAGTCAAGTCGGTGATGTCGGGGTGTAAAGCGTTCAACTGGATCAAGTCAAGTTTAGGATTATTTCAAATGTCTCGCTGATTAAATCAAGAACCTTCACGATGACTCCTGAACAGCCCGACTTATCCACCGGGGTCTACATTCAACCCATTATTGTCCCTGTGATCTATCCTCCTCCTCCACCACCACTAACCTTTTCCTCGCCCTCTCCATTTTTTCCCCTTCCTTGCTTTTCATTCGTGCTCTGTCTCTTCTGTCTCTCTCTACAGGCAATTTTCCCCATTCACTTTTCTCTCTCCTCCTCATGACTCAAGTCACGAGTCATTAGAAAAGCCTGACCTTCTGGGAAAGGTCTTGGGTAAGCAGTGATAAAGTAGGGTTGGCCCATTGAAGAAAGCTACGCTGTAGCACTATAATAGGTGCAGCTATAGTCCAGGGAGCCGACTAATGGTCCTTAACCTCAATGTGCTATTAGCCTGAAATAAAGACTGGAGGGAGGACGAAAAGTCGTCTCCCTCTCCTCTTGCCCGTCTGACATGGAGGCGCTGATGATGTGAACATTAAATGCACTTTATGTGACGCTTCTGTATTGACATTACTTTTAATATTCACCTCGTCCGCTGAGGGAGTGTTAGTCATTGTTAGCTCAATGTGATGTGAACGTGCAAAACTTCATGTTCACAGTTAAAATGCTGCTTTGTGAGGAAATTTTGTTCATAAGAAGTTCAAGGAACATGTGTGTTTTTCTCATAGTTAGAATTGTCATGCAAACAAAATTGATGCAAGACTTTAATCATATGGGACAACATCTGAAAACCCTTGATCCCACATTACCCATAATGCAACTCAATAGCATCTTTCATAAGAGATAAGATAAACCTTTATTCATCCCTCGGTGGGGAAATTTGCAAAATTTCATTAGACCCTTTTTATCTGACGTCTAACCCTGACCACCCACGTCAAACGTCTTTAAAACATTTCGAAGCCTTAAATCCAAAGTGATGACATAATGTGGGTTATTTTCTGCTCCAGTCCGACAGGAGACGTTACACAACGCTAAAGAGTAAACCGAGTAAAACCGCTGGAGTGCTTCTTTAAATCTGAATTTAAAATCCTGTCTTTATCTGCACACGGATAATGTGATGAGATTTCTTACGAACACATTAATGCTCGAAGCAAGTATTGCAAATGTCTGCCCTTCACACATCAAATCACATTTGGAAACCCTGAAATAATAAAGAGCGTTCCGCTGTTCAAACAGCTCAGTAATGACTCATATTGATTTCAGCATGAAAGTATCAAACCTGTGACTCGGTAGAAATGATTGTCCACACCTGGTCTGAATCTCACGAGCACAGTATGTGCAGCCGACTGAAAACCAATAATCTGGATGAATCAGTGGTTCAGCCGATCTTATGGTGCATCTCTTAACTCCTGAACCTCGAGAAGAACTATTTCATCTAGTTCATGCACATCCTCATATTTATTCAAAAGACACCAGGAGAGCCTCCATCATTTTCCACACACATCAGATAACTTATCGATAATCATCTGATAATTGTAGGTTTCTCCAAATGCTAAACTTGACTACCAGTTCTTCTTTAACCTCGGCTTTCTAAGCATTCCTAAGTACCTGTACTAACCAACTACTTCCTGTTATTGTTCTTTAATCATTGTGCCGACTGTAAGTGCAGCCATGATGAATTACACCAGAAGATTCTCCACGATCATCCTTTTTCCCCAGATACTCAAAAGGTGCAAGTACAGGTGCTAATGAACAAGATTATCTGCAGTTAGAACATACAGAAAGCTGCACTCAGCATATGCTTCACTATAATGTTCTTGGGTGCAGAGTGAATAAAACTGCAGCTGTAAAATGTGGACAAAAAAACCCCAACCAGTGATATTTGTGCATTCAGAGAACAGATTCAAAAGATGGATTTTGTTCCATGTTGCCAGGAACTAATTCATCTTGGTGTCACAAGCTGCTCATCTGCCCAAGGTCAAAAGTGAGGAGGGTGTAAATAAACCACAGGTGAAGCACACGTGTGCTACGAGGTCCACGTTCAGAGCACGACGATGCATTCATGAGCCGAGAACAGGACATCAGCTGCTGCCTGCTCACGCCGTGGACCTCTCTCCGTCCTCGCTTGTCAACGACCGAGTCTTTCCAGGATGAACCTTTCAGACCCAATCATGATCCTATCACCTGTTACCAATGAACCTGTTTACCTGTGGAATGATCCAAACAGGTGTTTTTGGATCAGTCCACAACTTTCACAGTCTTTTGTTGCTCCTGTCACAACTTGTTTGAAACGTGTTGCTGCCATCAAATTCAGAAGAAGCAGATATTTACAATAATCAATGAAGCTGCTGAGTCACACATTAAATATATTGTCTTTGTACTGTCAACTGAGTTTATGTCAAAAAGGATTATCACATTCTGTTTTATATATGTTTTAAACAGCATCCCAACTTCCTGGGAATCGAGTTTGTGCTTCACAATTTTTTCCAATTTTCTGTGACTTCAGTATTTTGAGGTAGATATAAACACATTCATCTTGATTAAGGCCACCAGTTATGAGATTATTTTAAGAGATCCACAGTGGGGATGCCTTCACTGATGGAAAGATATATGCGGATAGCTCCACTTGAATTCTTCAAATGAATCACCCCCCCCCCACAAATCCCTTTCTAAACAACTGTCACAGCGCAGGCAGCCTGTTTAGCATATTACAGTTAATCAATTAACTGCTGTGTTGATTAATTGAAATCTCAGTTAAACCTAGCAGACCAGAAGTGGATGTTAGAGGCCTGCTCCCGTGATGCTATTGATTGTCTGAGGGTCAGCTGGCATAATGTGTCACTGTACGGCTCACGGTAAGAGAAAGCACCTCCCGCCGCCGGCCTGCACGCTGTTATTCTGAGGCGGATTATTGAGTAGCTGTCCATCATAACGGCGCAGGAGCAGACAGATATCCTGCACAGAGCACTGGCACAGGGAGGGAGCAGATGGTGCCATTTTTTATTAATGACTAACATCAACATTATGCTGTGTACACATCAAAACAAGACGCACACATCACACCAGTGGGTGGATGCATGCGGCGCAACCCCGAAGCATAAACTATACACACATCATCTCACGTGTGCATTAAATTCAATTTGAAAGTTCGTCTCACTGTTATACCGTTTCTTGTATGAAACAGTGATTCTGGTGAGGTTGCAGAAATCAGGCTACGAGTATGAGACCTTGAATTTTTAATCACGCCGTGCATGTTATATATGATTTGACAGGAAAAGGAAGGATTTCTCAATCTCCGCTTTTCCATTCCCCGGCTGCAAAACAATATGCAATCTGGTCAACACACATTCTGTTGGCAAATCTCATCACATATTTAGGAAATAGCAGTTCATTGGCTACTAGTTGAGACGACCGTCTATTAATAACCATGGTCACTGGGGCCTGGCTGCGCGAGGGTTTGTCACTGATACGATCGGTAAATAGAAAAATCCCCCGAGATGCACGCTAAGCTTTGACTCTGAAAAGTAACATACCGCTATGCTGCTCTGTGAGATAATAATAAGTCAAAGTCTAATCAGACTGGTGGCAGATTATAGTTTATTTTGAATTGTGAGAGCTGGAATAATTTTGTTTGCTTCCTTCTTCCTCCCACAGAAGTGCTTATGAATTTCATGGCAGATTACTGTCTCTGTCATTTTGTGTTACTGATATGTTCTTAGCTATTGAGTGTAGCAGCATAATTTATTTCTGTGGCAATAATATCTGCTCTGCTGTCTGCTGTTGTTACATATTATGGTGAGTGAGTATTAGTATGTCTCACACATCATCATGATTGTGATACCTGAATGTGGAATTGTGTCTAAAAGCTCCTTTAGTGAGAGAACTCCATTGTCATCAGAGTTTCAATGATATTACTTTTTTTTCATCTGACAGAAAATGATAAAGTCAAAAAGGGTTCATGTAAAAACACCACAAATGGCTTTAGTGATTCATGTGATGACCATGAAACTAATGTTGCCATGTTTTACTCAGGATTGAGAGACTTGCCGTTCAACAAAATCCCGACCGACAAACTCACAGTCAAAGTAGCTCCTTCCAGAAACTTACAACATTATACGCTGAGTCGTGTACATGCAAAATAATCATTCAGCCAATCTTTTGAATTGTCCTTAAGCCTCGATCCCAAAGGTGAAGTTCTCCAATAAAAGCACCTACACATCTTCAATAACGACAGAATAAGAACAGAAAATTGCTTTTTGGTGACATAACATAGCTGCAGTTTACATTAAGCATTGACAGCTAGTAAAATGAAATGTCTTTATAAGGTACATCCTGCAAAGGAATCTATTAGTAATGTCAAGGTAATTCAAAGATGCATCATACTTGTATCTATAGTTGAATATTTGAACCAATCTGACGCAAGGATTGACCTGATAACCAGGTTTATACATCATCTACTGGATTAACAGAACCGTCTCCATCAACAAGGCTGAGACCTAACGACACATTTATTCACACATGTAAATAATTGATTCTTTGATATAAAGTGACCCTTGTCAGCCTGTTGTCCTTGAAGATGGATAAACCTCCCACCTTGAAATGAATCTCTTCCCCTGTGTTGTTTGGCTGATATGTAAAATATCCTGTAACAAAGAAAATCATTAATCATCGTATGTAAATGCAGAAAAACGGGCTGATGAGAGAGAGAGAGCAGCTTTGACCCGGCTTCCTACAACACAGGCTGTCAATAGCTGTCGTATGAAGAATGAATAACTAAGAACATGGGAGGTCTTCATGAAAATTACTGATCAAAGACTGGAGGTAGGTTAATTAGAGAGCACATCAAAGGCTGGATTCTCGGGAGAGAGGCTTCACGTTACCACATGTCTGACACGTGCTGCTTCTCCAAACACGCCCACTTCATCTCGTCTGCTTTTCATTTAACCCCACAAATGTGCACGCGAACCGAACGTCCTGCCGAGCAAAAAGTTTTCATGAAAGCATCAATGTTTATCACAGTGGAAAACCAATATATCACACCGCGTTCGCTTTCTCTCGGCCACATTTGACGAATTCCAAAAAATGTCACCAGCAGCTTTGCATTGACGTCGCGGGCAGAAATGGCGAGTGGCTTTTTTCCCCACAAACAGCAGAGCTTTTTCTAAACTAGAATACTGTAGGTGCTTTCTGCATCAGTGATCAATCTAATGAAAACAAGGTACTTCTTCTCCCCACATGGCTGCCACAAGACTTTATGTAAACTGCATTAAAACAGCAGCAAAAATGTAATTAGTGTTCAGCATCACTAAGCATCAGCTCAGCAGTAATTCACTCCTTTCTTCTTTCTATTCTTTCCCTCCCAACAATCCAGAACAGGGAGGAGAGGAAATTTCGCCCGGATCCAGGAAATGCATTTGGACGATTACACAAGAAACGCACAGCTACTCGCACCCTGGCATTAAGAGAGGCTCAGGTTTCAATATATATATTTTCCATGCATATATATATTCCTCCCTCGTGTTTCAAAGAGCAGCATTAGAGAAATAATATATGCACTCCCTTCTGCTACGGTCATTTATTATATTGCTGCTGTTTCAGTGCCTATGAACAATTTCATTAATGTATATAATATTCAGCCGGCAGTCATCAATATAAAAAGCCTGAATTAATCTTACTGTCTTTCACGTTGACTGATTGCCTCGTCTTCTATACACTAAGTGAATTAATTACGCGGTCTCGTGTCAGCTTAAGCACCTGAGAGGAGAAAAGGAATTAAGAAAGCTGATAAAGATGCGTTGTACAGTCCATTAGAGACAAATCAGTTCCCATGATTTAAATTCTATGATTAATATGCAAGCTGATGAACATCGGAATATTAAAGAATATGAGATTCGGTTTTAGGACCGCTGCTGTGCTCTGCATGAATATCAACTAATGACGATCAAACGTTCGGTTGGCAGGACCAAGCTGGTGTACTGCAGGTTTTTTGGCATATGAGTGCATGCATCCCTGCACTCTTTGAAATTCATGACGGTGTTAAGGCCCCCTGGATTTAATTAAACCAATTCAGGCGAGGTGGCAAACTGGATTGGTTAATGCAGCGTTGTGGAACAAGCAGAGGCAAACTGGGAGGTCATAGCAGCAGGCAAACCTGTGCTGCTGAAGCACTGATAAAAGCACCGACGATGGAGCCCACGAGAGGAAATGACTCTGGATGTTTGACGTAGGAGGTAAATTTGTAAGGAGCAAACTTTGCAGAGTTGATTGCACTTCATAGCTTTATATCTTAGGTTAGTTAATAATGTGCTCACCATAATCCATTTCATCCATTCCTGACACGTTTGCTTTTGAGTTTTTGGTTTTGGGAAAAGCAAGAAAAAAGACACAGTCATCCAAACAAGTCTCTGGCTGGACCGACCTGCTGTGCCCAGTTATGTTTGCTGGGTTGACTGGACAATCACCGCAGTCAGTAACGATCAATTAAAAATCCTGATGTGGTTGTGAACTGACCGATGTCAGAGATGATGGAAAAAGTTTAATTATATCTGCTTTTTAAATGATCAGTTTTGAAGCTTGTGTCTGACAAAACAGATAAATATCAGACCACAGTTGATGATGATGCAGTCGTGCATTGTGAAAATAAAATCAGGTAATAGTCTGTTAATGCTGAATCAACCATCAGCATCCAATCATGCCACGTCTGAGGTTCCTGCCTTTACAAGTGCTGTGGCAGTAATTTATATCAGCCATTGCACAGTAGTTCACTGAAGCGATTTACAGTAAACACCGGTGACATAATCCGACACAAAGCATAGCTCCGAACCATCTCGACAGATGTTTCACTGGAGCTCTGCATTCTTCAGTGAAAGCTGCCAAGTTTGTCAGACGACAGAAGGTGATGGCAGCGAGTGCAGGGGGCGAAGGAGCAGACAGTGTTTTTAGGTCAGAATTAAAGTCTTTAAAACCTGTAACTGTCCCCACAGGCACGCAGCCTGAATGTTGCAGGAGCTTGTCTCCACTGCCCAGAACGTTCACAAACCTATAGTGAAAGTAAAGAAATACTGGAATAACTTTGCGAAGCATAAGATTGAAGATCGCCAACGGCTTCTGAAATCTCCGACAGTCTGAGCTGCCACAGCATCAGGCGCTGCAGATGCCCACCTCTGCTGGTCTGTGTGACACAATCAACCGAGCAGCTTATCTTTTCCTGGAACTATAAGGTAGCCAGTCTTCCACGCTTCCACTGTTATCAGCTGTGCTTTGGCTCAGGGGTTAAGATGCCGATCATGGGAACATACTAGTTTTCTTGACGAGCACCAAACCCAGAGTGGATGATTGTGCATTATTACTGAGATGCTTATGGACGGGCTTCATTTTTGAAACCCACTGCTTCATTTCTTGGCCCCTCCCACCTGCAAATATCTTTGATGGGACAAGGTCATCTTTATCCAGTATAACTACACACATATATGGATGAAGCTTGTGTTGTTGCATTGACCCGGCTGCAGCAGACGAGATGCATGTTCTTGATTACGGGGCAGCAATAATTTATATCTAGTGTCAGTCTTTTGTGATTCACGTGTTACAGCGCTGCCTCTTATCCGTGTGTAATTAATTAATAAGTGTCAGGCAGGTGAGGCAGTAAGAGAAGCAGATAGCTGAGGCAGATAGGGACAGTTCAATTATTTAATGACCGATAGAAGATGGAAGTAAGATTACAGGCAGACGCAGTGAAGAATCTGACAACCGACTGGGGAGCAGGGGCCGGTGGATGTGCTGCGGGGCTGATGAGGGGCAGGTGGGGAAGCTCAGGTGAGGGAATGAGGTGATCGCAGGGCAGATGGGAGTGGCAGGATGTGGAATAAAAGGAAAGTCAGAGGGCATCTCTCGGACAGGTAGATAATGACAATGAGCAGCTTTGGAGGCTTGAGGGAGGGACAGAGAAGCAGATTGTGACAAATTAAGAATTACATCAGTTCCTCTCTCTGTCTCTCTTCAAAGGCAGTGATCTCCCTGCTGTGTTGGCAATGAAGTAGAAACTTCAAATTGTCATCTTGTATGAAGAAAGAAAAGCTGTTGCCCAGTAGGTGCAAAGTTGCAAAGTGTTAATTAATACACAGCAACTTTTTAATTTGAATTCTGGAGACATTGAACAATTTTTCTTTCACTCTACAACTACAGCATCAAATGTAACTCAAGCAATTACAGTCAGAAATCTGCTCTCACACGCAAGTTGTTCATCGCGGCCAGGACGCTTCAGGCACTGAGGAAATGATGCACAAAGCTGTTGTGTCCACCGTCCTCGTGTTAAGATACGACTTCCACAGGAGGCCTGCAGGAACATATGATTCATGTGTAACTGTGAACATCATGTTTACACAGTCTCACCACCTGTATGTCGCTCATCCTGCATTCAGTTGTATCGTGTGCAATTTTCACAATCAATACGTCTGAGATGTCGATGGATGTTTTTACTAGTGACTGTATAGCTTATATAAAATGTGTGTTGTATCCATTACTTTGCTTTTTTGATGTGAATACATTTGCTCAACCACCTTCTTGAGTGAGTAATTTACTTAGGACTATTTTTTAATACTCATTTCTTATGATCTAAATTTATTCAATACATTATAATAATAGTTCTACAGTTTAATGTTCATGTGAATTGACCTGCTCTCAAAGACAATGGAAGGTTTCCTCTCACCTCAGCTTGTTATGTCATTGAACAAGTCCATTACAGCAGTTACATCCTTCCCCAGAACAGGTGAGCTGCCTCCGTCACACCGAGGGCCGCCTCCGTCACACCGAGGACTGCCTCCGCAGCCTATGCACCGTAAAGGTGTGCAACATCGTGGTGGCACTCTTCAAAGCAACGCCATTAGTCTGGGGACGTCTGGATGACTAATGCTAACAGGCCAGATCTGACTCAACCGGTTTGGCACTCTGAAGATTAAAGAGGGAAAATGTGAGTGGAATTCATTTTTTTTCATGGGATTAAAAAAAGCATTTTTTTTCTCTACATCTGTTGTAGCTACTGGAAGATTTGGCTCATTTTCTTATTTGGCTTTTCATATACTGATATATTCAGGTATTTAAATGACGTTGCATCTTTCTTTATTGATATCATATTAATATACTGTATGTGGGAATGCTTTGGACTCAAAACTGTAAAATGCATGTATTCAATTTTCATATTTGTTTGATTATAAAAGCTGAGATGTTTCCTGCAGTCAATCTAAATCAGTGAGCCTCATCTGGTGGCAGCGCGGCTTCCAGTGTCACGTCGGTCGAGAGCGAGCATCGAGTCAATTTTTCCTCTGCAGCTGCTGCCCAGCGAAGGCTGATGACAGTTAGATATGCAGAGGCAAAAGGCGGCGGCCTCATCGCTGACTGATCCTTATCCTTCCTTCAAAGCCTGAGCTCTCAGCACAGCTCGCCTCGCGTCTCCTACTGGTAACAGCTGTTGTATCCTGGGTCTTGGACTCCACTACTTTTCTAGTAGCCACCTGCTCTGCATAATAGTGAAGAGCGAAAAGGTCACGTACTTTATCTGCTGCAGGTGGACGAGGGATGAGAAACAAATCTGGGTGGAAAAAAAGCACAAGATACAGATAAAAATGTGGCTCACTTTCGTAATTTCGTTACATTCTCTCACCTTTTCTTGCACATACAGATAATTCCTAATGTAAATAGTTGATATTAACACCTGACCTTTAGATGTGGGGAAGCAGAGGAGGTTTTAAAGGTGAGGCTTTGTAGTCGGCTGCTGTAAAAGCTGATTAGCATCTGACCTGAGCGCTGACAGGATCTCACACGGTGGAGCAGGTGGTCCACGATTCACAGCAGCGGCGGTTCCTTCCCCGGCTCCTCCTCACAACATGTCCAGACATCCTTGATGGGACAAGGTCATCTTTATCCAGCGTGCATGGATGGAGCTCGTCGCCATCGCCGGACAATGTTTTCTGCAATGTGAGGATGTTGCAGTCTCGTCTACTGTGCAGTAAAATGATCACATGTAATTCATCTGTATAGGAAGAGAATGAGGTGAGGAGGCCGATTGTCTGTTCAGTGTCAGCAGCAATTTTCTGCTTCATTCAGAAGTTTTTTTGCGAGTTCTGTAGGAGATTAAAGTTAAGAGTTGTTTTTATTATCCGAGGAGCTTTGGGCTAATTGAGCGTGTGAGAGATGCAGATGTTGAACAAATAAGAATCGTGGTTGTATTATGGAGTGTTTGCATTTGGTTTAACAACATGATTTTAGTTAGAAGTTTTATTGTTATAAGTTTCTTTCTTTGTATTATTTCTGTTTTAGAACCACATTCACACACACCCACAAGTGTTGAGGAAAGCTGCGAATTAAAGTCAGGATACTGATGCCCCACAGCGATCACAATCTAATTAACTGGCTGACAAAGCTCACATAACAACATCTGACTGTGATCGACACACTTCTATTTTTATATATTGTTTTTTTTTTTTTTTTTATCCTTGAATGGCTGCTGAGCGTCACTCACTCATGACTATACTCACGTTAAACATCCGATGAGAGCTAATGTTGAAACTTGCTAATTTCACGTCACTCAATCTGTCGATCATATGGGGACTCGGTGCCAAACATCACCTGCAGGGATGGAGAAGTGTGAGGCTGCAGCGTGAACAGGCGGTGGTGGGAAAGACGCAGACGAAGACGATGACGGAGATGATGCAAGCATCTCTTGACTTCGCAGAGAGGAACTCCATGTCGACACTAAAGGATGTTTTCTGCACCTTGAGTATGATGTTGCTCACAGAAACCTGGCAACGCCAACACATCCCCAAGTGTCTGGTCGAGATCGAGGGGTTCTCTCTCGTCCGAGTGGTCCATCGAGGAAAAGTGGCAGCATGTGTTCGTGAGTAACGGCTGGTAGAAACAACCTGCGACCTCGACGTGGAGGTTTAACGTACGAGCTTGAGACCGTTTTACCTTCTGAGGGAGTTTGGTTGCGATGTTGTTTGTGCTGTTTACATCCGTCCCAGCGGGAAAGCAGCGAGAACAGCAGCTGGCGTTGCAGACTGTGCTCATCAACAATTACAGCGTACACCGGGTTGCCTCTGTTCTTACTCTGGATGATTTTAACCCCCGTAAACTTGAGCTGTCACTGCTTCGGTTTCAACAATATATCAAGTGTGGAGGACAACAGGACTCTAGATAAGTGTTACGGAAACATCAGAAATGTTGCCAGATCCAAACACCCTGGCCAACTCTGACAACAAGCCACACGTTCAAATGACAGTGTGGTCAGAAGATGACACAGAAAAACTTAAATGTGTTTCCTGTGCAGACATTTGGAATATTTTTAATGATATGGACATTGGCATTCTTCATAGAAATATCTTGGCGTCCACATTGACAGCTCACATAGCATGTACATGTTGAAAGCCTTTGTTCAAGGCTACAACAGCGGATGTACTTAGGCTCTGTATTGTAAATCGTAAACGCATGATTTTAGAGTGTAATTCAATTCAATTCAAAAAACTTTATTTATCCCTGAAGGCCAATTTAAGGGCTGAAGAGCAGTGAAACCAAACAAAAAGCAACAAAAGCAAAAGCAAAAGACAATGGCAGCTTTCAAAAAAAATAACAGTGCAATGCAATAAATACTCGATAGTGCACACTATTATGGTTTTGGGTTTTAGTTCAGTTATTTCCTGTTTTATGTTGAAAGAGTTTGTCCTCAGGTGTGTTTGTAGCTTTACTTCCTGTCCTTGTGTTTTTTCCCCACCTTTGGGATTGTTGATTGGCTTCACCTGTGATCCTCTCCCCTTGTATTTCCTAGTTTCCTAGTGTTTTGTCCTTGTGTTTAGTTTTTCCTATTGGTTTTTTTTTTTTTTTTTTTTTTTGATGCAGTCTGGCAAGTTACTCAAGTCCAGGAAACATGATACTGATTGTGGTTTCGCAGCTGTTATAGTCTTTCATTCAAATACATTTTAAATCATTTATTATCAGCCCTATTCACAACTGGACTAATAAAGTGTGTAACTCTGATGGAAGCTCACACCTTCTCAAAAAAGTTAAACCCAAATTCACTGTCTCTTTCTCTGTTTTTCTCTTTCTGTATACCCCGTTTTTAAGGTGGAATGTCAGTCGATGTGAGCAGATCCATCAGCGTTTGTCTCCCGCTGAGATACTGAGATGATGGATGGATCTAATGGATTGATTTAAGCCCCGGCTCCTCTTCCTGACTGACTGAATAACTGAGTGAATGCTAGAGCAAATAACTTCAGCTGCTGGGGAACGCATTTATAGCGTGCACTTCCTCCGCAGTCGACTTCATCCATCACTGCGGCTGATTGGTGGGTTAGGCTCTCAAGGTTATTTGTATGCTTTATTATTTCTTAATAAGGAAGGGATTTGACACCGATATTACCGGATCACTTTGTTCATGTTTACTTCGATATCACAGAGAATTTTTCACTGAGCTCTTGTTACAGTGACTGATTACGAAGCCGTGCATGAAGCATGTGTTGTTTTACAGAGGAAGATAACTCATGGTTTTAATTATGATGCTGTCTGCGAGAGATGGACAGATAAATACTGCACTAACCCACCCTTCCATATATTAACACCTCTTAGATTTATATATTTTTGTGCGATGGCACAGTTCTCATAGTCGTGAGATGCAGGTCTTGTACTGGATTTTTGTGACCACGACTGTTGTGAATGTTACGAATGTTAATTTGAAGTATTTACAACTTCAACCATGAAACACACAAAGTAACCTCGTCTGTATAATGAAACCACAATGTTTAACAAAATACTTATTTCATCCCAAACCAAGTTGTTTTCTGTGACTAAATCTAACCAAACCTTAACTGGACTGTTGTCACATAACAAGGCAAATATTTATATAACCTTTATATGATGCCCTTCTAACCATGTCAACATCAAGTTGTAATGCAATGAACCTGATGTTGGAAAAAGTTGTTTGGGAAAAACAAACAAACAAAAACAAACAGTTGTAGCACTAGCGCCTCCTACTGGTTGGTCTGTTTGGAGGCAGGTGGGATCTGGGAAGCAATTTTTTAAACTTCAAGTCAACACAGTATTTTTAACCCTCTTGAGTTGTAGGTTAATGTGAAAAGAAATGTCAACACGGGAATCTGTCCCATATTGATTTGTTGTCCCGGATGATGTGAACGTGGCACTAACAACAAAACATACCAAACTGGCTGGACCAAGCATGACTTCTGTTAAAGATTGTTACATGGTTCTTTCAGAAACTTGCTGTCTTTAGAAAAGTCTGCCAAGAGTTACAAAGATAATACGATATGAGATCCCATCCAAAATAATGTAAGAAATAGTGACAGTGTTTTTACAGTGAGTCAATCATAATACTGTATTATTTTGTAGTGTGTCAGTAGGATTTCATTATTAATATATAATAAGTGCATTTCTTTGACAGGAAGCAGGAGAGTGAGATTTAATTATAAGTGTTTTTTATCTGAAGCAATTTTTACTACAGCGAGTTTCTGTTCAAGGGCTCAACTTGCCTTGAATTTCTTCTGCCATTCGTCTTCTTTTTTATTTATTTCCACTAAAGGCACAATGACAAGGTGAAATCAGGAACAATGTGTCGCCTGCATCATTCAGCTGCTAATTTGTTGGGTCTGTCACTTCAGACTTTGATGGAGCTTTCATACGAGGAGGCGGCGGCCGTTTGTTGTGGTTCACGTCTGCAGAGAAAATGTGGCGTCATTGTCTTTGCATAACCAGCTGTAATATGAAAAAAAGACTCTTGAGTGATCCATGAATTAAACATACAGATGCTCAGCTGGAAGCATGTGGATCAAAAACCAAGAATATATGCTGATTCGATTAGCTGGGGAAAAAAATGGGATAATTTAGGGAAAATAAAAGAACTCCAAGAATCATCACAGCAGCTTCTGTCAGGGAAAAAAGAGACTTCTTAATTTTATTCGGTTTATGTCTTAATTCTGTTTTTTGAACAAGGACACACAGAAGACCCCTGCAGACCCCATTGCAGAGGAGGCAAGTGAATCATCGGGCCTCGGTGTCATCTGTACATTGAGTCATGTCTCCTCGCGGCCACTGGGGGTCACATCGCCCATTAACACTGAACCAGAATCACCTGAGGACCCCACGTGATTGAAGACCACATCTGTCCTGCTCTGTTCTGTGCAGACCACATCTCAGAACAGAACAGAACAGAACAGCAGCCAGATGAACATCTTGACTTTGCCCCCAAAATGGTATCACAGCTCTCATCAGTAATTTCCATGGCGGCTTTAATATTTCTTATCGAGGAAGAGACGGAACATTTTCTGCAGTCTGGAGCAGGATGTGCAGTTTCCAGTCTCCTAAACCAATGATAATGTAAAATTAATCATATTGTACTGGTATTTGTTTAATATTTTGTTGCATGTTCTGGATATATTAGTCGTTCACACTATCAAATAAATGCAGCTGAGAATTTGTGTTGTTGAGTTCACCATGTTGTCATCTTACAGAGCTGATGAGAGCAAACATGAGCAAACATCTGCTCATTTACATGCCATGACTGATATGGAGCAAGATTAGCATTCAATTAAATTGTCGTGTGTGTGTCCTATTGACGAATAAACATCCAATATTGACTTTCTGTTTGACCTCTGTTTTGGTCTCCACCAACGCCTGAGGGAAATATCTGGTTTGTTAGCTGCTAAATCCTCCAATTTTTTGCCACCAGTTTGTTGCTAACTTTATTTTCACAGGGGCACTGTCACTTCTTTGCTGACTGACTCTTGGACAGTCTGAAATCGTCGCTTCCATCTCTGCATTTCCAAACACTTCCTCCTCACACTTGTCGCCCGCTGTCACTGACGGACAACACAACCATTACATCATATTTCAACATGTGCAGGAACAGATGTCTTTACATTCATCTCTCCAGGGAAGGCGCCTCCAACAAGAGCTTCCTGTTAACCCCCGGAGTTTTTGGCAAGATCGGCTTCTCTTTTGTGTTCGGCTGATGTTTACCCCTGTATGTTCTCACTCTGTGCTTTGCCCTTGTTTTAAGAGAGAGCGGCTGACTGATTGGAGGGGACAGATGACTATTCAGGTTTGGGCTGGAGCCAATCCCTCCCCTGGTTTTCCGACTCAAGGTCGACGGCGGAGGGAGGGTAAAGGGTGTCGTTCCGTCTCCCAGAGGTACAAATCACAGTGGCAGACAAGCAAAACACCTGAGCTGTCGAGCGCTGATTTAAGACCTTGCAATGTACTTGCCTTACTTTTCACAACTTTTATTCAGGAGTAATTGGTACATATTGGTGATATGTAGGCCTCTTTGTACTCTTTATGGATACGGCACAGGTTATGTCTTAACATACATGACAGGATGACTTATGATCTCGTGCTGTGTTGGAGGGATATGGATGTGTAGCCCAGGAGTCACCAGACAGCTATGACTTTGAATAAGTTCACCCTCAGTCGTTTCATGTCTGTATCTGCCCGTGGACCGTCACAATAAGAGAAGGGATAATAACGTTAATTCCACCACGACGAGGAGAGACTTGATGTTCTCTGCAATTAGGTGGAAAAAAATGTTGTTAGAATTAAGTAATTAGTCAAGATAAGCTAAAAGCCCGATTTAACTGGGAGTGTTGAACTGATTATTTTCATTTTGGTATAAATCTGCCCATTAGTCTAGAAAATATCACAAAAGTTATGTAAAATGTGGACGTCTTCAAATTCTTTCTTTTGTCCAACCAACAGTCCAAAACCCCAAAAATTCTTCATTCACCATCATAAATAACAAAGAAAAGCAGCAAATCCTCACATTTATGAAGCTGGAACCAACAAATGTTTCAAATTTTTGCTTGAAAAATGGCCAAAACTATCCATCGATTATTACTAAATTATTGTTATTATTATCATTAAATACAACTGGACGACTGAATGATTTAGATCGTCGGCTCAGACTTTAAGTAATCGCTCATATCTATTATAATTGTATCCATCTGTTCAAATTGAAGAAGTTGTGAAAGTGAAAGAGCTGATACAGTTTGAACAAAGAAGAAATCAAATGTTGGTGTGAACTATGATGTGAAGGATTAAGTAGGTCACAGTATCACAGTTCGTCACAGGAAGTCTCCTCTCGGAGCCGACGTGCGTCTGATGGGTTACACATGTGTCGTCTATGATGGAGTCAGCAGTGTTAGTTCAGCTATGTGCAAAGTAACAAGGACTGTTTTCATCCTAACTATTACACAAATCATATCAGTGACACATCTTCCAACTTCAAGCGGATGATAAATGTTTCTTTGATCATATTGAAAGAAGAGACGTTTGGAAGAACAGAATAATAAAGAAAGTTTTGCCTTTGTATATTTCCCTGTCAACATTTCAAAACACAGAAAGTTCTTACATAACAGTCGGCTCATCTGCTCTTATGGCTTATTGTGTTTTGTTTTGAAACGAGAGGAAATTGAGAGTTGCGTGGTTAAGGAGGAGAAACGGATAATTGGTCTCAGAGGACGTGATGCATGATCTGAACTTCGGAGATGTCTTTACGCTGTTTTAAGATGTACACTGCCAGTGGTGCCGTTGGCAGTGAGCCCGGTCTGATTTTTTTTTTTTTTTCCCCCACGCACCGTTTACTTTCATAACACTTTGACTAACAAACTCACAACTACCCAAACATATCAAGTATATTATAAAATGTATAATATTTAGTTGGTACATTGTTCTTCTTTCTTCCTGTTCTTTGAGATGAAGCAAAACAAAAGAGCATTTTTTTTCTGCTTTCTGTCCAAAAAGACCGCAAAGATCTTCTTATTTTAAATGCAACAAACAAGGAAACACATGTACAGTATGAAAATTTCTTCAAGGCACTTTGTATCTGTCAGTTATTGCATTTCATCCTTGACCTGCATTATTAACCACACATGAATGAAACATGATCTAAAATAGGCTTTGACGTGGTGCATGATGCATGTGTTCGTTCCCATTCAGGATTTTCTTCCTCTTCTTCCTGTGAAAATCCGGATCACAATCCGAGCCCGTTTCACGACACACACACACTGATTGGCAGTTGCTCTAACCCCCAGGGAAATATTGCACCAATATTGCGCCAAAGACAGTTTGTCTTCACCTTTGCATGAATGTCAGAGGCTTCAGGGCAAGATTACTGGAGAGGCTTTGGGGGAATCCAGTTAGTCAGTTTTGACATTTGAGTTCCATGAAACACGAGAAGTGGTGTATCCACGAGGTCTGACTGCAGAGGAAAGATTCATTTCACCGAGATGATTTTTATTCTCTGGCTGTGGTGTTGTGATCTGTCAGCTGGGTGACAAGACCTGAATCATATCATGTGTTCACAAAATGAATGATACTGGTTCACTACTCTCATACCATGGTATAGATATGGTAACAGTAGTGTTTCTTTTGAGGAAACTATCCCTTTAATGGCTCTGTATTAGATCTTTGTAGGCGATAATGACAAATGAATGAGTACGAATGCTGTATTGTCATTTTGGATTTTTTTTCTTAATATGATATTTGTATCACAGTGTTGAAGTTCCTTGATTTGTCAAGTCACTGAATTAACTAAAAGTTTGGGAATTGTACCTTTTCTAATGATGCCCTCAAAAACATTTTATCATGACATATATTGCAGTATATGATTAAATATACCATGATAGAGGATTTTATTCATATCATCCGTCCCTACTTTTATTCATGTGATCATGGTCATTAGAAGAGAATGAATGAATGAATGTGCAAAGTGGATCCATGAGATGCATCTAAAACCAAATGCCATATTTCACTGTTGCTCTAATATTAATGTTTCAACCTTTATATTAATTCAAAGCATCTCATGTTGTAACTGTCTAAAAATCCAGTGACATTCATGCTATAATAGACTGACAATGTTGATGCATGATGATAAGTTCACACAAGCCAGTGCTCGTCCTTTAAATCATTATCAATATTCGACACTCACTTAGAAACTTTTCTTGCCTTCCTTTCCCTCAGTTCCATATTTTAAAATCCTTTACATTTACCTTGAATCAGTTCTAAAATGTAAAGCCACTCTGTTCTTCCAATGGTGCTTTATATTAGCATACATACTATAAAGCTGCTGCTTCATCCAGCACTCAGATATGTTGGATGGGCAGAGGAGAGGGAGACCTTCAGTCTGACTCCATCCCTCTGTGTCCTTGGATGTCGAGAAACTCCAACCATCAACAACAGAATCTGTTGCCTGAGAGCTCGTCCTGTCGGCCTGGTTCTGTTGAATAGTGATGTTGTTACATGATTGATGATCAGAAACTTTCCAGAAGCTTTTATTTCATTTGAGGAGATTTATTTTTTATTATAATACAGTACTATGGATTTTTAAGCAATGGATTCAGTCAACAGTAGTTTTACTTTTTGCAGCATTTAATATGTGGCATCGTGTGTGTGATAACAAACTGAATCAATCAGCTTAGTGACGTGAGACTATTTGCACTTAAGAGAAAGCTGCCAACTTCATATACTCACACATAACCAGCTCATGAATTCCTGCAGTCAGCACCGAGCCAAAGGTGGACTCAGAGCAGGGGGACAGAAAGACCTTCACACTGACTTTATCCCTCTTTGTCCTTATGTGTAGAGAATCCCCAAGTATCAACAACAAAAAGTGTGGCCCGAGAGCATGTCCCTGGGGTCTGATTAGCTCCACGGACCCCAGCCTTGTCACTGGGATGGCTCTCTAAGGCTTGAGCCCAGTGCTGGAGGGCAACGGCTCCACACACAACCACACACATTCATGCACATGTGAAACATGCTTCTCGTGCACGTGCATCTCCAATGAAACTGACATGTGCTTGGTTTGTCCTTAAATCTCCTCAAGGTCTGAACAGACTT
Source organism: Holacanthus passer (assembly GCA_025331565.1). Classification (NCBI taxonomy): domain Eukaryota; kingdom Metazoa; phylum Chordata; class Actinopteri; family Pomacanthidae; genus Holacanthus; species Holacanthus passer. The sequence goes on along the minus strand of JAFREQ010000046.1, from coordinate 3,521,495 downwards.
GAGAGGAAAACATTCAGGACTCATACGCTCATAATCTTTTTATTCAAATCATTTCATTCAAAAGGAGGTAAAAAAAAAAAGTAAAACCTCTTCTGGCATTCTGCAGATTTGAATGGACAAAGACATCGATAGATATTGTCAAAATGTAGAACCGCATATTAGAGACAAGGGAGAATGATGATGTGCAAGCTTCAAATACATGATTAATGTCCTGAAATAAAAAATAGACAACAAGAAATACATTTTCAAAGTGGGAGAAGCTTTTTTCATGGATTATTTTAACGTGACTCACAGCTGGAGCACGTGGACAGACATGAAACTCTCCTGGTTAATCAGTAGAACAAAACAGCTGCATTAGAAAATGTCTTACACTTTGATCTAAGGTTCATAAATACCAGCCTGTGTACTTTAAAAGTTCAGGGTTGGAGTTAACCACAACTCCCAAGGTGCATTTCTGCAGGAACCATCCGATCACAGAGCCTAAAGTTAGGTAACGTTACTGCAGGTGAAACTAAAGATTACGATGTTGAGAAAACTGACAACACAATCTGCAGATGAAATCAATTTATGTTTAGATTTTTGGGTTAATTTTGGATGAATTCTGCAACTATAGATCTGTGTTTTGTTCACAAATTGAACAATGAAGCATTTTGGTTTTTTTACTGCACCCCTGACTTTGAAGACATTAAAATTAAAATGATTCAAACTGATGATCACATGGTCGCCTGGAGAGTCGTGTGTTTCTGGATTAATTATTGAAAGAAAAAAATTTGAAACATGAATACAAAATGGGGGGAAAAAGACATCTGGAACCAGTGACTCATCCCACTTCACAACTGGATAATAAATCACCAGAACAGAATAAAACTAATGCTTCCTGTTGAATAGAAGCTTATAACAGTAAATAATCTTTTTTTAAGTCATGTATGTTGTATAATCTCCATTAGTGTTAAAAGACTGAGCTGATTTGCTCTCAGACTTTATTTACCGCACAAGAAAAACAAACCTGCTTTACAGTAAAACCTCCCACACGATGCCTCTGCGTAATTTTCTTTCTATTATTTTGTTCCACCGCTTTTGCCCGAAGGCCGACGGAGCACCGCAGAGAGAAGCAAGGACACGTTGGTTAAATGTTTCTATCACGTCTTCAGCATAATCGCTTTGTGTTTATGAGGACGCAGCGGTCACAGATAACCTGCTGGGCTCTGTGTGTGTTTGCTGCCTCATCAAAATACTCTCTCCCTCCTCTACTTTAGCATAAACAGATATGTCAGAGCTGTTTTATTGGTACAGAATATTTAAACAAACTGTGGTAATACCTGCTTTAAAAATAATACCAGTCATGACATGAAAGGACTTTTGGGGTTTTGTAACAGGATTTCAAAGAGATCGTTTGTGCTCTCCAAACATGATCAAGCCAGGTTTGGCAAAACAGGCACATCATTTAAATTTACCACATGAAAGCAGATGCACGGTGAACAACAGAGATTAGAAAATGCATTTAGCTGATTTTGTCTTTGTCAATAAAACCTAGTTTTAGAAGCACTCCTCATGCACAGCATTTGACGCCGCTTGAGCATCACAGACATTCTTCAAATACCTGCTGGTGCTCTGGGCAACATGTGGCAGGATGGCAAGGCCGAACGGAGAACAGGTAATGTGATCTTAAGAGGCAATAAGCAGCTCCCTCTTCAAACAATATTGTGGAGATTGACATTTTTATCGAGAGTGCTTTTGTACACACACATGTATCCTGTGATGAGTTGGTTTTTGGACATGCACAAGTAAACATCAGAGGAGGATTGAGGCGTCCACAGCTGGTGCCTGTGAAGCCAATTTAGTCAATTTAATGCTGTGGTTTGTTATAAATATATTAATGAGACCATGACTTCATGTAGAATATTTGCAGCAGAGACATTTTATATGATTGTACTTTGTATAAAGCCAAATGACTACTTGCACATTAACATTAAACATTTGCATCTTTCCACGTGGTGTCTCCAGAAATGAATCTTCAGCACAAGCAGAATCTGCCCTTTCATCAACTTTGCTGTATCCAGATTTTGGACATACATTATGGTGTCATGTACTTATATATGGGGCGACCGTGCACCTCCTACACAAGAACGTGATCTACAAGCTGGTGTCGACTCTCTTTTCCATTATATGAACCTCCATTACGCCCCGGTGGGAGGTGCCCCGCTTTTACAAGAGATGAAAAGACCTGGTTTTATTGACCAGCTCCCAGCACATCTCCTGCTAAAGCAAACCTCCTTATAGAGTAGAACTCACACTGGAGGTGGTCATCTCTTCCCTCTGATGGTGAAATTACAGCTGCTTGTTTGAGCTTGTACAGAGATCACGTGTGCATGTGCCTCGATACAAAGGAGATCAGGCACTTGTCCAACTTTGAATCGATCGTTGCATGTTTGCTTCTCTCGACAGAAAACCGAGGCTCCTCTGCAGTTGAGTCAAAATGCCGACAGCAAGATTTTTAATAAGAAGAGATACGTTTCTTTTTAGCTTTGCCTCTTGACTCGTAATTATCATTTAAGATTTGAGGACTTGAGACTTGCTCGATTGAGTGCGAGAGATTTATTCAATAAATAATTCTATGCTTTTTGTCTCAGCTCTCCGTTATCGATCACAGTAACTGATAGTGAAAGCTTCCCTATTGAATTAGATGGAAAAATACACCCGATACATTGATTTTCTTTCTCGTCTTTCGTAACATAATTGCACCTTTCGGCCATTCACATCCTCGAACAACAAAGAACAATGGTGAAATGAAAAGTGAAGCCAATTATTTCAGTATCAGCACACATGTCGTGTATTGAACAAACATTGCAGTGTTGCTGAGGAACGTTGGACTAACCTGGAAGAGAAGGTTCATGAGCTCCTGTCATCATCTCTTAAGTGATGCTCTCAAAGGTAACATGAGGACTTTCCTTATACATTTATATTCAACATTACTCAACAAAACACAATGTATCCTCAAGCCCTAAAAACATCCTCATACCTCGTAAAAGATTTGCAAAGCAGCAGTCATCTCCTCTTCCTTTTATACTGACACTCTCCTACCTTTTACAGCACATTACCACCAACAGCTGCCTCCTTCTTCAGTCTGCAAAATGTGTATCACACCGGTGCAGCACAGTCTGTGCCCATGCTACCTCTGTTACCAAACAACAACAAATATATAATATATATAAGAAATCGGTTCATTGGACGACTGAGCAAAACCCCAAGATACATTTATTATAGTGTCCAGAAGTTTTACAAACTCTGACTTCCTGCAATATCTGCACAGAGCGAATACACGATGGTTGTTCATTTTCTTGCTGAGAGTTAAATGAGAACAATATCACTCTCATATCTGTACACTAAATATGAAGCCACCACCTGGTTCATTTATTTGCAGGTAGAAAATGAGCAAGAAACAAACAAACCAGTCGAGAGAACACATTTATAAACAGCAAATATGGAGCAAGGTGCTTCACAGATAAACAGCTAGATAATTTAAAAAATAAATAAAAGATAAAATCATTACTCTACAGTCTCACCGAGGGCCAAACGTTTGACAAGATACCTTTAACCTTGACTTGTTACAGTGGAGTTTTTCTGTAAAAGAAAAAGTGAAACTGGCACCACTCAAGTCTGACTTTGAATCTAAACTATGATTGTGAAACATCCTCATCAAAAGACAAACTCCGCAAAACGTCGCATATTAAAAACAATATCACTTTCACACGCAGGGATTTTTTTTTGAAGAGACCGATTCGACTGATTGAGTAAATGAGTGACGTTCACCGTTCCTCAGCTGAGGCCCTGCAAAGACTGTAAACACTACAACACACACTGAGGGAAACTAACATACATGATACACAACAGATTCAACACAGACGACAGCGAGGTGGGTTTTCGCTGCTGTGAGTCGACGCCGCAGCAGCCGATGAACTTTTTCTGTTCTTTTAAACGCTTTATGTGGTAAAGGCAAGAAACTGCTTGTTTTGCACATTTCCATCAGACACTTTCGATGCACCGTGGGTAACTTTCCATCAGACGGATAAAGCAAGGAAATCTCTGAATGCTGCGCAGCCTCTTGCATTTTCTGTTGGAAATATCTGCAGGTAAACACGTCTGTTTATTGACATGTGTTTGCAGGATATTTCCCTGCATCGTATTTATCCATTAGAAAGTGCGAACCATGATTTCTTCCTCACTCTTGGCAAAAAAGGACAGAGTTTTGAAATCTCTTTTGCACATGCAGTCATGAAACATTTTTATCTGAATTTGAACATTTTCAAAAGAAGCAAAGTCCACAGTTCATAGTTAGCCCTGAATTACTGCATTCAGTATGACTGAACAGCCAAAAGACAGTGTTTCATAAATATATAAATAAAATCTGAATTTAGAAATGACAACAGTAAAGTGACTGTTTACACCTGCCTGCTTCGTGCACATGAAGCAAATGAATCGTCAAAGGCTGAAAACATGCTTTCATCTCGTCTCCATTGAAAAGAGTATTTTTTTATTTATTTCGTGATGAGGTTTTTATTGTTTCTGACTGCAGTGACTCTTATCTGAACCATACGGCAACTGTCCTGTTCCTGATTAGATAAAAGCTGCTGTTTCCTTCACGAACATGACCCAGAACACACGAGAGCAGCTGAGCATTTTCTGATTCTCATGAGCATTTCAGAGACAATATAACACACGTGCGTCACTATAGAGCCGCCCAGGGGCATTTAGCTTCTCTCATGTTAGTGTCAATCAACATCCTGAGCTTTTTTTAATCCCGTGCTCACAAGTTCTGGATGTTTTTCCGCTGTCACAAAGCTTCTTCTGTCATCACAGCGAGCGATCGCTCAGTTCAAGACATGGAAGGTGAGAGTTCAAGGGAGTGAACGTGTCATTCTGCTCTTGATGCTTTCAAAAATAATACAACATATTCATTCAGCAAATAGTGAGTTTGCAGTGTCTTCCCACCGTTCACGCTCTGTCAGGTAGCTCGATAGCCTTAAGGCCGCCCCAAATATTTAATGTGCACTTTATGGCTCCCTTTAGAAGTATTATCAAGTAGTTAACCTTGGCTGACAGGCTGACCCCGGGCAGGAACTCTGGGAAACGGACCACCGAATGCCTGGTCAATAGGGTAATTATGTCAGAGAAGGTCAAACTGCAGCGATTTACATAAAAACAAACTCCAACATTTACTGCTGATAAGCAAGAGTGAAAATGAATCTGTGGAAACTTTTACGCTTCTTTTTCTAACGTTACTGGAAGGACACATTATCTCAATACATTTCAATGGCAGTCTGATAACGCAGTGACTCATCACGTTCTCATAATAAGTGAGAACAGAAGCTCATAGTGGAGGAATGTCGTCAAGTGCTGCACTTATGATGTACTTTACTGGAAATTTATTTAGTTTTAATGTACTTTTTACTTCCACTCCACTCAAGTACTTTCAAGTCTTTTTACTCTTTCAGATTAAAATGTTCTTTCAAAACACGTGCTCAGCTAATAAAATACCATGAAAACAACTAAGAACACTCAATTCCTGGATTTGAATATTTTCACTTCATGCTACTTCATACTTCCACCCCGTTACTTTTCAGAAGGGGTTTCATACTTTTTACTCCACTACATTTATTTGACAGCAAATTCAGATTTTAAAAACCTCAAATACGATGCATTGGTATACAGTGAACCAAACAACCTAGTGGTATGAGCTGTAAGAATCAGATTCATCTCAACCAACTATCACAGTAAAATACTATTTACATGATACTGCATCAAAAATAATTACTCACTAATATAATATATAACAATACAACATTGACAGAAGCCAATTTATCTGCAAAACAGGTACTTTTACTACTTAATTTAGCTGATTATGTACTTTTACTTAAGTACAGTTTTAACTTGCAAGTGATATTTCTACTTTTACTTTAGTAAAGTATCTGAATACTTCTTCCACCTCTGCCTATAAAGATTCATAAGTTGCTTATATGCAAAATATTATATAAACAATAACACAACACTCAAAGCCTTCTCTGAAGATGTATCTTTAAATACTTAGAGTACATTTGGCTGATGATGCTTCTGTAGTAATTTGATGTGTTTTGCCTTCTCATCAAAGGATCTAAATATTTTTTTCCACTGCTGCTTCTTTCATGTGAAGCTCTTCACTTTAATATAAAGATGAATGAAATCATTTGGACAAAGGGACATTTATAAAGAAGTGGCCTGATTCAACTTAGCTCCTGCTAAATTGGCAACTGGACACCGATCAGAGTCCATATGCTCATAGACTGAGGATAGGCATTCATTAGCAGAAACCTCATTGACCTGACAACCACACTGGCTCCAAGGCTGTGGTGTCGATTTCAGTGTCCAGAAAACTGGGTGGTGCAGCTGAAGATGTAGGAAAGTAGTGTGGTGGAAATTCTGCAAATGAAACCAAGAGAGGAGACTCATCTTTGAGTTTTATTGCAATGAACTCTTGCAAGACAACAAATGAGCTGAGTGAAAGGATGCAGGAGGTGGAGGCTCTTCCTCCACCCATGGCCACATGGTCATGCAGGGACATCACGAGCTTCACTTCATCACATGAGCTACATTTCAAATATTAGTTCAATATCCTGCAATGCTGAACAGCAACTGGCACAAATATATTACAGTGCAATGGTATTATATAATGTTACACACACACACACACTATTAAAAAGTGAATGTGCACATATGTTGATATTTCTTTGCATTTTGATCAATAAGCCTGATTGAAAACTAAAGACACTTGGGTTCATGGAGATTTAAGGTTGATTCATTATGATAGAAAAAAAAATAAACACCATCATTTACATGCACATACAATTTGAAGTAATTTGTGCGATGCATGTGAGGTTTCAGAGGTTTGAGAGATCATTTGAAGGCAGTTTTCTCTCCGAACATTTGCGCACAATCAGTGGCTATTACGCGCAGCTTGGTGATCTGTCAACAGGTCCACAGAGGTTTGGACAACATCTCCTCCTCCTCTCTCTCTCTCTCTCTCCACCTCTCTCTCTCTCTCTCTCTGAAAACCCCTCATGCTGTCGGCTTTGCGCGCACTCCGTCTCTCCCTCCGCCGTGGCGCAGCAGCGTGCCGCCGGGCTGCTCACCGCTCATCCAGCTCTCCGCTCCGCACTGCGCTTCTCTCCTGGAGGACTCTACCTGAAGACCCCCCCCCGCACACACCTGGACCGAGCATTCACCGGGGGGAAACGTGGTGCACCGAGGAGACGACAGATGCTCCGGTGCCGGTGCCCCCAGAGCCGCCGGGGAGGCAGACCAGCCGAGCAGTGATGGGACAGTTTTCAGGAGGATGCTACCTGAGTTTTGGCGTCCTGGTGCTTCTCGGTTCTCAAGTCCTGACCGCGGTGGCCAGAGGTGAGCAGGGCACACACACACACACTGCTGCATGTTTCCACTGCATGAGAGAGGAGGAGGGGGGGGTCTCAGTCCTGCAGAAGTCCAGGATGTGTGAGCCTCCACAGATGTGTTTGCAGATGTGCGTAAAAGTCAGATGTTGTTTTCTGTAATGAGCTGTGATTGAGTGCCCCCCACAAGATTGGTGTTTTTAAAAAGGTTCAAACTGAGTCAAGAGCTGTTTCAGAATCAGTTTGCAGCTCCTCAACTGTACTGGAGGAGGAGGAGAGCATTGGACTCTCATCCTGTGCAACTGATTCATTTCTCTGACAAGTTTCATTTTTTGTTTTTGCAAAAGCCTCCGCGTGTGGACAGAAGGTCTCATTAACCACATGAATCGGTTCATTGAGAAGTTTTCCTGCTGACTAGATATCAGTAAAAATTGGAGAGGTTGGTTGTTGAACCTCACATAAAATAATCCAAAGGCTGATTATGGAGATGAAGGCAACTAATTGATTGCTTTGAAAGATGTCAATGCCTTTTATTTTATTATCTCATGGATGTGCAGATGTTTATGAGGGGGGAGAATGAAGTCGAGGAAAAAGCAGCGTGAGCCTCGACAGGCTGTGTTTGAAGATGTGGTTTTGGAGATGAATACCTGAAGACAGCTAATTGACATTGGTTGCTTTGAAAGATGTGGATGCTTTGATTTTGACGCCTCATGCATGTGCAGATATTTGATGGCGGTGAGATGCTCGTTGATCCGGTGCGTCTGCAGGATGCGACCAGTTTCCTCAAAAGGTGGCTGTGCTGTAAAAATCCAGTGTCTCTCTGAGTCTGAGATTCAAGCCTGAGAGAAGATGTTGTCTAAAAATGTCTCCATTTGATGAGCGAGCGGATCATCGTGAAATCTTTCTCCTCTGGTGAATCCGTCCTGACCTATTGACATCCATTTAGCTCAGTGGAACAAAGATGCATTTGCAAGTCAATTAGTTAAGTAGCCCCAAGGTTTTTCATTTTTACATCCCAAGTTTTGAAATTAGCTTCAACCTGGAAATTTGCATAGCATAAATATTACATTAAGCATATATTTTTAGTTTTGCATCTGGAGATCTGAGTGTTTGCCATTGTTTTAATGTCAGTGTGAAAGGCTTTTATAGCTGTATGTTGCATTTACATCACCAGCGTTTCTGCAGTCGTTACATTTCCATGTGAAATGTTGCATGATGCCTGTAATGAATGAGCGGCGCTTGAGAGAAAAAGCAGTAATGTTGTGAGTGCATGAAAGTAAAATGTGCCTGTGCGTGCAAAATGTAGTAGCTATATGTTGTTATACATCTGCCAGGTTTAAAGCGGGGCCTGCTTTTGCAATGGCTCGCTGCCAGGCTGTGAAATAAATATTTATGCTGCGCAATAATATGGATGTCAACAGTCAAATACTCTATGCAGAAATGAAATGAAATGAAAAGGAAAAGGCAGACTCCACAAAAACTGACGAAATAATGTAAAACATACAGCAAGGCTAAGTTATGGAGCAGGGTGGAAATAAAAACACACATCCACGTATAGACCCCGACACTTTGCAATTCAATTCTCAATTAGATGCCGGGTTATATTTCATCTAAATTTATTCTTTGCGTCTTGCAAGAAGTGGATCCTATCACTCAGCCGCGAGCATAAAATTTCAAGTTTAGCCGAGTGAGAGAACATGAAATAACGACAACAAGCTCACCCCAAAGGAGAAACCTGGAATTAGTGCCTACAGGTGGATTCAGGGGGAGATGGGGCTGATGAAATGTTGAAATGTTGAGCCATGAACGCAGCAGAGGTGTTTGCAGTGCCATCAGCGAGGCAGCAGCGTTGGCAGGCAAAGTGTGAGCATGTGCACCACAGCTTGGATGTGTTTACATGTAAGTAGAGTTAGTCACAGGAGTGTGGCTGCACGACTTGAGTCATCTGTGTGAAGACGAACTGTGGCTTCGCAGGATTTCAGTGAGTTCTTCATCACTGCAAATCAATTTAGATCATTGACATTGAAAAGCAGCCATTCATTCAGAAAATCCTCGGTGGTCTCATTATTTCAGCGTAAAAGCTATTTAACATTTCTAATGTGGATTTTAGTTAAGAGCTTGCACAAAAATGTCCCAAAAACATGAAGCATGTTGTTAAGTAGTAGATCAGAAATTTGTAGATTATTTCCATGATTAGTCATTCAGGCTATAAAATATTAAAATTGGGAAAAATGCCCATCGCAATTTCGAGAGGATGATAGAAAATGTCTTGTTTTGTCCAACCAACACTCTGAATCTAAAAATACTGACTTAACACTATCACATAAGACAAAGGAGTGAATCCTCGTGATTTTGAAGCCGGTTCAGGAAAATGTTTCACATTTCTGCTTTAACAATGAATGGATTATCAGAACAGTCAAATAAATTAATCAGCTGATTGTTTCAACTCTCATTTTGAGTCCAATCCCACACACACACCATCCTGCTGCCATAAATACTCACCAGGGTGCCAAATGTGTATTCATCCGCAGCTGAAAATAGTCCCCAGCAAATGCACTATGTTTACTCTTGTTTGATTAATGTTCCTGGTTTTTTGGGTAAATTATTTAGCTTTTTAAAAGAGTGAAACTTTATATTTGTGACCCATTTTTTAAAGATCTGCAACAGCCTAACAAATTGGGCTCAGGGCCACAGACAGAAGGAACTAAAAGATGGACTAACGTACTTCTGGTTTTGGTTTATTCGACAATAAGAAATATAGAATAACACCAACCTGATCCTTTAAAATGCTTGAATGGAACAAACTAATTGGATGGATTGTTTGAGTTGAAGCATCAGTCAGGTCCTAATGGTCTGTATAAGGTTATCGGGGTGAAATCAATAACTGTACCCCGGCGCTGTGACACTGACATGACAACACTGTTAAACCACCTAACTGGTCAGCCCGGAGCCGGCGCTCTGTCCACACGCACCAGCCGACCACGGTTCATGACAGATGCCTGACTGAGCTGGGATAATCGTACAGTAGCTTAGACATTAGAAGCAGCAGTCTAACATTCCTGCAACCAGAGTTTCCTGCATCCTGCTGAGGAAAAACACGATGGTCTCGACAACACAGCAGCACTGATAACAATGCATAATACAGAATTTCATTTAACTTCAACAACATAAATTTGCTTTTAATTTAATCAAATCTGACAAGCCCTCAGTGGCTGCCCACGTAGCCTCCTGCTGATAGAAATGCATCCTGGTTCAGTTAGTGAAAAAAAAAAAACCTCAAGCTGGAAACAGAGAGAGAGAGAGAGAGAGAGAGAGAATAAAGGGCAGCGGAATCATCTCTGCCATGTTTTATTTATCCCAAAAAAAAATGACTGCCAGACTCTTTCTCAAGCTCCGAGCTTTGATTTAACTGACATTTCACATGAGATGAATTCACGAGCTGGTATCCACAGTTGTTTCTATTCTGTAGGAGATCGCACGGTGGTCATATTGCCCAGTTTCTCTATTGCATTATTCAAAGGGAACCCATTTCTCTTTCCAACTCACCAACCCCCCTCTCCCATCATTTCTTCCTCACATTCAGAGGGAACAAAGCTCACCGGCAGCCAAACAAGCCGCGGAAATATTGTGAAAGCAGAGAGCTGCAAAATCAAATGTGGGGGGGGGGGATGATTGGGAATGCTGTGCTCAGAAAATGACGTGTTGCTTGGAAGTAAACATCCACATTATAATGATAAGGTGTGACGAGGGCCTGTGTTGGACAGTGGCGATCAAATAGCAATTGTGTTTTTTTGCCGATGGGATATTGAGACTTTGGAATCTGGTCAATAGATAAGCTTTTGTGTGTGATATTCCCAGGAGAGCTGGGATTGATTGGAACAGGATCCTTTTGTTTGCTCCAATAAAAAAAAAAAAACCCGATGCTTTCACTTTAAGTTTGTTGATGCAGCTTTGTGTTTTCGCTCACATCCATTGTGGTTATATATAGATTAATGGTCCTTTCACCACTTTGCCATCAAGGTTTGTTGTTTGTTGTATTGCAGAATTCTTCCTATGCAGCAGATACATTTATTCCTTATTGCTCAGCATTTACTGGGGATGTCCCTATCAAGTTTTTTTTTTTTTGGCCCTGATCCTGATCTGAGTCCCATCTGATGCTAATGTTTGACTAAATGACACAACTGCCCTCCACACACACACACGCACACACCCTGAAAATTATATAAGATGAGACTTAATTCATCCCAAAATACATTTTTTGTGCCAAAGATGCTCAGTACACATAATAAAAATAATTACACACATAATAGCCAAAGACGTGCAATGTGGATGAGATAAAATAACAGCTGGAGACAATTTTGCACACTTTATTTCTCGCGAGCTGCTCGATGCAAATCCTGTAGAGGCCGACTGTCTTAAAGCAGCTTTGCATCACTATCAGGCTGGTGGACAGTGAAGTACAGGAATGAAAGGCTGACATTTGATTGGTTTGTTTATAGCGATCAATTAAAACGCTCTCACGTCGGCCTTGATTCCAACTGAGTCGAGCATTAGCAGATACACACTCCATGGTGATTATACTTCCATCATTCAGCATCTTTTATACGTGTTGCATGCAGAGTGAACGCTTGCATGCAGGCACTGTAATGTAGTGCTACACGGCGTTTGCATGCTCGGACGCTGAGAGAATGACGGGGTGTCAGATGTTGTCATCTCGCCGGCCTCCTGCAGGTTCGCCTCTCAGCCTTGAAGCCCTCTGTTCGATAAGAGCTCACATTGCTGTCATGTGTTTTCTAATAACGCTGAAAGGGAAGCCTTGGAGATAACTGCCCATCCACAATGCACCATTCAATGCCTCGCTGGCGAACTCAAGGGCATCGCCACAAAGGCAAGATTCACACTATACACCGTTCACTTCAATGCCAAACCCACCCCCCCCACACCTCTCTCTCGCTCTCTCTCTCTCTCTCTCTCTCTCTCAAAGCTCCCAGCATGCACCTATGGGCAGCACTTTTGTTTCCTTTTTCATAAACACCCTCGTCCCTTCATCCCTTCTTGTCGTCCACTCCTCCCTCGCAATCCCTCTCGATGTAATTTTGTTTCACTGGATTGTTGCCGTGACAAATGTTTTGGTTCTGGTATAATTTCTCAACTCACCTGACTGAAGGAGAAAGGAGGGCTGAGCTCGGAGAGGCAGAGCGAGGGAGCCCAGAAGGAAAAAAGGGAGAGAGAGAAAGACAGATAGGAGGGTTACAGTGCAGAATACTTAAGTATCTCATGTTATCAGTAACTGCCACAGCAGTTTGTCAGTAACAGCGAGCACCTGTCACCGCTCTCCCTGATGAATTAATTTCAAGAGTAATCAAAAGCAAATACATATTTAATGACTTTTGGATTAAAGTAGGGGTTCAGTGTTTACGTGCACCATGCGCCACCGTGTTTTGACATGCAGATGCAAACATGTTCTGGTGTCGTGTGAGAAAATACGTAAATCAAAAAGAGCACATTTAGACGTCAGCGTTGATGTCGTTTCTTTATTTTTCTTGATTGTCTCACAAGGGAGACTTCGACACAGACAATGTTGATGTGGAGCTTATTGGAAACACATCAAAAATGACAAATGTAAGGAATCTGCAGAGGTGAACATGTGATTGATTCCCTTGTTAGCGTGCAACCATTACAGCCCTTATACTGTAGATCCCATGAAACATGTGCTGTCACGGCTGTGTATGCAGTCGCCATCATCCGTGTTGGCTTTGACATTGTCCACCTCTAATGGTATGAGACCAATAAGGTGCGATGGTAAAGTGAAAACCTGAAACAAAAGTGTGCAACCACAAGCTTTGGATGTGTGCACTTTCCAAATTGTGGTCATTGAAGCTGAACTGACCTCATATTAATTTTACTTTTGTCCTGTTTCTCGCTCATGAAGCGGTTTTGTTAAAAGGTTGGTTAATAGTTGAGAAGCTGTTTGGCCAGTTTCTCCACGTTTCTTAAATCTAGACCCCGTTTTGTGAAGTTAAGTGAGGTTTGCTCTCCCTCTTGCTTTAGCAAAAGAATTCCGATAACACCCCCGGCTGCAGAAAGGGACTCTGCCTGGCTATATTTCATGCAGCCCTGTCGGTTCTCAATGGCCATTCGGGGCTTTTGTGAGTGTCAGAGATGCAGGATGTGGTTTAAGAGTCCCTGTTGGCGTATGAAGCCTACATAATACCTCTCTGTAGCCATGCGTGACTGTATGTTGTAAAACCAACAAAGCTCTGTCATTCATAAAATAAAACAGAAAGTGGAAGTCCACTGGTCTTTGAAGACGCCGCCTGTGTTCTTCAGAAGAAACGCTCGGTCCTGCATACAAAGGGGAAAGATTCAGAAGCGCTGGCTTTGAGAAGAGCTAAGCTGAAAAAACATTCAAATCAAAGTTGAACTTGGAGATGGCAAAACCACAGTGAACCCGGCGCAAACAGACTATATTAAAGACTAATGCATTTCCTTCATTTCACATTTCATGAGTCTATAAAAAACCAGCATTCAACGAGAAAATTACCTGCATTTTCACCCGGCTTCCAAAAGGGTCAGTCAAAAACAGCCCTTGAGGGAAGAAAGATTTTTATTAAAACCACTGCATGTCAAAAATGTCTGACTTCAGTTTTCTCCAGCAGTATCATCAAAAATAGACAATTAAAAAGAATCTACACACGATGAATTAACACAATCAAACTTGTAAAAAAAATCACTGTTGCTCTCACTAAGACATTTCATTGCAACATTTCAGCAACATCTTTGCCATAATTTTCAATAAAAGGAATAAATAAACCTACTGTGTTTCATATGTGCATTTTGTTGAGTTGTGTTCTGAGATTATCCCAAATGTTCCCAACAATGTTCAAGCCAAGAGAAATCTGTAATTTATTCAAGGTAATGGTGCGTTTCATTTGCCCCCTCCAGTTGGTTTACCTGCTGGGGAAACACAGGATGATACGTTCGGGAATGAGGAAGGAACTTGGTGAACGTTAACGTTAATTTGAATCCATTAACTCGCCTGTGAAAGTCAGATAGATTGTCATCAGCTTTGGTGGTTGTTACATGATCTCACCAGGCTGTGGGAACTGATCTGCACGTTTTCCTCTGGTAAGAACATTTTAGTGGTTAAGGCAGAACAACATGCTTCTTACCGAGCACAAAGAATAAACTCAGTGGGACAGGAGACCTGTGTTCGGAGGAGCTGTACTACACCTATTCTCTCTGTTTACCTGTGCTGTCTCCTCCATTTTGTTTGTATCTGGCAGTGAAAACAGGACTTATTTGGAAAAGGGGTTCAATAATAACAAGGTCAAAGTTCACTACACAGTCAGTGCAGCTCGTCCCCTGTTCGACCCTCACAGCCGCGATGACTGGACACTGGTCAGCTGACACTAAGACTGTGTTGTTCTTCTTACTTTACAATCCCTGAACAGTCGTGTTCTTACATCATTGTTTTCATAGGAAGCAGTCTGGCTGTTTGCATTGTTGATTGTTGAAGAATCATCACATATGTTTTCATTTGCACATATTGTGGTGTGACTCATGACATCTTGCGTTTGTGCACGTTCTTCTTGGAGCTCCTGCAGTCTTTGCCTGATGGTCGCTCGTGTTTGTTTGATGAGAAATTGAATCATAAACTCGAAATGATCTTGTGCTTTTAATGAGGGCGAATTAAGCATCTGAGAAATCGATTGTGAAAATAACACGAATATATGTGAATCAGGAATATCACATTTATTGACATTCCTCCTGAGCCGGGTTGAATTCCTCTCCTCCCGCCTATTGACACGGGTTAATGGCTCGAACAGTTGAATTTAAATGTTTATCCATACCTGAGGTTGTGCGTCTTCTCCTGCTCTCCGAGCGCCGTCGCGGGGTTACGCATGTGTAACTCTGATGAGGTTCCCCTCCATCCAAGGACTCCGCTTCATCATTAAGATAGATAACATCTACTCGGTGCACCGATGTGGCTACATTCATTTAAAGACTGCTTTTGTTTCACCTCACAGACGGAACGATCAATAAATAGCTTTGCCTATTTCTGCTTCATTTCATCTTAGCTGGTTTAGACCACCTCAACCCCACAGCTCAGACAATACAGCATCTATGAAGTCAAGGCTCCTCCTATATACACATCTATTATTTAGGAGTTCAAGAATGAAAGCTGGTGTTATTTTGTCTTTTTATTATTATCAACAGTTCCTCTGAAGACAGCCGACAATGAATTCATCCTAACAAGTTTTTCTGTGCTGTCTGTGTGCCTCCAAGCTATAGAGCTCCTCTGACATCCAAAAACGATTAAAAACACATTACACAGCCATACTGTCGCACCGGGTGATATGCTCCTTTATTGCAATCAACACTGAGGGGGGGAGTTATTTATTCTGAAACAACTCTACCATATAGCTCGGCGCTGTCATGCTGCTGCACCCGGCTCCGTATTTAAACTCGTCTGACGAGCCGAGCAGGATCAACACATGCATCCTGTGCCAATCGGTCCGACGCGTCAAGAGACTGAAGCAGCTCTGAGCTTTCAAAGGAATCTCATTTGGCCGCAGAGTGTATCTTATAGGCAATTCAAAGTTTGCATCGGAAAAAGTTATAGAAAATATCAGCTGAATAAAAGAAGTTTTTCAAGTGTCCACATTGAACCACAGAGCTCCAGCTGCTTGAATAAAGTGTATACAATAAACCTTTCATCTTTCGGAGCGATGTAAATGATTTTTGTAACAGCACCACTTTGTTGTCAAAAGTCGTAGCAGAAATAGGTGTGAAATACTGCGTGTTAGAGGGCGAGGTATGTACAGTGTTTCTCCTTGCACGACTCGTGCAATTGTCGGCCTGTCACGGTCTCCAACCGGAGCGTACTCATGTACTGACAAGATCCATATTCAAAGCGCTGAATTGTAGAAGCATCTGAAATTGAAATGTCAGGTTGAAACGAACATGCCTTGAATTAGAATGCGGAAATGGAAGAGACGAGCCTATTGTGGTGTTGACATTTTTGTTTGCATTGTGTTTACCGACTGTGTCCGATACCTTGATACCAGATTTGGTTGCTGCGTTTTCTACAGAAAATTGTTCGGCTTTTCTTCAGCGGAGTGTCGTAATGAGACTGCAGCAATGGCCTCATTCTCCCACACCTAATCAGTTATCTTGAGATCCGCTAATGTCTAGGTATCCTTTTCCTCTCCCTGTGTGTGTGTGTGTGTGTGTGTGTTTGTAGAGCTGTAATCCAAAACAAGGCCTGATAAAATGAGAGGATAAAACCCAATTACCCAGTAGGTAGTCCTCAACCGTCTCCCATTTGTTCCAGCCATTTTCTCCTCTGTCTGCTCCTCTTTATCTCGACTTGTATGGTTTACTCAAAGACCACCCTGGCTGATTGTAATCTGTAGGTGAAAAGAAATAAGATAAAAAAAATGTGAAGAAGAAAGTGAAGTGATAGAGTGACCTGATCGATGCCGAGCGGCTCGCACACGGGGATTCTCTTTTCTCTTCGGTTTAATCTTCCAATGTGATTGTGAATGTGTGTGCGCCGGCGCTTCTGAGGGGACCAATTAAGGGACGGCGGGGCAGGAGCCTGAACTGCTGGCTCTCCTAATAGCCCACAGGCTGGAGTGGTCCTGATCCATAGTCAGTCGATAACACAGGCCTCCCTGCTCTCAGCCGCTGAATGCCAACAATCAGACGCGGCGAAAGAAAAATAAAGTCTTTCATGTTCAGAACTTTTCTTTGCGTTTGTTATTAAAATGTTTCGGACAGTAAACTGATGTCATGGTTAATAAACCTCGATAGTGAACAAGCTTTTATTTATCCAGCAGGCGTCTGACCTTTGCAAAACATCTGTCTGTGAGCGCGTGTGTGTGTGCTCATTTTTTTTCTTCCTTGGGCTCGGTGTTTTCTGTCCTTATTGAATACAGTGTTTGTTGTGGAAGTGCACCGCTGACATCCAGCTCCCTCCGTGTTGACCTACGAGGTGTATGATAACCTAAAGGAGCGGCAGGTTTGTTTTTCAGGGCTAATGGAGAGCGATGATGTCGTGACCCGTCTCAAAAGGATTCTGTTCCCTTCGAGTCCATAATGTAAAGTGACTGCAAAAATTTAATCAGTTAATCAATAGATATCATTTACCAAGTTCTTTGACTTTGAAATACTGGTCTGTTATTCGAGCCAATTACTGGTCGTATGTTCTTTGGTGGATGCTCTTCTTCTATATTCAACGTGCAGACTTAATGTATGTGATGTTCGGTTCTGCTGAAGATGTAATTGCTGATGTTACTTCTCACAATTTAAAATTCCTGCAATCGACCTGCTGCTTTTCTGTGACTCAGAACAAGGACTGACGCATGAGAAGAGTTTGAGCAGGAGAGAGAGAAGAAGAGAGAGAGAAGGTTATCGTCAATAACAAAAACCACTATTGAATGGAAGACTTGTATTTTCAAATTGTTTTGTCAGTTGAAAGGTCATGTGTGTTTTGTCTCGGCATCTGTAAAAAAAAAAAAGTGATATTAGTCCACTGGTTTCTCTTCCCAACATTTTGGTCCAGAGCAACATATCTTGAAAATTACTGTCCAGATTGTGAAGAGATCTGGTGTGAGTGCTCCCCAGAGGACGGACCATGGTTTTGCATTTTGATGTTTTGCGGGATAAATACCATACATCTAAAAATCCAGTCGATGGTAGTTAAGTTCAGTAGTGATGAAAAATAATTGTACTGAGTAGTCGACACATGTAGTTGCTTAAAGCTACAGAAATGGAGGCTAAGACAGTATTTTCATGGAGGAACCAGTAACATAATATCTGGTTTTCGCAAATGCATGTTAAGTATGTACAATATTTCCAATTTTGAAGTTCATAACAAACAGCTGAGATGATGAGCTTCAACACAACCGCACACTGACATAATTCTAATAGTTTTGGAAATATTTACAGACATATTGATCTGCGCTCTCTCTCCTTCCTAGTTTGAGTTGATTTTTGCAAATGGACTTCCAAATAAATTCCAAACATTTTCTTTCCCTCATTTTCAGTCCTTTTCCACAAATGTTTCCGCCCAACCTCTCGTACACTGATGTGCCACGGCTCCATCATCACACTTACTCGTACACCCATCAAGACGAAATCGCATTTTTCCCAGCAGCACTTCTCACGGTCCAATGCTTCTCACTGTCAGATCATTCCCCACGTCGCCATTTGCGGCTTGTGCTTATAACATAATATGATCAACATTTGGAAGCTCTGGTTTGCTTGACAGAAGCACCGCTTTGACATCTATGCCCGCTTTCGCATTATTTCCACCAGTCTCTTTCCACCGTGACGAATATTGGCACATTTTTGCGAGTCCATTGTTCTCTGTACTGTGTCATTTCTTTACAGCAGCCCATTAGCTCCTTCTGGGAATATGGACTACATTACTCTGCTGTTTTGTTAACTGGCGGGAGAAGCCGTCTACCTCACTCTTACCTACTGAGATTATGACAAGCAGCTCTTTTCTGAGATCCTGCACAAATTCTGAAAGGAGGAGGCGTCAGAAATTCACATTTTTACAAGGCGTCCTTGTTCTTGCTGAGGTGCAGAATAAAAAAATAAATAGTGCTCAGAGGCTTTTTTAAATTAAATAGTTGAGGTGAGATAAATTGCTATGCTAAATGCTGTGGACTTTGGTAGTTGTCTGTACTTGCTCAATCAATGCTGCACGTTGATTCCCACAATACTATTTAGATTTATTTATGTCTAAGTGTTTCTGACTGTGTGTGTGTGTGTGTGTGTGTGGTGATTCTTTACTCTATGGAGTCAGAGAAGTCTCATGTGGTCTAATTGCGTTTGTTGGTGCTATTGATTTTTTCTGCATCTGTTCGTTATTGTCTTTCCGCTCTGCATCATCACCAATTCATCTCAGTTTGTGTCCCTCACCGTCATTCCTTCGTTCAGCTCCTCCAGACTGTTTCACATGTAAAAATTGCTTTGTGATCCCTGACACCATCGAGCAGATGTAAGACAAATATTAGTGTTTATCCGGCGTGTGTGCACCCGTCGATACTTCGATATGTTCTGAGTCAGCAGGTTTTTACACAGCACAAAGTGAACACATACAATCGTCAGGTGGACACCAGACGATTTGTTTGCCATCATTCATTCACATAATATCACTTACCTCGTTTGTAAAGGTCACCGCCAAAGACTTATTTGACCTTCACCTCGTCCTCCTGCTCAGGCACGTTGATATCACAGAATATTTGGATATGCTTCTGTTTGTGTTCTCATGTTTATACTTTATATCCATTTCTGTGTGTGACCTGTAAATTAATAAGGTGCAATTCCAACAAACCAACATTCAAATACAACCAGAAATGCAGCCTAAAATATTTCCTTTTCAGTTTCACGTCTTGAAATATGGACTGTTTAAAAACCTGACTTTGGCAAAGACACATTTCCCAGGACAAACCATCATTCTGGGCTGTTGTAGCTTCAATTGTACCTTGTAACCCCAGTGCTATGAATAAAGTTGGAGCTCTCTAACAAGCTCAGCACAGTGAAATCAGAATAAGCCCAAACCCATGAGAGCAGCCTGTTTGTATGTAAGAGCAGCTTCCAATCAGCTGCACGACCAATGTAAGATCTGTAGAAGACATATGAGCCTGTTAGTGCATCAACACAATCACACTTTATCCTAAAGTTACAACAAGTAAACAAATGGAAGCTAGTAACATTTTGTTTTTTAAGGTGCCGCTGAGCAAATCAAACAGGTGAAGGGAAGGTTCCTTCTCGACCAATGAGCTCATGCAAAGCTGCAGGAGCCTCATCACAAGACAAGGGTGATTCACACAAGTGCAAAACTCCCTGAAGGTCTTCACCGGGCAGCCGCGACGTGGTGTGAAAAGGAGGCTGAAATGACGATACAAAAGAGCAGCACGGTGACACACACAGGAAGAAAGAGAGCGAGAGACGGATCATGGTGTCACCGTGAAGAGGTGCACAGATCCAGAGCTCTTGTATTGTGCGTGCTGGCTCGCGGCCATGCTTTACTGGCGCACTTAAATGGAACAGAGCCAGCGTTAATGCTATCAGTTACACCTGTGCTGTTCCCGCGTGACAGGAAGAAAGGTCTGTGTCAAAGCCGCGTTCGGACACAGATTCGGACAAACGGGGTCAAGTTGACTTTAATAGGCATTCCTCATCCTTCTTCTTTATATATTTATTTGTTCATCTGTGAGTTTCACCACTGAGATATGAGAAGCCTTCTAGCTTTGAGTGTCTTTTTTGAAAAGATGTTAAAATGCAGTTAGAATAGAAATTAATAATCCTTTCAGGCAGAACAAGAAGCACTTTATATGTCAGGAGACAGAACGCGATTGGTTGTGTGAAAATCCTCTGAATGAAGGCGGCTTTGTAGTAATACGTCTGACATTGTGTTGTATCACCTGCTCCTCTTTACTCCCTGAGCCATTTATCCTTGATGGCTCGCAAAGACGCGCTAATGATTACACAATAGCACTACAGTGGCTTTTGTGGCTTGTTCCTGTAATACAGTGGAAGTATTAATTTTAATAAATTATACTGCAGGAAATCACAGAATACAAAGGAGGGTACAAACCTTCAACACATTCAAATGATTTCTCTGCTCAAAACTGTATTTTGCTTATTGTTACTTAACTTGGATGTTTGACCTTCGCGGTGCAGAATGACGGATGTGACAGGAGAAGGCTGTTTTCACTTTCATCTTCTCTCAGCTCACCTTAAATCGAGTTTGAAGCGTCTACATACGAGCATGTTTGGAAGCCAGTTGGGGTTTAATGTACAACTTACAGCAGTTTGATGTGGAAACCTGAAGAGAACAAACGCTGAGAAGTGTCTGGTTGTTAAACTTGTGAAATGAAAATGTTCATGAAATCGAGATGTTTCACTGAGAGAGAAGGAGTAGATGTAGTTTGAAGATTTTGTTTATGAAGTTATTGAACATTTGTGTGTGAAAAAAAACATCTCAGACACAAATTATTATTAAAAGCAGAGTATTTTTCTATGTGAAAAATTGATTAGAGTGTTTATTCAGAGCTGTAATTATTCAGTTGGGTTTACTTCAAAGCCGGGTTTGTAGTGGAAAAATATTTTTCCTACTATGTTCACTTGGGAAGAAATATCAAGTGCGTCATAAACATGAAACTGAAACAGACTTTAGAAGAATTCAACATATTGTGAAAATAACTAAACACATAATAAAATATTTATTGTTGTTTTTTTCTTTTATCGCATCATCAAGTTATGCCAGGACAATAAAATGGTAAATTACACTTTGCTGTTTTATTTACGAGCACAAAATTATCTATTGCCTCATAAATTAGAGACGACTTGCCTGAAACGTCCTCGTTCTCGCTGCAGCTTCTGCAGATATTGAGGACAGGTGGCAATAACGGATGTGAAACTGCAAACCTGTTGTCATCCTGCAAACCTGGCCGAGGGCGAGAGCTGCTGGCGAGTCAAACAGCAAAGCTCATTTCTCACTCATCCTCTCCCGCTTTGAACCACAGCGGGCGATAACCTGCGAAAATGGCGGATCAATCTGTTTCTGAAGCGACTGGATCTCTCCTCGTTTCACCTCCTCGGCTGAGGATGGAGCTTCGCTTGTGCATTACCAACTTGATCACAAACGGCACAGAGCAAAGGAACGGCCGTCATTAGCAATTCTTTTTCATCACGGGCCACACCTCCTTTGGCATAGTCTGTGCTCTGACTTTGCAGTAATAAAGCAGCTCCTCTGTTACCAGAACAAACAAAATGCTTCATCAGACTCTGGTATTGTCGATTCCACCTTCTTTCACTGGACTGAGAGCAGGTCAAATAACTCAAAAGTCATTCATAATTCACAATGGCTGCTCCACCACACTGCTTCACCTCCACTTTTAAATCCATGTCTGTGTGATATCAGAGCACAAGGTCCTGCACTCCTCTCCTTTAACGGATAGCGTCTGTATATAGCATGAATCCATCTGGCTCCTCTGGTCCTCAGAGCTCCTGAGCTGCTTCACCGAAAGGGGGATTAAGTCTTCTTTTATTTATGTAGATGACCTGGTTCTCATGGCCCGTTCAGGAGAACAGAACCTGCTCCAGTCTGACTAATTGTAGTTTGATTTTACCAAGCTGAACAGTTACGTTATCCATGTTGTGGGACGCATTGTGGAAACAGCTCGATGTGCAGGAGCTCAGACTTGAGCCATTTTGATGTAGTGAGTTCAGTCTTTTTTGGTTTCAGGTTTTCATTCAACACCGCTGGACTATTCTCCCTCGATGCACTCAAACATATGGTCAAAGATAATCATATACAGCCCCCCAGCAAACCCACAGTTGCAGTTTTTTCAGAGCATTTTTGCAAACAGAAATGCTAACGGGAGATATCTTATATGGACCAGTACGAAAAGTGGCAAACAGGAAGAAAGACTCAAGAGCTTAGAGGCAATTTAGTAAGAAAATGACATCTTGTTGCAGTCAATCTCATTTGCAGGCAGCTCCAGAAAACAGGATAGTGCCAGGAAGCTATAGGAGCAATAGTTAATAGGGACCTAACGGGGAGAGAAGGAACAGGTGTGCAAGCAGGTGGCGGGATGTGAAGACTGTCAGGGTGGGAAAACAGAACAGGGGCGACAAGTGGGCAGGTGAGGAATAACTGAGTCCTGCGGGAGAAAGGAGACAAGATGCTTCCGAACGCTAATGTGCAAAGCTTCGTCTAAGCAAGCTGTCAGTGGACGAAGGGACATTAACCTCACTAACCTCACCTGTACTTCATCCTAAATTTGACATTTTCGGTTGCGGCGTCTATTATGTGCATTTGCGGCTATATTAAAAACATATTGTATGTGGAGCGGGACCTCCAGGAAACTCATCTCTGCAATAATATAATGTTATTTCCATGGCCTTAGCAGCTCACAGGAGGATTCATGATGAATAGCTTTTCCTTAAATATAAGAAACAAAGGCTCACATTGCTGCGCTGGTCCATGAATATATGTATAGCTGCACGGTTGATAAATAGTCTTTGATTACATTTCGTACTAGAATTAACTCTAGTGTAATTAGCACTTTCATTTCTGAGTTTTGGACAGAGTAAAGAAATTTCAGGCGACCAACACAACATGAGGTATTTATGAGATGATGCAGCCTCCTTTTTGTGCTTCTCCTGTCAGATCCAGTCTTGTTATATCAGATCTAATTTCCCAGAAATACAGTATATGAATTTTAAACTCACAGAAATGCATGCCTAAAAGCTTTGATCCCCCAGCTCGTTTTTCCTCTCCTCTGCAGGTAGCGCGGCATTAACCTTTTGCCAGTGTTTCTGAAATGAGGGCTGGGGCAGTGGGAGTCTGGTACCCTTACAGTACATCCCCGATCTCCAGCGTCCCTGCATCACTGTGTCAGGCAGGAACGAGGGCTCAGCCAAGGTGGTGGGCTTTGATCAAGAGGGCTCTCTCCTCAGGAGCACCTGATGGCAAACACACAAGTGCCAAAGGCTTCATGAGCACTGGAAGAAGTCAATCTAGTGTTAAAGAGGAGTGATCTCAAATAAAGGCCTGCCGCTCGTGTACTTGGACTTTAAACTTTGAGAACTCAAACATTTAGAGTACATTGTATAATCTCTTTTTAAGCCAGCGCAAAGCTTTGAAAAATAAATGCTTATATTCTTGTCGAGACTCATTTCCCCTCGCATTACAGATGGTTTAATTAAGTAAAGGAAATTAAGCTCTATCAGACTGAATCTAGGCTATGGGCTTCTAACTACAGCAGCAGGCCTGTGCGTGTCATGCCTTCATGATTTCAAGCATCGGGCTTCTTCCTTGGTTGCTCAACGTGACGTATGCAATTGGCCGTTTTCTCTCTATCTATGCTACAATTCCACGCTCTTATACTATTAAACCTACTTACACTGATTTTACTTTTTCTGTCCTGAGACCAAAACTCTATTTGCTGATATCAAGTCAATAACCAGTGCTCGCATTTTTTCCTCAACACTTCCTCACTACTTGAAACTCATGGGGATTGTTTTTATGCAACACTGTAAAAAATAACTTCTTATTGTAGATGCAAACAGAGACTTTCCCATGACAGCATTTCTTTTGTGCTCTTGCATATTTTAATCAAAGTCATCTACTATCAGAGACTGTCCTCCCAAGAGGAATGATGGCGTCAGTCGTTTCAGCGAGTGCCGTATTTTTATGCTCGGGTGACAAACCCTCTTTTGGCCTTAGTAATTATCTATATTATATTATAGTCCATGGAGCGACAAAGTCTGTATAAGGAGCTGGTCAAAGTGAATGGATGGCCATGATTGTTCCAGAACATTTACCATGTGTTTATTATTGTCAGTAAGGAAATGACGCTCTAAGCATAGCAAGTGAGTAGTTTTAACCCAAACCACAATGTTTCCCCAAACCTAACCAATTCCTCTGAATCTAACCAAACCTTAAGCAGAGCGTCGTCACATCATTAAAGTGATTTACTTTTCACATCAGAAAACTCCTCCATGCGTCGTTCTCGAGGGCACGAACCATCGTCCTATTTAGTCGTTTAATTCTGAAGACTTTTGATCTCGACACTTTATGAGATCGTGTCGTTATGATGCATCAATCTCAGCTGGATTTTGTTTTACTCATCCTGACAAACCAGATGCATCACTTTCAGCTTGTCTAATACATCTAAGACTTGTGGTTTGTGCTTTAATCAGCTTTTTTTTTAACCTCAGCTTGCCGTTTTTGTGTTGTAGTCATTTTCCTGCACAACCCAAATTGTTGCATCAACCCATTCCTTGTACACACAGGGGAGAGATAGTAAGAACAAAACACTGACTTCTTCTTGCTGAGAGCTGTGCAAACGTCTCGTGGCTGCATTGCAGTGTGCTGCTGGAGAAACCGATACCTAACAGCCTTATTTAAGGAATCTCTAGGTAAATGTGTCTTCATGATTCTGCACGTGCTGGACGAAGCGACGCCTGCTGCAAAATACTCAGCAAGAGCGAAAGCAAAGTCACTGCAGTGTGACTGTCTCAGTAGTTTCATATTTACCGGCCACAGGAGACCATATGCTATTTAATGAAAAGGAGCATGGTTCAGATTTAGGATGAGTGTCCCATTGCTGGGTAATTGCCTCTGAAACCCTGATGAATCACCGCAGAATTAAACGCAGCTATAAAACCTCATTCGGAATGGAACTGAAGGAAAAGTGGGATCATAACTATGTCAGGGGTGGATGACAGCATGCTAATATTTCATCTGAGATAAAAAGAGAATGATGAAATTATGAATCTAGCTCATCAGCCATCTGCTCTCTCTTATTTCATTGTGGGGCCCGTGTTACTGTGTGACACACATTAGAAAGCTGACGGTTAGCGAGTGCGAGAGCTCAGTGTAACCTTTGGGGAAAGGCTAAGAATAAACACTTCAATAAAGCGTTTTTGATGGCTGGTAGCTGCTGCAACCTGGACATTCAGACGGTGCAGGAAGTGTGGAGCAACACAGACCAGCGTGGAAAGGTCACTCGTCCCAAACATATGGGTAATTGGGCCTAAAATACCACCTGGCATGTTTTCTTTCCACAAGGTGTAGTGAATTCTGTGAACCTTTGCAGACATCCTATTATGTCTCGTACCATATAGAGAGGCAATTATGTTCTGTCGATCCACATAACAACAGTTTAGGTTCAGCAGATATTTTCAGCGCTGATAAGTTGTCAGCTCAAGGAAAACACTTGTATAATTTTAGATTGTGAAGCTTTAAGAGTCAGGAGGAAAAAGCTAATTATTTCTTCTCACTAAAATACTAAGTAGACTTTTTTTTCTTTTCTGTGTTCCTTTGTAAATGGATCACTGTTAAATGTAATATGCACAATAACATCCATATATATATAAATACTTATGATCTGTTGAACCACATAATAGTTTAGGTTTAGTTTGCTGATTTGGTTTTCAGCTCTTTCATATTCTGGATTGTTATTCTTTAAAGTACATATAAAGTTTAATAGTCAGTAGGAAAAAGCAAAATTACTCCAGTATTTCTTCTTAGTAAAAGATAAAGTAGACATGAAATCACTCACCAGTAGTTCTTTTATATTATATATTTTTCTTTTCTACTGTGTTCACCATTAAATTCACATGCATTATAACATTTATAACAGATTGTCATGACAAACTGTTTTATCATTCCATATTTACAAACCTCCACAACATTAAAATCCACTGGGTCTCTCAAACTTAAAAGACGCACACTCATAGCAGGAGACGCAGCCCACGAAATGTCATCAGGTAGAGAAGAAGAAATTAAACGCTCAGGGCTCATTTCATGATCGAACGCCTCTGACAGATGGCTTTGTGTTCCGTGTTTGTCATCGCGCCGACTGTGGTCAACTCGGAGGAAAACTTTCCGTTGCTTTCAGCACATTTACCTCGGAGTCACGACGTCGGTGGGAGGTTCCTATGTTTCGCGGAGTGAATGATTTCCTTTTGTCACAGGAGAGCGCCATCGATATGTGAGTCACGGCGGTCTGTTGTGCTAAGAACAGCCGTGGCCTCGGAAGTGTGGATGGAAGAGAGGGTTTTTCTCTCTCACCTTTTCTTGTGTGCTCTGTTTTTATGTTGTTGAAACATTTGATTATTGGACTGAACTTGCTTTACAGGGAATGTTGTGTTATAGCCATTTTTTCATGCTCTCGGTCAAAAAATGACAGTTAAGCTTGTTTGACGACTGACATCTCCTGTCTTATAATAAAGACATACAATAAGTGTGATTAAGTATATTGTTAAAATAAGTTTTGTTTAGGCTGCATTGCATGTATGTTCTTTATGGATGATAAATTACATAAGCAAAAAACTGCCTGACAACATCTGATATTAGTTCGCTTTTGCTTTTCTTTTCTCATCTCAGCAGCTGAATTCCCAAAGCATAAAGTATGAGTTTCTTACCTTTGGCTAAATTATCGTCTTTGAATCCTCATTTACAACAAAGCTTTCCAGTTTCATTACTTTTTGATGTTGTTCGCTCGTGCGGAGGTGGGAAATTGCTGTTCACTCAGAAATGCCAACGCCGAGGGGAGTTGTCAAGCTCTGATCCGCGTTAAGGGCATACATCGATCTGACCTACGCATGAAAGTCCCCCCGGACCAACCACACGCAACCCCGCTTCCCACTGCCTGCTGATGGGTGTGGGAGACCACGAGGCGCCCTCTCCGGCTCCTCTCTCCGTTTTTCCTCCTCCTGCACTTTTTGTCTTGCTTTTGCGAGGATGAGTAAGGGCTCTGTCCTGGAGGCATTTCACTCCCAGCCCTCGACACCTCTCCGCCGCTTCTCTCGAGCTGTTCTTTTTTTAAAAACTCAGGAGTCAAAGTTCTCAGCTCTCCTCTCAAGGCAGGTTTGCACTTTGTCTTAATTTGAGCGGTGTTGTTTTCATCCTGCCGTTTGAGGAACCGCAGAGAGCAAAGAGCAGCTTTGTAGATTTCTGTCTTCTCCACCTACACCCGACAACAACTAATTCTCCTTGTTTGAAGTCTTGTTTGGTGGTTACAGTCGTTACAGGAACTTTCGGAGAGAGACGGAGGTTGAAGTGCGATTGGGTAACTTCTCAAAGCTCGCTGTCAGCAGCCTCGTGCAAATGGAAAACTGGGGAATTGAAATAGTTGCTCGGTCACTTCTGTACATGAATAGTGGATTCTCAATTTTATTTATGTTCATTAATATTCCGGCTCTATCAGTGGTCCCGTGGCATTTAAAACATGCTGAATGAGAGTTTAATTATGTTTCTCATCATAAAATTGGACAGGATAAGGCCTGTAAAACTAAGTCTCTGTGAACTCGAGCAATAGATAAAGCGAGAGAAATCATAGTAACTGCACCACGGGCTCTGAACAGATCATAAATTCACTATTCCCATTAGACTCATAGGTGGGTTCCCAAAGATGGTGAGTTTAATTTTACTTTTTTTGCTTTAAAAAATTACATCTGCAAAACCAGCATTTGTTTCACATTTTCTAAAACTAAAAACTGCACATAATCTGCCAATTATAAGTATTGATCATCAATAAAATCCCATTGATAACATGATTAGAACTTATTTTAACTGACAAAGCAGGAAATGAAGGTTGTGCAGAATAAATCCACCGTGGTTTTCTTCCAGTTCTGTTTCGCTCGCTGCCTGAGGAGCAGGTGTTACAGGTGAGCGGCTCCTCGCGCTGCTTCGGTCTCCGGAGACGACTCTCTTTGAGCAGCGCGTCGGTTTTGTGTACGATATCTATATTCTTGTGTGTGAGTAGAGGATGCAGGGCCGGCGAGGTCTGGCATTGGAAGGCTTATGAGTAGCCAAAAGTGGTAAAATCCCCATTGAGTTGTCTGTTTCTACAAGTTACAGATTCTATCCTGAGGTTCTCTCTTGACCGTGAACACAAATCAGGCTTTTCTATGTCGACTCTAAATCACAGATATTGGCCGAATATTCAGCTGTTTTGTCATGATTCACCATTATTACTGATGTTTTTCCTCAATATCTCTTATCTATAATTATGAGAATTCATAAAGCCCAGTTTCAGTAGACCTGCAGACAAGCAGCTTGACACTGAACTCCTATAAGTTTTTCCCAATAAGACTCATGTTTTAGTGTCTTTTACCATCATTTGTGATGTGAAAACACAGTCAGAGAAATAAAAAGTGGTCAATATTCAAGGTGTGCAACAGCAGACATCGAACAACCTGCAACTGCTATTTGATTTCAATATGATGGAAGAAAGACCTTTAAGTTTTAAAATGGCATGTTGTTGAACATTAAACATTCAGACAAGCCTCCTGTATAATTAAGGGGGGTTAACTTTTCGTCATGAAGTGACTTTGTCTTGCAGCTTTGGATTTACATGTCCACAGATGAGAAAGGAGCCAGAGCTGAATTAGTCTGAAAACCTGTAAACCACATTCTTCCATTATGCAACTTTGCAGCACATTTTAAATCCTCATAATGACATTGTTTGTGTGTAAGAATTTCCATGGCTGGATAATAATTAGCTTAACGACCAGTTGGATCCTTTTCCTTCCTCACAGTGAGATATAATGAGGCGAGTTGTTTTTAGCAGCATCGTTCCATTTTTTAACTTTTCATTGTAGGAACAGTTTGAGCTGAAGGAGGGAAAAAAAAAATGTGACTGTGATGCAGGAGACACCAGCTGAGATGCATTTGTTAGTTTGACAATCAGGAAACGCTTGTTTCCATGTGACGGACAAGGGACCAGGTCAACCTTTTTAAAGGAGACGCTGTGACATATTCACGTTCTGATTGAGATTGTCACTCAGCCACAGAGACGGAGATGAGACTAAATGTTACACCTGCTGCAAATGAGAACAGCTTACATCAGTAATGTCCTGTTTTCTTCCTTGTTGGATAGAAGTTCGTGTTCAAGTGTGACAGAGAAAATATGGATTCGCCTGATGTTGCACGTGATTCAGCAGCTCCTTCCTCAGAACCTCAGATGAAGCCTGGATGACAATCAGATCCTTAACTGCCGGTATCCTGTTATTCTGCTTTTCTGTTAGATGAATTTGAATATGCAGTAATTACAGTATATCAGAAAAAAAGGGGAAACTCCCAAGTTTTAAAATGGAAATGAAAATCCAATAACCCCGTTGTGCAACCATTAGTTCTGCTCCAAAAAACCTCTCGGAGTTAATTTAAGTGATTAATTACGACAACAAGAAAGTGTTCAGCCTCGGAAAACAGTAGCCTGCAGTAATTATTTTGCACTCAGTCAACAAAAGCTCAGTCGGTCAAACTCAAATCTGCTCATGTTTACTGGTTACACAGCGGACGTCGCGCCGAAATCGCCACCTCTGTGTGGCTTCTCGGTCAAGCCAGAACAACCTTCATGTTTAAACCGAAGTGCTGATCATAGCAGACGCACTTTATGATGAGGAAATACTGCTTTCATTTCATATTTCAGTAATCTCGTCCGCATTAGTCTCGAGTGTTCCCAATAAAACGCAGACCGTGGATTTCTGCTGACAGGAAATGAAATGCCAACAAGAACATCCCATCTTTAAGTCGTCTGATCTTCAACCCATTGAATCTCATTTCGCTCCAACACGCCACATCTGCTACGCTGTTAAACTTTAAATGTGCTTGTAATAACGTCTTCATTCTCTTAATATCTTTATTCTCAGACGTGTCCCTCTTGTGTTGCTGTGCATATTCTCTTACTCCGTCTCGTGTGTTTAGTGTCGGAGCTGTCAGAAAACTTTAAAAAACAGATTTTAATACTGCAAATACTCAACTTAATCCAAAAGACAACAAAAGTGAAAGTTCAAGCGGTTAAAAGCTGTCAGCCCCGTCTTAAACGCCGAGTCCAATGTCCTGTTTTGTAGTTACAGATTACATTAACTCTCTTTGCCCTTAACGCTTGGCGATCGACCGACAGAGTCAACATCACAAACTTTATATCACTTTATTTATGGAGATGCGGTTTCGCTGTTGTGCAAAGGCCTCCTTCCGAGTTTTGTCTCGTTGCCTGTCGGGGTGTCACGGCCTTCAACCATCATGACCACCCACTCCTCCGTCTACTCGTCTGACCCTGATGCACCAACACGGAACCTACTTTTAGATAAATTCACTCGCCCACGTAGGTCACACCTTTGAACCGATGCACATGTTAACTCAACGGCAATTTGACTTCAGCATTTTAAACGTTGCAAAGCTTTATGAGTCGATTTATTTATTTTGGCTCAGAGTTGAACTAAGTCTGCAATTTAAAACTACTTTGGGTAACTTTTTTGAAACTAATGAAATATAAGTTTGTCTTATTTTAAAGCGGCTCAGCTTCCAGAGTTGTTTAGTAGAGCTGCATGAGTCGATTATTCGACTGGAAGAAAATCAATCACCAAGCTATTAGTCAGTCAATTTTCAAGCAAAAATGTCAAACAGTTGTTGCTTCCAGCTTCTTAAATGTAAGAATTTGTTGCCTTCATCATGTATGATTGTAAACGAAGGTTTTATGCTGTTGGTTGGACAAAAGAAGCAATTTGAAGACGTCACTTTTGGCTTTGGGAAATTATGATGAACATTTTTTACAATTTTTCCGACATCGTCATCCATAGAACCGTGACTTTTCATGGCCTCGAGATGAAGCTACATCTGTGACCTTTTGTGATTTTTGAAAACTTAATCAACATGTTTACATATGCTCCTGCAAAAAAGACAGGATTTGCTTCACTGCTTCTTCTTTCTGTCCAGGAAAAAAAGATTTAAATGGTTGGTAAACTTCAGTAAACAAACAGCAGCGTGATAAGCAGCGCAATTAAGGAGGAATAAATATTAGCTCTGCCTGAGTTCAGTGAAATGACCCCGAGGAGCTGGAAGGCAACAGATCTGCTGCAGAGTTTTAAAGTTTTAATGGAAAGGTAAAAACTCATGTTCATAAGTTTAAGATATTCAGTCAGCTATGTGAAAGATTGTCGTGTTGTTAGTGGATAAAAACACTGCGCACATAAATTATTCAGACTTGCTGAACCTCAGCGAGTTCATCCTACCTGGTGCATGAAGGAGTGATTCACACTTTCACACCCACAACCTTTGAGTGCACTTAACTCCATCGGAGAGTTAAAATCTTTTCTACAGCTTGAGTAACGGAGAGAAATGACCGACAACAGGCCGGCTGTAAATCCGAGTTATCCGAGTTTAAAGTTTTGCTATTTTCACCACAACTTTCCGAGGAACACCGTTAACATGTTGAGAGACAGCAAACAAGGGTTTATGGGTAGAAACCTCTTTGTGACTCTTTGGCTCCGGTAGAGAGAAAAAAATAGAGGAAATCAGGCACTTTTCTGAAGCTAAAGTGGAACGAAGCGTTATCACATTAATGGAGTTTGAGTCACATCTAAAGTTTAAGAGAGATGTTAGATATCAAAGCGTTTGCGGGGAAAGCGGTGGAAAGGAAAGTCGGTCCTGTAAGAGAGGAATTAGAGCTCAGGTGTTTGAGCTTTTATACAAAGTTTCTTGGTAATTGGAGTGTCAGCGCAGAAAGAAAACACATGAAACACACATTGGAGTCAGTCTCTCACATCCTTCTGTAAAAAGAAGGAGGCAGAGCTTCAAAAGGTAATTACATTTCGGTATCAAAGAACAGGCAGCGGTTGGAGCTTAAGGCCCAAAAAATACTGTACGGTCCAGCCAGTTCCTCATTACTTCAGAAGGTGCGAGGGTTCGTCTTCATTCTGTGTGTGCGTGTCTGTCTTTGTGCAGGTTGTGTGTCGCCGTGTTTACCGAGGCAGAGCTGTATATTTGTGTTTGCATATTGTTCGCCGGCTTGTCTTCGGCAGGAGCCTTTACACTTCAGAGAACAAAGGCGGTGTTTACAATTACGCTGGATTTCATTTGGTTGATGCATTGTCATGGCTGCACACTTGGACAGGTGTTGTTAGTTATAAAATGCACGTGTTGGCTCCCGCGTCTTTTTCTCCGAGCTGGTGATGGCGGCGGCGGCGGCGGCGGGGTAGAGGGGAGGATGAGGGGATTCTTGGGGGGGTTTACTGGCCTGGGGGACGACTGTAGCTCTCTGTGTTTTTTATTCATTACACTGTAGAAAAAAAACATCACTACTGCGTCCTCTGGGGAGTGTTTTGTTCCGGGCTATTACGGCCTTTGCTGCATGTCTGGCACGCTTGTTTGAATAGTAAGGCACTGAGAGAAAACTGTGTGTCTTGGTGATTCAGAGAAATAAGGTGATGGATATCAAATGAAAATGATGACAGTGTCGACAGCGACGATATTGATGATTGACAGCGGCGATAATGATTAAAGATGTTGACGACACCGATGGCTGAAGATGATGGAGGTTGACAGAGGTCACCTGACCGTACGAACAATAAATCGAAAGCCTCGTCGCTCCGGAGATAAAGACAAAGACTTCAAAACTAGATCATAATTGCGTCCTTCTATATTTGACCACTCGTGTATCGAGGCCCAATAACCTTCATTGGCAGGAGCGCCGTTTGAGCGGTGTCGGGGGTAATCAAGCGTTCTATTTTCCCACTCTCATCAGTTACCAAAAGTGGGCCGCCATCTCCCTGACTGGACCTCGCACACACACACACACACACACACACACACACACACACACACTGCAGCCTATACAATTATCACACTTGCATTACATCTGGTCACGTCTGCCGTCAGTGGTAGTTGAGATGGAAAGTAAAGTTAATGACAACCCTCAGAGACGGAGCGATTATGAAGAATGTGGTCGTCAGAAGGTTATTACTTCTTATTTCTATATAGAAAAGACTGTGCTTAAATCATAACCATAGTGCAGTTTTTTTTAGCAAATTATAAAAATATAAGGATCAATTTTTGCTTTGATATAGAAATAAAGCAAACACAAGAGAACGTTTTGGACAAAATGAGTTGCGCTATTATAAAATTTAAAAGACAAATCTGGGTTAAAATGAGGCCCAGTTTAGTTGCATGTTCAGCGCCCTGCAGACCACAGCACTTCTGGTTTTGCAGAGCTGAATGTTGAGGCTTAAAAGAGCCACACAAGAGAACGAAGTCAGCCGGTGACAGCAGCAGAGGGAGCAGACTAAAGAATCCTCCAGACGTGTCACTCCGGTCTCAGCTATCTTCTCTTTCCCATCTGCTCTGTTCCCTCGCTTTTCTTTTCATTGTCCCCAACAAAGAATGAAACTGCTCCCCACATTCCTCCAGGCTTCGTATGCCTTTCTTGTGAAAAGGAACGTGTTCAATAATTAAATAAATAAAAGCCGCCTTAATGTTTTATGAATGGTGCGCTCGCCTCGACTTAGTGCGGAGGAGCTCTCGCTGGAAGACCCTTGTTGAGATGAGAATGCTGGTTTACTTGTCAGGTGAACTGATTAATAACATGAGATGAAACTACAGGAAGTGTCTAATATGCAGTTAACATGTTTTTGTTCCATCGTGCATCTTCATGCATATGTCAGGTTTGTTTTACTGTGTGTTCTCTCATGAAAATATTCTTTGCTTTGTTTGCCTTGTGATATTATTTCTCATGCCCTCAATGTTTCCAACATACCGCCGCAGCCTTTCAGTCTATTGAGTCAGCCGTGAATCTCCAGTATTTCAGAATCACATCGCTTGCCAATTCCTATCTATCAGCCGTTGCATCCTGACCTTGGGAAGGTGCAAAGAATCACTACTCAATCAATGCTATTAATTAATCACGTTTCCTGCCGGAGTGCTACAGAGGCGCAGCAGCTCGGTGCTGTGCAAACACACTTAACTCCTCATGCGAGCCGCTGGGTAACCGAGGTCTCGAGCTCAAAGTTGGAGATATGGCCTGTAGCACTTCAAGCAGCCAGTCATTAATGTGTCCCTGTCTGTCGGTGCACTCTCCCCTCACTCCTGTTGGTCTGCCACTTCTTTCTGATGAGGAAATATTGAGTGGAGAGAGTCACAAACCTCAGGGTTGTGTCTCAGCAGCCTGCTGATGTGCTTGAACTGTGAAAACGAGGAAGGAGGAGGAGGAGGAGGAGGAGGAGGTGTTGTGGTAAAGGTGGGAAAGGAGGCATTGAGTTCTCATGCAGGTGGAATTGTTTTCTATCTGCTGAACTGGAAAACATTTCAGAGAAGATGTGTGGGAGGTTTTGTAGAGGAATGCCAAAACCACTGTGCTGAATAGTAAAGCTTCAAAATGCAGCAGTGAGATGCCTTTGTTGAAATGTGCATTACACACGGTGATATTATAATCAATATGAGCTAACGGCTTGTGTGCATCGCTGCTGCTGCAACTAGTGACTGTGATCATTCAATTAATCATTAGAAAAAGATTAAATGGTTAAAAAAAAAAAAAGGCCAAACACAAGTTCTTAACCCCAAGGTGAGGTCTTCAACCCGCTTGCGTTGTCTCACCCAACAATCCAAAATCAAACATATTCAATTCACACTGATGGAAAACAGAGAAAAGCAGCACAACTTCAAACAACAACAAAAAAATCTTGGCAAATTAATTAATATTGTTCACTGTTATTTTCTCTCTTATTTGTCAATCTAGCTTGTGTTTTTCTCACCTTCCAGGGAATTAAATCAGCAAACAGGAAGTGATATATCAGACACTCTGTCTTCTGATTTCCTGTTCTTAATTACAGATTTTTTTTTAGAGATATTTGCAGTTCATAGTTTGATTTCTTCCTAAACTCTCAGTGTTCAAACAGCTGAATCACATAAAATTACTGTATTTCCACAGACTCGATTATTCTCCCAGGCCACAGAGTGAATCGTTAAAATCACTCTTGTGTTCATTATTAGGTTTCATATAACATGTGATCACTAAAAATAGTTTATCGGCTGTGATCAATGTTTTTATAGCAGTGTATTAAATGACAATGTGGGACAAAGAGGTCGCTCGTAGTGAGAATCATCACCATATTCTGCAGCTTTATGGACTTTCATTCATCAGGTGACACAAACATGACTCCAAATGATAATGTTGCTCCATAACTGCTGGATGAGTAAGTTCATCATATCAACGTAAAAGGTGACATCAGTGTTCACGACTTGTTTCCGCTGCCCCCAAGTGGCCAAAAAAATCAGCTATTGCAGGTTTTAGTGTAACAACAACCACCTGACAAAACATGGGAGAAGGCTTAAATGAGGCAGAGAGCTTCTTTGAGACACATCCCATCACTGAGTTTTTATGAGCAATGAAAATGCAATGAAATGTCCTTGCACAAGATGAACGAGCACATGAAAGTTTGACATCATCGATCAAAGGTGTCGTGGACGTGATTCACAGATCATTGCGAGAGAAAGAAAGAAACAGAGAATAGTGACAGAAGAGAGTTTAAACATAGTCAAGTCATGTAGCGCTAACTGGCTTGAAAATAAAAAAGTTCTGCGCACAGACGTGGTCTCACTTCAGCAGGTACCTGTCACTTGTGTTCTCAGGTGTGTTTCACTCCAGAGTTCAGAGACACTCGATTTGTGCTGTGTTGTCGAGGAGCTTTGATAGTGAGGCTCGTATAAAACATACAGTAACTTGCAGCTCTATACTGACTGTTTGCTCCTGATGTCTTTTTTTCTTCTTCGTCACTTTCACCTGACTTTTTTAACTCGCTGTCTCGCTTCAGTTTTTCCTTTCTTTTATGCTTCTCTCTCATTTTGGGAACATTCGTGCTTTTATGTTCCGTTTGTCTCTTCAAACTGTTTTGGGTAATGCAGCATATCTGTGGTAATTATAGCACCTTTCCAAAGAGCAAGGATTAAGGTGACTTCATACAGATCAAAAGATGAGACAAAGTCTTAAAACTGGGTTGCAGAAAATGTATTTTTCCCTTGGTGGTGGATGTCAGGGAGGAAGAGAAGCACTTGTTTCTGATGTGCAGTCATGACTTTAGTGTGGTGCTATCTACAGTAAGTGAGGTGTTACAGCTCGAAATGTTGCCAGAAGTAATTAGCCTCCATCATTGAATTCTCTGCCATGTGTGACATGCGGTGAACAGTGGATATTTTAAAAAGTAAATAAAGGTCACGAGCCTTTAACAGAACTAATTTCTTCAGGCACGTTGGACCGTGTGTTGTACAAAGCGTGATAAATTGTGGGTTGCAACCTGAAGGTCCTGCAATTCTGCAAGGTTTCATGTAAACAATTACTGCATTCAATTATTGAGTCAGCGCATGTAATAACCTCTGCTGCCGGCCCATACAAGCACTTGCACAATTCTTCAAGCTTTATGTGGTTAATATAAGTGTATCCGGAATGAAAACAGCCGACCACCAGGCCGCCTCGGTAAACTGCAGCGGCTGCCCTTGGAGAGAGTCACCTCCAGCGAGCCGCCGCGGCCGCATTGTACTTTCCAGCGTTATTTGTATAAACAGCTATTGATCCTACGGGGAGGACTGGCACGAGTCAGCAACTTTATCAACAGCTGAAAAGAAATGAAATTACATTTTTTGATGGATGCTCCTGTCAGGCAAAAAGAAAAACAAATGCCTACAGCGTCAGGGGTTGCAGTCCTTGCCAAACAATGATTGTGTAGTTAAACCAGGCTGTACTGTAAGTTAATGTAATAGCCTTTAGATCCAACACAGTTCTGATAATTTATTTATATGAATAGAGCACCCTTGACACTCTTGGAGGTTACTAATTTGTCTCTTTTTGGCTGTTGCACCTTCACATTCCTTTAATGCTCGCCTTGTTAACTCTAGCCCTGGTGATCGAAATGTAATTCCCCTGAGCGGAGTAGGCTTGAGCAGCAGCCCTTAGACTGAGAGTGCTAATGAGATCCCAGCGAGCTCTTTCATAATGAAACATCTTTGAGGCCAATTGTCCATCACTAATAATCATATGGTAATAACCGCTGCAAAAAAAGCGGCACCGATGAACAGAGTTACAATCGTTTGCTCTTTTACTCTTCAAAAGATGGTGAAAGAAAAAAGGAGGCGACGAAAGTTAAAATGGCGGAAGACGACAATAACGAAGAATGGAGGAGTGAGTGGGAAAAGTTTTATGAGGAGGAAAATAAGGAGGTGGAACGTGATGAGGCCAGAGGAGAAATGGAAGAAAGAAAGCAGCCGCAGAACGAGAGGTGATAATCCCACGCGCTGGATTAATAATGAAAAAGTGCAAATAATAACTATAAATTTTAGCATGAATAAGTGATCAATTAAATCAATTGCTGGTGCATGTGTGTGTGTTCAAGTTGAGGAGGGGGGTGGGGTGCCGACAGTGTTAAAGCTAATGTTGGTTTAATGTAGTTGCTAACAAATGGGCCATTCATCATAATGCGCCGTCCTCATTTACAACTGGTGCAGATTGGGAGGACTGCATTAGCGCCACCACTGGGACCGGCAAGCCGAGGAACGTAATGGAATCTAAATTGATGCCATCCAAAATCACAGTGTGTGCAAGCAATAATTAGGGATTCAGAGGGAGACAGAGAGACATTTTGCATGTCATTACAGGCTTGTTCGGTTGAAGTAACAAATAAAGTTTTTGAAAAATGCTCGAGCTCCA
The DNA here is from genome assembly GCA_025331565.1 of Holacanthus passer. Lineage (NCBI taxonomy): Eukaryota > Metazoa > Chordata > Actinopteri > Pomacanthidae > Holacanthus > Holacanthus passer. Next base: position 3,483,061 of record JAFREQ010000046.1, on the reverse strand, counting down.
CACTGTCGGTGCAGCAATTTTTCTTACTGTGTCAAACCCTCGCAAAGAAATTTTTGTCTTCAAAGGCCGATCAAAGTCATAGAAGCATTGCATCACTTGAGCCACTCTGAAAGAGTAATGAATATGCAGCCACAGCCTGAATATCATTAAGTTTTGAAAAATTAAAAATATCAAGGGCAAGAACCTCCAAGGTGTTGTACAATTCCATCTCTGGTTACAAGGACGAGCCGCGGTTGTGAACAGACGGTGCATCACTCTGATGTCGTCCATGACATTTTATTTTTCTGTTCCTCTTTCATCAGGGTTGAAATTACACAGGGAATAAATGGAAAAACCTTCACAAAAAGCCTTATTTTCTCAATGACTTCTGTTCTGATCTTAACACAGTCGAGCTGAAACAGTAAAAATGAATCCCTCAGAGGAATGCATTGGAAATTGGCACATTAGTGGTATAATTACAGCTCAGTGGAGAAGCCCAACACTCTGAGTTTCCTGAAAAACCATTATCTGCGCAGTGTCAGGGAGCGAGGGCCGGTCCACCCGGGGAGCACTGACGGGTCAATAAGAGAAAGAAGAGACGAGCCAGGACAAACAAAGTGGCACAGTTCTGCCCGGCTTGGCACGGCTCGGCCTTACGAGCACACGCAAACATACACGTATACTTATGGACAAATAAACATACAAATGCTGGACCACTGGGCCGTGACAGGTTTTCCGCTGCTGAGACTGAAAACAGAAAACAGAGATGGCTCATTGCCCAGCAAAACACAGCTTCTCTATGAAACTCAAAATGTTATACAGTGAAATACATATTTTATAAGAGATCAGATAAATTCAGTCTGTAGTGAGTTATGTTAAAGTGCAACCACACATTAATCATAATGCACACGTGTTATACAGTGTCGTGTCTGCACAGCTGAATTTTTAATATTTTCAGTTTTGACAAAACAAGACAACTGTGCTTCATCTCTGCTGCAAAACCTGCTTTCAAATAAATTTGTCCAACAGCAAAATTGGGACAATGCAATGATTCATCACATCAAAACAACAAAATGCTTAATGATGCATTTAGTATCACAGCCTTTTTTATCAAAGACATAAATGAGCATTGCATGAACAAAATATGTTCAGTTTGCACAATATAAAAGTAAATGTTTATTGATGACTACAGTAGACCAGCGCTCATTTAACCAGGCTGAAGAAACACCAGAATTGCATTTAACTTTCAACCTGGTATAAATGAGCACATTAAATAATCCCAACCTGAGCAAGACATTGATTTTGCCATTGCTTTATTTATGCTACAGTGTTTACATCTGCACTCTCCTGCTTTCTAATTCACCTTTATCAATACAGATCCGCCTATGATCAGAATTCCCCAATGTATCAGCTCCTGCTTCTGACTAGTAGCTTAATTGAGGCGTCCTCGACCAGGGGTGTCAATTATACAGATATTTTTTACCTGCTTTAAATAAAACAAAATGAAATATGAATTATGCAACCAATGCTTTGTCTGAACACAGCTGCATTGATCTGTTTTGTCTGTAAAAGTTCAACTTTGCTTCCCTTTTGACAGACATAAAGTTCAACCCAACTGTGTTTTTCAGGACTGATGTATCCATCAGGGTTTGCAGTGTCTGAGCTTCATTAGGGGAGAAAATAATTATGAATGGGTTGCAAATACAAAGATACAAAGGCAAAAAGCTTTGGAGAGCATCGGTGATAGATTGGATGGAATGGATTAAGAAAATGGAGAAGCATGCCAAAATATAATGGAAGCTCCTCCTGTCAGTTATATGTACCATCGTTTGTGTGTGTGAAACAAATGTGTCATGCACAAATTACGGTGGCAGGAGATATACCCTCTATTAAATTCTGTGCATGCAACACATTTTAATTATTTTTACATTTATCTGTTTCTGCACCATTTGCAAATAGAAATGTGTTCACAAAAAAAAATAAATGACAGCCTTTCAGACTGATAGTGACCCATCAAGGCCACGATGCATGTTGACCAGCAAAGCATTGATTATGTGAGCGAGACAAACTGCTGCTCTACTCATTAAATGAGCAGTAAACATTATCACCTGGTAGCAGCTCCGTCTGACCTTGAACCATGTGTGTTTTACCTCACTGTCTCCGGGCAAGGGCATTCACCACATCATTAAAATCCAGGGCTCTGACCAGATCTGATTCAGTTGCCATCAGTGGCGCGGAGCTGGAAGCCCTCGGGGTCATATTTCTTCAGTTCATTCTTTATATGTGGTTTAAAAAAAAATGCTCCCCTGGTCGTCACGTTTTGTGACCGGCTTAACACGTACCGCAGGCCTCGGGCAATGTGGATTTTTGAACCTGGATTAATCAATATGTTTGATGATAACGTTAAATCAAACGACTGTTTAATGTGGAACGGTTGCTCACTGTGCCAGAGCTGCAGAGGAGAACATCTGATTCTGCAGCTTTATGGAGCTTTTTCGCTTCTTCAGCTCATTGTTTTGGTTTTATTTGTTTGCACATTTGCTCTGGTTCAGTTACTCTTATCAACCTTATTATAAATTAATAAAGCCACTCTTCATTACTCTTCTAGCATCAGATACATAAAGAGGCTGGTGGAGACCAAAACAGGAGCATTTACAAGACTCTGACTGAGGCTAATATGACTCTGGTAATTCTGCATTGGATAGAACAACACGTAATATATCAGAACTATGTCTAGGTTTTGCTTTGTTTGCTCTTTTTGCCCCCTAGTGGCTGCAACAAGCATTACATTTAGAGGATTGTAAAAATGAGTAGTGCTCAATTGAAGTGTGACTTGTTCCGTAGGCCACTCGATTCGCTCTATGTTTCATTAAGCCTGTAAAGCTGGATGCATGTTGGGCTCGTCCCAGCTCCACACCCATATTCACCAGCAGCTGTGGATGAGGGTGCAGCACGAGGGCTGGTGGGAGCAGGTGGTGTCGAGTGCAAAGCGACAAGAGGGGGGAAAAAAGCTGTCAGGGGCACAGTTTCTTCTCGGAACAAGGATAGAGCCGTCATGGTTTTGTAGACAGGAGATGCTGTTTCCATATGCAAACACAAACCAGATGCTCCGACAGTCGTGTGACCTAGTTAGCATGTACGGCAGGACATGAAGAATATGTACATTATATTACTGAGTTTGCTTCACAGGATGTTTTTCCAGCTTCACACACTAACACCTGGTTTGCAAGTTTACAGGTTTCACTTCAACATTTCAAGGATTAGATATGATTTATGTACATAAAGGTGTAAAATAATGACGTACACAAAGGTGCTGCCTCATATTAGACACACATGTGAAACTGCAGCATTGACCCTCCACCAGGTCTTTAATCAAACAAAATACTAACTCAATGCACAGATTTCTTTCAGAGAACCACTGAACTTATTCAAGGATTGTTAACAGCTTTTTCATTGACTTCCATGACTTTGAAGGTTGGAATCTGCTATCGTGTATTTTGTTAGACGCCGCAATTTGCATAGATCTCTATCGCGAATGTGCATCTCATTGAAGGATGTTTATTTTGTCCCTTGCATATCTTTAAAGTGCAGCATTCAAGGATAAATCTGCTCCGTAATGCAGACGTGGTACAGTGGGTGCAGTTGATGTGACACGGGAAGACGAGCACAAACTTTAACAGGTGACAAAATTGTAACTTTAGAAGCAAATAGCAGAGAGATGATGTGAATATTTGAGGATTTGATGATTCTGTCTGCCTTTTTTAAAGCTAACATAGGGATTACATTTGCTTACATGGACGACATATCTGCTTCTAGCTATTAATCATGGGAATCAACGGGATCTTAATTTGGGTGTACGACGAAGCACTGACAAAATCAACCATCAACTAATGTCATTTAAAAGCCTTTAACGTTGCTTTTATCACAAACATCTGTCTCTGCATCATGTTTTCTACAAACTGTCTGTTCAGAAATACACTTTTTTCTACATGCAAACACAAATTTCACACTCGGGCACAGTTTATTACTCCTATATCTAGCCTGTATATTGTGTATATGAGTAGTTTATAAGCGTGGATAATTGCACTAAGAGCACACACACACACACACCCTTTATGCACAAAAGGCACGTACCCGCTCTGATGGTGGATTCTAAATGGATGTAAGCAAGCATCCTTAGCTGACCAGCTCATTATGATGTGATAATTGGCTTGGGACCATCAGACTGTGAGATGGCAGACTCCAACCTTGTTAGTTTGAATTGCACCTCCATTACACCAGTGTGTGTGTGTGTGTGTGTGTGTCTGTTTACACCAGTGCCTTTGTCTGTTCCAGCCAGTAAACTAACCAACCTCACAGAACATTACAATAATGATTCAATTCAATTACAAGTTGTTGTGGTAATATGTTCAATTACACACTATAGGATTCGCATAGATTTTCACATGTTGTTTTCCAGAAGAGGAAGATGTCAGATGGGCTTTAAACTTTCAAAGGACACTTGCTTTTAATGTAGTTCACTGGGAAATATTTGCATCCATATAATCCATATCTCCCCTCCTAGTCTGTCTTCTACACTCCCACTTCCTAAATATAAAACCAAAGGCCCTGTGGTCAACTCCTCTTTGCATACTCCACTGGTCTTGCATACCATTTGGAAGTGGCTGCACTGTGCAAAGAGATAAATAGATGCAGGCAGTGATGTTCCGGTCCGAGCTTTGGCAAAGCTTCACACCAAGTTCAAGCTTCAGTCAGCGCGGCCCCCAATCTGTCCCTCCTTCTCTGCCAGGGCGAGGCTGAGTCGCCATCATCGCCTCCTGCATCCCTCAGCAGAGCTGGAGCACATCATCAGCTGTTATGTGAAGTCCCAGGACGGTGATGTCATTGTCCGAACGGTCGTGTGCTGAAGGCTGGAAGCCAGGGCGAGGCCGCGGCAAGACGAGCAGCTGAGGGTTGACTCAGGGAGGCAGCACGCCCTTATGTTCAGACTGTGACGACCGGTCGAGCTGCTGCTTTCTAAATCTCTCGATGTCTGACTGACAAACCGCTTGGTCGCAGTATCGGTGCAGCTCTGTTATGATGGACACGATGAAGTTTGTGTGATCATCGCATTGATTTTCTCCGTGATGCCCTTAACCTGAATCGATTACATGCAAGTGCTCATCAATCTGTTTGCGTTTAGCTTTCTGTCCTTTAATTATCTCGCTCAGTAATAAATGATGCAATAAATGAATCTAAAATAATGTCAGCCTTCAAAACTTGCTATATTTTATAATTTGTTCACGAGCAGTCAATTTTACCTTGAAGACATCATGAATCAACATCAGTTTCAGTGTTGTAGAAAATTATATTAAAGGAAAAACAAGCATCGCTGTCAGATATTGTTTATCCTAATTTAATCAATACTTTCAATCACTTTCTTGTTTTCCATATCGGTAAATATGTCAATACTGTCCTGGATATATGAGATAAGGCTAATGAGATGCAATAATCAATTAGGTCTCAGTATGATTTTAGAATAAGAAACTAACTCTGAATATAATCATCAATAAAACAGTCCCAGGTCACAACTCAACTTGTGCTTAGCAAGACGTATAAGCATCTTCATGTACTGCATTTGAGCTATTGATTGCGTTTGCATTGGAATATGCATCTGAATTTTGAAGCAAGTGAACTAGTTAATGAAGGGGAATCAAGGACAGTGTAAAAATAAAAGAGAGAGAGAGAGAACGTCAGAAAGAGAAAGGCAGGGTGAAAGAGAAGCTCAGGGTTGGAGACGGGAGGAGGAGGGGGGGACAGATTCAGAATGTGAATCAGGGGTCTCGACGGCGACAGGGGCCCTAAGGCTGCATGACACCTGACATGTTTCATCTCCAGCCGTGTCACGTTCCCCTGCCGCAGTCCTCCAGCTACGGATGCCACAGCGACGCACGGAAATATAAATGACAATGTGCGGCAAAGAAAGGAATTATACAGAACCAGAGGCCTCGACACGGGCCGCGTGTGAGAAGAGACTGGAAAGCAGCCGTTTTGCCTCGGATCTATCCGTATCACTGATGCAGAGACGACCCCCAAATCCATTACAAGCCAATTATACGTGCTGGGCCGGGGCTGGGGCTGGGCACTCGCTCGTGAACTGCAGTGCTTAATCCACAAAGAGGAACTAATAGGAAATTTGAAAATAGAATCCACACTTGAGTAACTTTGGAGGGATTTGGTTGGATTAATGAACTGTCAGGCTCACTGTCAACATGCTGGGGAGTGCAATCCTTTACCAGTTAGTCTCTTTCTAGTCTCCGTCTTTCTAGTCTCTCGCCGCATTTCTCACTTACACGGCGAGTCTTTAAATTGACATGTCCTCTTCCCTGCGAGCAGGACGCCAACGGGAATGAAAACGACTGGTATACCACCTGCGTATAATCTGTCTGCGCTAATGTTCCCATGCATTTAACTGTCTGTACGTCTCATCTATCATATGCACACACACACAAATAGGACACACCACCGTTCCCTCATGAGCGAAGAGCCTAAATGAGCTTCCCCTCCCAGAGCAAAGGCAGCGTCTGATTCAGTCCGAGGGGACACACGCTGCAATCACAGGAGCTACCAGTCGCACTCTCCGCCAGCTTAAAGGAGAGGAAAAAGAGGGCTGAAAGCGAGAGGAGGGGAGGTAGAAGGGATAAAGAGTGGCTCACATTCGGTTGACAGCTACACTCACAAACAGATGGGGAAAACACTTAAAGGGAAGAAGTGAAGGAGCCGGTATGAGATCATGACAAGGACGCGCAGGGAAATGATTGAAACTGAGATACTTACAAACAGATCCAATCCCGAGCTGCGGCTGTCGCATTGTTTTGGAGAGGCTTGATAGAAAATAGCCAACGCAGAACCTCTCGATGTGAGTCACAGTAAGATGCGAGACAGTTTATTATCATGGTGGAGGATAAAAAGGTATCAGATAGCTCCATCAGAGCACGTGGCCAGAAATACAGGCCAAGTAATAAAGAACCGTTGATGACCTCAAAATACAAATTAAACAGGAAACACAACAACACAGTAGGTCCTGTGGCTAAACCTGAGGCATGAATGTGTAATCATGTTTTGGGCCTGTTTCTGTGGGACCGGTCCAAACAGACAACCCTCCTTCTGAACTGGACGCTAAATCAAAGCGTGCCGAGAGGAATAACAGATGAGGTTTTCCTTTATGTTCACACAAAGATTCACCTTCACGTTGACTCTACAGGGACTCCAACTTTTGACTTCAGCTCAGAGTGAGATTTGTTCAGGGGGTGGGAGCGCTGCCCGCAACTGACCCAACCCTGAGGAACGCCTGATGAATTCCTAAAACTGGCATGGGTTGTTTTAGCCACAGCTGCTAACCTGTATAGCAGGAAATGTAGCTTTTATTGACAATTGTAATGTCTTCTGGAAAAGTCCAGCCTTCTTCTGTCATGATGGCGTCCACCTCAATGGCCCAGGCTCACAGACTTTACCCAGCAATTTATTCTGCCTCTATTCTTCATCATCATTAACGTGGCCTGTTACCTTTCAACAAGCTCTCCAGGTTTAAGGCTGTTGTCCTAAGAACTTACTGCACAGATCCAGTCCTTTGTGTTGTTATTCATCATCCTCCAAATCCAGTACCCTGTTTTTGCCTGAAGTTTTTATCCTCAGTTCTTCTCTATCGTGACAACTTTGCAACTGAATTTTTTAACATTTTAGAGTCTTTTAATTTCACTGAACATGTGTCAGGCCCTACTCAGAAATGTGCCCATACATTGGACTCAGTTTTTACTTTCGGTCTGGATTCATCATCTTTAGTTTTTATTTTTATCCTGACTGTCTATGTCTGGTTTTTAACTCTGTGTTTTATGTGAACAGGAATCCTCACAAGCAGGAAATTTGCTCAAGCATCTTTAATGACACGAGTGCTTTGAGATTTTCCTCATTATTTGTGAAGTCTGCCGAATCCTTAGATTTGCTTTCAAACACTAATGACTTAGTGAACTGCTTCAATGATATGTGAACAACTGCTTCAGATGTTGCTGCTCCACTAAAATGTGTTTCTAAATCCAAATCATCTTTTGTATCACCTCAGATCACTGAAAGAATCCGTGACATGAAAAGGAAATGTAGAAAGTCTGAGAGACTGTGGAAGAAATCAAAGCTCTCAGTACACTGTGAGCATATGAAATTTTTATTACAATCTTAAAACAGTGAAATTAAAGATGCAAGAGCAAAATATTTTCCAGAGCTTATCATCACCAACTAGCACAAGCCAGAGCTCTTACTTAAGACAAGTGACTGTTGAGTCGACCCTGATTCCCCTCGTGTCCCTGTTGTCTCAAAAAGAGACTGTGAAAGGTTTTGAACCCAAGACTGAGGACATCGATTGAAGATTCACTCCCTCACTTCTTTATCTCTCTTATCCTTGTCCTCAGCTGGATACTTTGTCTGTTTTCAAGGAAATTACTGTCCAAGAATTAATTGAAACCATCTCACATATGACACTATCATCACATCTGTTCGACATAATACCTACTAAAATCTTATTAGAGGTTCTAGATAGCTCAACTCCGCCCCACCCGCTTTCAATCATTAACTCTTAACTTTAGCTCTTAACTTCTTTATCTGTTTTTCAAGACTGCTGTAAGGTCCAGCCACTACCAGGCTTTCTATCATAAATCCTTGAGAGAATTGTCTCAATCAAATCAAATTTTGGAAGCTTTGATCAGTAACAATATTTTTGGGAAATGTCAATCATCGTTCTAAGAGCAGCACAACACAAAAACCTGCCCTGGTAAGAGCTACCAATGATATTCTGATGAAGGCAGATGCAGGTGAGTGCTCAGTGCTGGTTCTGGTCTTAGCATTGGGTGCCACAGGGCTCCATTCTAGGATCAGTTTTATTTTCTATTTGTTTCCTCCCTTTGGGCCACATTATTAAACAGCATGATCTTTTTTCACTGCTACCCTGATGATACTCAGCTGTACTTGTCCTGCAAAGTTTCTGAATTAGTTAAGTTGTCTTTTTCTGCATAAAGGATGAATGCCATTATTAGAAATCCGGCCCATATTTGGACTTCTACGGTGATCACGATCCAACGCTGACATCTTGTTGTTAAAAAGTATAATGGTAGCTAACATTACAGCCAGTACAGTAAGCTGTGTCAGTACATCAAGTGTGAGAGATGTTTTACAATAGCAAAAGGAAATAATGAACCAAGGAAACAATGCTGCTGCCATGATGTTGTAACATTTGCTTCAAGTTGGGCTTGTCTGACAAATACACCACATACTTGGCAAGTTCCAGTGTTTTCTTCTTCCTTTTACTGCTGCTGGCTTCAGCACGGGAAGCTGGAACGCCTGGCAGCTGGTTACACCAGAACAACAGCGCCGTTCTAGATTAACGCTGCACAGTTCGTTTGCTGGAGGAGCCATCCAGGTGGCTGAGAAGAACTGAGTGGAGCTCGTACAAAAACAGATCTTAAAGACAAAGAACATACTCCAGTAATGATGGTAGTCATTGCCCTTGGGTCCAAACACCAGCAATACTGCAAACAAAAGCTCATTCACTTTGTGCCTAATTCTGCTGCCAACACCATTCAGAGCTGAGGCACATGAAAGCATCGCACCAGAGAAGCTGAAAGGAACTAACAATGACAACAACAACAACAACAACAAGAGAGAAGTATTTTATCGTGTTTGCTGGTTGGCATGTAGCTGGTGTTTGTAATAAATACTGTAAGAACAGTGGAAGCAAATGGGAGCTTGACTGTAAGTAGAAAAAATGGATTTTCCTCAGACATTACTGAGTGGATTTGAATATTTCACCATTGGCTGGACGTCCACAGCCGAACATCAGTGGGGCATTATTGAAATGGCCATGAATGAATGCAGCTCTTCATGTTAGGAATGAACACAACCTCCATTATCATTTGCTTCCCCCCACCATAAAAGTCCTCCCCTCATTTCTTCCCTCTCCATCGCTTTTGTTCTTCGGCCAATCTTGTGCCATCTGCCGCTCGTCTCCCCATCTACATTTTCTCTATTCTGAAACCTTCGCAGTCCACATCAGACCCCGCAATCACCTTTCCATCCCACTCTCCTTCTTCATCCTCATCCTCTGCTGTTTCTCTTAAGGCCAGTTCACTGTGTGAGTGGGTGGACAAGCAGCGCTCTTGCCCTCCACTCGCACTGTTTTACTTGATTGCCTCGCATCTGTCTGTAATATGGAGCATCGTATGGCTTACATCCAATTTGACTGTCAATCCATCAGTACATCCTAACAAGAGAAAAGGGGCATGGCAGAGGAAATGGTTCTTTGTGTGTATGTGATTATTTCATGCATGTTGGATCACGGCGCTATTAAAGCAATAAGAAATGTGTAGAGATAATCTGCCGGCAGAGACGAGACACAAAGCCGACCACGTCCTCACAACACTGGCCGCTACATCCTGAGTCTTTATCATTGATTTTTCTTCAGACATGATCCATGTTTTTCCATTTACTTGTCAGATTTTATGTCCGCAGACACAATACTGATCTAATAACGGCAGCCCCGGGCATTTTGTTTGCATTTGTATGTGCGAGGGAGCCAGCGATGGCGTGGCGCTGGAGGTGATGTGTGTTTTGTGTGGGTGAGAGTCGGTGATTGACTCCTTTTTCAACCGCTAACAAAGACGAGTTGCTAAAGTTTTCGCAAACGAAGTTAAATGTGAAAGTGCAACACTTCCCTGCTTTGTTAATACCCAGCGTCTCCAGTGTAGCAGACAAATGAAACTGAACTTAAGTCAATAAGATGGCTTTTAAATTCCTGACTGTATGGCCCCCGGGGAGCTTTGTGCATCCTGACACTTCCTGGATGTATGTGCTCTGCCGGGACGGTGTGAGGAGGGAACGAGGAGGCTGATATTCACGATGAGATGACAGTGGAAAAACAAACAAGTCAATTTTTCTGGGTATTAGTCCGGCACAGGGTAAAGCCTGATTGATGCAGTCATTACAGCTCCTGGGCTGGAAGCAGTCTGCTCGAAACCTGTTTAATCTTGATAAAATACAATGAAGCAGGAGATAAAAAAAGGAGATGAAGACGTATCTGTCAGGACGGATTATGACGGGTGGGATCAAATTAGATATGTGATGTCAAAAATCATAAACTAGTAATTTTATTTTTCTTCTTTCTTTTAAAAATATAAAGCTCAATTAAGACAAAATGGAACATGAGTTTTGTGTGCTTTGTAATATCCACCCTTTTGGTTCTGTGGTATTCAAAGGAGGATGCATCGCCCTGCTCTCACTGAACTTCCCTTATATTGCTCCAAAAAAAGAGCTAAATATGAAATATGAGCGCTTTCAGCGCTGCTTAGGCCTGCAAAATAAGTCAATTAGTCATGGCAGGCAGCAGTCAAATGGAGATTCTGCATGATGGTCTTAACGAGGGCCGCATAGGACAAGCGTCCGACAGCTCGTTAAATTAATCCTTTGGGTCTGCTGCAAGTGGAATGAGGCATGTGTCTGTGTGACCTGCTTATGTCCTCCACATTACATTACAGAAAAATGCACACACACACACACACACAGTCACACGAGAGACTCTGAGCTCCAAATGGACTGTAGAAAATATTTGTGATCAAAGTTTCTTTCTGGCCCCATGGGTGCTCAGATTACATGAAAACCCCTGCCAGCGGGGAACTTGGGAGTCTCTCTCTGTCTCTAATTCACTCTGTCTCTTTTTCTCAGTTTTTTTCCCCCTGTGTAGCTCTGTTTTTTCTTTATCTCTGACTCATTACATCCTATAAACATAGCCCCCCTGCAAACACAAGCGCTCGCAGTGTGTAGGATGTAATGAGTATGTTACGTGACGGCTTGATTCAGGAAGCCTGTGTTTTCTTGCCTGGTTTGTGTCTGATTCAAGAAGTGCGCTAACCAAGTTTGACTTTTTGCAATGTGTGAGTCAGTCCATGAGCTCCATGCATGTCTGTAACACTATAGAATAAACACTCCTCTCTCCCTCTATGCCGCCTCTTCCTCGACCTTTCTCTCTTTTTCATCTTTTGCCGTTAACAGAATGCCAGTGTCAGGACATTTGCCAACCTCGCGTCACACCTCTGTCGTATATCACAGCTCCCGTCTGACTCCCCAACCTTCTCTAAACCACCTTCTGGACATGGAAGCCACCGACATGCTCTATATTTGAGAAAGGACATTCAGCTGCCCTGTTCTGCAATTGGCTTTGTCCAATCCATCTCAATCTACGCAGCATCTCCGTCTGTGTTTACCCAGCCAGAGGAGCAGGCTTCGGCTTCATGCTTTCTTATGAACAGAATGTGCAGCTCTTTCTTATCCTCCAGCAATTTGCTCCTCTGTTCTCATTTCCCAACCATAACACAGGCCTATAAATTGCCCTGGGGAACTCTTCTTGACCTCCTCATGTTTCCTGCTTTTCGAGACGCCTTCCCCTAAATCACTGTCTCGCCCTCTTTGACGCCTGTGTCTCTGTGGCACAATTTAAACATCCCTCAAGAAGTGAGTGCGAAACAGCTCTGATAACCTTCATATGGGAACACACACACACACACACACACACACACACACACAGCCTTGCAGATAATAGCAACATAATTAGAGGTGGTTTAAAGCCAGGAATTGCATTAATGAGTAGTATTAACAAATATTTTATCACTCTGTAAAAAGAATGCAGTAATGGAGGGTGAGACTGGGAGTGACTGAAAGAAGAGAGTGAGAATAGCTCCACAGTAAATGAACAGGATAAAGATGTGAGACAGGCTATTGAGGCTAGGTAGCAACCATCATTTGTTTTTCGCTGGTGCAGAGATTATCTGGTTGAGTGATAGAGGTGGCCTTGATCAGCCCTCTCCCCGCATACGGCCGTATATCAGATGTCACGCTGCTGCAAAACCATCAACCCTTCACTGGTCTGGGACGCACATATTTACCATGGTAAATGACACCCCCACTCAGTAAACACTCCTGTTTTTCACCGGCCGCGGGCGCAGGAATGGATGATGCATCGTTCGCCTCGCATCCTCTGTAATTGCTCACCGGATGATATCTGGGAATAAATGACGAGGAGTGGTTCCTTGAGTGAAATGTTCTGGAGGCGAAGATGGGTTTGAAAAGTTTTTTTTTTTTTTATTGCCTTTTTCTTTCCCCTTTTGATTTTGCGCTCGCCCTCATTAAGCTGCCGGCATTTGAATTGTAGAAATCTATCAAGTCAATCAGAATTAGCTGCAGGTCTTATTTTGTAAAAAGGAGTAAAGGCCTGTCATGATAGAGGGAATGAATCAGTTCACTGAGCAGAGAATGGACCTCGAAAGCTGATTGCGAGGATGGAGGGGAGAGGGAAAATATGTTCACCCATTAATTAATCTAATAGTTTTCATGGGACAAAGAGTGCATATCTCTGCTGCCTGCATAATGAGAGCCTGGAACAAAGTCATTGACTGCATCCCATTTAAAATTATGTGAGTGTGGGCTAAAGACCAGGAGAAGAGGCAGAATACAAAGCACAGAGAATCAAAAGCCTTTAACGTAGCCATGCTTCTTGATGCTGTTTGTATAATAGGATGTTCATTAAATACTTTTCATGCTAAATCCCTAAAATATACACTGAAGAAATTAATGTTTTCTTCCCCAACACAAAAGGTTTTGCAGCGTTGAAGCCATTAATCAGTTATGACTACTTCATATTGAAAATCAACAAATTAATTTTCAGCTGTTGTGATTGGTAAAAGTAGTGGTGAGAGGACGGTGCCAGGGTTTGATTGGAGATGATGGTGCGGCTCACTGGTGCAAGACGCTTTGGGAAACAGCCTGGATCTTATTGAATTTTAATTCAATGGATCTGTGATGCGTGTGATACGGGGGGAATGGGAGCAGGAGGCCCTCTGGGCATCGTAATTTACCTTCTCCATTTTCCCGCAGATTTCATGTGATATCAGTTTCATCTTAGGTATTTTATTGCACACACACCAGTACACACACAGGGTTCAAACCCAGACACACGTGGACGAGAGCTTTTATAGACGCATTCCCTCTTTAGGGATTTCTAGAGCTGTTGACTCTTGTGCATTAAAATATAAAAAGACAGCTCGACAAATTAAAGCTTGACAACAGACTACAGGTCATTGCACTTCATTCAGCTTTTTTGTGCACATTCACATATGATTTCCTTAAGTAGGCTCTTGTAAGACGAGAGGTAATTATCTCACCAACCTGATGTAGTATTTTGTATAAGTGGACTGAATATTGATATGATATGAAAGGTACTTAACTAATTAAGCTATTAAATATTTTGACTTTTGCTGTCTGGAGATCACCTTCTTATTCCATAATGCTGAGAGAAGAAATTGTCTAGAAAATTAAAGGGAAGCACTTCCAGTATTCAGTAACTCGCAGATAAGGTGGTTCATTATAGTCACGGATAAAGTTCATTTATCTGTATGAAGCTTTTAAAAGCTTCATTTGCTAATCGAAAGGGGAAAAAAAGAGAGAAAAGAAAAAAGGGAAAATATGCTTCCATGTGAGCAACATCAGGCGTGAAACAGGCAGGCGAGCGAGCAAGGCACATTTAAAGAGATGTTTTTTAAGAAGAGATTTAAGGTGTTGAGTGAAAGGTGAAACCTCCTGAACTAGACCATTCAATATGGAGCCAACAGAGAGTCTCACTCACCCTCAGTCGTCAAGCTGTCATGAACCAGCACACCTTGTCAGAGGTGACATAGGGCATAATGGGCTAAGACATTTTGCTCAGCAGCAGCCTGGGAACTTAAAATTTTTACTCGGGGTTTGTCAGCATTTAACTGCAAGAAATTACATTTGATGAAGTCTGAAAAAGAGGGTTTTTAAAAGTGAGTCAATCTGCTTTCTGGCTTTTATATCAACAGAGAGAAATAGCTGTGTGTCATTTGCATGACAATGACTGCCGATGCCATGACTACAAATATTTTGCCGCAGGGGCAGCATATAAATGGAAAAGCAAGACGGTCTAAGAAGAGAACCTTTCAGTGCCCTGGTGGACAAACTCACATAGGAGAAAGTGAAATTACCAATAGATAGAATTACCATAAATTACCACACACCAATAAACCATAAATGCAGCCCACAGTCGGAGACGTTTCAGCTGAATATAGTCGACAGTATTAAATGTAGTACCAGGGTGTAAAGGAATAAAAACCAAGGACTTTTTATCATCGGCGGCTGAAAGCAGTTCATTCAACACTTTGATCAATAATGTTGTAAATGTAGGCTTTAACAGAGCCACTAATTAATGGGAAATTGAAGACAGACAAGGTTTTTGGACTAAATCTAAGAAGGAGAAATGTTGTGGGCAGGAGGAACGTCTCCTCCCAGAAATGACCTTTCTCAGGGAATTTGAGGAGACGGGATTTTTACAAGGTCTGCTGGAGTCTCGTTGGAGGAGTTGAGGGATCGATCTGCAACCGCATTTAGAAAATAGCTTAAAAATTCTTCCCTGGGACTGATCAGTGCTGACATTTGGGGAAGCGGCTACGGTTTGGTCAGTAAATAGGACCCCACAGGAATATGATCGCTTCATTTAATAATGTCAGAGACTGAGCTCGAACTTCTGCAGTCAGAACTTTGTCTTTCGATGCAGTTAGGTTTGCTCTGCCTTTGACACAGATGTTATCCAGGGCACAGAGTAAAGGTACAATTTGGTCTAAAATAGTACACGGTCGTTAACATGACCCACTATTTTAACTGTTTTAGTCCAGGCTGCTTCTTGGTTGCAGAAAAGACGCGATGCCGAACTTCACTGTGCCGCAATTTGATGAAGTCTGCAATATCAAGAAAATAAATAAACCTGTGATAAATAACTGCAAGATGTTTAAAACCAATTCTTCCTTTGGTTGCTCTCCATTAGGGGGCGCCACAGCAGATCATCTGTTTCCATCTTGTTGGTAAACCAGGCCTTAACCGATCTGTTGTGGAAATATGATTCTGTGATCTGCATGTTTGGCAAAAGCTTTTACGCCAGATTCCCTTCCTGATGCTTGGGATTAGGAATACGCTGGTTTGTGCATCCACAGTGATCCGTCAGTGTCTTGCTCAAGGACACTTCCACATGTGGACAGGAGGATGAGGGGATCGAACCGCCAACCCTGTGATCAGTAGACAACTCGCTCCTGACATGTGTAAAACCAACGCTTGTGCAAAATCAATTCAAGAGAGCTGGACGACAATAAAAACTAAAATTTTCCTGTTTTATAAAAACACTTTTCAGACGATGATGCATATAATTAAATCTCAAATCTCCACCGCACCATTAGAGAGATGTGTTCACACCATGGTGATGTGGTTGTTTTGTTCAGGACTTTCTATGAATGTGCAAGCGTGAGCAGGTGGCAGGGTCTCATCAGTGAAATTGCTTAAACCTTGGAATAATATTGAATTTGTGAAAATATACTACATTCTCGCTGAGACTTAATCACAGAAACACAGATTTGTAGCTTATAATGTTGAGGCGCTCGGTCTCTCATACGTTTGAGAAATTATCACTGTGTGCTCGGTACATTAAGTACTCAAGAGCAATTAGCTTTTCCTTTTTTTTTGTTTTTCTGTTTTGTGCGTGTTGGGCCTTTCATGCAATTATAATGTTTATATTTGAGACCTTTGCATTGAAGATTACGTTTGAGTCAGAAAATAATCCATGAATATCATTAGAATTAAATAAAAAGTGAAGCAACATGACACACGGTCATTTCACAAAACGTGTTCATGAAGATTTGCATAAAACTCAAAGACTGCAAAATACAATCTTCTTCTTTGGTCCCAAAGAAAGATGGGAATCAAAGATGAAATCTGCTTGCTCATCTTCTTCCAATCTTTGTGCTAATTAAAGCCTATTTTCATTGCTCTGTTTTACTGATTATGTTGGAAAGAGTCTTTAATTGTGGTGTTAAATTCAGTGTGGCGAAAGAGCACAGGCTGGTTTTCGTGGAATAACTTGTGTGATGTTCGCTGTGCTCGTGTTCAGTTCATCACTACAGCCTAAACGCTCAATTCCTTCCCACTGAGAAAACATAACAAACCCCCTATTTCAGCTCAAAGTGGGGAAAACAGGCAGAGACATTTATCTTGACTCTACAATGCCTCTATCTGTTTAGTGCTTTGCTTCATATGGACACGCGGTACAGACGGTCTGGACGGTGCTCAAAGGGACTCGGTGCCCCGAGGCTTTCCTGAAGAGCGATGACAAACCTAAGGTGGCAAGTTGAAAGTCAATCCATCAGTCTGAATGAATCTCCAGTAGCGAGCACTTATGTGGACAGGGGAGATAAAATGGGAAAAAAAAGTGTTATTGTAACATTGAGTTGAGGGCAGCTCCAGAGAGAACTGCACATCCAAGCATTAAACTTCAACATAGCAGGATTTTCTTGCAGCAGGGATTTGTCACAACGCTCTTCCTTGGATAGAGCTATTGCACTCTACAGTCTGTAAAGGCTGTTTCATACCAGCATTCAAAATGGTGACCCAAAATCAAATCACTGTGGATCCTGAAAGGTTAGTTGATGTGTTTGTGGTAACTCTGATGAACTTTGACCCACAAAACTAGTCCTGCAGATTAGTTTTGCTGTGAACTTTCTGGTGTGAAAGTTTTTTGCTTTTCGGTTCAGTTTTCTATTCTCAGCGGTGCCAAGTCGCTTATATAGATATACGATCAAAAGGCTGTAACAATTCCTCTTTGTGTTTTGAGGAATATTTTTTTGCTTTGAGGTATAGCTTGATGCCACAGTAATTTCCTGTCGGGGCTGTATCTTGTTCATCCATCCATCGATTTTCTATTCTCGCTCATCCTCTTCGAGCTCGGGTGGGGGGTGTGGTCGGTGTCTGAACCGGTCGATGGGCGGGGGGGAACACCCTGCGGAGCACCTGGAGGAAACCTGGAGAGACAGAACACTTTTATTCCCCAGAGGAAAACGTAGAACCTTTCATTCAAGCAGCAGTTAGATCAATGATGGAACTGATCTTTATTTTTGCAGAGAAATTGTGAAATGTCTTTAAATCCGGAGCCATTTGAGGTAATGTCAGTCATACAAAGCAGCAAGGGAGCTCTGTTTGTTCTTCATCCCTGTGCAACCTTCATTTATTTATTTGTGCCATTGATGCATTTCCTTTGTCACACACAGGCCTGTCTTAGGGCTTGCATTTTTCAAACACAGCCTTCACTTGATAATCGAGGCAGGTGCGCGCTGATCCTTTGGTAAACCGGGAGGTAATTACAGTATTTGCCATATCGACAGACTAACCAACAGTGATTTCACACACACAGTACTGGATAAACTCAGAAAGCTGCATTACATCCCAGCCTAACCATGGGAGTCTCCAGCGTGGAGGGAGGGGGGGGATCAGCCGAGAAGGAAAGGATGAACGCAGTATAAAGACAGCTGGAGAAAAGGCCAAGAAAGGAAGTTGGAGTGTGGCAGCGTGAGCCGGTGGAAAACGGAAGAGTGTGGGAGAAAGAAAAGAGAGTGAGTGAGAGGTAATGAATAGCAAATCAGCTTCTTTATAAAATTCCTGCTTTCAGTGTTCAATCAGAGTTGCCCGGATTGGCAATTTTCCTGCGGCACAATAGAGCAGACCCAAGAGGACCCTGGCCTCGGTTCAGAGAGGGAGAGAGAGGGGAAAAGAGAGAGCGATAGAGACCTCGCCAATACCGAACCCTACCAACCCGGCGTTCTGTCAAGTTTGGCAAAAACAGCACAGACAACAGGAGGTACTCAGCAGTGACTTGCTCTTTGACTCCTCTCTTTTCATACATATTCCTTCTCTTCAGCGACGCGTGAGGTAATGAGAGCGAGCCTGTGAAGGAGCTACAGTCATTTGCATAGAGGAACTCCCCGTTTCCTCCCCACGATAGGAGAGAGCCTCGGGGCTGGAGCCAGAGAGAGGCTGACATGACTGGCAGTATGTCCACGTCACAGAGGGAAAACACTGGGATGACCGTCCGCCATCTTGGACCTGGGTGTAGTTTCAGTCGCCATCTATGGGTCAACTGTGGTTGTTGGCACCTAATTGCTTTAAAGAGACCAGGAAGGCTGAATCACCTTCCATGTGTCAATATCGAAGAGATGAGAGATTTATTTTTTATATATTGGTAAAACTACAAGCAAAGCCAGCTGTGTTATTTTCCAGTGAGTTATTTTCTCTGTGTGTGTGAGAGAGATGTTGCCTGATGCACAATTTATAACATTAATAAATATAGTAATATACTACAGTAGGTGTGTTTCTCTCCTGTGTTTCTGATTGTAATTGCCTGCTGATACAGCCCATAACGCAGAATCTAATTCAGATTTCTTTTCTCCATTCTGCTTGAAATAGATGCACATTTGTTCCTGGGCAGAGCTGCATGCTGACCTATAATAAAAATGTTGATTACAATGATGAAACGGTGAATTTCATTAGTTTGTGCCCCATAAAGAAACGTGTTCAGGTCACCGTGCGCTGCCATGTATTGTAGTTTATCTCAAGATTGAGCAACCCGCTGAGAGAAGCTCCCGTTTTTGTTTTTTTTGGCCGCCTGTTATTGCATCACACGCCAAAGCAAATTGGAATAGATGCACATTAAAAGTGAACGGAGCATGAAAGGAAAAAAGTCATACATAACTAATTTAGTCCGGCCTAATAAGACACTTGATCATTGCCACTTGAGCATTTATGCTATTAATTTTGCGGGCGCAATTTCCACTCTTTTAAACTGCGGTGGTTACATAAAAGAGGGGAAACAAAAACATCCTAATTGCTTCTATAAATTGAGATGAAGTGCCGCGCGGCATGCCAAACAATCGAATGGCTTTGTTCACTCGGCGCAACCTGAAATCAAAAACACGTGCACGCGCACATGACGAGCCCGCTTCCAAACGCGGTCTTTCACCTACACAGAGCCGTTTTCACACATATCTCCGGGCACGTGGAGCTTTGTATGGCAGGCGGCGCGGCGAGCATTAGAGGCGACTCTCGGGAGAAATAATTACTCTGGACAGTGGTGGGGCTGAATCCAGATGGACTTGGCACGACCATGCGGAAACCTGCTGCCAGTGTACACAACTCATACCTGCCTCAAAACAGTCATCGCTCGGCCACCCAGCCCCCGAAACGCCACCGTTCCCCTCTGCATTAAGTCTCTGCGAGCCGGCCAAAAGCACACAGGAGCAGACGGACAGAATTAGTCGGAAATAGAGGCGGAAATAAGGAAAGAAAGGATGCAACAGGGGTAATCAAGCATAATGACTGTATGGATGAGTGTGAATTCAACATCCTCTGTGTGTTGCTGCTGACGTCACCTGGAAAGTGTGAGATTCCAGATGCTTTTAGCTTCTTCTTTTAGATTCTCATAAAAACCCATGAAGCTCCAGGTTGTGTGTGTGTGTGTGTGTGTGTGTGTGTGTGATGACAAGGCTTTCATTCCATTACCGAGCACTCAAAGACAGAACTTCAGACATCTGTGTGTTTCCTTGTTGGTTCTTTGGTGACGCCTGTTTTTCTGCTCCGGGTTACTGTACTGTATGAACTGTCTGTCACGCAGCAGGTTTATTAAGCACGGATTTGCTGTATTTGTTTGGTATTATCTGATATAATCTGGGTGTTTTCTCTTAGAGAAATCAACTAAATAACTGTTTGCTGCCATATGATTCATGTTTGTTCTCTCATCTGTCTTTGTTGTCTGTCATAATAATCACGTAATGAACAAAAACTGGTGAAAAGGGAGCGTTTTAGCATCATGTGACTCGCGGTTTCTAATGGACGCCGCAGTGTTTTGGCCATGTTGTGAGACTGTTGGAGACAATTTAGCAATTAAGCAAACTTTAGCAATGTGCTCACGGCTCATCCACAGTTCTGTTCTCTGCAGTCTATTTTTGTTGAAGCCTGAAATGCACTTGTGCATGTGTATAAATCTTGTATATTTATTAATAACAATGGATTTAATTTGGCATCGAATAGCAAAACGTATCTTTTCTTGTTTGTTTATGTCTCTTGTGAAGTGTTTGAACCACAAAGTTTCCTTCTATTAATATACACTAATCAGAAAATAAAGATAAAAATAAAGGTAAGACAATATGTTGTGTACAATATGAGTGAAGTACAAACACTAATGAGCTGCGAATGTGGATTTAACCTGCTTGTAACACACAAAAAATGTTGGAAAACAACTCTCAAAAATATCAGAATACGACACAATGGACCGTAACAAAAGGGACAATTCAAGAATTCATCAATCGAGTCAATTGATACTGATCAGATTCAAAGTAACTGGTGATTTTAAAGGAAATGTTTTTGCTGTGACAAAGTCAGATTTAGTCATTTAAGTTCAGAGGAACTGCTTTTGGAAAAAAAGGTGAAACTTTGTACTTTTAGTTTGTTCAGTGTCGAGCTGAAAGTTATGATCCCTAGAAGACACGGCAGCAAACAGTTGGGACGGCTGTTACGGATGTGAGGTTACTAATGACACCGTGAAGTGACCTCGCACTAAAGACAGAAGCGAAGACCCGTGGATGAAAGGCGCCGCAGCGAAAGGTTACTGTAGATTTGTCAGAGATGAGACGTTTGGAGGAAAAGCTTTTGTTTCCCAGGCAGCGATGATGCTTTGAACAAACACTGTGATACTGCACAGCTGAAAATACATTATCAGGATTTGCATATTCATTTGACAAAGGTTTAAGTGACCTGCATTTTAAATAACTTTTTAACGCATTGGAAAGCTAAATGTATAATTTGGATGTTGGATGAGTTGTTTGTGAAAATATTATTTTCATTATTGATTCATCGTTTTGTCCATTAAAAGTGAGAGAATTAATGCTTTTGGTGATGTTTTCTAATGTCTGATGATTCTAATGTTCGACCAAGAGTCTCAAATCCAAAAATGTTCTGTTTCCAATCAAGGTCAAAGGTCAAAGCATATATTGTCATGTGCACAGTTAAAAGAAAAGTTTCCCTGTACAATGAATTTTTTTCCTTTGCCTTCCACTATGAACAAAAAAAAAAAAAAATAAAAAAAAATAGAAATGACAAAAAAATAGAGAATAAAATCAGAATTAAAATGATATGTGAAAGAGAAAAGCAACAAATTCTCATATCGGAGAAGCTCAAAGTAGAAAATAATCTGCATTTCTGCCTCATAATTGCCTCAACTGATTAATTATCAAAATTATTGCAACAACGAATTGTCTATATTTTCTCCTTTTTTTATTTAGATTTGAAAGTCAGACCTCTTTCAAAGAACAACATGTCCTCCAGTGTTCAGCTTCTCGTACGTCTTGTACTGCTCATTTATTCCTGTAGCACTGAGGCTTTGTTCACTGGTTTCCTTTATTTGCGGCGCGTCCTCACACCACATGTTTTGGCCACATGCAGTCGTCCTCTTTCTGCTATCAGCTGGCCCCATATGGATCCCTGCAGGACGGACACACAGATGGACGCAGTGGGGATCCGCGGCCAGTCTGGCCGACACGCCGGCCTCACGTCTGATCGAGCCCCTCGCAGAATGGCATCACATCACAGAGTCACATCAGGAGGATTTCTGATTTATCCATTAGCAATGAAATGATTTAAATGCTAATTAGCCTTAGCTTCCTATTTGCTGTGGTTGTGTGCTTTTCAGGCTAATTAACATCCAGAGTTGGTTGACTCTCTTACCAGTCACCCATAGAAGAGGGCGTAAGTAATGTGTTTAGAGTTACACATCAATAATTCAAAAAGCTACATAATAAAGGGCAACATCATTACGTCCTCGTACATCCAGAGGTAAACATTCAATTTATTTGTTGAGTTAGTTTGCATTATTAAAGACGGAGGCTATTAATTTTACAAAATATGGCCACAACAAGGATTTCTCACCCTCCAATAAGGTTTGGGTAGTGAATTATTGAGCCCTCCTGGTTTTGTACAACACTGTGGCACTGAAAAATTTAAAAGATAAAAGATTAGAAAAAGTAGAAAATACATTAAACTTCCAGCTCTTGTGTGGTGATAATAACCGAGGGATCCAATTCCATCTCAAACAGACTGTTTGAAGATCAAAGCTGTGACTTTATCTCCGAACTCAGTTGAAGGCGTCCAGAAAGAGGGCAGAGGAAGCCGCCACTCTCTCTACACGCTGCCTGCTTTTCCAGACCTTCTGTGCCGAAGCCTGGGACCGAAACTATAGAATGAAGTCAGCTGGAGAATATATATCAGCTTATATATAAAAAACAAGATGGCAGCCGTGATGCCAAACTCCAGGCTTGAGAATGGCAGAGCACAAATCACTGGGTGACGTCACTGTGGCTCCATTTACTGTTTATTATACAGTCGAAAACTATATCATCAGTTTGTATGTACAGTTAATATGCACCAATGTGGAGATTATTTATTTACATCTTCTTGCAATCTTCAGCGTACTCGTGGTCGGATTTCTCTAATGAGCCTCCTGCAGAGCACAGACTTTCTCCTTGTAATTGTAGCATGACTGTTTGTTTCAGTAAATTGTTTTCACTGAGCATTTCCTGAAGTGGCTGCAACAGTTTTGTGTTTTAAGCAGAGCATTAGCTGCCAAACGCTGCACACCTCTTCTGTGCTTCATTAGGACTCCAGTATACGGCATGTTTCAGGTGAAAAAGCACTCTCGAGATTAATTTCCTGAAGTGTTGTGAAAACTTAATCATTTATTTATTTCCAGGGCCCGCGGCTCCGAATATTCATCAGTGTTTTGATGTATAGGTGCATTAATTTCGTTCCGTTTTAATTGTTGGGAGGCCAGACGTTTATGGATATTTTGTGTGCAATTAGCACTCCATGCTGCGTTGATGAAACGTTTCACCAACTTACAGAGGATGGATCATGTTTTAATTATCTCTCAATTTATTCTAACAATGCGGAGAAAAAAAAAATCTGAGTTATGGCCTCGTTCGCTTCATTATTCAGAAAACTTAGGCAGCGAGTGGCGAATGAGGACCCGTCCGTTTGAACACCTGGGGTCCGACCATCAAATCCACCGTCCACATTGACAGCTCCCTTGATCTCTGCTCTTATAGGGGAGAAGAAGCTGCGGCTCTTTATCTAAAAAGTGATGATCTCTGGTTGGAGCCATCGTCCCCGGTGCATCCTATAACAAGGCCAGCGTTCGGCACTGGATGCTCCCCAGTGGGAAGGAGAGAGGGACTGGACCTCTGGCTGTCAGGATAATTGGCAAAGGCACCTGGATCATACAGCGGGAATGACAGAGTGACATTCATTACCTTTAATAGTATTTCCTCCATCACTCTGTCACTCTCCTCCTTTTCTCCTTCTCACTCTCGCTCACATTCCTGTTTCTTTCTCATCCTGTTCGTGTCTTTGCCCTCGTCAGCCCTCCCGCCATCACCCCGTGGGTCCCCATCCGGTGTCTCCCCGGCGTTGTTATCCTTGGCACCCGAGAGATAAAGTCACTCCTGATGACTGACGACCGCAGGTTCATGCAGAGACGAGCTGCCATTTGTAATGATACAGATATGCTGTGTACCTTTTATACGCTCCTCAAGGCTGTGTCTGTACGGCCGTGTCAGGTCGCGGGGCTGGATCAGCAGTAACATTATGAAGTACATCATAAAAGTCCTTGTAAATAAAGCAAATGTTCTTTGAAGCAGCAGCCACACCATAGACCTTGAAATAGCCGAGTCCTTAAGATGAATAAATGGGAGTTTCATCAGCCCTTAGCGGAGGACTACCTGAGTGAGATTCGAGGGCCTTTTTCCAAGGAGCTGTTTATGATTCTGCAGCGACTGGAGCAGATAATGACCAGCTGTGGGCATCACTCACTGAGCTTCTCAGGGACCTCATTGGCACACTAAAAGATCTCATTATGACACTTTACAGATGTCACCCCTGCCACTTGTGAGGTTTGCCCACCGGCCTCCCACGATATGCCGGTCCTCACAATCTGGCCCCGGTCAGACGTCGGTCGGGGACTTGAAGCGAGGAGAGATCGAGCCGAGCTGAGACTGCGGGAACCGAGCGAGCGAGCTAACATTTTATTTTCTAACCGAATAATTCTGCATCTCTTTTAACTTTCCGTTCCCTCGGGTTGCTTGGGAATTACTGGAAGTATGTGAAAGTCTGTCATGAACAGGGTTGGAAATAACACATAGTGCTGTTTTTAGAGGTGTAAAGTTTGCAATCACAGTCTTATCTTTGCTTTTTTCTTTGTTTTGTTTGATTCAAAGCAACATTTCCTGTACGTAAAGTACGGCCTGACGAAGCTGCTGAAGACATTACAGACATTGTTCTAATCATTTGCACAGTTTTATCAACTCAATAAATTGTTGTGTCTTTGATGATGTGACGTTGATGACGATCAACCACATAAATCCAAGTGTAAATGCAGCCAGGATGCTTTGATTCATTGTTGGATATTGATTTGACCCCTCAAACCACATGTGTGCACGGTTTAGGATTCATCATATCCAGAAGTTAGTCGAGTGTAAATGCGACCAACTTGTAAGAGCCCAACATTTTTACACAACTCAGATGGAAGAAAATCGCCCAGTGTTATTTATACAACACATTTCTGTGCTTTACATTGAAATATATGTGACAACAAGTTATGCGTCTGAAAAAAAAATATAATAAATAAAATACAAGAAAAGGCAGCAAAAAGGAAAAACAAGAAAATGCCACCCACCTACCAAACACATTAACGAACGCTGCACCCTGCCCACACACACACACACACATGCAAACACACAGACGACAGACAGAGATGTACACAGACAAACACACACACACACACATACAGTAACTGCTAAAGTTATTTTTTAAACTTAACTTTAAAGTAAAGCAGAAGTTTTGTAGTTTCTTCAAATGTTCTTATATTATTACAATATCAGTTAAACAGGTCTATGTTTCATCATCAGACTGGTTTAATGTATGAATTTAATGAGACATGTCATCTGTTACACTGTGAAATATATATGTGTAGAAATACGTTTTCAATCATCGAACACAAACATTCAACACAAAATCATGACGCTTAATGTTTTTTGCTTGACATAAATTCAGTCAGGAAATGAATCAGACATTGTTGTGTTTTCACGCTGGAGCTCGGTCGGAGCAGGTGGAGGAAGATCTGCAAAGCATCGCCTGTGATATCACGTTAGTTCATATTTAGAGCGTACAGATCGGCCCGCAGCGCTCGTCCAGGAGGTTTAGATCAGGACAGAAATGCATCCTTCTCTGCTCTTCATAACTTGGAAACTGCAGCTCCTTGTATGTTGGATTTTGGAGCCACAGAAGAATGACGCTGCTCAATATTCAATATATAAATGACAGCACTGACAGGCTACTACTCCTGTTCCGGGTGGTTGTTTTTCCCCGTCCTTTCTTTTGTTTTTTGCTGTTCATCTTCTACCTCAGTATCAGACTGAAGCTGGAAAGCTCCTCCACAACGTTAGCCTTGTTAAGTGTTTGTCTGCAGCCTCATTAGTCACAGCAGACAGAGGCGTTAATGCTGGCAGTTAATGAACTGCCTCAAGCTGTTAGATTTGACTGCACCTAAGAAATGTGCTACTTTTGATCACCGCTGTAGCAGCAGTGCCGATCAATATGAATATACATTGAACTGCTATATGAAACGGTGTGTTATTCATTACGAGTCGACAGGAGAATGTGTTCGCGGCCTGAGCGAGATTCACTATAGTATTCGATGTTAAATGAGATGATGGTTTTTCTTTTCTTTGAAGAAAGTATTTAATTCCTCGCCTCGACTCGATCGTATACTTCACCATGAGATCAATGCCTCTGCCGTGTTGTTCGACTAATTATGCAATCACACTGAAAATAATTGAAAGTTCAGGTTGCAACCTCGCAATCTGCGGAGATATTTATAGGAGACGGGACATACTGTCAGAATTCAAAGCAATTTTCTTTGACATTTCCGAGCAATCAGAGCTGTTCCTCATCTATGCGACAAACCGTATCGACACGTATAGCCAGCATCAGGAATTCACTTTGTGGTGAAATTAGAAATTGTGCATACATTTGCATAAATGTTTCCTCGGATTCCTTTTTGTTTTGTACGTTCCCTCCAGTGAACGATGGCCTATATTCCTCCGCTGATTGCAATCTGAACCAACTGCTCCGGTTTGAATGTTAATGGATGGGCTTTAAATCTCTGTTAGGTCCTGATTTGTAAGTGCTCCATGTGGTCGAACGCTAATAAGCATATTAACTGACAAAGTTATTGATGGTATTATTCAAATGTCAATATGCTCTGAATATCAATAAAGCCTTTAACCACATTAAAAGCACGATTAGATTGAATGACGCCTCTTTGCTACAGAGAAGCTTTTTAATTTATTTCAGATTGACAAACCGTGGCACACTTTCTGTTCAATTTTCAGCCATTAACCATCGTTCACTATCTTTCAAACGCTTCTCTCAAAAGACTCATAAATGTATTTTTTTGTAACTTTTATTGATTTGGATCCAACATAATTGATCATTGGGGAGACACTTAAGACTCCGCTGTCTTTCTGCTTCTACGGGCAACTCAACTGCATCTCCATGATTTTTATTCATTACAAACAAGATTTGCCCCCCAGGGGATTTTCCATCATCGAGAAACAGAAGATGGGAAAATAAATTCTGAAATAATGAACTGTTGAAAATGTCCATGCGAGGAAAATCAGCACATGAAGGAAGATGAAATAAGGCATGATGGATCCCTCTTCTTATATCCCTCTGTTAAGATTTGAATGTGCACGTCTCCACCAGCGTCTTCAGTCACGTCTTCATTGTTTTCATATTTTGACACACTTCCTGTTTTATTTTGTTACTCACCTCTCTTCTCATTACACATCCCCACTTCCTGTTTGTGTCTGTTTCCCACCTTTGTGATCGTCTGCCTCCTCATTAGTTTCACCTGCGTCTCATCGTCTCTCCTTTGTCTCAGTCCTTTGTGTCATATGTTCCAGCATTCGATTCTGGTTACCTGATCTACTTCCTGTCTGTTTACCGAACCTTTGCCAAGTAAGAACTTTTTCTTTTTTAACACCTGAACTGTCTCAAATCGCACTATTGTAAGTTGCACTTCTGTAAAGTATGAAACGATGCTCTGCTCCGCACTGTGAAGATCAAAAGCTGTGTGCATAAAATCTCAGATATAGCACCATGAGAATGTGAGCTGTGACCTTGTAAAACCTTTCAGATGACTGGATTCCTCAGGGCTTCAGTCTGTACAAATATATAGAGAGAAACACTCTTCAAACAGAGCCATTAAATTACATTAAAATCCTAAAATTGCCATAACTGTGCAGTCAAAAATAGATTCAGAAATGTGGCAGCGAACTGATGAAAGACCAGCGTTAACGTGTGCACAAATAGTTGGAATAGTTTTTACACGGCTTTGTTTGCTGCTTCACAATACAGAACTTTTAATATTAAAATTCACTTCTCTTAGTTTCCAAGATGCCTAAGTTTGATGCTCTATAGTACATTGTGAAGTTAGGAAAGGACAATGAGACTTTTTCATGTGTTTTTCAGCCGCAGATCTGCATCAGTCTGTCCGTGCAATACATTTATCAAGTGCAACAGGCTGGAGAGAGTTTGCAAGAAGTGAAGGAGATGTGTTAACAGAGGTTGATGCAGTTCCCTGGAGGTACTGAGGTCATACAGTTTGCAGAAGTTAGTCTGGCATGGAAAATTCTCTTTGTCTGTGAAGCAGCTGAAAAATAGTGCAAATAATATTTATACAAGCTGCGAGGAAAGTTGTGGTCGGAAAAGAAACATGACTTTACCCTTTTATATACACGGATGTCAGTGACTTCAGATAATAGAGCAGTTGCACCACAAAGACAGAGAGTGAATTATACCATATATCAGTTATCTGAAAAATAAATGCTCATTAAAATAGAGATCTATGGCTGAAAACTGTTTCTTCGAAGGCAGAAAATACTGAATAATTACCAACGAACACAATATGTGATTATCTGTAAACTTGTGACTTGTTAGATCATCACAGGCTGCAGAAGCAACGATCTTACTTTTGACTAAAGTATTTTTTTTAGCTTCATTTACGTCATTATTCCAGTGAAACATCAGCTGAATGAACACGTCTCCACCAGTTGAGGATTCTTGTATGTGTCATCTCTTTATTTTATCATTTTACGAGTGACGTTTTTTCTCAGTGTTTTGGAATCAAGATCACTGCGTTATCATTTCTTTATGAGCTTGACAAATCCCGCTGTTGAACTGTGTCACATCACACCGACTTCTTAAATAGTAAATCTGTCCCGAACATCTTTATCTCATCGTTAACCAGCAGTTTTCCAGCTCCAGAGCCTCAGTTGTAGCGAGTACAGTCTGATCGTATATACATTTAATTACCATCATATTTCCACCTTTAAGGAGACTGAATGTTTTCTAATTAACGTAAACCCAAGTCGTCACCTGAAGGATAGTTTCTGTCTGCTGCTATAAGACCAACACACATGATCTGTGATAAGTTCTGCTTCCTGAACTGAGTCGAGGGAGGAGGCCGAGCTTTTCAAAGCCCTGTTGTCATAATTAAAGCATGTGGCAGGTGAAGCACTGTATAGATACTATATGTAGACCTGTAGAAAAAGCTCTTAATGGACAGAGTATTGACACTTTCAATGGAAAAATCAGGTGACATTTCTGACCCCGAGCTTGGACAAACAGCTCCCAGAGGAGAACACACAGCCTCACGGGAGAATTATGATGAAGGGAAACTGATGGACTTGAAGTGTTTTTTGTTCTGGAGGCTTGTAATTACAACCCCGAGAGCCGGGGAATAATTATGTGAGCTCCGTCAGCGAGCGATAGAAGGGTAGGGTAGGTGGAGAAAATGAAAATCAGAGATATCATCCACCTCTCGAGGAGGAGGGACGGAAGAAAAGTGGAGCATTAATGTGTTTTCTTGTGTCAGGAATGAAAGGAAACAAAGAGCGAGACGTTGCTTCCTCCCTGTTATCTCTCAGCTGCTCCAGTCGTTTCCTGCTCATTTGGCTGTTTCTGACTTTTCTGTCATCCTCTCTCTCTCTCTCTCTCTCTCCGAGGGTCTGTCTGCCCTCCTCCCTCCCTCCTCCCCCTCCCTGACAGGCTACTCAGGCCAATTACAATTCAAAATGACAAAATGGAGATCATCGCCATGTCACAGGATCAAGTGAAGGGAAATGGCCCGTGAAAAAAGCCTACGTATGCTAGTGTGCAGCTGTCTGTCTGTGCATGTGTGTGTGTGTACTGTACAGTGTGTGTGTGTGTGCATGCGTTTGCTTCTAACAGTGTGTGACATCTGCCCACCACAGTGCGCTCTGTATCAGAGTTTCTGAGTGACTCACCCTCGGATGCAGTCGGGGGGTAATGCAGTGTAACGGGAGGAAGGGTCGCCCTGCTCTGCTCATTTCCTCTCCGCCATTACTCCCGACGGTCACCCGCGCTCGTGATAGCAGCTGCATTGCTCCTGCAAGGATGTCAGCATTTTTTTTGTTTTTTAAGCCTGTAAAATATGTATCTAAATCCTGCATGCACTGCTCCTAGATCGTCACGATCCCTAAGCGGGATTTTATTCTACCTCACTTTGAGGAGGAAGGAGAATTAGAGCCGGTCGTAAAAACACACACTCCACTGGTTTCAATTGTATTCTGTGTCTCTCTTTCTCCTCAAACAGATGGCCTTGTAAACTTTAACACAAGTTTTGGAAAGAGACTCCAGGAGGGCATCAAATCCAATTTTGTTATTATTTAAACCTCATTTTTACAGCTCCTTGAATATTGCTTTTATTTTAAAACCGTGTTTCCCCCGCCCGACACTAAACACGGCGTTAAAACCTAAAGCTGTCGAGTTCAGATTTCTACTTGCGCACCCAAAGCCCCAGTTTAATCATACTGAGCTGCAGCGTTTCCTCAAATAGCCTTCTCTAAGCAGGGTGGCCGGCATTGTCAGAGCTACACATCCTTTGCCTCAGCTTTAATTACACTATAGTCAGACAAGCCATACAGGCAGCCGCCCCCTCCAGTCGCCATGCTGATCAATAAGTGGACGGACTCCAAAGCCACTGTTTCGTGTAACGAATACGAGCAGAAGTTGGTGGAGGAAAGAGAAGAAATACAAGATAATTGTCTTGTTGCACAGACATGTTTCTTCTGTTCATCACCTTTAAAACAAATCTGATCGGAGGATTTGTTGCAAATTAACGCAAAAAGTCCCTTTGAGCATTCAGCACATGTCGTTCTGTAAATGCATGTGTTGTTTGTCTAAATGCAAAGCGCAGGTAGACAGGATGAACGAGCCTCACTCATCCTGAAAAGCATTTTTATTTTGCTGCAGCTCTTCCCCCCCCCTAAAAAAAAGTATTTCTGATATTCAGATATAAACAGAGCCACTCAGGGGATGATGCTGAAATGAACACGGTGGTAGAGTGCACCATTACTACACCGAGTGCTCCGGCGGAAAAGAGAGAGGCTGGCGGGGGGTAAAGAGGCCGAGGGATGTGGAGCGAGGGAGACGCCGGACGGAGGAAGCGCTCGGATGGGTGGAGTGGAAGATTTGTGAGGATGGGGAGCAATATGGAAGAAGATGATTGGGAAAGATGGATAGGAAAAGATGGGAGAGCAGAAAAAAAAAAATGGGGTGATTTAAAGACAGCGAGAGAGGACGAGAAAGAAATAGAGCTGAAAAGCAGTGAAAGGGGGGAAGAGAGCTAAGGAGCTGGCGACAGGAATAGTATAGAGGAGGTGTCACCGTCAAGGGTGTCTCAATGAGATGCCATAAAACACTCTCTTATTCTGCCTACTGTCACAGCTCAGCGTCGGGGGCCCACAAATAGAGGTGTGAGACGTGCACACACCAACACTCACACACTAAAGACGCGCTGGTACATTAACATCTCACTTTATTTGCCAACATTTCTGCTCCCGGTTTTGCAGCGTATTGCGGCGACACTGGTTTCCCTGCATATCATTTTGTTATAGCAGAAACAAGCGAATTTATGTCCTCAGCCGTTTTCAGTGTTTCTGTCATGGCTGTTTTCTCCGGCAAGAGAAGGGGCTGTGTGAAAATTATCAGAGGGGAAGCAGGGGGTGCTTATGTGTTTGTTCTTTTCGCTGAAGGGAGGGTTAGTGTGAGGAGAGGGGCTTTTTTGTGGAGCGGATCCTTGCCGAGCCGCCATCTGTGCACGGTTCATTCATGTAGTGGCAGTAATAACAGTTTATAGAAAAGCTTGTTATTAAAAAGTCTAACAGCAATGATGTCTGACATTGTGTTGTCTGGCAAAAGTTTGGCAATTCCACTGATGTGCACCAACATTTGCAAGATTTTAAAGAATAGGTGATTGACTGAACGCGCCGGTTGAACGATGCTGTGTTACGTGTTGTTCTCACTGTAAAAAAACAAATCGTGTTCAACACGTGTCACAGCATCACACTGGAAAATGGGAGAGAATTGGCGCGTCCGTCCAGGTGATGTGTTTCCATCACTGCCAATCGCAGCTGTCGTTGGAAAGTCACTTGACCTGAGGATAAATGACGATTGTTCCCTTTAACACTGAAAACAAAAGCCAGATATTAGTGGATTTGGATTTTAAGTTGGTGACTACAGTGAAAATTATTATTCCTTTAACACATTAAGGGTTAAATTTTGGGGCACCATCTTACAACTCTTATTAATAATGAACTGAATTTTCCACTTTCGGTACATTTGTTTTTCAGATATTTTGGGTCGAGTGCTGCAGTTTTATTTCCAAGTCCTTTTAAAAGTCATATGTATTCAGTGTGTGTTTCCATCATCTCGTACTGCATGAATATTCTGAAGACAGCCCGACAAGATTATGTAATCAGAAGAGTGTTTCTAGCTCTCCTGTGACTCAGGGCACATCTCGGCTCATCTCTGCTATTTCCCTACATAATATACTAGTCATTTATGTTAACTGGAGCCATTTGTTTCCTCTAACCACACATTCTATACATTCATCTACAACAGCTAGAATCTACTTTCCTATATTTTTGCTCATACATTAGATCGTTTAGTGACACTCGATGCTGGTTAATAAGAGAAAGTTGTTGCTGTTTTCACGTGACTGCGTTACCTGCAGAGTAAAGAGTCCACACCAGAGGATTTTGTGATATTAGATATGTGTTTTAACATGAATTCAAAAGATAAACTACTCTCAAATCTGTCTGCTAGAGATCCAATCTAAGTCGCAAATGTATTTGTGCGAGATCAATGGATTTTTCCTGATCAATCAGAGGATGAGATAAAACAGAGGTGTGTTGAGCTTCTGTCCAACTCCAAATTATTTTTGTACAAGACGTCTCTTCTTTGTCTCGTTTTCTGCCTCTTCTTGACTATTAAGAATGCACAGTTTGAGGTCCAGCATTATTCATTTCCATCAGAAGTGATTTCTTTGTGAGAAGATTAATAAATGCATAAGGTGCAGTGAAGCGTTGTCGGGCGCCCAAACTTGATTTCCCCTCGTGGCTCGATGTAGTTGGTCCATGAGTCACCCGTCAGTCAGTTTGACTTGCTCCTTGTTCATTGTTAACAAGTCAGTGTGAACACAACCCAGATCAGAACTAAAAATCAACTATGTACCTTTCTTTTCCCCTTCGTCAGGAGGAGGTGAACAGAACTACAGGTGTGAAAGTGACCTAAAAGACTTGAAGCTTTTCCCTGCATGATGAGGAGTATCTGTCTGAAACAGTGAAACCAGACAGACACACGATAGTTAAGGATCTGTGCGTGGGCGGGAGCTGAACAAGACCGGGCGCCGAGAAGTAAAAGCTGGATGGCGTCCATACATCCACAAAAGTTAACGTACACGTCTTCAAGCAACACATATCATGCAAACAACACCTTGCTAAAGATAGT
This sequence comes from Holacanthus passer, assembly GCA_025331565.1. Lineage (NCBI taxonomy): Eukaryota > Metazoa > Chordata > Actinopteri > Pomacanthidae > Holacanthus > Holacanthus passer. Next base: position 3,449,203 of record JAFREQ010000046.1, on the reverse strand, counting down.
GATTATTTTTCAGCATCCGAGCCGCGGCTGCGTGCAGAGGAGGGCGTCAGCCGTGCGGCGGTACGGTGCACTCCTGCAGTCAGGTCTGTGCTAATGAAGATATTGCAGCGCGGCGAGAGCGGGCGGACCGGCCGAGCCGGGGAAAGGTCAATGAGGCGGCTGAAGTGACACTCAGCTCAATGCTCCTAATTGCTGCGTTTGAGGGGAGAGTGGAAACACGGACATGTGACACGTTTCTCGCTCGGTTCGCTTCAGTCAAAGGGCCCCGTTAATGACAGGCCTGCTCGTGTGTGTGTTGGTGTCATTACCAGATGTTGTTATTTGTTAATGAGAACTGTAGAAAAAGGTGGCTCAGAAGTGGCCGTGCGTCTGGGGAGAATACTCGTGAACATGCTTTCACACACAACAGCCTCTCATAAATAATACCTCAGAGCGCCAATATAAATAGAGATTAGCTGTGGTTATGATTAGTGGCGTGGGTGATGTCCATAGGTTGGTGTTGAGGGGTCTGCAGGAGAGAAAGTAATTATTCTGGCCGGGTGGTGTCCTGTCGTTATTGGCAATCACCACGTTTGAAGGAGGTGCAGCTTTTTCATCTTTCTTTGGAACCATGTTATAGATACATGAAAAAAGCACAGTTTCCAACAGGCTATTGCAACATCAATAAAATATATACGCTGTGTGTGTGTGTGTGTGTGGCGCTCAGAGCAGGAACATCACACTCTGTATTGAAAGTCTGCTCACCTATCATGGATTGGAAACACTGCCACAGGTCTCCGAGACATTTTTTTAAAAGATGTCTTTAAAAGGCAGCGTTCTCCATTTGCTGATATGAGGATTTGAAGAAGACGCCATTAAGCGGCTGTTTGCTTTATTTCCACCAGAAAGAAACAGCCAAGAGCTAAACAACAGCAATTTCCTCGAACATTTAGCCTCAGCTCGAACCATTATTTCGCTCCTGTATGAGTCTCATATCTTTTCACAGAAGGAGCTCTGCCTCTTCTGCTTGTCTTTACTCAGACGGCGCTGAGACGAGAGCGCTTGTTAGGAGGTAACAAGACACCTGTAGGGTTAAAACGGAGCAGAGAGAACATGGAGGTGCACATGTAGGTGAGCGATGAATCCAATCAAACCTTCAAACCGCTCTTGTAAACTCCTGTGCGACTCCTATATCCCAACAGGTTTGTGATTACAGCTGCAGCTATTGGTCAATTACTCCATTAGTCAAAAGAAAGAAAATTAGTTGGCAACTATTTCGTTAACTGACTAATGGCTTCAGTCACAACATTTGTTGGTTCCAGCTTCATAAATGTGAGGGTTTGCTGCTTTTCTGTGAGGTTTTGGACTGTTGGTTGGACAAAAGAAACAATCTGAAGACGTCTCTTTGGGCTCTGGGAAATTGTGATGAACATTTTTCATGTTTTTTGTCATTTTATAGACTAAATATTTAATCTATTAATCTGCTGTTAATCGATAATGAAATAATGCTCAGTTGCTCTTGCACATGTAGATGAGCTATGGAACCAATCAATCATTCAAACCTCTATTGCAAACTCCCATGCATAGTTTAAAACCCAGACAGGCGTGAGATATGCGTGTATCTATTTATATTACATGCCAACACTTTCAATATTTCAACGTCTTCAAACTCCAGGAGAACTTGAACTCCGACGATCTGCTGTGTGTCCTGTCTATTTCAACTGCAGCACAATTTAGTCGCTTAACTGGCAGGGCAGCTGGCAGAAGGTGGAGTTCGTAAGTGGATTGCCGGCGCCCTAAAGCCGATTTATCTGATAGATGTTTGGACCTGGTCCGTCGGACTGACCTCTGGGGCAAACCGTAAATTAGATTTTTTTTTTTTTTTTTTTTTTCCCCAGCACAGACTGTGTTGCTGTGTCATCTCTGCCATCACCCTCACCACCACCTTCAGCACAGAAATCACTTGGTATACAGATATAATGAAGTCCACAATAGCGAGCGTGTCACATCTCCTGAGACCGGCCATCGTCCTGGATGGCGCGATCCCGTCACGCCAGAAAAGAGAGAATGGAGACAAAAGAGGAGGGCTGCTCGGGTTGTGAGTGATAGATGGCGTGGCCAAGGAAATGGTCTGGAAGAGAATGCTGCGTCAAGCGGTCGACCGGGCCAGGCATCGATTTAATCTTGTGCACTCCCCTGATTTGACCGTGTCACAGCGAGATTGAAAAGCCTAAGTGGATGTGGGGCTGTGGTCACTCACCTGAGCTCACTGCACTGATAAACCCACAATGAGGCGAAGAGTGGGCCGAAACATTGCGAGAAATAGAACGGGGGCAGCGGATCACAGGACACGGGGTAAGACAGCTGTTTGGGGCCTGCTAACAAGCGGCTAAATCCACTAGAGGGGCTGGTCTATTGATTTCTACTGGGATGGGAGAAGTCACAAAGCTCATGCAATCAGATCCTTTATATCCATCGGATTTTGACTCCGATATCTGCAGAGATCCCTTTGGCTAAAAGACCATCGATTGGGCTAAAGAGATTCTTATCTAATGAATATTCTAATTGCTGTCATATGAAACGGGGGTGGTTAACTGCGTGAGGAATGTGTGTTTGAATAGGTTTGATAGATTCTAATAAAGCACCGGGATTAAGCTGCGGTCTGATGTTTATGTATAGCAGGGGAAATTGATATTGATCCCGAGGCCGTCCGGGTTTCTGTGTTACTCATGTGGCTCCCCCTCTCTTCTTTCCTGCCCCCGTACGGTCGGCTATACAAGTATCACAAAATAATCTTTAATTAAAGAAGAATTCATCCACGAGTCACATTTGAAATTTAAATTGCAATTTTTTTGACATTTAGCCCACTCGCATTGCATTGTGGGATCAGTCAATGTTCGGGATTAGGCGTAATCCTGGGTATTTGGCGAATACATTCATTACCGGAGAAACGTGTTCAGACGAGCCGTGCGCACTTTTGCTGACTTCCCCACTTCCTGACGGACGTGCACGTACGTGAGCGCGTGGACGCGTTCTGCCTCAGCTGGTCTACTCAGTAAACCAGGTCACAGTTACTCCTCACCTCTGCTGTTTGTCTGCACATTATGCATTGGCACACATGCACAGAGGCACACACACACACACACACACACTTGACAGGCTGCATAAACAGGAAGCACGCAGGTCGACACACGGCGGACCCCTCTCTCGTGTTTTTAAGATTGAGTGGCAGCCTCACCTTGACCTCCCGTCCTCGCTGTAATTCTGCATGCTGCTGTTGCACTCTGGGATCCCATTAGACGGATCGTTTGGGATAATCAAAACAATATTAATTTTAGTGCTGTGTTGTGATCATAACGGGGGCCTTCGCTTTTACTGTAGATAGCCGCTGCCACATTTAATCACACTCGCTTATAGATCTGCTCCGCTTGCGCACACCATTCCTCATCACGTCCATTAGCAGATAAAAATGTTGCATTCGTGATCACGCTACGTCGAGCCATAAAACCACGGCGGCCAAAAAAGCTTATTTAACTGCGTCGCCTCTGCCTCCTCTACAAATTAGCCGTGTTTCGACATTCTAAATTAGGCGTTTTCTGTGATCAGCCCGGATTTGCAAGCTTACACGGCATTATTCAAACACCGCTTCAGCATTGATTTATTCAGGGGAAGAGCAGCATCCTGCTTCACGTTCATCCAGCTACACACACATGTGGGAGTTGTCCAGTACATCTCAACCCCGGTCTTCCTCTGCCGTCCACCGAGCAGAATAACTGCAGTGTTCTGTGCCTTTTGCTTCGCCCAAAGGCATCACAGCAGACGCATAAATGAAGTGTTTATGTATGCATATGTAATAGGAAAAGTTTGAGGTTGTGGGTTTTTTGGGGGGGTTTAAGCACAAGCCTGTTCTAAATGAGTGTTATTGCCTGTGATGGCGGCTCCAGCAGCAGGTTTATAACCGTCTTAACCTGTTAATTAAAGTCCAGTAGGATTATTACTGAGGAGAGAGACGGCCGTCTGCCTGAGGCTACGTGGTCGATGTTATTCTCACATCATCCATATGGACGGCTGATGGCACAACCTCCTCCTTATGGTGTCTCCGGTCTTATAGCGAAGCTTTACTCACCCTTTCTTGAATCTCACACGCTGCTGTGCTGAGATGGCAAACCTTTACAGCGCACGAGTCCAGCACTACCTGAGACACTGAGCAATGAATGCACCTTTTTTTTTTTTTTTTTTTTTTTGTCACGAGCATTTGTGTGGTGTGCACAAATAATCAGGTTACGTAAGGTGGAATCTGGGACACAGTGTGCAGAGGATGTGCCACAAGGTGCTGAGCATGCCCCGCTCGCTTTTGCTCACTTGCTCGTTTGCTTGGTTATTTGAAGTGAAGCGTCATTTGTGTGACAACAGGGAAGAGATCGTGTTGACACACTTTCGCCGTGTCCATCTAAGCTTGACAAATGAGAGTATTCAGCCTTAAAAGATGTCAATTCTTGTTGTTTTTCCTTTCCTTTAAAGATTCATTAGGAATCCTTGGCACAGTGCGACGGGACTCTTTAGTTATTAAGAAGCAAAATGAGAAATTGTTCATTAGTAATGTGTTGCACAGTGAAGCGGGGACTCATCTACGCTCCGTTTGGCAGATATCATATATATCCTTCGGTCACTGGATGAGCTTGTTAGATAGCGGCACACAACACAACCTCTGATTCGACTGTAACCTTTACCTCAACTTTGTTCCCTTGTTTATTATTCATGTTATCTCGATCACATGCCATTTGCTGCAGAGCTTTTTTGGCTGGATCACATATTCGCCGCTCAGATTGCATTACTGGGGCAGTTAAAAGTAACGTTTGAAGGCCTCCACTGGGACATAAAATGCAGGGCAGACCGGGTTGTGAATGCGGCGCTTTGAACCGCTGGCCCCTGCTCGCTAAAGAAAATCAGAGATGAGGTGAGAGAATAGTGCTCGGTGGAGAGAAGAGGATAAAGTTGCTCACTTTCTTGCATTTTTTAGGGGCCATTAGAGATCTTTCCCTTTGATATATGCAAGGATGCTCGGGGACATGGAAAAGCACTGTACAGGTGTTTGATTGTCATGCATTTTAAATGTCAAGAGGCTGCTTTCCTCATGCGCTTCTGGCTCAACCTCCATTTTCTTTAGCTCTATGGTGTCATTGTAGGTTCTATTGTCTTTTATTTTTCAATTTCACCATCTATTCAGGAGTAAGTATCATGAGTGGGTCATTACCGGGTAGTGCAGGATTGTGTGGACCATCTTTTCTTCTTAATTCTCCAGAGGGGAAAAAGGAAAGTGAGGCTGATACAGCTGAATGAGTCAGACTGATATTGGCAGAAGTTAACACCTTTTCCGTATAGTAGAAAGACTGTTTTCAAATTATAGATAAGCCTTTGAAAATGTTCAAGGCTTTCATGAAGCCTTAAAGCTGAACTCGAAACCTCCGATAGCTCTTAATCTCTACTGTAAAGCTGGAAGTCAGACTGAGGAATATAATGTGCTGCAATCGCAGTGTCACAGGTTGAACAATGATATATTCTTATACGGCACAATTCATTTTTAATAATGTGTTGACTTAAAGGATTCGAGTTTGATGGGCTCCTTCTTCCAGCGACGGACCCCAATAACTATACCACACAAATGAAATGATTTATTATTGCACTTCCATAAAGTTTAACTTGCGAGAGATTTAAAAATCAAAGCAGATCGTCATTTGGTCAGGTTTTATCCTACAGTTCCTATCATGCAACTCAGCAGTGTCTTTCCTGAGACCTTCCCTGCTTGTGTCTTTCAAACCTAACGCCCCCATTTTGTAACACAAGCTTTGAAGCCTGAGCTGAAATAACCCTGATGATATCACTTGGGTTATTTTCCGGTCAGGGCAGCAGCGTGGCTCCAGGGACGGCAGCGTCGGTCTGTTGTTCCACGACTTTGATCCACACTCAAATATCTCAACAACTGTTGGATGGACGGATAAAATCCAGAGGATGAAGCCAACTGACTTTGTTGAGTACTGACTTTTCTCTGGTGTCATATTGAGGCTGACATTTGTAGTTGTTTATTGAAATTTCTCAACATCTAATGCATGGATATATTCATGGTTCCCAGAGTATAAAACTTATAAAAAAATTGTGGTGTTGGGTGAAATGTCTTAACAACTATTAGATGGATAATTTACCCCTTCGGGATAAATTGTAATAATATTGGCAATCCCTTAATTTTTTCATTTCGCGCCATAGAAATTGTAATTTTTCCACTACCTCCAAAACTAATGACATTCCCATCAGCCTCAGCTGCACTTCATCTATCCATTATCTGCAACGATTTTCAGGGTCACAACCGATCCCAGCTGACATTGGAGGAGTGGCTGGGTTCACCCTGGACAGGAAGCCAGTTCATCACAGACGATGACACATAGAGACAAATAACTGTTCGCGCTCACATGCACACGTTCACATTCACAATTTAGAGTCGCCAGTTAACCTGCACGTCCTCAGACTGTGGGAGGAAGCAGCGGGAAGAACATGCAAACTGCGACTCCAAACTCGTGCATATTTGCAAGTGATGGTGAATATAGTAAACATTATACGTGCTAAACATCAGCCCACAGAGCCTCTCGCATTCAGACTTTAGAAAACCCTCCAGAACCACCGCAGAAATTATGCACCTGTATTCACAGAGTAAGTTGCACTTCTCATTACGACTAAACCGATCTTCATGTGCGAAATTGGCAGAGTGCCCCTTAAACATAATAAATGCAAATGTAGTGCTGTGGAGAATGCCAACTAAAAAAGCAGGCTGTAAATTCAATCAAGTTTAAAGCTCCGAAGCTGCTTCTTTACATCCTGGATGGATAATGCAACACAAATAATAGTAGGCTGTTAGAGATTGAACCCGATGCATTAAGGTAAATGTGAATTGTTTGGTCCAAAGGCGGCTGAGTCTAAGTGGTGAACTTGACACACTGATCTGAAATAATATATATCAGTTAGTGCACAGTCAAGTCATGCACCTTCTTTTTTATGTCCGACCAGCTTTCACCAACCTGAAGCTCTGTGTCAACAACCATTTGTGCTGTCGAGGACGCGATCGGCATCAAACCTGAGGCCAGATTCATCCAGAAAGCGTGCCGCTCTGCTGTGATGCTGCACATGCTCGAGTATATCACCCTCCATAATCAACCTTGTACATAATGACAGATGATTAATGATATTAAGCCGTGCGCCTTGCCATTCGCAGGATATTAACTTTTTTATTGAATCTCATTTTTACCCTCCGAACACTTGATAAGATGACAAAACAGCATTGTTTAAAATAAAGTTTGGAGCTCCAAACCTTTTCTCGCGTGCGGCCGCGCAGCAGTAATTTATTCATAAATTCATTCAATAATAGAGTCCCGCTCTTATTTGTGGTCTGCGTTAAAGCTCTCTGGAAGACGTGGATGGAAAAAGTGAGAGTGTGAGAGGATTGTTTTCGAGGGTTTTACTTATTTATCGAGCCTCCCTTCCAAAGTGCGCTGGCATTAGAGTGAGCTGTCAGGTTGCCAGTGTGATTGCAGCCGAGATTGTATACGCCACACAATGCCTTTAATTATGTCGCTGTCTCTTCTGTGTCAGAAAAGACAAAATGGATCAAAGGCTATATGGGAGAGAGTAAGTAAGCAATTATCTTCTTTTGTCCGCTATCACTGTCAGTCAACGGAGGCCCGCTTTCTAAACAACACCAGCGCAAAATCAGAGAAGGAGCCCTGATAGATGAGGTAATAATGGAGCCGCGTATAACATATTAATAAAGACACTGCATATCTGCATCTGTCATTACTCAAAAGTGACTGTGTTGTTCATGCGATAAGGACAAACTAAGTGAAGAGAAAATCAAATCCCAGTTGTCTGAAGCCTCTCAGATATTACCCTCATTCTTCTGCAGATGATTAAACTGACTTGAGTGATGGGCTGTTGAATATGAGGCTAAGAATAATTAGATTGTTGATCATGTTTTTTCAGTAGGTTCGTTTGAGTTGAGAAAAGTTTGCAGACTTCAAACAATAATGAATAACTATATGAAACAAAGGACTTAACCTCAGTGAAGAGGAATCTTAAGTATTAAAGTCTCCTCTTCAAAGTTTGAATTCGTGAGATTTCAGTCCTGGTTGATTTTGGTGTTCAGGTGGTAACAGGAGGTGAGCTTTAATACCACAGAGTTCTTGGGACGACCAAACGAACTCAGCTTGTTTTAATAAAGAAATCCGTCAATAATTGGCCTTTTTCCATGACGCCGGAAGCAAACGCTGTCAGATTTCCTGCAGTAGTTTTCCACAGAAGTTGGAGGTGAACTTTCCATCTGACAGCTCACTTTAGCTTCTCGTTCGATCACTTCCTGAAATGTTCAAAACTGATTCGCTGTTTAAAAAAATGCAGAGAAAGTTGTTTTGCAGATGCTTTTCTGATTAACAATCGCAGTCAACAAACCACAGCGACAAAAACACTGTGTTTCCTGTGACCAACCAACAATGAGACCTGCAGTAATGAACAGAGCTAATTACAGAATGTAAACACGTCGGATGCTATTGTTGACCATAATATTAAGGATTATAACTTTAATGACTCATCAGCATATTCTGCTCATGGTCTGCAAAATTTAAAGCACATAAAAGAAGGATAGCATAGAGTAAGCAGAGTTTAAAGAAAATATTTAAGGCAAACTAAATATTGAAGCAAAGCCGACACGTAACAAGACATTGTTGTTTGTAATCGATGAGTCTGTTTAAATTGGGTCCGTCCATCACTGAGGTACGTTTGAGTGGATTTTCTAGGATTATCCCGACTCTCTGGACTCATATATTGTACATAGATATATATATCAACTGAGCTTATTTGTCACATTTTTAGTTCCACTCCTCATTTCTTTGCTGAAAAGTCTTGAATTCTTTGACACGCTGGATATGAAACGCATAAACAAACGTGCGTGCGGCATCAACTGAGATGAGTTTGTTTTCCTCCTAATATTAATTTGAGCAAAATCTTATGGAGAAGTTGTTGATGGGATGGAGATGGGAGACTTTTTTTTTGTCAGTTTGACATCCAGGTAACCCACTTTTGCTTCGGCATGTTTACTCTTTGATTATCGGGAGAGAGCTGAGGGAAGCACTATCTCCCGCCTGCCAAAGCCAGGCTGGCAAGCTGTCACAACACCGATGAAGACGCGTATACCACCTGGGTGTTTGTAGGTGACACACATTCAGACAAACTGTACACGCACGTACACATGCGCTGGTTTGTGCGTGTTCGAGAGCGCACACTCTTAAATTCCTGAAAAAATTGGTGTTTTGTTTTGATAGAAAAATATATTCATGTGGTGCAGGAAGCTGCAGTATCAGCTGAGGTTGCTATGAGATTTCCTGCATCTTTACATGTGTGCATGTGTTTTATACATGTATGTTTAAAATCACAGTCTCAAAATCTCTCCCTCCCATGTCTCGATACCATCGGCTATCCAATGAAGGTGAAAATGTCTCCTTGGTAGAGAATTGAAACTTTGCATCTTGACCACAAAGCCCACCGTCCTTTATCTTACACTGATGTTAAAATTTTAGGAGAATATCAACTGTGAATAAAAACATTGTGGAAGTGCTGTTGTCTTCTTCTCAGTGTTTTCTGCATGTGGCCACAATAACCTCCACCAAGAAGATGGTCCAGTATGTTGCCTGAGAGACGAAACCCGGGGCAAAATAGATCGATCGACATCCTGATCGAGTCAGATCGTCTCTTGTTTTGCACAAAATGTTGCAGTGTTACTATAAGACACCAAAAATACCACATAACGAAAGCTGATTTCAGAAAGTGAGCAAAGAATCAGACACTGACTCTGTTTCCATTGTTCGTGCTTTGAGGATCTGTGTTATCTCAATTCCACTGATGCTAAAGCAGCAGAAGCCTGATGTGATCCGCTGGCAAACAATTACTGCCCCCGTCCCCACAGAGCTGCACGATAAGTCTCGATGGGGAACCGTCCCTGAGCACCTCTCCTTTACTTTCCACCATCCAGGTGTCCTTAAACCCGGCTGCTGACCCCCTGCTGCTCCGGTGGAGCTGCTGTCCAACTGATAAGAGTCTGAACTGAGCAGCTCCCGTGTGTGAGTGTCACTGCGAGTGTGAAGCTGATACAGACTTTTTTTAAAGACGCCTTTCCTGCAACGTATGAGCAAAAATTAATTGAATCAAGACGATATAAATGAAAAAATGCGGCCGTCTGAGTGTGAAAGAGTCGATCAGAGCAAAGAGTAAACATGTGTTCGCCCTCGTTTTGACTGGACGACATCTGGCATGAGTGTAAGAAAACGGTCTTTGGCTGGGAGTGCTTCACACGCATCATCCGAGTGCGTGTGTTTGTGTGTGTGTGTGTGTACGTACATGTCTGTTGTGTCCTGAGATGACAGATGAGAGGTTCGCATCAATATTTGAACAAAGCGCTCTGGCATCTCTTTCTGTCGAGGCTGTGCTGTTTTTAAGAGTCGGAGAGGTGCAGCTGAAATGTGTTGCTTGTGCGACTGCAAAGAAATTACAAGTTAGAGAGCAGCTTTAGAGCTCTGGGCATTTCTCAGTCTGACTGAAGTCGCTGTGAGACCCGCCTCGGGCCGGGGAGGAGAAGAACCAGGAGAGAAACTGGGATGCGATTTGAAAAAATGGTCTAGAAATCTGGCTTTTGCTTGGTTATCACCTGAGGTTGATCCTGTAGTTTGGTAAGATTTTGAAACCGCACTTCAACTAGACAGCGACGTCGGGTTCTGGATCATCCGTGTGCATCCAGCTGCTGTACATAAGGCATGGTTGCGAAGCAGTTCATTACCTGTCAGCTTGTCAGAAGGACTCCTCCTGCATGACATCGTGTTTTGATGCGGCTGAATAGTGGGAAGTGTCGGCAAAACACCAAACACAATCAGGCTTTCACGTGTTGCCGCCTTTCACGCCCCATTTGCTGTTGTACTGGGAGATCAGGAAATCTCATCCTTGCCTGTCTGTCTTTCCCCTGTGGAGAAGCTGTCATTCACAATTCTCTGCAGACAGACAGGAAGCGGTTGTGGGGGCCGTGCATCGCGGAGGTTGTGATCCTTCTTTGGGCCAAAACTGGCTGAAAAGAAGCGAGTTCTTTTTAGGTTTATAAGCATTTCCTGAAAATGCTGAACATTTTTTTGTGTCTTCCGCCGTGCACTCGGTTTATCTGAACAGATGCTACCCCAGTGCTTCTCACTATCTTCAACACCCACCTATCATCTGCTTCACCAATCTCCCTCCACCCCCATCTCCTCTGCTAGCTTCACCCCTGATCCTCAATCTAGACCATCCATCTGCTGCGGATCTGCGTCAATAGAGCCCATGAAGACGCCTCGCACCGGGCATATATAATTAATGCAGCATTGACCATTGCCAAGCTGTATTTATTCATGTATTTACACAGACACATTAGCCTGAAAGTCCGTGTTTACACAAAAGGCAACGACACATAACGGCAAATAAAATCCACAAAATGCCCAACTAACCGCACCTTGTTTCTCAAACCTGTTACTGAAATGTCAACATGCTGAAGTAATTAGCAAATAATTATGCCGCTGACTCTTAATTAACAAACTAAGAATTAATTAGTAGATTTGTTTGTTAATTCGTGGCTAAGCAGCTGCTTCCTGCTTATTATCACTGAACGCTGTCGAGCGACTTGGAGAACTTTCCTTTGCTTCTGTCCAGTTCGTTCCTGCTTTTTAATAAACAGAACACACAATATGTGATTATTTTAAAAAACTTTTAGGATATAAAAAGATGGCCACTTCCTCGTATGAAAGAATAATTCCCAAAATGAGACGTCCTGTAAAATGTTTTCCGGCTGCAAACCGCTGATTATTGGATAACACATTAAGGCTGTGTTGCTTTTTATTAAAGCCATATATTCTCTCCCACTCTTCTTTCCCTTTCTTTAAACACACACAGATGCACACTGTTTCCTTTCTGCTCTCCGTTCACGCCGGTAATTTGCATACAGCATTAGCAGGAGATTAGTCTCCGGCGCCTCGCACCTGTTGGAGGTTTGAAATCAGAGGTCACACATGTGCCATTGTGACGGCGGGTGTTTGAATTCAATATGGTTCAATGAGCATCTTTCGTGAATAGCGGCTGAAATGACGGGCACAAAAGGGACAAATAAGCAAACTTGCATTAAAAACCAGCAAAGTGTGGCGAGAGAGGCCGTGTTGTGGTTACTGAAACTGCAAGTGCAAGGTCATTTATATCCTTTATGGCGCTTTCAAAGTGAAGCAAACATGTTTAGTGTGAATGTATCAACATGAATTATCAGACCTGTTTCGCCAAATCCAAACACAAACAGGGTTTAGTGCAAGCTGGAGTCTGCAGGTAGGAACTTACCTGTAACTACAGGTACCCGACTGCTATAGGTTAGATAGAAGCATGATCAAAAAGTGATATTTGCTTAGACATGTTCCAAAATGTGACCAAACAAAGGAAACAAATTCTAAAATCTTGTTAAATGTCAACTGTAATTTTAGTCGTAATGATGAACATGACGACCCTGTTAGGAGAGTGACATGAATCAGAGCTCACATGAACAACAGTGACTCCTATTAACCCCGGACTAATTGCACAAATTGTCAAAAGATTGAACTTCAGTATCCAACACATACGAGGGTTTGCATGTTCAACAGGAGTTGCAGTTATTTCCTGTGAAGTGCAGCCGAGGCAGGAGGTTCAGGTGAACAAAGAGGATCCACCTGCAGCCAGTTCTGAATCCCAGGAAGTGGAATGCTGGCTTTTTTCATTTGTGGATTGTGGTGGAGCTTGATTTCATTCCACTGCTCTGATGGTGCTTCTTGTTTTTGATGATTCAATGAGTGGAAGCAGCAGATGAATGACAATGATTCTTGACAGCAACCTCTATCTTTGTTTTGTGTTTTACTTCAGTTATTTCCTGCTTTGTGTCGACAGATCGTGTCCTCAGGTCTGTTGGTTTACTTTACTTCCTGCCGCTGTGTTTCCCACCTCTGGGTTCTGATTAGTTTCACCTGTAATCCTTCCCTCCAAGTCTACTTAGTGTGTGTGTTCTCCTCTCTCAGCCAGTTGGTCTTTGTATCATGTGTGAAGCCTTCCAGCCAGTTCCTACTGTTTATTTCCAGTATTCTGTGATTTTTTTTTTTTTCTGTTTAGTTTTCCTGGACCTCACTTGTTTTTCTCGTTCTTGCTGCCCCCGGTTGGATTTGTTTGTTTGTTTTGACCCTTGACTTCCTCACCCTCCTGTACATCTTTTGATTTTGTGTGTGTGTGAATAAAATATCTGCAACAAAACACCTCAATGCTCCATTCAAGAGCTCATTTTCAAAGAAATTACCCAAGAAACTGTTTTGTCACTCTCGGTTTTTTCTTTGGATGCGCGTGACTCTTTACAGCCGCACCAGCATTTCCTAGTTTTTCTGAAATTTTGATTCAGGCATGAGATGTTGCATCACTCACTGAACCCAGTTAACACTTGGCCATGATCTCGAGTCTGCAAATTTCATGACATGGGGATTCGTGTACTCCCTCCTCTGGCTGCTTCAATGCTAAACAACAAGCAGCAGGCGGAGGACACATGTCTGTCGGGGCCCAGTGTTTCTGTAGAGGAGGTTAGAGGATCTTCCGTTGACCTGATGAGATATCCCCAGGATCAGCCGGTGTTTGAGATGGAAGCAGGACGGCGGCGTTTCTGCCAGGACACGAGGCTGCAGCGCTGAGAGTGGAGGAGAATTTGGCAAACATCAGCCTGGCTGCTGCCGTCAGTCTCTCCAAATCTCTACAAGTGTGCTGGAGCAGCAGTCGTCTTCCTCTGTGTGAAACAGCCTGGGCTCCCACCCAAAGGCTTTACCAAATTAGTCCAGTCAGCTGGGGGCTCTTTCCCCCTCATTTCTTTTAGATTCTCACTAAAAGCTATGAATACGGTGAACTGACATGAGAGACCGCGCTAAGTCATCGCTTTTAATTTTGCATGTGAAGAGATGGGAGTGTTTGCTGTACTTGAGGAAATTGCGAGTTCCCTCACAGGTTGCATCGCAGCTGACGCAGTTTTAGCAGACGGCATTTCCAGGACAAAAGTTTGTTTGCGTGCGAGACAGACTGAGAGGCAGAGATAGAGAGAGAGAGGGTGTCTGATGGAGCCATCACTCAGCCCTTTGGCAGTGATATCTTGTTTTCCTCTCAGACTGGGCGAGATGTATCTCTGCCCCTTATATGTTATTGCCGGGCTGAAGCATTGGTTGTAGATCACTGTGAAAACTGTGAAGCGCGGGGCACAGCGGTCGCCTGAGTGACAGCGGCGAAGCATATTGAGGAGAGATATTGGTCTTTGGCCTTTCCTGGGAACATGCAGATGAACCAATAAGAGCCCTGCGCCGGCCATGAGATGTAAATGCATCCAAAATGTAGGACAGAAACCTAAGAGCACCACAAACGCCATCACGCTCTGCAGCCGCTCTGTCTGATCCCACGTGATGCTGGCGTGAGTTTTCTCATTTCCATGTGTGGACTTATTACAAGGTGCAGCGCCGGAGGGGCATCCTGCAGTCCTTGCTCGGCGTTGCACTTTGTGATCTATATTCAGCCAGTTCAAGAGCAAAGACGCCGTTCCGCCGTTCCCAGAGACAGTTAAGTGCTTGTGTTTCCCCCCGGAGTCACATGTCCCACCACCAGCCCGAGGTTAAATCACACCAGAGTGTCTTTTCTTGCGTCTCGCCTAATCTGTCTGCTGCAATGCTATCCCACCTGCTAAATAAAAAATGAAAATACCAAAAGTGAGCGGGCAACTAACTTTGAAATAAAGCCAGTAATGCTTTGCTAAACCTTGCTGCTGTTGAGGGTGATGTTTTCGGCATTAGTAGCATTAAAGTGTCGTGTTTTTTAAGCAGCGCTATAATACCTGATCTATTAACAAATGAGTCATTACATGGACGTCTGTGGCTTTGTTTCACGACTGTGCGTCTGTGTCTTCGTGTTCCCCGTCTGTCATCGTCTGGATGCGTCCTCACGTCTGTGTTTTGCATCCATCCAAACACAAACACGCCATGTCGATGCTCGGCGCTGCAAAACAAATTGGAGCACTCTGTACAAGAAAAGCTCGCCCGGGGCTAGTCATTTTGAAATTAAAAGCATGTCTCTTTGTTCAGCCTCGGTTCGAGGAATGAGGGAGAGAATGCGAATGTGTCGCACGGAGGGGAGAGGAACACTGAGCGAGCGCTGCGATTTTCACAGCCAGGGAATCACACTGAGTCTTTTATCTATTCCCCTCAATCAGGAGACATCCGGCAGGAAAGGTAGGAGGATTAGATTATCTGGAGAGCAGGGAGAGAGAAAGAGAGAGTGGGTTCTCTAATCCTGATGGGGTTTTCAGAGGTGCACCCATCCACTGTGTGGAAACCCGCGGCGTGCAGTGGGGAGCTGGGCCGGGCACGGGACGCTTTGCCTCACTAAACCCTTCACACTTGCATGAAAGAGGTTCCAGCAAACCTGGGGATTAGTCAGAGTGTAATTACACTTGCGAGGCCTCAGAAGCAGCGAAACGTGCGTCGACTGAAACGCACCTCAGACGGGCAGAGGAAGAAGGGAGTAACGCCTGTTAATGTGTTGCCAGTGTGTTGTCGGTGAATTCGGCTGAATTAAGCGTCTTCAGCAAACGCAGACGTCTGAGAGATCAAAGGAGTCTTTATAGGGCGACTGCAGCTCCGTCTCATCGTCTCCGCGCTGTGATTTCAATGACATGTTTATTCCTGAATTCATACTAGTTTTTTGTTTTGTTTCTGGGGAAAGGATTGTGTTTGTTGACATTTTTAGCAACTGGTTATCATGCAGCGTCACACCTCTCTATTGCACCGCGGCTGTCAGAAAATACTTATAGCAGGTTTTTTAAAGTCTGACACTGTGGGCCTCCCCTCAGATGAAGCTTGTCAGGAGGCATCCCCTCACCTCCAGCTTCGTTTCCCTCTTCAGCTTTAGTTCCCGGATGCCTATATGATCGTGATTATGTTATTTGATCCCATAGACGCTCAGAAATTGAGCCAGACTACAGCAAATATATAAAAAGGTTTGTCCTGAGGCATCTATTAGTTTCTGACTCTGGGAAAAAACGTGAAGCGACTGCATCTCTGAACTCTCTCTTCGACCAAATCACACACATCCAGGCTGTTCTATGTGATCTCCTTTTGATAACTAACGTCGTAATTAATGTGATATTTTTTCTCTTCCATTCACTGAGCCTCCCCTGAAACCGGCTGGGGAGACCCTGTCTGAAAACCTCGCCTATATACTATGCTTATTATAGTAGGAATGCATTGCAATAAAAACAGTTGCATGTTTCAGGTCCTGTCCCACGACGCGGTCCATTCTCCCCAGAGTCCTCCTCTGGAAACTCCCTGAAAATCACCATCCAGCAAAACTGTATTTTCACTCTACGAAAACAAAACATATATTGAGGCGACGGTGCAGTTGAGATAACCCCAATGCTTCACGTCTCCCAGAGGAGACAGACACCTCAAAAAATAGAGGGAGAGAAAAAAATGTAAACAAACAATAACACTAATGACATAAATTATTAAAGGCTAAACAGGGACGGTGCTTTTTCATCATAAATATTTTGCAGATTTGCAAAACAAAGTGCGGCCGAGCTTTCTGCAAAAATCCCCTGTAGCATTGTGTGCACGTCCCTGTGTACTTCAAATATTAAACACTGTGGCACTCGGGGGGGATTTTCTCCTCACTAGACTTCCTGTAAATTATTGCATTGTAATGCCGTGGCAGAGAATGGACTGTGGGGGGGATGTTCTGTTGTTGTGTTATTTCTCACGTTGTGCCCCGAAGCCATTTGTTTGAGGGAGACGTCGCCGGGAGGAGTAATGGCTACTAGCTGGGTCTGGTTTCGAGGGGGGAGGGAGGGGGAGAGGGATCGTGGAAGCTGGAGGAAGACGGAGAGCGAGCCAGTTTTCAGGAGGGTTGAAGATTTAAATGCAGGGTTAGTTGAAGAAATGTGAGATGGTTGAAGTGATGGTTGTTCCTTTTTTGCTCAGTCATCATTTGTCTCGTTTGATTCTCATCTGATTCCTCAGGTCCCCGAGGCGAAGCCCTGCAGCATGGCCAGTCGGGGACGCTGCCGCACTTCCTGGAAGAGCCCGTCGACGCCTACATCATCAAGAGTAACCCCATCAAGCTCCGGTGTCAAGCTCGGCCTGCTCTTCAGATCTTCTTCAAGTGCAACGGCGAATGGGTCCATCAGAGCCAGCACATGTCTCAGGAGCACACCGACCTGGGCACAGGTACGAGAAACAGACAAACCTGCAACAGGATGTACAGACAGACATGCAACTTACATTTTTTTTCCCATCAAGCTTTGCTCCTGTCACTTTAACTTATGAGGCATTCATGTCTCTGGTAGCAAGGACTCAAGTCTTAGGAATGAACTTTGCAAATGGGGCTTTATGACAACGCCTGCAGCTGCGTCCAACCCTGCAAACACACTTGCCCGTCTCCTTTAGTGCACGCTGCGTGTCACATTTGATTTAAACCGAAATGACAACTGTTAGAGCATGAAAGGCACCTACTTGTTCAATTTTGGGATTTGACTTTGTACTCCGAATGGTGTCTCTTACTGATGCAACTCGCTGAAACGCGGTTGTTGTTGTTTTAACTTGAAGAAAAATGAAGCCATTCACACCACAAAGAGAGATTTCTTTTTTTTTTTCTAAAGCCCTTGTATGTTTTTATTGCATCATCTCACAATGGTTATTGCATGTCTCACAAATTCAATTATGTTTATACAGAAAATTGGAGAAAAAAAAAATCATACTTTCCCTTAAAATGTACTTGGAGTAAAATAGATTCTCAAGTATATGTTGCAAGATGTGATGTTTTAATCCGCTGGTAAAAATGTTGGGTTCAAAGCGTCAGGATGATTAAGGTGCTGTTCATCCATGTGAGCTGAAAAATAACTCCACTAATGATTAGGTCCTAGATCTGCACTGGACATCAAATGACCATCATTTAATTAGAGTATACCTTGTTGAAAGAGGTGAGGATGAAGGCAAATATTTACGAGCTGCCTCGGCCGCTATTAGTTCGACAGTGTTGATGCTTCACTTAACACACAGCACCAATCAATATCTCCCCACCGGAGTTAACAATGGAGCTCTAAATTTTTACTGCCTCCAGTCTGGATTCATAGCTCCACTCCCATCTGGCTCCTTATCACCATTCATATCTGTTTCCACTGGGACGGACGCGAGGAAGAAAGAAATACAGAACTGAGAGAGAGAATAAAAGGGGAAGAGGAGAACGTCTTAAAAATCCACCTGTGCTTGTATCTCATAAAGATGAAAGATCCACGGAGGCCTGGACCGTCCCTGCATGTGTCCCCATAAGTGCAAGCAGCTGGAAGATGTGTGCATGTGGAACGAGGGTGTTTTATGAGTCTTTATTGTCACCTTGACCTGAAAATGTAGAAGCAGCACAGATATAGACAGAAAACCTCGATTTTGTAAAGCTGCACCAAAAAGGAAGCATCAGCGAAGTTTCCCGTAGACGAATGTTCCCAGACATTTAGTTGAGTTGTCGCACGGTTGAAGCTGAAGGTTTTGCGAATGCTGTTTCCTGTCTGTCAAAGCCGAGGTGACAGACTTACAGAGAGAACTCCTGCCACGTTTAAATTTAACGAAGGCACAAACGAGTCATGTTGTTTGTGGAGAAGCTGGAAGAAACAGCCTGCACAAACTCACAACTTGATCCTCCTGCCAATAATATCCCGCAGTTAGACTGGATGCATTGTCCCTTCTCCAGGCAAAAAAAAATCTTTCAGCCATGATTGCAATCTTTTCCTGAGCTTAAAGAAATCATTTTGCTTAAAGCAGCTAAAACTTTATTGTTTTGGTTCACTCTTACTGGTCTCACAGCGTCACTTTCTGCCACAGTTCGCAGCTGTTTGCAACAAAACAAAACCATAAAAGTCTCCTCCATGCTCCCGACCCAGCACTGAGCAGCAGACAGACAAAGTTGGCAAAAAGCTGGTGAAGATAGTGGAGCAATAAACATACTTTCGGCCTCAGGAGGTGGTGGAGACCAAAAACAGAGCTGTGAGCAGAATCAGTATCAGACTCACATTCACCAAATGAATGCTGCCTTTTTTCTGTTTGCTATGTTGCATATTTTGTTGAAATGGTGCATAATATATTATACCCATAATGCATTGGCATCATCACAATCCATTCAGTTGCTTTAGCCCAGTAGTTTGTTGTGTTTCTGTCTGTAACTCCTCATATTACTATTTTTGTTTTGGACTGATATTGAGCTTTTATCTGTTGAGGTTTGTTTGAATATTTCCATTTGTAGAAATAAAGCAGTTCTAAGTTTCAACAACAACTGGGTCTCACTTCACAAAACTAATGGAACAATGTCACGAATGCATTATGGAGCATTAAGTCAATAGTTAATAGGCACATTTTTGAGTCATGGCTTTAGTTTCACTCTGACAGACTGCAGCAGTTGTTCTGTTGGTGGGTTGTCAAAACTTCTCACCAGGGTTCAGCGTTTTCATTAAGAATATATTTTGTCTCGTCGCCGATCATCTCAGTGCGCAGCCTTGTAATTAGACACAGGATGGAGCGGACTGAAAATGGATGGAGCAGTTTAGAGCTTCAGTGTGGAAGATGAACTACAAAATTTCCATGAAGCAGTGGCCCTCTGGCGTGGCATAAAAATATCTAGAAACTGTAACAGCTATTTTATTGGATGATGCCTCAAAAGGAAAAAAAGAGAAGAACAAAATGTCCCCACATTAATGCCAGTATCAGTTGATTTTTAAGAACACGAGACCCGGCCATCTTTCACAGCCCACACTTGGTGTGACTGCACACAGCCTCCTCTCTGAAAGCAGGAAATAGCTTCAAATGTTAAAATCATTACTGCTTAATACTTGGTTTGTGGATTCCTTTCAACCATGGCACAATTTTTAGGTCCAAACAAGCAACTCCACGTCCCTGCTTTCAATCCAACGCTAAATGAGCAGGAATGTAAAGTGATTCTCCTTAAACGTCGACTGTTTCTCCATCACACATTTATTTGTTTTGTTCAGGTAGATTGTGACGGTGGTTATGAGATGGAAAATGGAGCCAGCAGCAATATCTGCCATCATTTCACAGCTTTGTGAAAGAAGAATAAGGCAAAACTCTCCAATACTTGTTGGTGGAATTGTGTTAAAATTTTGAGTTGAGTAAAAAAAAATAACTTTATTATTGACATGTTTGGCAAACAGAGAACGAAAGGCTCTTTCATTATTGCTACAGGTTGAATAGAAACGATGACTTGATTCATGATTCATAGATGGTGAATCCAAACAATTTGGTGATCCCCCGACATTTTTCTTATTTTTTGGAGTGTTTTTATTTTTCAGATTTTCACAGCTGTAATTTTGCACGAAATGCCTCAACAAGTATTGGATCAATTGCCGTGAAGACGTTCATGTTCCTCACAGAATAAATTTGAATATCTCTTCCCTTTAACTTTGCATTTAGCGCCATCATCAGATCAAAAGTTCAGCTGCAGTTTGTGCTTTTTAGTAAATGTTTGCTTTAAAATGCTCCAGTGAGACTGTGAACATGTTCGACGTTAATCACACATCTTAGTCTTCTTTACTTATTGATTGTGCAGCTTTTGTCATCATCATCTTTTCTTTTATTCTCCTTCACTCATTCATCGCTCTATTTTCTCTCTCACAATAATCCCTCAGCTTAAACGCACCTCTTCTTCCTCTCCTGCTATAACGCTGTGTGCTCTGGCTGTCGGCGCCCAGCATGAAGATGTGAGGCTTTGCTGCTTGAACGTGCTTCAGTATTCGCAGGTGTGGGATACGGAGGATTTCTGGAGACATGACCAGGGTTTCAGTGAGTGTTTCTATACAGTGGGAGTCACCGACTGTTTCCACGTCGCTGCCGGGGATTTATGCACAGGCAGCCAACATGCTCCACGTTGAGAAAATGAACAGCTCGCCTCAGCTGAGAATCTCCCGGCTGCTCATCCAGCTTCATCAGGAGGAGGCGGTCGAACAGCTGTATCTCACTACAAGCTATTATAGTCGGAGTCAGGTGGTGGGATGGCCGCTGGGTTCGGCAGCGAGCGGGGGGCTGTAGCTATTAAAGTAGTAAGCTGTGAATTAAATGCAGACAGACTCAATAACACATGCCCTAACACTGTTTGACCGGGGGGTCTGAGGCAGAGGACAGAAGCTGTGTCTGTCCAGAGGCGGCTATCCCAGCCGGAGAGACGTACTTCAGCTTTGTGTGTTGTTTTTCTCGTGTCTCGGATGTGCCTTCCTCAAGACAGGGCGGCAGACGAGGCGAAGAAATGTCCAAACAGAAAGAAGTAAATATCCATTACAGCTTCTGTGAACAGCTTCAGCCGCTGTTGCCATAAGCAGGAGAAGAGCTGGCACAATATACGGCCTCTTCGAACCGGATGCATCGCGTTGTGTTTCTCAATCTGTGAGATGTGTAGCAGAGTAAAATGATATTTTCAACACCATGTCACGTCTGAATATTTCATACCTGCTGCTCATCTTGGAGGCGAGCTAATCCTGACTGCTCAGCTTTCCGTGACAATGAGCGAGCGCCAGTCGGGTTTGTCTTGTGACTCCTCAAAAATGAATGCTGAAGAAAATCAGAGTTGCTTCTCAAAGATGTCAAACACACAGTCAAACTCTTTCCAAACATGCAAGTTCTTGAAATGTTGTCAAACAGAAGAGTCGTGCAAGTATGAAAGACACAATGCATATTAATTTTAAGATTTATTATTGTAATTGTCGTCTATATTTTCTGATCTTCTGAAGATTGAAACCAGCTGCTGTCGTCCTGTATCACGGATGTATTGTAGGTTACAGAATCTCTAATGAACGGCCATTTATTATCATTATGCACTTATTGTGAATAATAACATTGTTGTGCTGTTCAAACCATTAGCTGGGCGATGGTGTGCCGTCAACCTGAAATATATTGCATCTATCAACAAAGAAATGTTTTGTGAGATAACGGAGGAAACTGAACTGAAAACATCAAAACAGATTTCGCTGCTTCTATCAGATTGAGTTTATTGAATGTGCTGCCTTGTTTATTAGTTTTTCTCTTGGTTTTTGTTTGAGAGAAGTGGTTTGCAACATGTTTCCTTGCAGCTCACTCACAGTCTGAGACGTAGCTGTTAACATCAGAGGGGTGATGTGCTGAGAGCAACGCGTCCAGTGAAGACATAATATTGAATTTTGTGAGGTGCATGAATGAGTTATGAGCACCGGGGGAACCAGAGTGTTTCAGTCAGGTGTTAAAGGAAAAGTTTGACATTTTGGGAAATATGGTTATTCGCTTTCTGGCCACGAATTAGATGAGGAGATCAATACCACTCTCATCTCCGTGCCGGTAAATATGAAGCAGCGAAGTTAGTTTAGCACGAGGGCGGAATATTTCTCAGTTTGACCAAGAAACACATAACCCACGTGCAAAATGAAAGTTTCGTACGGATTAAAGAAAAAACATCTTTGTGAGACTGTGGTGTTTCTGTTGCCTTTGGACAGAATCAGCTGTTTCCCCATTTCCACTCTTTGTGTTAAGCCTCATAAAGTATTTAGCATACAGACATAAGAGAGGTATTGATCTTCTCTTCTAACTTGGCAGGAAATCAAATGAGAGTATTTCCTCAAAATGTCAAACTTTCCCCGTAAATACACAGATTTTGTGGCCGTTATAAAAGAAGCAAAGACTCCTGAGAGGCCCAGATATTGTGGAGTAACGGGAAGAAGCTTGTGATGGTTTAATGAAGGCTTTGAAACAGCGAGGTGAGAGCTGAAGCAGACAGAGAGACAGAGGCATTAAACCTCTCAGCCGCTCTCATTACTGCTCTCATTCCTTTTGAACAGCTGTGGCAATCGGAGTGGCATTTTGAAAATGGCTCGCTGAAAGGAGAGGAGAGAGCTTCTCCGCCAAGGAAAATAATGTTTGACTGATGCAGAGTTTGTAGACGTGAATATAATAAGGCACAACAAATCTGGTGCCAAAAGCAGATGGTGCATCGTTTAAAGACAAATTGTGGAGATATTGAAAGGGCAGAGTTGGAGTTATGTCCTGTTTCTGCTGATGTTTTCCTCTGATCTACTGCTTAACCCACACGCTCAGGCTTCAGTAAGAAAAATGAATTATAGGAGCAGAAGTGATTTATACGATTGGATGAACGAAAAACTGTTGCTGCATCACATCATCACAGCTGAAAAAACGCATTTCAAGAAATAAACTGAGATGCCACTTTTGAGAGACAAAAAAAAAAAAAAAGGCCACGACACGCGGGAATATCTCCTGCTGGTAATCCAGTGTTTTTCGTTGAGAGAGGAGGAGACGGAGCGAGAACGAGCGGTAATGAGAGCAGAGTGAACTTTTAATTGTCCCAGTGTTTTTCACTTTGAGCCGCTTGTGTCCAGCGCGTCTGTGGGAGATCACAGAAACTAGCAGAAAACTAACCGACCGGTTTGATGTGTGCAGACGTCCGTGTGGAAGTCTGCAGGAAGCCGGTGTTGTTTGCATGTGGTTTAATCAATGCAAACCCAGTGGATCGCTGTGGGCGCTGACTCTGCCCAGTGCACCACTTTTTAAATTGGAGGATGTAGATTTATCACGTGTGTCTGTCCTGCTGCCTTCAGACATTTGTAAGGGTTTAATTCGACTAAGTGAAGGCAAGTCTTGTCAGCTGTAGATGACAGATACTGGTACCAATCAATTCATTTTCATCTGCTTGTTTGTGAGCGTTTAATTAAAACTGTTTATTGCACATTTTCTCCAAATGTGTCAGAGTCACCACATAATCAGCTGAGTGAGTCTATTTTTACCACATCAATGATCCGGTTCTCACCAAAATACCAACACTTTGCTCTGTGTCGCCTCTTTGAATGAAACTACTGTCTGTTTTTACCCCGAGAACTTTGTGCCAAACGCGCTGGGTGTAAAAATACCAACCGGAAAAACACAAGACACAAGATCATAGATCAGAAAATCCTGGAAGAAGGTTATGTTTGCTAGTAACTAGTAACAAGCCCATTTCAGTAACTGTAATTGCATTATTTAATTAGTTACAGTTACTTTATAGTGTTTTATGAAGGGCTGGATCTGAGAACGAAATCATTTGATGATAATGAAAATGTGCTCAGAAGTTGTAAAATAAACACACCTCATTAATCACGACATGAATCTCCTCGACATGAAATGATAGATGACAGGACATCAGCGGCTTTTAATAACAACAAAAACATATTGATTCTGGGCCTTTCACTCCTTTGTGATAGAACCAAATATTGTGATTTTCATCTCGCAGCCAAACGTCCGGTGGATAATTAGGCTCATTGAGGTTCGCTGCTCGAGCGGTTTTGATATCTGTGATGTGTGTTTTTAATCCTGCAAGTCAGTCGTGCTTGTAACACTGGAGGTTTTTATCTAGGTACATTTCTCCCGCGGTAATTACCTTCCTCATTCACAAGATTTCTTTTAACATTCTCTATCTTCAGTTTGTAGGTTATTGTCAAGTCATTGATTCTGTTCATTGAAAACAATAACGGAGGCTGGAAGAGAGAGCAGGATGTAATCGTCGGCCGGTGGGAGGCTCACTGCCGCCGTCCACATCTGTTGAGTCAAACTGGGGATTTGAATAAGTAAATGGAATTGAATTTACAGCATCTTATCAGTTTGGATATATGAGATATTTTTCCACTTTCTCGTGACGGTGGCGAATTTCCCTGCAGGTATGCATGACAGAAAAAGTGGAAACGTGTATTGAGTGTTTCACCCATCCAGAGCTGTTACATAGCTTCTGGCTTCAGCATCAAACGCTGTCATTAATTTTTGTGCACTAAAGGTAACTGGCCTCACCTGAACCATGAAGCAGGAGGCTGATCGGGGCTGACAGTAATGGCCGCCCAGCATAAACACAAACTGAGGACGCCGTCTGCAGAGGATGTATTCATGTCCTCACTCAAATATCATCCTGCGATTCCTGTGAAGGGTCTGAAGCTGAGGAGAGATGAAAGTGTGAAGAGAAAGAAAGAAGCGCTAAATTGTGAGACAGAGAATTTAACATCCTGAGTGTTTGATCCATACATTTGAAGTTTGCATTGGAAGTAAAAGGTTCATTGATCAGCTTTGTGGACGACACAGTTCAGTGTTTCTTCAGATTCAGTGCAACAGTGTTATTTTCTTTATCCCTTTGCGACAGCTAAGCCTTTTGATAAACCACAGGCAGACGAGGCTCAGCTGGATATTCCATGTAATCATCGCTACCCAGATTTTAACCTCCCTTCAGGAAAACAGCTTCTTCTGATAAACTCCTCAGAATGATTTGAGGAAGCTGTATTGAGACAGTAAATCACCCAGTTTCTGTTATTTATAGGGGAATCGTACAGACGCCCTGAGAGGCAAGAAGAAATCCTGGTGATCCGTTTTCTAAAGTCTAAACTGTTTTCTCTCAGTGTTTATGACTTAAAAACAGGTTGGGAAAAAAGTGTAGCCAGGATAATCTTTTTATGTTCCTTAAATGATTTTTCCATCTGTGAAACAGTTTGAAAACAAGTTTTTGCCCAAAAAAAAAAAAAATGTTTGGTTCTTTTTTCCATTTGTGAAAACAGGTTTTTCAGGATCCTTTTTCAGATATTTGTTGTAGTATCTATTTCGGCCACCGGAGGCAGAACCTCGCCTTTCTGCCAGAAAGCCTTTCTAACACATGGTCTTTCTAACATTGTGAAACCCAAACCATGATCTTTTAAACCTAGTCAAGTGATTCTGTTGTCTAAACTAATCCTAAAAGTCAACGTTGAATTTTGGTTTCCCACATATGTGTTTCACTTATTCACCCACAATAAACTCCTCCTGAAATGTGTTTTGTTGCACTTTATACTACTTCCTAAAGTCTTTCTGTCAGAAAGCGAAGGCCTGAAGACAAACTTATCCGAACGTGAGATGCTTCACGCTTCAGTTTCTTGTGGCCAAAAAGAGTATTACAACAACAAACAATTTAAAAATATGATCCTGACAACAACAAAAAACACCTGCTGAAACCTTTTCTTTCACCTGCATCTTTTTTCACAGATAAATAAAAAAAACATTAAGGAACTGAGAAGGATCATCCTGGCAAAACCTTTTTTTCCCACATGTTCTTAAGTCACAAACACATGAGAGAAAACAATTTAGATCAGACTCAGAAAAAGGATCACCAGTATGTTTTTCTCTCTCCTGCCTCTCAGGGCTTCTGTAGAAATACTTAAAATTCTAAAGACAAAATGAAAGAAGTCCTGCTGCTGTAAACAAAACAGATGCTTTTCTTTCACACCGCTCGCTCTGACCCGTCACAGAAAATAACTTTATTTTCGTCTCTGTTGAAAAGCTGCAAGATGGAAATGAGTGATAGAACTCGGGAGATCACTGAAGGACAGAGTGAAAGAAGAGCGGAGAGGAAGGTGGAACAGAGGGGATATCTGTGCTTGGAGACTTCATCTGAAAGGATGATACCCTGATGGAGAGATAAGAGGATGAGGGGATGAGGGGGGAACGAGGGCGTTGGAAATGGAGAGGGCGGCGGGAGAGTGAAAGAGAGGCTGGAAATGGATACCACGCCGCTCGTCTAGAGGAGGAGAGGATAGCAGCTCCTGCAGATTCGGTGATGAAGAGATAGTGATTGAAGGAAAGCGCATGAACGCCGGCTGGATAGAGGAAGTATGGATGTCTCTTCCTGTTGATGCTCTGTCAAAGACTGACTCCAGTGTTGTGTAGTTTGATCCCAGAGAGATCGCATCAACCAGGCATGAACCCGGGACAAAGGCAGAAAGGTGGGGACTGGTGAGAAGCCTCGCAGTCTCGCAGTCTCTCGCTGTCACCAGCTATTAGTTAAAGAAACGCCAGAGAAACAAATGAAGTGGCACACGGAGTGAAAGCCACTTGTGTATGCAAAACTTGCTCCTAATAAGCAGACACGCGGTTTTTGGATAAACATAAACAAGGCAACCGGGGGAATGACACAAATAAGGACTCGCAGCATTTTAATGGCTGAATTATCATGATTTTTTTATGCACGGAGTAATGCGTCCCTTTGGTTCCAGGATTAAGTATGACACACACAGCTGGGACCAGACTGAAGATGTTGCTGGGAGCATGTTCCGCTTGTCTAGCAGGGTTCGTCTGTGTCTGGCCCCGAGCCAGCCCTCGCAGCCCCCACATGCCGAGCTGCGTGCCACCGTGTCACATCACGCAAACATTTCCCCTAAGCCGAGCTCACATCAGTCAGACGCTCTCCCGAAGCTACATCCATCCACCTCAAGCCACGGCCCACGCCATGTCACCCGCAATGCACGCAGCTGAGGATCCCTCAGACAAACTCGAGTCTGACAATCCCTCACCCAGCGCGCCGTTAAGCTCGACAGAGACGTCCCGGACTGTGAACCGAGCCGGACCGGTCGAGTTCTGCTGAGCCGCTCGGATCAGGAGCCACTTGTAGCTGGCGCCGCCCGGCTCCCTCGAGGCCTTTGCATAGACTCAGCCAAGGCGAAACAATGGGCCAAAGCCGGGAGAAATCACACCGCCGGCCTCGTGCCAGCAGACCAACAGAGAGACAGAGAGAGAGAGCGGGATGATAAGTGAGCATCAGCATTGGTATATCTCTCCCTGACTCCTTTATAGAGGCCACATTAGAGACGTATTAAAGGACGTGATTGAAGGGGCAAGTGAAAGCTGCTCCACCCTGAGGTTTGTTGTCAAGGCTTTGTGGCGCTCTGTCAAGAGCCTCTGGCAGGAGCCTGAAGGGAAGGCAAAAAAAAGGAAAGAGGCGTCCAGGGACAGGCTCATGGACGGAGCTGAGTGGACGCTTCCTGTTCCTGAACGTGGAGAAGTGAGCGGATGTCATCAACGTGACCGAGCAGTTATTGGATAATTTCTCCAACAGAGCGGCAGTGAGTGTGATTCCAGGCTGCTTGGAAAAGGGACTGAGCTCTTTGGTCAAGGCCAAATATGAGAGAACCTGGGATTCAGAGTCCTTGTGATTTCTCTTTGTTTATCTCGCCTTCAGCAGAAACACCGTGGCCCTCAGTCAAACACAGAAGAGCCACCGGTCCATGTGTGTGTTTATTACAGGAAATTCATGCATTTGTTTTTGAATGTGTGATTTTCCAACCAATTGTAATATGAAATTGGCTGATATGGAAAGCATCATTTTTGTTTTCTTATTTCTGTTTAGCGGTCAGATGTGTTCTCGCGGTGTGCCAGAAAAAGAGCTTCGGGAGCGACTGTGCACAGCTATGAGTCAGTTATTCTGCTTTCAGCATGAACCGCTGCATCAGGACCGGCACACTGTTGTTTATTCATTAGTTTCTTCCGCTTTCTTCGTCATTAATAAAGATGAGGAGGTCTGATTGTGGAAAAAGACATTGTGAATTAAGAGACAACACGCCTGAGCCCGTTCCCTTGTCTCCTCAGTGCTTTAGGCTATTGTCACAATCCAATAGTGGAATTGCTTGTCAGAAAGCACTTACTGATGTTTAGAGGTTACATCAAAGACAGATACGAAGGTGTGAGGTTGGTTATTTTTAATAGTTCATCACGAGAATGTGAAAGTCTGAATTGGCATTTTTAGACAGTACGAGTATTCGACTAACAACATGCGTGTACAGTCGACTGTAGTCACTTATCATCAGTCTTTCTGAGCTCAAACTCTGCTGCACTTCCAGGAAAGAATATAAATTCAGTCAGCAAAAATAATGTTATTAAACTGAAGACAAGAAAATTCAACCATCAGTGAAGCTTTAGACTCATTACAGTGTAGAAGTGTAATGCAAAGCTAACATCTAAATCTGTTTATGTCACAAAAATATCTGCATTTAGATTCAGATTTATACCAGAAGTTGTTAGAAATCATGCTTCATTTTCTTTATTGGGTTGTTTTATACTATTTATTATATCCTCCTCATAACGATGTAAAGCTGCTAATGAAATATACAAATAACACAATATTTTATAATGTATCTGAATTCATTAAATATTAAAACATGATTTGTATTTTAATCCTGTTTTCAGAAAGAATTTTTAAAAAGTGTGTCAAAATGCAAACTGTGAAACTGTGAAGAGTCTGAATAGTTGAAACAGTGGGAAAATACAGGTCACACGTCTCTCTTTGTGTGTGTGATGGGAGAACGGCCACGTGGATGTTAAGTTGGTTGAAATATTTATGAATCCTAAAAATCTCTTCTGGCCATTTTTCATGCACTTTTGAAAAGTGGCTGGCTTCAATATGTGATCATGACTTAAAACGAACGCCTGTGGAACGTCTGTCAAGCTGTTACTGTGGATGAACCTCGCTGAGTGTCTGAGTATTGAGCTTAAAACTATCTTCACCTCTGTGTTTCAGCCTGTAATCTAGTTTCAAATCTACATCCTGCAAAATACGAATATATAAAGTTTGTACTTCTTCCTCAACAAACAATCATAAATCAAATCAACACGATGATGACGGACCAAAATCTGAAGTTATAAAGATATAAGGTCCATTTTTATATTATTCCTAAACAGATTTATGGATGTGTATCTGACACCAGTGTAAAGAGTGAACTGTGCTGACTGGAGCCGTGTGTGTTTCATTGAGTTATGACTCAGAGAAGAAATGCTGTGATGTTTGTGACAAATCGTGTCAACTGGGTGACAGTTCAGTGACGAGAGAGGACAAATATTACTGAGAAAATGTAGATGCTGTTCATCCAGAGTGCGTTTTCTGTTCATATCCCAACAATGAATTCCTGCTTGTTTCCATCTCTGCTGCATCGAGAGGAGAATTGGACACTGACGCCGTGTTTTTCTGATGATGTGATGACAAATGTGCCGCCTCGCGACGGTGCAATCTTTTATTTTCCTGTAGTTAAATCTGCCTCACTCTCACTTAATCAGCCATGTTGATTGAGTCTCTAATTTGTGGCAGTGGAGAGGAGGAGTAGCTGGAGTGTGTGTGTGGGTGTGTGTGTGTGTGTACATAATATCAGTCACTGCAGAGGATTACAGTGTCTTCAGAGAACATTTCTGTTTTACATTACTTCATTAGGCTGCCTTTGATAACCTTTCATTTCACATTATTAGTTTTCATTTAATCCCAGCCCATGTCTAAGCTGCTGTCTGCAGCGTTCGGCGCGATGGCACCAGCCTGCAGAGAGACGACTCCTCGACAAGTGTAGGGCTGCGCAATTAAGCAATAAGCCACGAGAGGCCGAGCTTTACGGAGATTTTTCAACAGCTGTTTGGCACAACTTGTTAGATGTTGTTCAAATCAGCGTAAAAGACCAACTTTGCTGATTTACACAATTATTTATGACATGATTGTCATAAAGAAAGCAAACCTTTTGATACTATTTACCATTTCCCATACAGCATTTCTTACCGACACGAGAATGATTCCCAGGAAATGATGCAACATGTTTGTAATTTTATCTCGCAGATGTCGGCCTCTGTTTGCGGTTAAATCCGTCTCAGAGGTTTGAATTACTGCAAATGCGAACCAAGAATTTAAACTGGTGAAACATGAGGTGCAGTCACAGGAAACAGTGTCGTTAATCAAAAATGAATCTACAAATCAAGACATGGTTTGGCAGCTGATGACTTTAAATATTGTAAGGCGATATTAGATATAGAGTTGCAGGTGGTATATGTTGGAAAACATAATATTGACTGACTTTTTTAATAAAGCAATGTGAGTGAGTTTGTTTGGCTGAGTTTTAAACAGAGACACCACTTGCTCCTCTGTTGAGTTTCTGAGTGTTTTTGTTCACACTTGCTGTTACAACCAGTAAACACAGGTGTCGCCAAATCAAGCAGGACTTAAATCTTAAGAATTATAACTTTAACTCATCTCACATTAGTTATAAAATGTCATGACGAATTCGGTGAGTTTTACTCTTAAACCCAGTCCTGTGGTTAATGAATGAAGAACAGGACAGGCTTGACTGCAGCAATGGATGAAGTGAAGCCTCGTAGTTAGTTATCGCAGACAAGGTTAATCACACTGTTGTTCCCATGTGTGACACCTCCTTCGCCTGTTTTGTGCTCTGCTCACGCTTTTACTGGAGCAACACAACTGGCTGCTCATATAACCCATTGAATCAGCAGCACCTCCACCCAGACTCCGCCTATAGGCTCTAATATTAGTCTCCTCTGAGGTTGTATGTGTTATTGTCCCTCCCCATTCCCCCTCTGTGCATTCTTAATTGCATACCGCCGGGAGTGACGAGGTCGCGGGCTTGACACCCAACGTTAGCTTTTCATAACTCTGTATTCATATATTAATAAATCTATTCAAGCCGGCTGAAACTCAGGTTTCCGCCATTCCAGATAGACATCACACATGTCGGCTGAAAGCTGCAATTTCCTAGATGCCCAGTAAAGCCACCCATCGCACAATAATGGTCCGAGCCTGTCATCTATTGTGCACAGCCCGGCTTAATTGAAATACCAGGCTTTTAAATTCCCATCATTTCTCTGTGAAAATGTTCGACTCACACCGAGCTCATTATCACAGACAATATGCGGTTATTAACGAACGACCCGCGTGACATGAAGTCAAAGTTCTGCAGCAGAAATAGATGATTTGATTGTCGCAGAAAGTCAGGATGCAGAGTTTAATTGCGTTGTTTTGCATCTCTTTTCTACCTTAAATTATAGCCCCTTCAAAGAGAAAAATTGAGTGCTCCCGCTCTCCCTTAAAACAAAACCAGGCTGATGTTTTCGTCCTGTCTGTTAATGCCTCCACTGGAAAGCATTTAGTGTCACTGCTGTATAAATAGATTGTGTTTTACAGATACTGAAAGAAGGTATGAGGGCTCACTAACATTTTGCATTACTGTCCATCTGTTTGCCGAAACTCAAGTTTGAAGAGTTTGTAAAAAGATCGGTGATGACATTGAAATGAGTATTTACAATGAAGTGGTCAACTCTGTGACTTTGAACAGGATAAAAGTGAACAGCTTGAATTCACGTCCAAACAAAAATCCCTGAAATGTATTTGCTTTGACTCTCTCCTCCTTCACCTCCCGGCGAATGGCAGATCTGTTTACTGGCTGATAATCTAATCAGATTCAAATTTCACTCACCGTCCAATCCCGGCAAACCTTCATCTCTTTGATCGATCATCCCCGTGATATAATGAGAGCTAATCTAAGCGATCTTGTCCGCCAGGGCTGAAGATCCGCGAGGTGATGATCAACGTGTCCCGTCAGCAGGTGGAGGACTTTCACGGCCCGGAGGATTACTGGTGTCTGTGCGTCGCCTGGAGCCACCTGGGAACCTCCAAGAGCCGCAAGGCATCTGTCCGGATCGCCTGTAAGCATGTCCACGTCACTTTGATACAAGTCTGACCTTATTGTCTCTGAAAAGGTTATTCTTCCTCAAGCTGCTGCCACGACTTTGTAGGAGGCATCATTTTTTTTTTATGCATGTATGTGTGAAGGGAGAAGGTCAGACATGAAACAAATTGCTTTTTTTTTTTCATGCTGTTGTGGCTGTTCTTTAATGCAGGCTGTTTATTCTCTCCCTTAGACCTGAGGAAGAACTTTGAGCAGGACCCCCAGGGCGCCGAGGTGCCTCTGAATGGCATGATCGTGTTGCACTGTCGTCCCCCAGAGGGAGTGCCTGTGGCTGAGGTGAGGGCTTCTTGCACTTCAAACGGCCGACATTTCCTCCCGCGTTGCCTGGAGAGGAGCAGTCGCCTGTCCGGTTTACTCGCTGTGACACTGTGTTTTCATGATGCGACGTTTTGTTCCTCACAGTCACAGCACTTTTCAGTTGGGTTTGAGCCAGAGCTGCAGACGATGAGCTGAAGATTTGTTCAGTTTCTCATGTTAGTCAATCATATACTGGCTCTAATATCTTTCCATGTGCATCAATATGTTCTGCTGTTTCTCTGGTTAAAGCATGTACAGCTATGACTTATTTAGACGTCATGTATTCATTCCCTCCTTCCTCAGAGTGTGTGTGTGTGTGTGTGTGTGTGGGTGTGTGTGTGTGTGTGAAAGAGGGAGTCTGTCATTGCCATTTTAATTTTTACTATGAATATAAAATGAGGCTCTTGTGGATGCTCCTGTTGGGTGTGTGTGTGTGTGTGTGTGTGCCTTCATGTGAAGGATATGTCAATATCAAAGCTTGTGTGCCCGAACATCTGAAGCTCTGCGTTCACTTAAAGACGGTCTGTGATCCATACGTAAACAAAGTGACAGCAAATTTCAAAGCGCACGACTGGAACCCTGCTGTTCCTGCCCACATGACTGACAGGTCCTCACATGCACCGACTGATAACTGATCAATGTTTGATGATACAAAGAGTTAAAGCTTTGCGATTTTTGTCAACAGCATACATATGATTGAGATGCTTGAATTGTTGATTTCGCTATAAGTCAAACTACTTAATCACATTCAGCACATTAAGAATGATTGGGGTGTTTTCAAGTCAGGCTCTTTTCCCACACATTGGATTTGCTGTGAAACAATAATGAGGCAGAAGAGTTCGATTCAACTTTAAAGCTGCTGTAAACTTTGCTTTAAATCTTGTGCATTCCTCTATAACGTTAATTATTCATAAGCAGCAATCAAGTTTAAAAAAGGAAAAACATTTTACGTTTATTCAGCATCTGGACCAGAAACAAATCTTCATCAGGACCGAACAATCCACCAAATGTCATCAGATTCTGATTCACGTTGCTAAACGCACATTGGTGCACTGAAGTAAATAGTCATCACCTCTCCGTCGAGCCTTCAGGTCGAGCGTACCTGCTCACGTTCAACACACAAACAACGCTTTCTGGCAGAAAGCCCTGAGGACGACCTTTATCATGACACGCTTCCTTCCTCAACGGCCCCAAAGTCATGTGACGTTTTCTGTCAGGATTATCATAATGAGTTTGTGTCATATCAGACCAATACAAACACATAGAGGTTGAGCTCAGTCATGTGCATCACTCACCAGACTGAAAAAAACCCCTGAAACAACCAAGATCAGGTCGCCGAACGTCTGCAGACGGTGTTTGATTTTTATCAAATATTAAATATGATCTTCTACGATAACTTGTCTATTGACGTTGCCTTAAAATTGGATTGGAGATTTAAAGCTTTCCATCTTATATTACATTTACAGAGCCCAAACATTTTCTTTTCCTTTTTTTCTTCATTGTCATATTAATAAAACGTTCACACACACAAAAAAAAAGTGGAGCATTAAGACTCCTTGAAGATGACCATGGACTCCTCCACAGTTCACATAATGCACGTAAAACTTTGTGTGTGTGTGTGTGTGTGTGATGAATGATTCAGCTCACACAAATGGAGCATCGGTGTACCACGAGTATCCCCAATGCATTGTGGTCATCAAATAGGCAACTCCTCATGCATTCATTAATGTGACTCGGGCTAACAAAGAGAACGGTAATGGTAAATAATGCAGGGACAAATCCGGCTCCCTCTCGTATGATTTGCACCAGGAAAAAAAAAAAATACTCGCTCTCGAGTGTGGCTGCACTTTTCTCTTTTCGTGACTTTAGGCATCGCTGAGAGGTTAAAGCCTTTTTTTGTAACCAGCGCTGTGAAATTTGGCTCCGAGCGAAGCTGTGGCTCAGTTACAGTTCCAGGAATCGAGGTCACGATGCAGCCTGATCTATTGAACCCTGTTTGTATTCTGAGGCGTGTTTATTTTGGTCGCGATGTTTATTTCAATCTTTCACACTTCTCAGCTGATCCTGATGGAAATTAATACTCGCATTGTTAGACGAAGCGCGGTTAATTTTTGGAGCCGGCAATAAATGCTCGGATGACAAGATGCAAATGAAACGAGCTCCAACAGTGTTTTTAAAACGTAAGCGCTGCACCAGCCGACTCTCCGGCTCCAAATCCCCTCATGTCGCTGCTCTCTTCATGTTCTCAGAACCGACACTAACAGCGAGAGAGGGAAGAACTTTATCCGCATCTCACTGTAACTAAGCCACCCGGGAGTTTACTGGGCTGCTGTGTAGGATGTTAATGAAAGCCAGAGAATGCCACATTATCTGTCCCAGCAGTGATAGAAGCAATAATCTGTGCTCGCTCTGAGTCCGACCGCAGAGGATGTATCATAGTAAAACGGCTTAAATCCTCTTCACTTTATTGGTGACAGGGGTCAAGATGGCCGAATCTTCTCGCTTGGCTCCACTTTTTATAGACAGGGAGCTGTTACTGATTATATTGACTGTATTGTTGAAGCTAATATGTTACTGACTCTTATTATGATCACATAATAATTACTCTTAAGGCCAAGCTGAAATTAAAATTTCCCTTTTTGCTGATATTTGCTAAATGTTTTGACTTGTGTAAGAAGAAAATATTTAGATTTCATCATTAAATTATTCAGTGTGAAGACGACCCCGACATTAGTGTTGACAAGGTGAGCGCTGGCGATTTGATTGGTGCAATAGGCCGTCATGTGTGGGAGGGCGGATTCAAATATCAGAATATAAAGTCTGTATTTAAATTTAAAGATCACGAAGATCATAGCCATAATGATGACGGCATAATAATTGGATCTCTAAGAAAACAAGTCGGGCCCCGTCTGAACCATCAGGGAAACATCATAACTGCTCTTTCTACAACCCTGATTCCAAAAAAGTTGGGTCTCAAGAAAACAAACAAATAAAACAGATGTAATCATTTGCAAACAAACTGTGACAAACTGACAAACTGAGTCCATCTATTAATCTCCTTTATCCAATCATGTGTTCACAAAGTGTTGAACCTCTCTCCATCCTCACTTGTGAACGACTGAGTCTTTCCAGGATGAACCTTTCAGACCCAATCATGATACTATCACCTGTTACCAATGAACCTGTTTACCTGTGGAAGGATCCAAACAGGTGTTTTTGGATCAGTCCACAACTTTCACAGTCTTTTGTTGCTCCTGCCCCGACTGGCTTGAAACATGTTGCTGCCATCAAATTCAGAATAAGCTGATATTTACAAAAATCCATTTTTTTTGCAATCAGGTTTACTTTTTACCAGGCAAAATTTATAGCCTCACAAAGTGACACTGCACATCTCGAGCTCGGCTGTAAGATGGGATATTATTTTATCTACTAATGACTGAGCGCAGTAGCTGAAAACTGAACCAATCATTAGAGTGACTGATTTCCAAACCTTATAAAAACACATATAAATATCAACTAAAGCAGGGAAAAACATGGCCTATTTTCAGGTTTCACATTTATTTAATAACTGATCCAGGAGGTGTTTGTCACAACCAGAGAAGTGACTATTTTATCCAGCATGTAGGAAAGGTTCATGTTTAAGTCTGACTTTAGGAGAAAACTGTCAAACATCTATTGCACGGCCGACTTTAAGTGACATCCAAGCAAATAACTGGTCCTGCCAGCTGTAAACATGTGAAGTGGAAACTGCTCTGCTTTGTAAGGTTAAAAGTTTAGTGGTGGAGAGGAAAAAAAATGCCTCCAATAACTTTATAAAAAAACTGTTTTACAATCATTAGCCCCACATTAAGCGCCTAAGTATTCTTTACCAAGTGTAATTAATCATCAAGCTTCTCATCCAAAGTCATCTGAAGTACTTAAAATGTAATTATTCAGTGATCAACATAACATTTCCAGAGATGGTGTGGAGATAAACCAAGGACACAACAAGGGTTTAGCCGCCCCCGCCTCTGGAATATGCTGCTGTCAGATTTGGAAGGCTCATTTGTTTAATGTGATTTCATGAAAGTCATTGTTGCATTGAGGAAAAAGGCCATAGATGAGTGAGGGAAGGCGGCGAGGGTGCAGGCACGAGGCGAGTGAAAGGAGGAGGGCGCCTGTTAATAAAACTCAACCTTAATTGAATCAGATGGAACAAAACCTACTGCAATGCTTTGTAATTGTCTTCGTGTCGCTTTCACTTCCCATTTAAATGATTGTAAATGTGGGTCATTACGTTTTCTTTCAGAATAATTGAGTGTTTAGGTCTGATGCTGGGAGGAACGACTCGAGCAGGACGTGCTTATATATACGAGTCAAGTCTAAGTTGGAACCTCTGTGCACATAAACACAGAGCGCCCGAGGCCTGTTGGCTCTCTCGTCTCGACCTCCTCCAGCAGCTCGAAGCGATCGGGAAAACGCTGCTGACGATCTCGAGCTTCATTTGCTCTCTGCTCCGGCTGGAAACGAGCAAACGAGAGCAAAGTCGCAGTGAAAACTTTGCAGCGCGGATCAGCTCTCACTTTGACTTAGCTGCTGTTTAATGGTCAACGCGGTGACCTTGACAGCTCCGCCACCAGCAGACCGCCGTGAGGCCCGATCGGCCGGGTTAGGTGTGGTGTAGCTCAACACTGGTTGCCGCTATCTAAGTGGAACAAATTTGCCAATTAAGCAAATCCGTTTCCTGTCCTCCCCAGGCACTGGCTTATCAGGCTCATTTGAGTCTGTCCTGTCCCTGCCTTCTCATCAGCATGTGCATCTCTCTATCGCGTCCCCCCGAAGGGGAGACTCTAGGACCGACACAGAATGCAAATCACACTCCGGGTTTATGCACTTCCTGCAGCCAACACTGGGGAAGAGCGACGGAGGGGGCAGAGCGAGCGAGAGAGAGATAAATCAAAGCGAAAACATGAGACAGGAAAAGCAACCAAAGGACGGGACGATTATTTTAATTTACTTTAGAGGAAGGATTCTCTGTGATAAGGCGCCCAAAAATTGAACAGTCGCCACCAAAGAGAGGATTCACTTATGTTACGATCACACAGAGATTAGAGGGACAATTATGTGGTCAGTTACATTGAGGACGACAACAACAACACAGGCTGTTAAAGAAGTCACACCGTCCTAATTCTACTTGACTATACTTATCCTTTGTGTCCCCTTTGTGGAGCAAATTTGCCACTCAAGCAAATCCATTTAACAGCCTCAGTTGTCTTCTTCAATGTCACTGACCACATAATCGTCCCTGTGATCGCAGGAGTGAGATTAGGAACCGGAATCAAACGTCTTCCTGGTGATGAGAGGGTTGAGCTTCTTTAAAGGAAAAGCTGACGTTATTT
Organism: Holacanthus passer; assembly: GCA_025331565.1. Taxonomy (NCBI): domain Eukaryota; kingdom Metazoa; phylum Chordata; class Actinopteri; family Pomacanthidae; genus Holacanthus; species Holacanthus passer. Next base: position 3,411,058 of record JAFREQ010000046.1, on the reverse strand, counting down.
TCATCAATTTCTTTTTCGCTTGCACAAACTCGAGCGTCTGAAACGTGATATCACTGAGGCGGTTCAATAAAAGCAGCCAAAGCCGTTCATCTGTCTGTGAACATGTACAAACACACACATTTGGAAGAGCAGCAGTTCATAATTTTGTCACACAGACTTAAATATAATATAAATAAAGAGGTATACAGTTTAGCCACAGAGTTTGCAACACAGAGACACGAACACGTAACGGCCTGAACAATCAGCAGTATTGCAGAGAGGGAGAGTGAATGATCCTCGGCGAAGGGCCGATCGATGCCGCGGTAATCGATGCTTCAACACTCAAACGCGGCTCACTTGTTATCAATACCAGCTGAAAAGGATTGATTAGAAAGATGTTGTGTTCTTCAAGTGTGGTTGCAAGAATCTGGTGGACAAAATAAAAAAACGCTTAAGTAATGCTTGTTTGTGTTACTGAACAGACACAAGGATCCCAGAAGTTCAGACCACAGACGATTCAGTCGGCTTCGCAAACACTTTTTTATTATTTCTTATCACAGCGGTGAGGAAATCTTTCTTACATTTTGTATTAAGAATCTGCAAAGTATCTAAAGTCCAATAATGCAGTGGAATGAAAAGTGCGATATTTGCTTATGAAATGTATGAAATATAAAGTATCTTAAAATGGAAAAAAATCACAAAGTACAGGTACCTGAAAATGAACTTGGCTCCATTACATTGAATAGTTTATTTTAAATGTGAGACAGATACTTTGTGGTGATACTGATCATATGAAGCAGATTGGATATCATGACATGACTGATCCCAATAACTGTCTTTGTCATATACAAGTGTGTTTCCACTATCAGTTTTTGGCGAACTCTGTCCTCATGCTACCCCGAGTATAGAAGAGTATGTTGTCAGATTGTGAACAAATATGATTAAAGGTTTAAATGAGTGGCCATGAGCTTGTTGCCTAACATCATATTGACACATACTGTGTGAGATGCTGCTGATGGGGATTGTCAGCACAGCATCAGGGCAGGTTCAAAACAGCAGCAGAGGAGGTTCATATACTGTAGCTCCGTGGATAATGTGCATTCAAACCTTTTTCATGGCCGCAGTTCCTGTATATGTAAAATGAAATATAATTAATGACGCTGATACTGATGAGTCAGAACAAAACGCTGGGGCTGAGCCGGCTGAACGGTCACATGTGCCACCTCTGGACTCACAGGTGATTCATTACAGGTGAGGGTCAAATCCCACCTGGACTCCAGTAACTCTCCTCTGCTTCCATCCCCACTTCCCCACGCTCGCTGTTAAAGTAATACAAAGTCATGAAAGTTTGATCGCTCACCCTCCTTATGAAAAGATATAAGCGGCGTCATTTCATTGATGCTGCATCTGTGATAGTGTCAGTTATATCTTATGTAACATTAGCTGCAGGGGGACCGTGCACCTGCAATATCAATATGTATAACATAATGAAATTCAGTTCCTCTGCAATAAAACTACCATAATGAAGTTATACGTTTTCATCAGATATCTTTTGAATGATAAGCTAGTTCATTAATCGTGCTGTATTGTATGACTGTGTTTCATAATGCAGCGATACCTGAGAGTGCTGGTCGACCATTTCCTCATTCACAACAGGAATACATTGATTCACGCTGGGAATTATTTGGTTTGTTAAGAATAATTCTGATCCCAAAAACAAGTATTTGACACTAAAAGAGCTTAAATATACTTTTCATTCTGTCCCTGGTCAGAAGAGTTTCTATTTATGGTTTTTGTTTGAGTCATTCCAACATTTGAGTGATTGCATTTACAACTAAAGTAAAACATCTGATTCAGTCACGTGAGCCTGGTTTCAGTCCTTCAACCAAGTTAACTTAGTTCATTTGAAAATAGTCAATTTCAAGGAAAGATGAGTTTAATCTTTGATTCATTTTATCTGATAAATACTGTTAATGTTTGTTTATTAATTGGACCCTGGCCTCCTGCTATTTTGCAAAAGTGGCCCCTCGACAAAACAAGGTTAAGCTTCCCTGTCGTCAGGTGTGTCTGTTTTTGCTTTTATCGTTTGAGGTTTTCTGAGTAACACAGATTGAACGCACCCCAATCCTTTGACTTTGCAGCGTCTTTGTGCTACGTTGTAAATGAGTAAAACGCTTCTCTGCGCTGCTTTAATAACTCATTAATGAAAAATAGCTGCAAAGTAGATGATAGTTGCACATTTATTCAGCTCATTATTTTTATTTGCTGCGTCGTGAGAGAAATTAGATTTGTCATTGAAAAAAATGTGTTAATATAACACAGTGTGGCACGTCTCAGAGTTTTTTCGCTTTGGGCAACGCGTTTAGTTTTACTCTGTTTTTCCTGAGGTGACACACTCTCCACTAAATGTTGAAATATATTTAATTTACACAACATAATGGTTAAATCTCGGTAGCTGTCAGCTTCGATTTTGGCAGCGCTCTTTAAATATGCGTCCCATCTGAATACACATCGGAACAAACAAAGGGTTGAGGGTTAATTTTCAATTCAGTGAATTCCTCACATTATGTTTCTCCATCACACTTGTTTATAGCTGCCTGCAGCCCGGAGGAAAATAGTCCTCTTGTTTGTTTTTTTTATCCTCCTGAAATAAATGGAAGAGTATTCTGGAGTAATTTGTTACCTTATAAGTTAATGCACTGAGCAGTAATTTGTGTTTGAATTGATATACAGTGTTTGTAGTTGCCAAACTGACCTTACAGCACCGAGCTTGACTCGTCGTTCTTCTTCTCTAATAGTTGGTGACCAATGGTTTCATCCCCATTTGATCAGTGTGACCTTTCCTCACATCATAACCACACATGCAGTTAAATAAAACTCGCCTGCATTTTATTGAGAGTGAAGATATAAAAGAAAAGCAATATAAGACGGGAGCCGTGTGAATCCACCTCTGAATGTAATTTGTTGGTTGCGTAACGGCAGATAACCTCGGTTCAAAAAGTCAGCTGTTGGTTCATTATCAGCTTCGTCTGTCACAATGTCAGCCAGTTCCTCCTGTCACATTTTCCTTGTCTGCTTTTTTTTCTCCCGCCGTCCCCTATCACCTGACCTCGTCCACCTGCACACCTGCTTCCCTATCTGCCCCGCAGCGTACAGCATATACACCAGCCCACTTCCATTCATGCAGAGCGTCTATTGTGCTTCTGCCATGTTTCTCTACCTCCCTGGATTTGACCTATTATGAGCTTCTTTTTGCACCTGCTTGCTCCTCCATTGGATAACTTTGCCTGCCTGATTTTGGTTTTTCCCCTTTTTCGACCTCGAGTAAACTCAAACTCAAACATTAGAGATGTTTAGTCCAACATTAAAGACGCCCTTGAGGGAGAATCTTTCGCAGACAATACACAGACTATGTATAACGTGACCCAGGTGAGAACAACAGAGCTTCACCTCCGACTTCCTTTTCCCTGTAAGAGGCTGCAGTATTTGCAGAGAAGGTGATAAAGCACAAACCTCCTACTTGTCAAGGTTAATTCCCCGCTTCCCAGATACAAGATAGAGCCGATTAGAGAGGGTAGGCTTTATACAATCAGAGGAAGAACAGCTGTGTACCAGACTTTACTCTTCATCTATAAGACCTCTCCGGATAAATGGATGGATGGATAAATAGATGGATAGATAGGAGAGTCAGGGCTCCGAGCAACATAGTAATCCTTTAAAATGCCTCATAATGAAAACATAAGATAAAAGGTGAGTTTTGTATGATTAAAATAGAAATTTGCACCATTTCCCCACCATCTAAGCTTGAATCTGACCATGTCCATTAGTGAGTAGATTGATGGTCGCAGCTGTGGAGAATGTAACACAGCATGGAAAGCAACACTCGGCTTGATTAGACATTGAAGGTGTGAAATAGTGAAAGGCGAAAATATAAAGACAAGCGCTGATAGAATGACCGATGCAGCCCACCAGCCCGGTCGGTGGGGTTGTCTCGAAGGCTACGGTGGAAAAAGTTAAATTAAAGGCACATGATGAAAGACTTCTCGCGCCATCAAAAGGAGGAAAAAAATGCTTGTGACAACATGACTCCTGATTTATTGATTTCCAAGCTCCATTTTTTTCATCCGGGGCGCTTCGAAAGAGCAAAAACAATCTCTGAGTTTGTTGGCTGTTGTTCTATTCCCTTGGCAAATGGACTCTCTCTCCACACACACACACACACACACACACTGGAGTACGAGCCCATGAACAAACGCATGGAGCTCCCAGTGGGGCGGAGTTTTTAATCCTCAAACACACCGCCATAAATCAAACCCCACTCCCTCGTGCCCCCGGCTCGTCTCTTTCGATGAACAGCTCAAGCCACTGGTACATTAACAGCAATTTACAGGAGCAGTCATGTGAGGAGAGGAGCATCAACAGAGCGTCCTTTATTTTGTACTTCCTTATTACTTTCAATCACTGCACGGCGGCTGAATCGGTGACGATAGAAGATGTGACCGACCTGGATGTCGTTCATGTTATACCTTCACCACAAACCTCTAATCTTCCAATCAGAGTGCAACCCCTCACTTACCTAAATAAATACAGATGCTGGAGAAATGCCATAGTTAAAAAAAGACAAAGTATTTAGTGTTAAGGAATAATATCATATGAATGTAACCACATGCAAATCAATGCAAAAGACAAAAACATATTTCTTGTTTTCTATACTGTAACAAAAGCTCTGTCTTGACATCAGTACGTGTTTGTTTTCGTCAGGTCTCACATTACTGACGTGTGTGATTCTACATTCATTTAACATCACCGAAACACAATATGACATGTGAAATATGCAACAGTTAAACAAATGTGAGAAAATCCAAATACTGTTATTCTCAGGCAATAACGTTTATTTGTGCAGCACATTTCATATGCAAAGTGCTGAACATAAAAACATAATGCATTAAAAAACGTGAAAGTAAAACAGCGTGAAAACACTGAAATGCAGATTCAAACAATAAAAGCAATTTGGGAGGAAATTAAAACATTGAGAAGAGAGACATCAAGACGGGAGAGGAGTTTTTAACCTGGAATTAAAGGCAGTCAAAATCCATCATGGCTGAAAATAATGGATAAACAGCTGAAATAGTTAATGCAAGCTACAGTAAAAAAGCAGGCTAATGCTTAAAATGACAAAATAATGGACAATCAGTTTAATAGTTGGATAAAAGCAAAGGATAAACAGGTGCATGTTGGTCACTTTGGAATCTGTTCATCAGAACATACTTTGACTTTTGGTACATCAGACAAAAAATGTTGAGTGTGAACAGCAGCTTTTCCGTTTCTCATGAACTTTCCAGGTTGAATGGCTGAAAAACGAAGAGCCTCTCAGCTCCGAAGGCGTCAGCGACACCAGAGGCGACCACAATCTCATCATCTCCGAAGCTCGACTGTCCGATTCCGGAAACTACACCTGCGTCGCCAGCAACATCGTGGCCAAGAGACGCAGCGCCACGGCCACTGTGGTCGTCTACGGTGAGATATCGACTTCTCACATGCACATTTATTCAAAGGAAAATGTCTGAAGTTTGATTCTGTCTCAGCTTGCAGTACAGATGATCAAAACGATGTCACACAGCTTTCTTGTTTGCATCAAAATATCAATTTTCACCACCAGAAGTCAGCTGTCAAATTGGCCGCCATAAGCAAAATCCCCAAAGTCATTAATGTAAAACCGCAGCGTGTGGTCGTTTTTCACACGAGAGCCTAATGAGCAGGTAATGGGCGAGTGATCCCTCATGTGTGAAAACAAGGAGACGCAGGCACAATATTTACAAGAACTCAATTATTAATGGTGGGAAGGCAGTGACGTGGGCTGTCACAACTCCCCGGCTTTTATCTGTCAGCACTAAACACAGCGCGTGGAGCTGCAGGCCGGCAGACAGCAGCCGACAGCAGCGTTTTCACAGGCCCGCAGAGAGCCGTGCACACACAAAGGACAATAAGTGGAATGATAATGTCAGAGCAGCAGCACCTCCTCTCACACCGGAGGAACACCTTGTTAATTGGAGTGTCTCCGTGCTCCTTTCACTGACCTTTCATCCGCTTAGTTTTATTTTTTCAGGCAGGACGTTTAGCGGCTGTGAGGATTCATCTAATTCTATGTGACACCCCATTGTTGAGGCCCATCAATCATTCATTTCCTTAATGCTAATGAAGTCTGTGACAGGCTCAGTACCCTCGATGGCCGCAGACAGATAGTGGAACGCAGTATTTCTTCCTGTGCTGTGACGGCAAATGAGCTCATTAGTCAATCATCCCGCATTATTTTAGGCAACATATCAGAGGAAGAAGTGAAAGTAGATGGAAGAGAAGACGCCATTGATCATCTCTGTAAAGACGCCTCGGTGTTTTTTCTCCGTTCGTTGTCACCTTTCAGTGAACCTGTCTGTGTGCAGCTGTTTTTAATGACAGAACTATATTGTTAACAACAGAATGCAGGCCAGGTTTCACTCTTGTTGTATCATCCCTCTTCCTTCGTGCAGTGAACGGAGGCTGGTCGTCCTGGACGGACTGGTCTCCCTGTAACGTGCGCTGCGGTCGCGGCGTCCAGAAACGTTCTCGCACCTGCACGAATCCGGCTCCGCTCAACGGCGGAGCCTTCTGCGAGGGCATGTCGGTGCAGAAGAGCACCTGCAACACGCTGTGTCCAGGTAAGCACGAGGATGAACGTGTCCGTGTCTGCACAAACGCAGAGTCTGCTGGAGCTTTGACAGTCACAAGAAGCACATTCGTATACGTTTCTGTGTGTCAGGCTGCCTGTGCTTTACCTGAGCAGTTCAGAGAGGCCTGTTGAAGCCCTGCTGTTTATCATGGGATCATCATCCAGCCTGGTGATCTTTCCACAGCCTTCAAATGCACAAATCCAAACCATTGCACCAAAATTTTAAATAATCAAGTTGAGTGTCAACAGCGTAAACTCCTGTGAAGGAGCTCAATCATTATAGATTTGAAAATGAGAGCTCAAGGACTCATTAGAGGATGTTAACACTCTTTTATTATAGAAATATCATGACGTCCCACGAGGTCCCAAATCATTGACTCTCTGTCAGCATTGGCAGGTTTCAGGATGATTTAAAATAGTAGACGTCGTGTTGATGTCAGTCATTTTCAACCCATGAAAATCCATTTGGTAAATATCCACAGCGCAGTCATATGATCCAGAATACAGCTGCAAAAACACATTGAAGTGTTTAAGCAGTACTTCTTAAAAAGTACGCATCAGGAGAGAACTTGAGCAAGAAGTATTTTAGGGTTTTTTGAAAGCGTCTCCCACCTCTCAGGTTCCAGCTTGTAGTTCTGTTCAAGTCGTGAAAATCTCTCCAGGGGTGCAATTAAGAAAACTCTGAGATTTGAGGTTGCATTCATGAGCTATAATGTGAAATTAGTTATTCCTTGCATTAAAGGAATAGTGCGACATTTCGGGGAAAGTGCTCGTTTGCTTTCTTGCCACGAGTTACATGAGGGGATTAATACCAGTTTTATACCTGCCCATTAGTTACGAGGCCGCAGCCAGCAGGGGGTGAGCGTGGCTTTGCATAAAGACTGGAAACAGGGGGAAACAACAGAATCAGCCTACAAACACTAAAGCTCACTAATTAGCACGTTATATCTTGTTCTATACGTTGAACTGCAGCTGTGAAATTTGCACTGAAGAGTGTAATGTTGGGGTTTTTTATACATCACTATCCCACTCGACTAATTCCCACTACTACCTTAAGTCTTTGCAGTATAAAGTGTATTACAGGGACATTGCAGTTATTGTACATCACATATATGAACTCAACATGAACTGTATGTTTTCCTTGCAAATTTTATACATTGTTTATTTTTAATTGATTTCTTTAGTGCTACTTTTCATAATCTACTTTGTTCTATTTTATTGCCAGTTTAATAGTTTTGTTCGATGAATAGTCACAGTTTCCGTTTCCTGACCGAGAAGTAGTGCAAAACACAACCCTCATAAAACCACAAATTGTTGTTTTTACATTTTGACCTTTGCACTGATTCAACAAACAAGATATAAAGTGTTCATTAGTGAGCTTCAGAAGTGCTGATAGATTATTTCATCCCTCGGACAGATCCAGTCTAATTAGTCTTTATGCAAAGCAAAGTTAACCGTCTGCAGGTCAGAGCTTCATATTTAATTTATTCTTGGCAAGAAAGCAAATAAGTGTATTTCCCAAAATGTTGCACTATTCCTTTAAAAACACTTCCTGTTTGTCAGGCAACTCGAGGACTTTTCAATGTCAGCGAGTCTTTTAATGCATCAAAGTGGAGACTTTCTCTCTGCTCTCAAAATGCATTACCGCACTGTATTAAAGTAAATGTGACAAAAAGTTAAGGCAACCAAATGGTCTCTGTAATTGATTACTCACGAGAGTTTAAAGTCTCTGTGAGTTGATTTTAATACGAACAGAGAACTGTGTCAGCCTGGAAAATAGGAAATCAGTCTAAAAGCTTGAGGCTTGCTTTGTAGTTTGCAGAAGTCTCCTTTCAACCTGCTCTACTTCACCTTGAATGCAGTGCATGTCTCCGCCGCTGATACGGACAGCGGCTTGTATCTGAGATCTGATGCAGCGGAGCTTAATTAAACAGCAAATGAGGAGAAAATTAATGGGAAATGGAGAGAGGGGTTGAAAAAAAGACGAGAACCTGAGCGAGAGAAACAAACAGCAGAAGCTTAGGTCGTGGCAGAAAGAGCAGAGCAGCAGTTCCACTTATCAAAACTTCAGTGTAATCTGCTCTGCCCGAGTGTTTCTGCCAGACAAGCCCAAATTTATGATTTCAACCACAGCACCGGTTTAAAAGAAAATGCTCATCAGGTTTAAGGAGAAAAAATTATCAGGAGAAGGCAGCACATTCCTCCAAACATATATCTCCTCTTTGCCAACTGCCTCCTTCTGAAGGATTCTCTCCACCGCATCGGAGCTTGAACATAAACGGGAGCATTTGCGTTTAGATTAGCGGGAAGAAAGGAACTTTGAAAGCATTTGGAGATGGAGAGGAGACTCGATGGAGTGTGGCAGAAGCAGAGCGTCTCTGTGCTCCGAGTCAGCAAGACGGCACAACAGTTTGGCACCAGGAGGAGGAAACTGATTTTGTGAACAGTGCATAGTAAACTATTAAATCAACTCAGGCATGATGCAAGAAAAGTGAGAATCATCTTGTTTCTTTTACTGTATTTTTCTGTATCTTCTTTACTCTTTTGTACTTTGCTTGTGTGATTGTGTTGTGCATGGAGCCCAAAGTGAATTAACAAACGACCAAATCAAATCCGTGCATGTGCATGCTCTCAAACATTTGCGTCTGACTCCCTCAGTGGACGGCAGCTGGGGCGAGTGGAGCGAGTGGTCGGTGTGTAGCTCAGACTGCGAGAGGCAGCGCAGCAGAGAGTGCACGGCTCCGGAGCCCAAACATGGAGGACGGCTGTGTGACGGCGTGGCGCTGGCTACGGACAACTGCACCGGCGGCCTGTGCACACAGAGTGGGTGACGTCACCGCGTTGTTGCTGTCGGTCCCTTTGTGTTCAGGGACTGTGTCATTACACATTTGCCGTCATAATTTTTGACAGTGTGGGCCAAATCACGATCTTCACTATAATCATGCTCATCACCAGCAGCCTCATCCATTTTCATTATTCATCCACTCCACATGCATAACACACAGTGTGCACAGGCACGACTGCATCCACATGTAGTAATCAAATAACTGAAGACTGGTAGTTTTCAAAAAGGAGAAACTCTCAAACTCTGATGTTTCTGTCTTTTGCAGATCGAAAGTTGTTGCACGATGCAAAGCCACAGGGTGAGTTTGTCCTCAGCTGCCATTCATCATCGTATTTTAAAGTTATCACTGTCTACAACCATGGCCTGGAAGAATGCTTGATTCTGATTGGAGAAAAGTTTGCAATGCTTGTGTCGATACGATGACCAGACAATGCTCAACATTGATTAATGATTGACTTTTCAGATGGCCTCATTGCTCTTGTCTAGTGTCATCGTCACTGTAATTTTACTTTTACTCGGGCTGCTTGTTTCAGCTGTTCCTTGGCTACACTTCTACTATTTGTCAGAGATGTGAACTAATGTTAAGTCCATGTCTGATGAGTGAGGACCAACAGCAGCCATTCGTTTCATTCAGCTTGGTGAACTGGCAATAAGTGAGAGAAATGTCTAACTGCTGATTCAGTCTGGCAAGTCAGTAATGTTACCCTAAGAAAGCATGTTGCCTTAAAATAGGAAACAGCACTTTCATTGTGATGACTGGAAAGTAGCCAAAGTGGTATAAAAGGCACGAATCCCTCTGACAGGTGTGCTTATGAAAACTAACACATTCTGCATGAGTCAGTGAGAATTCTCCCAAAACTTATAATAGAAGTGAGTTCATTCAGATATGGATATTTTTAGAGACATGGGATCTCATTTTCAAGACAGCAGCAGCAACGTTACAGACGGGACAGAGACAAAATGAAACACAAATCATGAAAGTGCAAAAGTGGTACAATATGTAGAGGAGCAAACTCCCACAGATGCTCTCTGCAAATTTCAGAAAAGTAGTTTAAAATCCCTCGAGGGAATCATGCTGGACAGAGGGGGCAGAGAAGGGCGAGGCCTTTTTACCAAATCCTGTCGGAGCGTAGGCTACGGCAGCTGTTTATATGGATTTATATAATGAAGTTATACCAGTGCAAAGTTCTGTGCATGGGTAATGATGAGCAGTTGACAAGTGAATGCAGAGTACAGTGGTGTGTGGTGTTATGAATCTCAGGATGAGGAGAGCGAGCTGAGGCGTTCATGTGCAAAAGGTCCGTGGCACCGACAAGGTCGTTAGAGTTAAAGGAACAACAGGGTTGATTTTAAAAGAAAGACTTTCATTGTGTGTGATGACTAAGTGTTGTAGGTGTTCACAATCTCAAAGCTGGCACCGTCTTTTTGTTAGAAAAGAACATGGCCTTGGTTTTTGTCTGAGGTGAATCAGCTGCGACTGTGTCAAATGCAGACTGCAGATGTTCAAATGCCAGATGCTCAACAATATAGAATAGTATCATCCGCATAAAGACGTACAGATGCATTAATATTCTGACCCACATCGCTTGCACACATAGTGAAAAAGATGGGTCCTAAAACTTTTGATGGCGTGAAGAAAACTGGAGGAACACACATTGCTTACGACTGCAGAGGTAATTTTAGAACCAACAGCTCCGTTTGACAGGTCTATATTTGATCATCGCGGCTTAAAATGCCACGGTCAAACGTCCCGGACAAATCAATAAAAAAAGGGCAGTACAATAGTTCTAGATTTCCAAAGCTTCCACAAAATCATTTACTACTTTCCTGGCAGCAGTTACTGCACTTTGCTGCCTCCTAAAACCAAACTGGTGAGGAGATGTTCAAACATATGAAATCCTTACAAACTTTCTCTCTGGCGAACGGGACCGATTCGATGGACTCTCGACAAACAAGGGCAGCCTCCGTGATGTCAACTCTTGTGTTCGCCCAGTGCAGACCAGTGTCTTCCACTTTAATGAGGACTCCGGCTCCAGCGACAGTGAACGGTCTGATGATGAATCATAGGATATCCGTCCAGAGTTGAGTCTCAGCAGCAGCAGCGTCCTCAGACAACAGGGAGACCCACAGCTCACATTCAGCCTTTACATCAGAGCCTGCACACTCAGCACTGTGGAGACGCTGTGACAGACGGCGTGCTCGAATAATGACTGGAAAATACACCGTCTCTCAGTTCGTTTACAGCAAGAGATGAGAAAAGAAATGCGTTTCTGTTAAAAGCATTGATTTTCCAGTTGATATTCCTGAGTTTGTCTTTGATGGTTAATGAGTGTTTTCTCTTTACCTCCATTTTCACTCATGGACAATAACAAACTGTATGTTGGCTCATGTCACTTGTTAATGGACTTTAGCTGTAATTAAAATAAAATACTTCCAGTAAAATAAATTTACCACTATGTTGATGAAATGAACATCGTGGCATTAAACTGCATTATGTAGGTAATATTGTCTTAATAACAGGATAAGGTAATAAAAATAGCAACGTAGAAACAAGGAATTTAAGCATATAAATTAAAAAGTTAAAAAAGTAAAGTGCGCTATGCGACATGTAATGTGTACTTAAATATTGCACATCATGTAAACGGCAGCAGAAATATTGCACAGTCTGCATGTAATGTAAACTCTTTTTTAAAAAGTGTAAATGGGATATTGCACAGTGTGCACATAAAAATGTAGAACGATAGATAGAACGATAGATAGATAGATAGATAGATAGATAGATAGATATATTCCCAAACTCAGAAATTAGTGAACATCATCACTTTTACTTCTTTGGCAATAAACTGTAAATCTCCTGTGATTCCATTATTTTGTACTGTATTTTATTTTGCAGCAGTTGGAGCCTGCAGCCAGTGGTTTACCACCGTCCATCCATTCCTTTATTTGCATTCTTGCTGTCTGGTAATGGGCCATTTATGTGTTGATTACTGCTGTGTAGTTTGCGGCAGTGAAAAAAAAATAATAATTTGATACCTACTAAGCCACAGGCACATGTTCTCCTTACTTGTCCTTTAACACAATTCTGTATTTTCATTGTCAGAAATGAGAGAAAGAATGCAGCCGGTCTGCCAAAACTTCCCAAGCCCTCAATTAACCTGCTACTGTAGCTGTTAATGCCGCTTTGCATATTTTGTCTATTTCCCCTTATTTGAGCTTCAGGCTACTTAGAGGATTTCTCAGCATGTCCTGTTTCAGTGCAGATCTCATTATCTTTTAAGAATAAGCTAGCAGCCCCTTTATTTCCCACTCCTTCTTTTTCTTTGTGGAGTTGGACGCTGCAGTACTGGTGGGACCAGATAGAGCATAATCATCGCCGATGAGCTAATTTAATGAATTGGTTTTGTCACATTATCCCAGTGGAACGCAGAGCGCCTCCAACACCAGAGCCAAGCAGCGTTTGAAATGACAGTCAGGTGCTGGGTTGATTATAATCGCCTTCCTTCCGAGGTTCCTCATTAGTAGCTTTAACACTCCAGGATGGAACAATGAAGCTGTGCATCAGGAGGCAGGCTAGACGAGGAAGTGAAAAGAAAAAAGGCGCTAAAGTAGTTTGAAACCAAGGTAGACTCGCCTGCTATAAAAGTCTTTCACAACTTTGGCTCAGCTGATGTTCCTCTGCAGCAGTTTTTCAGTTTATTCTGGGAGAAAATGTCTCCTCGCTTCCTAATTAAGCTCCGTACACTCGAGAAAGCAAAAGGAAAAAGTTGCTCATAAATATGCTTCTCTCTCTCTCTCTCACTTCTGCTTTCCAAGGTGTGGAGAGCAGCAGCGACGTGGCCTTGTATTTGGGCCTGGCTGCCGGGGTGGTGACGGTGGTGCTGCTGATCGTCGCCGTCACTCTTTACCGAAGGAGCCAGAGCGAGTACGGGGTGGATGTCATCGACTCCTCCGCCCTCACCGGGGGCTTCCAGTCCTTCAGCTTCAAGACCTCTCGACAAGGTGAGACACCGAATATGTGAATCTGATTCCCAACCAAAACTGAAATGAGACACTGCGAACATACAGCATCCAAACTGGGAAATGAAGAAAAGTCTGTTTATGGTACTTGACGATACGTCCAGTGAGGGTGGATGCAGGATCTTCAGGAAAAGAATCAAGTTTTGTGAGATAATGAACAATTTAAAATCAGATACACACAATTTATAATGCTTCATGAAATAACGTACTCTGAGGTTTACTGCATATCCTGAGGAGGGCATCGAGAGAACATGCTGAATATCTCACCAGTGCACAGAAACGTGTGTTGTGTGGTTAATTTGCAGGAGGCTGGCGCCATGTTGGATGATTTATTTAATTAATTAAGACATGCACGCTGTTTGATTTGTGCATAATTACACTCAGCACACCCCATAAATTAAAGAGTAGAGTTGAAACGCACCTAACATCCCTGCTGCTGAAAGATAGCTACAGGTACTTAATCAGTGAAAACAGAAGGAGCTCAAACAGCGTGGAGACCCAGCCGCTCTATTTTTGGTTTCGCCGAGAATCGACTCTGCCTTCATTTCATTTCAGTTTGCGTTTTGATATGAATTTGCCTGTGTGTTTTAAATCTATAGTAGAAATCTAAGAGGCAAAACTCAACATACATGAAAGGAGCTGATTTTCAAGAGCCTCTTCGCCACCTAAAGATACAAACAATGTTCTTTGCACTTGACTTTGTGAAAAGAGGTTGTTAAGGAGCAGTTAAAAACAAGTGTTTGCTCTCAAAAGCCTCATTTACATGAATATAACCTCAGCTGTGCCGCGACACCCAACCTGGCTCAAATGGCTTCGTCTCGATTCTCAACATCACCGTGCAGACACACACAAAACAGTCCTTTGGTTGTATTTGCAATTCAATGTAATTCAACGTTTATTTATTTTGTATATCATGTTTGTTATGAGTGCATCAATCTGGTGATCAGCGTCAAAAACGTGAGGATTTGATTCATGCCATTTTTATAGAATAGCAGAATGAAATACAGCTTCATGACTGCGGTTGCAATCGTGCTATTTAAATCACTTGGATGGTTCAAAAAAAGACAGTAAAAATCTGTGGAAGATCAAATTAGTTTTGCAGTTTTGCCTGGTAATACACTGAGATGACATTATAATATAAATGAAGTGTCATCTTCCTCCAAACACAAGAGCGACGCACGAGTGAAGGAGGGAGATCAGACACAGGTGTCATTTTTCAGCTTGTCTATAGGTGAACAAACACACACACACACACACACACACATTGAGAGGAGGCCTAACGCAGTAAGCCTTGGATATGAGGCGAATAAGACGTGACTTTGTTTTCATTCAAATAATGTAAATGTACTCACATATTAATGTCATTGTAAGTAATTTAAGTTGCAGAACATGCGAGCAGCCGTGTATTTATGTTATGTTGTGATATAACAGCATTAATTATTTACATGCTTTAGGGGCTAAAATGACTGTATTTAATTTTTCAGTTTGTTCACTTGAGCCCTCTGGAGATTCTCTCTGTCTCTGCTGTGCTGCACTAAGTGTCCAATAACATACAGCAGAAAGCCTAATCTGTAAAGCACACTATGCATTTATTGCTTTATTGCAAACATCAGTTTGCCCCGAGCAATAAACGCTCACTGAAAACTTGTAGTAACAAACACATTTTCTGTTCTAAACAAATTTACAATGTAAATCTTATCTATTATTACTCAGACTTTCTTCAGTGACATCATTTAAGCAAAATGTTGAAGATCAGTGTTGTGAGTTTGTGGCATTATCTGGCTTTATCTTACATACGACGTAAAACTTCAATTAATTATTCACGATTCCAAAATTAAAAATGTAATTTATTAGTGTTTTCACGTTTGTTTGTTTTTTTCACCCGGCTCCCGAATGGAGCATTTGCGGCCCCGCGTCTCCAAACACAGACACATCAGAGCTCAGAGGCGTGTTGTGTTTTTGCCCCACAGATCGAGGCATATTTTTACAAGGCTGGCATTACGGGCGGCTGCAGCGACGGCTCTCAGCAGGGTATAATAAAGTTCATTTTGATAACACAGCAGTAGGCAGGAAAAAGCTTTAATCTTGGACTCTGTTCCTCTTGATGGGGGGGCGAAAAGAGCCAAACCTCCATAAAATCCAACATGTCTTCCTCCCCTACGTCAACAGCCCGCTGCACGCTGCGACAGTACTTACACAGTAATCATTGTGTTTCACTTCCTTTTCGCTGTCACGTCCTTGATCGTGAGTCACTGTGATAACAACCAATGCACGACGAAATAAACTGGCAATGTGCGTTTCTTTGCTCAAGAAGAGAAACCACGCTGCTCACATATCCGTGTCGTCTGTCGTTGTTTCATGCCGTGCATCACAAAATGAACTCACCCGCAATGAACAGATTTATCTTCTGTAATTCTATCATACAACCCTGATTCTGAAAACGAGTGCATTGATTTTTCAACCTATATTCAGTTGAATGCAGCATGAAGACAATATGTTTAATGTTCAAACTTGTGTTAGTTAGGACAGAGCAACAAAAGACTGGGACAGTTGTTGAATGATCCAAAAACACCTGTCTGGACAATCCCGGGTGAACAGGTCATAGTTTCATGAGTGGGGTTTGAAAGCAGTGTCCCAACTTTTTTGGAATTGGGGTTGTAAATAATAAAGTGAGTCTATTCTAAAATAACTGTTCTGTTTCTTCGTGTGTCTGTTTCTAGTATGTGACTGTGCCCCCTGAACTTGAAACGTAAAGAAATATGTTAATAAATCTTTAATGTACTGTTATTCAAAGGCCATATTTCAGGTCATTGACACAGATTTTTTCAAACCACTGTGATGCATATTACTACACCTCAGCATTTATTTGCCATTAGTCACTTTTAATTGAGCTACAGTGACAGTGACACTTTTCATGTTTCCTTGGTGATGATATTATAGCGAAAGTCACCGGTGGATAAAATATAATTGTCCTGACGTACTCTTTTCATTTTAATTGTTGTTGTCGAGTTTAAAGTGTCACTCTCCTGAAATGTAATTGAGTAAAGACGTCTAATTGTTGCTTGTTTCCTTTGTGTGTTTTCCAGCAAACCCTCTGCTTATTAATTCATCCATGCAGCCCGATCTGACAGTGTCGCGTACCTACACCAGCCCCATGTGTTTCCAGGACTCCATTGACAAGGAGCTGATGGCCGAGCGCTCGCTGCTCGACCCCCTGCCTGATCTCAAGGTCAAAGGTCAGAATTTACAACTGTTTTTAAAAGCCCACGTCTGTGATGGTCAACTGCTTTAAAAAGATAAGAGAGAGTGGGATAAAGTTCTGCTGTTGCTCTCAGATTTTCTCATGAGGCAAACTCAAAGGAAAAGCTGTCGTCACCTCGGAGGGCATCACGAATTGACCGTTCGCCAAACGACATCCTAATTACTTGTTGTTGCTACAGCTGTTCTTGCACGACACATATTGAGCTCACAGAGATGTCAGCAGCAGATTCATGTTCATTTTTGAAACGATGGTTTTATTTCAGACTTTCAGGCACAAGCAGGCGTCTCATTTCCAGCTGGTAACCATCGATTTTACTGCCTGAAATCACAACTGTTGCTCTGATTTTATCAGCATCATCAATGTTTCCTCTGTATACAGAGTTTAAATATGCACTTGGTGGCTACATATTGTGCTGAAAGGCTAAATGTCCCGTGGAGAAGTTTGCATTCTCACCGGTTAATGATCCGTGATGAAGAAATGTAAATAAAGAACTTGCATTTTTCTTGTACTGGAGTCTCGACCTCGTTAAACCAGTGAGTGATGCTGTTATGTTCAAACAAGAAACAAGGTTGAGGATGTGGACAACGAGTGTTTTTGGCAAATATAACACTGTCTAAGATAACTTTGTTTAATTTCATTGAAAGCCCACAAACTAACGTAGTTAGTTCATGATATCAAGAGATGCCCACATTTTCCACTAACAAGTCATAGATTTTGCAGCTTGAAGATTTTTACAGCTTCTGTTGAAGCACATAAAAACACTGTTGAATCCATTCCTCACACTTCTGCCCCTGAGTTTTGGTGTTTGGAAAGACTAAATAAAAGACACCAACCTCCAAACTCTTTGTGGCTTGTGGAGAAATCCAAAGTTTGACACACTGGACGAGCCGAGTTTTGGTTGAGAAGATGTTTTGTGTGTCTGCATTTCTGTAGGAGTTTGTGTCTTTTCTCTTGGTCTCGACAATCTGAGTTTGTTTAACTGCATCAAAGTCCTTTCCTCGGACCTCCAGGGGTGGCAGAGAGGGCAGAGTACCACGTCATGTCCCACCCTCAGACCTTTCCGAGGGGCCTGGCTCCGGACTACAGAGGGGTCACGGTGGGGGCGACGCTGGGCAGGAGAGGCAAAAACCTCTTCACTCCACAGGTCACTTTGACTCCCAGCAGGCCTCCGCACAAAGCCACGGCGGTGTTTGGTCATGCCGGAGGGAGGCTGGTGGTCCCGAACACAGGTGAGCCCACTGCGGGGAAATTTCATTCGATACGTTGCGGCGTGTAAACTGAAAATCCTTCAGCGGAGAGAGGCTGAAATCTGTAGCATAACAACAGCGTGGTGTTGCATCTTGAAGTTGTTTGACCTTGTCTGCAGCGGAAAAATGTGGAAATGTCATCGATCGACCAGTTGGCATGAACATGAATATATTATTTTCTGAGGTGATTAAGTCGGACAGCATTGGCATTTTTAACCAACTGACAAACCCAATCAACGTTTCTCGATTTATGGAAAGTTTCTCTAACTATAGCAAAAATTTTTAGTATTTCACCAGATGCATTAATTCAAAAAGCAAAGAATTTAATCTTTAACATTTTCGAGTACACTATGGAAAAATGTTAACCAGTGTATGCTCCGTCTCCCACATTATTCAGGCAGCTCTTTCCCGTGGCCTACATTCATCATCCTGTCCCTCGAGGGGTTTTATCTACTGCGGTGTAGATTGGCAGTAATTGTTTATCATACAGTTGAATATTGTGTGTGTATGTGTGTGTCTCTGTCTTAGAAAGAGACAGACTGTGTGTGTGTGTGTGTGTGTGTTGGTGACAAAGAGACTGCTGGCAGCATCGATTCACACGGCTTTCGGGACTTGCTTCCGTCACCTTTTTCTGGGGCCATCACCTCTCTGGCTGTCACCTTCAGTAAAGACACCTGACAGCCGGGCAGGTGTGTGTGTGTGTGTGTGTGTGTGTGCATGTCTGGTTGATCAGCTTTTGCATACCTCTTTCTCTGCAGGTATCAGTCTGCTGGTGCCTCATGGGGGGATCGCAGAAGACACTACCTGGGAAATGTACATGATCATCAACCAGGAGGACAGCAGGTGAGGGAGTCTCACTGAGGCGGCGCAGTCTGCTTCTCGGGCTGCTCTCTTTTAATCTCTCAAACCATCACGCAGCGTCTCTCATCCCTCTTCCTGCCGCGCCGTCTCCTCCTGTCTTCGCCAAACGTGCGCCACAAACATCTTCCCCTCCAGAGACGCACAGTCACATGCTCACGTACAGTACAGATGCAGACATATTCCCGCCCAGCATGGAGTCTTTGCTCATCCTGCACAAACTACAGGGGAGGACATATGTGTCATAGATGCATTGGCAGCTGCAGACAGATTGCATTACTGCCTTAAGCAACTGTCTCACGGAGAAAGATACACTCAGCAGCTCTGCTAGCCTGTTTTGTGTTTGCAGACATAACTGTCACATTATCTCTTCCCGTCACGTCTGGTTAGAGTGCTGAAAATTGTGAAGTCATGACGATAGGTGATATTGATTTGGGTTTCGGTTCGGAGGAACGTGATATGCCACAAACTTCAGATGACTGTTGCCTGCCGGCGGGGAGTCAGTTTCTGCAACTTTGCCGTCAAGATTTTCACAAAGCTATTACTTTAAGGAGAAAAAGGTATGATAGATAAGAACCGTTTGAAAAGGAGTCTAATACCTTTTACTTCTTTGTGACGGGGCCTCAAAAGCTGTCTGACAACCACAAGTCAGTTTTTGGACATATTCTTGATTTATAGCAGACGGTAGCAACGTGTCAGCAGGTCTGTGTGAAACCCTGCGAGCGAGATATCACCTTAACAACTTCTCAGTGAAATTCAATATCTACATCCGAGGGAGAATCAAAAGTGACATTTAGGGCCATCTGAAATTCACCTGTCATCTCACCTCACCTCCCATTAGGTGCCTAAGGTCACGGTGGTTAAAGATACAGATCAAAGGTCACTCGCAGGTTGTGGCTCAGAGCTCAGTCAGAGAGCTGGTTATACCCTCCCCCGCCTAAAGTCTCCCTAATTCAGCCAAGCCGCTGCCCTCCAGGCTCCTGCTTTGCTCTGATAAGCCTGATGCTGTTTACTTCTCTGGCTGTCATTTAAGAAGCTGCAGGAGCCGTGCACCACTGAGCTGTCAGTCAAAGCCTATCTTCTGACAGCCGCGGAGTCCACGGGAGAAATTGGATCCTTTCTTCCCATTCAAACGTCGGCCATCTACATAAGACGACGCTTTCCTCTACAAAGAAAGGGAATCGATCAGCTCTGGCTCGGTTTCAGGTGTTGGCGAGAGCTTTTTCGCGTTCATCCTCTGGGCTTCAGGAGGTTGTTTTGTGTGTGATCTTCTGCAGCTCAGCAGGAGACGGCGGGTAGTCCAAGGGCAGAATCATGGTGTGTGACAAAATACGCCCGCTATGACCAGACTCACGCAAGTTTGAGGGAGTGAGCTGAGCAGCCTCGTCCTCATTTTTTTATTTTGCAGGAAGGCGCCTGTTATTCTATAGTGTCGCTCACTGCTGAATCAAACTAGGCATCCTTAATATTTCTTTATTAGTACCAACTAAGCCTGTCCTTAAATTCCCCCTCAGACCTGCCTTCATTTACGTGCTGCAAACCCTGCACTGCCTTATTATAACTGTATACAGCTGTTGTGGTAATGTGTAAGCAAACAGCCGCATATTTACACATCCGGCAGACGCAGAGCAACATTAGCATTATTCTGGAGTCTCGCCACCATTTACCTAACAAATGTTCATCCCCACTAACTCCTGAGGGAAATATCTGAAGCTGCTAAATGCTCCTCTATGTTCCCCAGATAGTCGCTGGCTTTGTCTGTGTGCTGTTTGGAGCTGGGCAGGTATTGCACAGTGGGTTTTTAGAGCTGGCTGAAAATGACGCTGATGAGAGGTGAGAATGAGCCAAAACAGGAAAGTTGCATGAGATACAAACAATTAATTAAAAGACATTAAAATGCACCTTAAAGCTGAAGGTAACTGCAGAGTCGGGTGATGTTTTTTGAGGTGGCTCATGATCAGCGACCTCTTTTACACTACACACATTTATTAATATTGACCAGAGCAGCTTTAAGTAGCTAAAGTTGGAAAACACGTGTTGTTTGACAAAATCATGTGATGTGTGCCGACACTTCGCTGAAGCTATCAAATGCATATACTGAGTGAAATATTAAACATCATTTTGCACATCAAAGTGTGTTTACACATTTTTTGGCGAGTGCCGCTGCGAATGTGGGAAAAGTTGTAGAAAGTCTTTTGCGGCTCCAGAGTGAGCTGTGCAAAATCTGATAAATTGCCTCAAGTGCTTTTTTTTACTGGCTACCTGCCCAGCATAAAATCCTTCCTGTAGGTGTTGATAGTCTGGGGATGGCGAGTATTAACATTTGAAAAGTTGGTAATAAGTTAAAGGGCTTTTAATGTAACCATTCATTTTCATTTTTCAACCGACAGTTTGAACTAAAAATATTTACTCAGTTCTAAAACTCTAAAGCTCAATTTTACTGTAATTTTGTAACTTCTTGAAAGACAGTCTGTCAAACACTAATAAGCCGCTGTCAACGTGTTTTTAATTCTGAGCTGAGGGAAAAAAATGTCACGCCGGGCGCTATTGAGTGAAAGGTGAGCTGTGTACTGCACATACATACAAGACTTAACTAATAACCCCAATCTACTATCTCCACTTTAACCATCATCCTGGAGTGGTATCGCTTTGTTCTCATAACCACAATCAAAGATGCTAAATAACCATCTTTAATCTTCACTCACAGGCAATCTGGCTAATTACCATAGTCTCAGCAGCAGGTAACCTTGGTCTCCTCTGAGCCTCAGGCTGATTAGCACAAAAGTGCAGCTGCAGGGCCACGGTGCCGTCTGAATGTATGATTTCATTTTTAGACAGCGGATCATAACCTCTTTTAATTTTTTAGTGTTGATTGGTAACAGCATAATGAAGGATAAAGTTTCGCTCGGCATCAGAAAACTGTTAAAATAAAAAGGAGCCAAACAACCTCAGCCACACATTGTGCTGCGTGGGAACGCGACTATCCTCTCAGCATGCGCACAAACACACACACACACACACACACACACACACACACACGCACACACACACGCTCATACATCACACCTCGCCCGCCCACCTCCGCCTCATACATAAAACAAACATGCATCTTTCAGGTAATTGTTGCAGGGATGGAAACTGCTAGAAAATCTGCTCCAGTAGAAAACAAACAATATGTTGACAACGGCTCAAGTGAAATAGGAAAGAACCTCCACTTTGACCAGTGTCCAATTCAACAGTATACACGATGTAGCACAGTAACTGAGCTGAAACTATTTGTCGGTAACTGTTTCAGTCATTTTTCAAGCAAAAATGATCAACATTTGTCATTTCCAACTTCTCAAATGTGAAGATTTGTTTAAATATTACTAAACTGAATATCTTTGGGTTTTGGACAAAACAAGACATCTGTTGATGCCATCTTTGCTTCTGAGAAATAGTGATGGACAACTGATTAATTCCCAAATTAACTACAAAGATTTATTTAGAAAATAATCAATGAAAATAGCCTTAATAGTTTTTGCAGTTGGTGTGTTAGATGTACTTTTGCATCATGTGCTGACAGGAAATAATGCAGTACAGGTGTTGATTGAGGTCAGTCAGCTGCAGCTTTTGAACACCTCTGCAGCTTTATTGATATTTTATTTTGTGAACACTCCAGTCTGAACAAACCACATATTACAAACCTGCTTAGAGTACATAGTTTGGAACTGGGACACAGCTATTGACTTGGTTCTATATGGACCCATGTGGTACAGTGTGTTTATGAAGTGCAGCCTATAAAAATGATGATGTCTAATTCTTCCTCTGTTGGTGTTTCCCATATTTCCATACACACACATGCGGGTGCACACATCTGCGCCGCCTCTGTGCCTGCGTGTCAGGGCTTCGTCCCGGCTGCAGTCGTATTAATGATGCTGAGAAATATCCACGCTGCTCCTGTGACAACAGCACCAATATAGTGTCCTGTATATGTGAGGTGTCCAGCCAGGCCAACCGCATGAGTGATGGTGGTCCCATTGATTGCTCTCAGTCTTCAGGGCTTCCAGCCAAGATTGGGCCGCCGGCCAAGAGCGGCTTGGCCCAGCTAATCTGTCACCAGGCCGGCCAGAGCAGGCTTCATAAGCTCCATCGACCCACGAAGCTTACACGCTGTGTGCTAAAGCCTGTCCTCCCCGGCCCCACTGTCCATTAGTCTTGCTGCTTTAATCTTCCTCTATCTGTGTGTCTGTGTGTCAGCTAGTCAGGGGTTGATTCATTATGAGTGTCCAAGGATTTGAGTTTACTTTGTTCATAGGCGAGGGTCACGCTCTGCTATCAGAATACCTGAGGCAGTGATTCATGTCCTCATTTTTATACTGTCTTAAATTTTTTGCTGTATTAAAATGCGGAATTTTATCATAAATGTTTGTGAGATGATGAGATTTGTTGCCTTTGCTGAACGTCTGTGTGTGCAGCGCCGTGTCCGAGGACGGGCCAGAGATCTTTCTGAGCCCCGCGGTCACATACGGACCACCGGGCCTCGACCTGTCCTGCCCCATAGCCATGACCGTAGCCCATTGTGCGGAGGTCGCCGCCGATAACTGGACCATTCGGCTCAAGAGACAAACGCAGGACAACAAGTGGGAGGTGAGTCGCTTCTGTTAAACCTCGGCTGTAATTATCGAGTCCTAATTCTCTGCTGCAACATCAATGCAGAATGTTAACAAGTGCAAACACACAACTTTCACCAGTGCCCAGAATATCAATACAAACTGATAAAACTGCTACAGCTTACTTTGATGAAAATTTCCATCCTGCAGTGTAGTCATGCGAGCACAGAGCCGATTTCAGGGTTGCCAGCTCGGATTCGTCATTCTGCATAAAAATCCAGCCTTTCAAGCTCTACCTCATGCTGTCATACATCCAAAAGAAATGTCAGACCAAATGCAAATGACGGCTATTAGTCATTGAAACATTCATTTCTCATCCAGTTTAATGATAATGGTATTTTAAAGCCTCGCTCTTTCATGAAGCTGTGAATTCTGCATCGCACCTGTTCATAAATTTTGAGCACAAAAAGCGCAATTTATATTAGAAGGAGAAGACAAACACAGTTATGATTGTACATATTGCACATGACTGTTTGTTTTTATTTATTATTTTATGGCAAAACTGTATCTGAAATATAAAATGTATTTTAAAAATGTCATGTTTCACTTTACTTTTGTTATTCTGCCAGGTACAACTGTGCATCTTGCAGAATTACAGTGGTGTAATTGTGCAACACTTGCAGATATAAGTTTAATAAGATGAAGGCATGAGGGAACGTGTATCATCTGCCAGTGAGATGAATATTTAACTTTGAATTCGGGATGTATGTGAATTGCAGAAAATCCTATCCACCAAATAGATTCAGTTACTTTGACATTATTATTTTCATCTTGATCGAGTAACCATCTGGGAAATTACTTCTTCCATGCAACAGTGAGTGAGATAAAACACAGACACCTATGATATTATGACTAAAATATAGAAACAATGATAATTCAACCAGTTCTAGTTCAAATTTGCAGACACACAAACAGATTTTAATAAAAGAACTACTAGAACTACTAAAAGTTTAAAATGTCCCCAGTCCAGTTTGATTCCTCGGTGTGAGGTCAAAAACAGATAAAAACAGTCAAGTGTGCTTCTTATTTATTTATTTTTGATTCAATACTTCATAGCTATAAATACAATATAGTGCTGTGATTGCTGCTGCGAGATTCTCACATCTCGCTCTCTCAATAAAATAACACCTCTGCAAAGTCCTTCAACTCTGTCCTGTAGAGCCACTTCACAGTCTCACAGCGGCTTGTTCAGACATCTGACTTCAGTCCAAACACCCTCCATCCATTTTCTCGTGCCTCCTCTGTGGAGTAGACGTATCTAAGATGCTCTTTTAATGTTTAACTAACCTCATCAAAAAGCTTCGGGGACCTCATCGAGGCGGAGCGACCCCGGAGCCGGCGAGTTTGCGTGACCTTGGAGCGCCTGTGGCTCTCTCCCAGCCTGGTCCTTTCACTCCGCGTGACATTTACACAGATGTAATTTGCCAGCAGCCGTGTTGCACAAAAGGGAGCTATCAAAAGACCCATCACTGATGGGAGCTATATGCCACCGGAAGGGAGAGAACGGGAGAAGGAGGAGAGAGACAGAAAGACGCAGACAGGTTCGGAGAAAGAAGAAGAGATGTTCTCCAGGAAAATGTAACGCCGTGACCCGTCTGTGTCACTGTGAAATAATGAGCCCTTTATCTTAGGAAGGATGCTCACTCAAAACCTAATCTGTGGAATTAGTGATATAATGGGAGATGGAGGTCTCTCTCCCCCTCCGTCTTCCTCTCTTCCCCTCTCTCTCGCTCCATCTGCCTCTCAGTGCCATTCCCATTAAAGCTTGCACTTTCGTACTGCTGGAGTTTGACTCCATCATTTCTCCCCGGCTGCCTGGCGGGGATGAGCTATGTCATGGAGATCCTTCATGTCTGCTGCAGCGCTAATGGGGCAGGTTTAGGAATCCGTTGGCCACTAAATTACCCAGCGATGCCTTACGCGCCGCAGCCGGGCCATATGCAGAGGGGACCTGTGGGTCACAGTTATGTTTCAAAGGTGATTTAGGGCAGATTGAGCACAAGATGACGAGCAATTGGCCGTCAGATACAACTGCACCCCGCTAATCCGTTTTGTCAGTGTTACTGTATCCCCATCTGTTTGCTAAGATGTGTGATTATTCATTTGGCTCTCGTTCAGGTTTGTACAGTTCCTGATCCTGAGTTTCCAGTTTACTGTCTGTGAGCCGTCCTAATAATATCCTTCATAACAATACTTCTTAAATTTAAAATGCTGGATGCTCTCGTGGCTTGTTACATAACTGTGGCGCCATTTATTTTCTTTTTGTCTCCTTTTCTACAGGTAGCAAGCTGATAAATAAAAAAACCAGAATAATAAAGTATTAGTCACATAACACAGGCTGAATGTTGTTCAGCTGTCACTTTGACGGCTAAGTTAAAGCCTCTTTCTTCCTCTGCAAACAAAGTCTTGGCAGTAATTGAAATGTTAATAATCGTGACTCAGCAAACTCGGCGACACTTTAAAAAGCCGGGTGCTGAATCCTCAAATCAAAAATCATCGGCAGCAGCGTTCCAATATTGAGCTGCTTTCGTGATTAACCCTAAAATGAACTATTAATGGCTCAGAATATCTGCTTAATGCACCAGAACTAAATCTGCTCTCTCCCGATGTTTCCTCCCTCTGAAGGAGTTGATGTCCGTGGACGAGGAAAGCACCTCCTGCTACTGTCTGCTGGAGGCCCAGAGGTGCCACGTGCTGCTGGAGCATCCGGGCCGCTACGCCCTGGTGGGGGAGCCGCTGAGCCAGGAGGCAGCCAAGCGTCTGAGGCTGGCTGTGTTCGGCAGTCCGGATACCAGCAACTCTCTGGGCTTCACCCTCAGGGTTTACTGTGTGGACGACACGCCCCATGCATTTCAGGTAGGAGGGAGGACGGAGGATTTAGAGCAGAAGGAAACGAGAAGAAGCAGTGTGATAATGCAATTTGCTTATAATTCAATAGTTTTGTCAAAATTTTAAAAGCATTGATTACTACTTTGACATATTAGGTCATGAAATATAATGAAAGTAGAAAAGAAAATTCCAGCTTTGTTTGCCTTGGCTCTGTAAAGCTGCATGCACAGAGGCATGTTCGCTGCAGTGTTCTTCGAGACAACAGGGGGCGCACAAACAAAATATTCCATGAATAACCAAGTCGGCAAGTGTTACTGGAAAAATGTCACTGTCCAACATGGAGTAAACGCAGACACATGACGACGTACGGCAACATTATAATGTTTATAATCATATATTTATGTCATGTACATTATTGTAAATACTGTTGTTTACCTCCAAATCAAAATTGCTCAGTTCAGTCTCAAGTCATTAGCCTGTCCCTGACCCAAACCCAAACCAAGCGTTCTGTGAGGAAACAAGAAGTCAGTGAGCGTTTACCAGAAGAACGTGACTTCATGATGATCTGTTTATGACGTGTCAGAATCAAATCTGTTTACTGAACAGTTCAGTGTTTGAAAAAAAAATGAGCACTTACTCATAGAGTTACATCTATTATATCATCCCACTGATGCTCAGAAGGTAATGTAAGGCAACGTTTGCTAATTAACACTAAAAACAAAGCACCACTGAGTCTGAGTTATTTTAGTGGTCAAGAAACGGAGTAGTGGATTCAAAGTCAAATTGAAAAGTCATGACATGATCGACATGGTGCCGTGTTAAAAATGAAGGGATCACCAGTGTTATTATAATTCATCCTGAGCTGGACATGAATATCTGTACCAAATTTCATGGCAATTCATCCAGTAGTCGTCCTGACATTTCCCTCAAAAGCACAAATGTCAATGTCACGGTGGCACTAGAGGGAAAGTCACAGCATCACCAGAATAATACAAAATGGAAATCTTCTTTTCTTGTTGAGATACTTCAGTCTGGAGTGAAGCGGTGGACAGACTGACGTCGCCATCCTCCGACAGAACTGCAATCTAGATATATATAAATAGATGATACGAGGGATTTTAATTGCCAGGGCTTGGTGTTGTGCGGCTGGTGGTTTTGCCTGGAAGAATTGCTGTCTGAGTTTTTTGTGCTCCACTGAAGATCTGCCTGTTCAGTAACATTGCCACTGGGAGATGCTTGATGACTAGGAGACAAAGAGGGACTTTTAATTACAAAGACAACAGATGCTCCAAGGTTGCTTCTCTGCCCTTTCTTTGCGTAATTTAATTTGCTCTCTGTTAATTAAATGTGTTTCAGCATTGCATTCCACATGACGGGTATTTGAGCTCGTTGAAATGAGCCGCGCTCTCAGATCCGGTTCATCGTCGTCCTCTTGAGTGCGGCTTTGTGAAAAGTTTCGCCCTCGTCCGTGCACCCTTTTTGTTTAAGCACTCTGCAGCCAAAAAAATTTTTTGCAAGAGTCATTTGCTTCTTAATTAAACTCTGACAGCTTTTCTGAAGTAGCCACGGTCGTTGTCCCTTATAGCCGCAGGCCCTGCTTCACTTTTGGCTTCACTCGAGAGGTAGAATTGCATGTGAACAAAGAGAAATTGGATGTAGGTGCCAAGAGCCAATTCACTCCACCTCTCCATCAGTCAGACATGGTTATTTGTTCATTTGCTCTTTTTTCTCTGTTTGGCTTTTGTTTGTGCTTCATACGACAAAAAATTTCCCCTGTGAGCTTGCAGCAGGAATTGATCGGGTTGGAGACAGCCTGTAAGCTTTGCACTCGCCGTCTCTCCGCGCTGTGTGACTGAGCAGATAAGCACCGGGCATACAGGACTCACGTCCCCCCCTCCCCCTCCCCAAATTCCCAAGATGCAGAAAATGTAAACACGAGCATGCGAGCACATACCGCCACATAGATGTGTTTGTTCTCCCTGGATCCAGAAAAATGGCATTCACAAAGCAGGACACCAAAAAAAAATATTGGCACAAGACTTTTGTTTTGATTTGTCTCTGTTTATGTCTCGTCTTTGTGTACGTCCAGTATGTGCGGCAGGCTGCTCTCTGTCACATTTCCCGGCTCTGGACCGTCGTCTGTCGGTTTGATGCAGTTCGTGTCTGGTTTTGTTCAGTGAGAAGCTCTTGGGGGCCGATGTTTCACCTTTTAGGAGCCAAACACTATGGATGCATTTTGAAAAGTAAAGAACGCGCAGTGCACCACTCTGCACATTTGGAGAAACACTATGACCGTGATGCAAAAAGAAATCAAGTCTAAACGGAAAAAATAAAAGCAAAGAGCACCAACACATGAAAGTCGAGGTTTCCAACTCAACAAAAACAATTACTAAAAGCTCGTGGTGCGTATGTGCATTTGTTTACTTACCTTGGATGCTATATTGTGTTTGCATGGAGGGTTTTTGCATCTTTCCTTTTATTTGATCAGACTTGTGAAGGTTTTAGGAAAATGGTTATCTTGAAAGTTCTTGAGAAAGAAAGTTTGGTTCATGTACAGCTGGTGAATTTGCAAAAATTAGGGATGGAAATCTATGGATCTCTTGGTTCTTTTCTCAGTTAATCAATTTATCATTTGACCTTTAAACTGTTAGAAAATAGGTCCTGAAGCCCAAGGTGAAGTTTTTCTTGTGTCGTACCAAATGTCACAAAAGACAAACAAAATCCTCAAATTAAGATTATTTTAGTCATGAGAAATATCAGTCAACAGAAATATTTCGTTGTGCGTTGCTGCACCCGAGTCCTGGCTCAGTCCATGGAGTCTGTCATCCTTATAAAATATCTACCTCCTTTCCTCTACCTCCCTAACCCGAAAAATAACCCACACCGTTGCTTATCAGGAGGTGGCAGCGGGCGAGCGCAGCAGGGGCGGGCGGCTGCTGGAGGAGCCTAAAATGATGCTGTTCCGGGGAAACACTTTCAGCCTCCAGGTGTCCATCCAGGACGTCCCGCAGTTACTCTGGAGCATCAAGCCTTTCACCACCTGCCAGGTAGGCAGCTTATGACCGTGACTCAGTGAGTGTGGAGGAATGTGCATCTCAGTTTTAACTCGAAATGAACTTTTCTGTGGGGTCACAAATCTGTCGGGAAGCTTTGCATCTTTATCATCCTCCAACTCTTCTCTGTTTTTCTTACTTGGTCACATCAAAGCCAAAGGACAGCAGCAAGGGCACAGCAGGGGATCACTAAAGCTGGCTATCTCACCCCCACACACACCCTCACAATATTAATTATGACTGCCGGGCAGGGACACACACACACCTCATATTTATCTTCCTGGACGTCTACATGCTGCACGCTCTGCCCTGTGATGTTTATTCCACCAGTGACACCCTATTAGCAGAATTAGCCCACCGCAGCGTTTGCAGAATACCAACCAACAAAGCTTTTCTTAGAGAAGGAAAGAGCCGCTGCACGAGGGTCCGACGGGGAACATGACTGTGGGCTTTCATTCAGACGCCGCTCTTGCCTAAAGGAGGCTTTTAAAAGTAGCCGTCCTTCTGTCTGATGGATCTTAAGAGGGATGATTCATCCGTAAAACGGTGTTTTTGACCTGTTCTCGCTGCGTCTCTGTCTGGGTCACGCAGTCGTTAGTAATAGAAGTAGAAATTGGCCTTTTAGATTTCCTTTCACTGGAAAAGCTCTGTTACTTTTCAGCCGCCACCTCTTGGGGGAAAGTGATGTTCAAGCTGGGTAAATTAAGGCGTCTCTGTCCTGATTCCATAATCACATTACTGTTCCTGATCTAACAGATTGGCATTTGTAAGCGCATTCGAGGCCGATTAGGACCAGAATTTGGAAAAAGAAAACAAGTCAGCAAAGTGGCAAATATGGGCTGGAAAGTCTGGGTTCACTTAAAAAAATCTTTAGAGGATGATTCTATGTCATTGCATCGACTATTTCTGCTGATAATCTGGGTTTAGGTCTGTAATCTTTATCGACCTCATGCATGTAAGACTAACTATGCTGTGGGGTAAAAGAACTTCTGCCCGGCAACAGTAAATATAATATTGTCTATTTATTAAATTTATTGCTCTAATGACTCAAGCTCTTGTTAACAGGATACACTTTCTGTCCTAGAGCTCTAAATGTTCTGATGTGCAAACTGCTCGATTAGGTAACATCATTGATCGGCTAAAGAGGCCACTCGTTCAGTCTTAATTAATCATGTAAACAGCAAAGTGGGTGGCAAAGCAGGATCCAAGTAACGAACGTCTTTCCCAGGGCTTTAATGAGTCTGTTGTCTCCTCCGTCTCACCCTTCCTTCGTCCTCCCCCGTCCTCCCTCCTCGCCCTGCAGGAGTTCTCCTTTTCTCAGGTGTGGGCCAGTAACCAGCGTCCCCTGCAGTGTGCCTTCTCTCTGGAGCGATACAGCCACTCCTCGTCTCAGCTCTCCTGCAAGATCAGCGTCCGACAGGTCAAAGGCGAGGAGCAGATACTCCAGGTCTACACGTCTGTGGTGGAGGTGAGCGCCGCTTGCAGAAACGGCGTGTGCTCGGTGCGTGGGCAGTCGTGCAGCTTGCTAATAGGTTCTTTTATTACACTGAATAACTCTTGATTTGATTTAAGAGCTGGCTTAATGAGCCTCTCTGGGAGCTTTTCATGTATAGATTGCAAATTGTCTGGATAAGTCCTTGTCTTCATATTGAGATTTTCAACCACAGTGTCAAGATCACCCTTAAACTTCTTTTTCTTTTTTTTCCTCTTGCTACCAGAATGAAAAGGGAGTGGTTCCTTTTTCACCCAGTCAGACTGTACCATCACCTCTCAGACAGGGTCAAGGGCCTTTAAAATCCCCCTGTCCATCCGTCAGCGGATCAGCGCCACCTTTGACACCGCTAACGCCAAGGGGAAGGACTGGCAGCTCCTGGCTCAAAAGCTCCACATTGACAGGTTTGACTTATTGCTCCGAAACACGCATTTGATTTTCATTCTTGATTCCTCTGCTGCTGTCATTTACCTACGTGATGTTGAGTCATCTACGTGTTACACAAGCTCAGATATATGAATCAGCTGGTGTTTGGGTGTTATTACAGAATAATGACTAGAAAGCTCTGCTCTCTCCACCATGTAAACCTCGCTTTGAATACTATTTTTAATCTGGAATTTAGGCACCGTGTCAGCCCTAATCTTCCATCACCAACCAACCTTCAGTGACACGCCACACTGCTGATTTCATTATAGATCGAGAAACACATGCACAGAGAGAGAGAGAGCGAGAGAGAGAGATGTAAGGGCCAACTTTAGCTCAGTGTGAGTAACTGGAGAGAAGATGCCGTGTTTTGCAGAAATCTGAAGGAAGGTCTCGGAGCGCTGACAGGCCAGCCTCTGGCAAGAAAATGTGTTCATGTTAGCACTCTTCATTAGCTGCATCTCTGCATGTGCTCCATCCCTCAACCCCGGCTAAACTCTCCAGAGGTTGTGCCAGGTCAGTATTTGCGTAGGCTGTGGAGGATTTTAGTTGTTTGGTATGGGCTGATCTCTGTTTGCGCTCGGGAGGAAAGTCAATAATCAAGTGCTGGAGCTCCTTCGTAGTCGAACGGTTATCTCTGTTGCATCGAGCCCCTCTCTCTCCCCGTTTCCTGCCTTCACCTGTCACTGTTCAATAGAA
Source organism: Holacanthus passer (assembly GCA_025331565.1). Classification (NCBI taxonomy): domain Eukaryota; kingdom Metazoa; phylum Chordata; class Actinopteri; family Pomacanthidae; genus Holacanthus; species Holacanthus passer. The sequence goes on along the minus strand of JAFREQ010000046.1, from coordinate 3,378,996 downwards.
AATAAATAATCAATCGCTTGTAGCCACGAAGACGCTCAGATCTGTGCAGAGCTCCATCAAGATCTTGAGGGGAAAAAGTACTGAAAGTGTGCGTTTTCTCATTCTCGCCAGTTGGAGGAACATGAGAGGGAAAAGTTAACTAAGAAACTGTGACGGAAACTATGTGATTAAGGAATTTCACTTAAACCGTGTCTGAAAACAAACATCTGTGACCGAGGAAGGGGAAAGGATTTCAGAGCGTTTTCAGCCCGGTCGAACACACCAAGAAGCATGTAATGGGAATGTCTCTACCTAGTTAAGCTGATTTTTGTAATTATTTCTCTGAGTGTGTGGGAACGGCATCATAGCAAGGAGGGAAGGTGGGATAGAGAGGGAAGGAGGGAAGAAGGCAAGGAAATCCCTTTGTAATGAAACAGTGCACTCTGTTGGATAAGTGTTATAACAACAGCAGAGGAATGAAATCAGCTGTGTTTTCATGCAGGAAACCGTGTGTTCACAGTCGAGTCTGGAACTGAATCTTACTGCAACCGTACGATTGTTCACCTCAACACAAACCAGTGATCTTTGCTTGCAAGACTCTTACTGTCAAGTGTCAAGATCGATTGATTTCATTTAAAAGAAAAGATATTTACAATTTCAGCATTATTCTAATTTAAACACTGCTCAGTTTCATTTTTGCAATAATTGTATTTCTGCATAGAAAACATTTTGACAATTATTCTTAGACTGTGAAAACAATATTTCAGAAAAGGTCAAATATCTTCTTCTATGTATATACTGAGAAGGATTAAAGGGACATGCCACCATTTTTACACATGAAATTCAGTTTACTCGTCACAAGGAGAAGAGAGATTGAAAACAGGAAGCCTGCACTACAAGCTGGAGGTGTGGAGTTGAAGTGTGGTTTCAGAGGCAGCAAAGCTTTAATTAATGATGCTGTTGAGGAATAAGGGAAATGTTGGATGCAGTGCAAATGAAAATCAGTGCAAGGTAGTAACTTCATTACTGAACCACTGTTTGTTCTCCTTCCCATCTGATCTACTCTGTTATAATATTCTGTTTCCCCTGGCCTGCAGGAACCTGTGCTACTTTGCATGCCAGGAGAGTCCGTCATCAGTGATTCTGAGTCTGTGGGAAGTCCAGCACCAGGACTCGGGGGACCTGGACTCTCTGGCCAGCGCCCTTGAGGAAATCAGCAAGGTCCAGTCCCCCAGGACCGGCACTCTGGGCTGCGGCAGAGAAGACTCAGAATTCACTAAACTCGGGTAGGTCAGGTCAGGTCTGCAGCGGATCGAATCGTGATGAACCTTGACTGCATGAACACTGGTGATCAGGTGTACTAGCTAACCCGTGGTGAGGAGGAGGAGGAGGAGAGGAGGAGGACACGCGAAGAGGACAGCAGGGAAACTCAGTTTTGGACTGTTACTAAAGGAAAACCTCTGCTAAACCAAATAGCACAAACAGACAGGACTCGAGGAACAACCATGAGAGGGAATGAAATGAGTCACCGAGAGGCAGCAACAAAACATTTTAGACAGGGATGTAAGGATCCCACACCCATATTTGATTGAGAAATGTCAACCTCTGACATTTCTGGGTTCAATAACCTGCATCAAGGATTATGAATATCTGTGTGAAGAGGACTCGCCGCGTTGGATGGAGTGTGTTTTAGACAGACTGCCAGTCAGGCCGGTGCTGTGACCTTCCCAGCGTCGGATGCGCTGGCGCTTGCCCGGGCTGTCAAAATGTTTGGTGTAATGTCATCATGTTGTCATTCATTTTCTTGATCTCCTAATGCTTCTCTTTCCTTTGTGTCTCTGATGCTGCTGCTGGAGATAGATGAGAAAACAGAAAGTTGGATGTTAACTTTGTCAGAACTGATGTCGTCAGAGAAAGATGTGACGATGTCCACATGCTAAAAAATGTCTGGATGTATATGAGATGATTATATAAAGGTTCTGTCAGTGCTGCATTGGCAGTGACGACCTGGATAACAAAGATTTTAAGAAAAACCCTTATGTAGAACATTTTCAACCCCACGAGCTGAACACATTGTCAAAGCAAAGGCTGCAGAAGAGGATTAATGTGCAGTGCAATGCATCTGGTGCATCCCCTAATGTCTAATGAACAACTTCTGGTTCTACTTCTGGAGGAAAACGAATGTCTCGCTCTATGATAACTGACTTAATACCAAGCAGACAGCGGGAACATTTCACACACTGCAGATTCTGTTCGCTGGTTAAATGGTGCATACTTTCCGGACCCTCTGGGACTCCTTTCTTGTTTTTTAAATTTTGACTTTTGATGTGTGGCTTGACTGGAGCTGCTGATTTTTGAATCATCTGGATCATCACATACCTGGACATCATTATTTGGAGACACTCTCACCCCGACTCCTCCGTCTCTTCTTCCCAGGCACAGCCAACATCCATCTGAATAAAAAGACATCCTGATCAGGAAGATCCCTCATTCACTTGCTCCACCTGCCCTTAAACTTAATAAAGTAACTTTGTGTTGAACTCTGTGTTGGCTCTCTCTTTTCATCTGCTTAATGAATTCAATTCATGAAAGGCTTGTCAGCCCACATGCCGTACAGTGGAGAAATCAGCTACAGTAAACCTTCAAAAACTGCATTCAGCAAAGAGATGAAACAGAGACCCATACAAAGTCCAATTTTCAGAAAGATGTGAAAGAAGTATGTCAGCGCTATTTAAGTCCAGATGGCTGATCATTGCTAATTTACCATGTTGATGTTGATTTGTGTTGCTGTTTGAACTACAAAAAAAAAAAAAAAAAAACAGACACGATTGAGGTTGTGACAAAGAGGCTTCTTTTCAACATGCCTGACGGTCCATTGGTTCCAACCCTTAACATCTGAATAAATGGTGGTCACTTTAAAAGCAAGTATTTGTTTTAGATGTCCAAGTCTTTGGATGGAGATCAGATCCTCAAGGAAATCTTGTATTCTCCCGAGCAGAGTTAGTTCATTGTCTCTTTGAAAGGGTTGAACTGTCCTAGGGTTTCCCAGGCCTGAAGTTCTTTGATGTGTATTTCGATGTTTTGTGATGTTCGATTTGTTTCCTTAGCTTAGCATAAAGACTGGAAGCAGGGGAAAGGTTGGTTTTGTCTAAAAGTAAAAATCCACATTCCAAATTCCTGTTAATTTGTGTATTAATGGAAATATTCTGAGATATCGAACCACGGAGATTTGTATTTCATTTGAAAGCTGGAGCTCCTGAAACTCAGCGACCTTTGACATAGAAGACAGATTTGATCATTTCAATCAGAAAGCCTTTGTCAATCAATCTATATGGATCAAAGAACACCAGAAGTAAAGCCACTATGAGGAGGGACTGATTCTCCACCATCAGCTGAAAGGGTTACTGAGAAAAAAAGTCTTTATAGTCTTTATACTTAGTGTTCAAAATTACATTATGAAGTGGTTGAAGTACCTGAGGTTGCAACTAATCATTATTTTTATTATCAATTATTGTTTTCTCAATGAATCGATGTCAGAAAATAGTGAAAAAAGTCTATCACAGTTTCCCGAAGCCCACGCTGATATATTCAAATGATTTGTCCAAGCAACAGTCCCAAACTCAAAGATAGTTTCATATCATAGAAGAAGAAAATATACCAAATATTCACACCTGAGAATCTGCAGTGTGTTGATTGGGATCCGTACCAGCATGTGTTTGTTGCTCCCATACTTTATTCTAATAGTTGTTTCTTTCTTTTGCAAACAAGAGCTTCTTTCCCATAAAACATGCATAAGAATTTCCTGCTACCTGTGGCTGAATGTTTCCCACAGCGCCACCTGGAAGAGCAATCTTACCCATTCAAGGCCTGGTACCTCCAGTGGAGCCGTAGTGCTGGCTACTGGTGCCAAACATTGCTCTTCTTGGGGAAAGATTATTGCCGTAGCTGCTCTCAAAAGAAGAAAGAATCATCCGAGTTGAAAGACAGCTCCCTGAGCGATTACCCACAACACATCCCGCTGATGTATCATCACTCCGAGAGCTGACAAAAACGTGAGTTGACCTCTCTGCTGAAGCGCAGAAAAATGTCCTCCGTCCTCCACGAGGCCCCGCGTGATAAACTCCAGACTTTTTTTTTTATTGTATTTACAGATGTAGCTGAGCTTGGGATGGGATCAGTCAGGTCTCCTTGGATCATAAGAAACTGGATACGATGCTTAATTCCAGCTGTGCAGAGAGACCTTTTAGGGCAGGTACTGGAGTAACAAGAAAGCAACGCCAGCAGAACTCATGAGGGGAAGGAAACGATTTTTTATGTAGGCATTTGGCCTGAATTCATGAGAAGCAAAGCCAAAGATGGGATTTTTTTTTTTTTTTTTTTTTGAAGCAGTTGGACAGGTGCTCCAGCATTGTTCCTCTCTTCTATACATTTCAGGAAAATGAAAGCTGATGGTCTACTGAGTTACCATTTGCATAAAAAGACGCTTGAAGGAAACGTCCTGCAGATGCGGCCAAGGCACTTTGGCACCACTTCACTCCAGAAAAGCTTCACGCCAACAGACGCACGCATTTTCACACATCGCACTGGAAAGTTCTTGATAAAAGTTTTGCTTTGGTGTCATCCATTTTAGGCTACATTCCCAAAATTTCACCGATTTCCTGTCAGGGAAGGAACCATACCTCACTATGCAGATCTATAACGAACAGTGACAAACGTCTGATCCATGCCACCTCGTAATGATTTCATGGACACAGCAGGAGTGAAGATTACTTTGGACATTTTTTGGGCAGGAGAAACTTTGCTAGAATCGACTTTTTTGGTTACGCTGCCAAATTTTTGTTTCCAGCAAATCCACTCAAAATCTCACCTGGAACTCTGGAGTTTTCTTACATTTATTGAGCATTTTCTTCAAATCCGCAATTTTTTCATCCTCCGTCTCTCTCAGATGTTTATACGGGAAACAGATTTGTGTTGTGCATCAGAAAAATCACACAGTTTTCTAACTAATTGTGCCTCTCCGTGTGGGTTTGGTGTCAACAGAGAGTCTGACCAGAATGTTTTTTTATTACACATCATATCATCGAAACTAGTATGTTATATGCAAGCTGTATTGTTCATTGCCGTGCACAGCACCCACCTTGTACACACTGCAGAGGTGTTTCCTAAGAATACTGAAGCATTTAAAGCTGTTATCTCCGATGCCAGGAACATACAGCGACAACGAGCTGACAAAAAAAAATGAGGATGTTCAGTGTGTCCGTCAGTGTCCTTTACACAAAGACTCAGAGAGTATGTGTGTGTGTGTGTGTGTGAGTGTGAGTGTGAGTGTGTGAAGGAAAGCTGTGTGTAACTTTTAAAAAAGCTGTGTTACGTGTCCTTGGAAAAGCCAGCCTACGGTCGTGCTACTCTTTCAGCTTATTCAGACGTGTGTGACGTAATGTGTTTTTCCCACAGCCGACTATCTTAAGATCTGCATTGCTTTGGCAGAAAATAGAAAACAATGCTGACTTAAGTGAAAGTATATCAGTTCATCAAATGTGGTGAAAGTGTCATTCAAAACTTTATGACTTTTTTTTTGGTTGTTGTTTCTATTTTTCTGCTTTTCTTTCCGGGACAGACACAACTGCCTTTTAAATCCTATTCTCATATTTATGAATTGAAACTGCTGGAAATGTTATATAATTATTATTTTATCCTTCAAACAGTTATATATACAATGTGATGCATTTATGTATGTTTGATTTGAAATATCTCAATACATTCGTTGTACTCAAGGTTTGATTTACCTGCTATATGAATGTTTATGTTTACTGCTTTTCACTGGTGATGTTCCCTTTAGCCATGTTCTCTTTTTTCCATGTTCTCTTTCAAAGACTGGCAGTTTATTTTGAAACTGTATATACTGTATTGTGTTGAAATAAATATGCAGTGACAGCAAAGTATTTTCTGTTTTTCTCACATCTTAGTTTCCTGTCAGATTATTTTTGCCTTTTCAAGAAGCACTCTGCAAAATTAATACAATCTGATTCATTCTTGTTATGATGATGTTTGATAAAAGTGTCACATAGCAGGTCTAGATCAGGTATTTTAAGCACTGAGAAAAATTGCACCTAATTTATACTCTCCTGTAACACACTGATTACATATTGTGCAAATGTGTAGTCAGTTTGAATCTTTATTTCTTCACCTTCTGTATATTGATAAGTGTAAAATTCAGATTTCTGCTCACTAATGATTCCTTTTTTTTAAATAATCTGATTTTCATTTTGCATCAAATTAATTTAAGTAATGGTTTTATCTCCGAACAGCTCAGAGCGTGTTTTAGCTGAACCAGCAGGTCGCGCATGTTTGGAAGGTAACTAAGTACATTTACTCAAGTACTGTTCTTAAGTACAAATTCAAGGTAGTTGTACTTTTATGTGACTTCTTACAAATATACTTTGTACTCTGCTACATTTGTCCAACAGATTTTCATTCTCCTCCTTCTTAAGCTAAATAAACTCTTTTAAAAGCCTCTTGGATCAGCTGGAAAATGCATCGTCATATTAATACAGAAACATCAGCTCTAATAGCAAAACACTGACAGGAAACAGTTTACTGACACATGAGTACTTTTACTTTTGATACTTTAAGTACATTTCAATGCAAAACTTTTACTCATTGTCGAGTATTTTCACAGTGTCGTATTAGTCCTTTTGCTAAAGTAAAGGATCTGATTACTTCCTCCACCACTGGTTCAGTGTGATGCATTAGATTTAGTACATCACCATAACTGTTAGATTAACTAAACAAATCAAATAGTTTTCTGTGCCATCTGCCACATATATTAATCAAACCAGCATTATAAATGTTCGATATTTCTCTGACATCATTAAACATCTATTAACAATGCAACATATGAAGATGGAACTATTTCATGTCGCTTCTAACAATTAGACCTCAGTCCAATCCAAACAGCAGATGGCACTGTATGCTTTCTCCTCATTAAAGGTTATCTTGTCTCGCCACGTCTTGACATCCCGTGCGTGCGCATGTGCACACACACGGGCCTGTAGGTTGTTTCCATGACATGAGGCCATCTCGCAGACTTGCATGTGTGCAGGGTCCAGTCGGGCCTGGCACTCTGCAGCCAGCTACACCTCGTCTGATGGCGCCAAATGCAGCTCGGCCAGCGCTCACATTTCATTTCAGTCCTTTAGACACTGGAAATTTTTTGCTTGATGGTTGATGCTTGATTTAAATTATACTTTGCCCTTTCACAAAGTTGAGCGTGAATACTTTAACTGATTTTTATCTATTCTACTTGCCCTAGTTTAGTATCTTCTCTCGGTCGTGCAAGCTGTGTCCCGACCGGATGTCATCTGTCCCAGGAAGGCAAACAGGCAGGCTGCAGGCTTCCCAGCAGGCCTCACTCTTCCCCTCCAGACGCTACACACACATCCCTGGCACAACCAGAGCCCTCTCACCCCGTCTAATAGGCCCCACCCCGCTCGCCTGTGGACAACTGCTCTGACTCAAACGGATTAAAGATGACTCTCTTCTCTCACTTTCTTTTTTTTTTTCACCCTCTCTCTTGACTTCTCTTTTCTTTCCATGCCGGATGAAAGGCCTCCCAGACACCCACTCCATGCACATACCATTCAGGCCAGGACACACAGGAAGTCTATGTGCTGAGCGGAGAGGAGGAGTGGGGGGAGGGGGGGCCGGGTGGGAAGTGGCGGAGGAAAGGAGGGGAGGGAGGGAGAGCGCTCAGTACAGAGGGAGAAAGGGGGTAATGAAGAGAGGAGGGGGGGTAAGAGAAGGGCTAAATGCAAGTCATGTGAAGCTCATGAGAACTAACCTACAAAAGTTGGAATCTTGTTTTCCTTTCACCAACTCTTTACTGCTATTCTTTTATTTCCTATCTCAGTCTGTGCTTTTACTCCCAATCTTCCAACACAGAACTCTGTGCAGACGGCAAGAACAGAACACTTCTGTGTGCTGATCGCTCTGAAACAGAAGCGTAGTCATGTCGCTGCCAAACACGAATCGATTGAGGCAATGAATCCCGTTTTGAAGTGTGCAGTGATAATTATACTAACTTTGTTGACCTCTTTTTCTTTAAAACTTTGGATGCAATGAAGTTGAGCCGCTTACCACCAGTAAGTTGAATTCCTTCCAGTTGTTTAGAAGATCTGGTTTTTGCAAGAGGCGCCATGCCATTTAGTTATGAGATTAGCTTCAGCCCAAATTTGCCATGGAACTGTGAATAATTGCATCACGTGGAGTTGGAGCGCTCAGTGCATTTCTTACTTTTACAGGGTGTCTTGCTTCAGCGTGTGTGTGTGTGTGTGTGTGTGTGTGTGTGTGTGTGTGTGTGTGTGTGAGTGGGTGGGTGACTGCAGACCCAGCTCGCAGGGAACGGCGTCACGTCGCATGCTTTGAATTACTGTACATTTGTGGCTGGTAGACAGTCTGCTGCCAACTGTCTCTCAGTGGATCAGACAGCTAACATCAGCACTGCGGGTTCTGCCACGAGTCCTCCTTTAATTCCCACTCGATATCTTTTTTTCCAGCATACTTTCTCTATTCACCCTCTCACACACGTCTCACTGTCTCTATTTTTTAATCATCTCCTCTCACTCAAACGTATCTGCCTTATTTATTCAGGCCTTTTTCTCTCCTAACTCACACAGTATATACAACAGCACGCAGACACCGACACCCACACACATTCCTGCATGCAGCTCACACAAACACACAGATTTGTCGGCCTGTTTACACAGTTCGCCAGGCAGCTAATCTTTATGGCACTGCTGACTGAAGTCTGTCTTTTGTCGAAAAAGAGGCTTTAAAAAAACAGAGTCAGGTGACTAATCAGGCCACATTACAACAGCTATATCGCCGCCTTAAACTGGCCGGCCCCCTTCCAGTGAATCCTGCTCAGGTGGTGCCAGGGGAAGTACTGATGACATCACCGCAAAGGTTTCAACAAAGACAAGCATTCCTCTATCAATCGTAATCCACTGTGTTAATATACAGCCCGACTTCAACCAGTCAAAACCAGTCAAGAGGCTTTTCTCTCACGCTTCCCCCCCTCCCTCCCTGAGCCTTTTTCTCTCTCATCAGCTTCACTTTTAACCCTTTTTTCTGACTCACAAGCAAACACCTTCAGGGCCTTGGTACAGATCCTCCGACTGTGTGCTTTAGGAAGTGTGACCTGATTTGACAATAAGACACTTGACAGTATATTTCCAGTATATTTTGCCAGGAACTCCCACACAATTTGTCTTCTGCTTTTGTCAAATGGCTTTAGGAACTTGTCAAGAGCGGATTTTTTTTTTTTCACTGGTACTGAGAGGTCATTGTTTTACAGATACACAAAGGTGGTCTTCAAACGTTCTCTGTCCTTTATTATTCATTTTATTTTGGAAAGTCAACCACAAGGATATCCTGGAATTGTGTCACTTTTTGTCTGTCTTTTTCAGTCTTTTTTCCTAAAACAATTATATAGACCAATTGAAATATTGAAAACTCTTGCTTTATAAAATCTAATTCTCAAAAGCATAATACAAACACTAACACTGTTCTTGAAGCATGTATGAGTAATTGAGATTTTAGCCTCATCCAGCAGATGTGGAGCAACAATAACAATCATTCAGAGTTGTGTTTGTGGTCTAATATTCACTCTCTTTAGCTTCTTTTATTTTTTAACACCACTCACATTGATGTGTTTCCGCTCCATTTGTGTGTCTGTATGCTTGAGAAGGAGGAGTGTACTGTCATGCTCCAATCCTTCACACAGATGAGAGAAACATAAACAACATCATCAACTTTTTTGTCGGGCTACGGCCCCTCATCTCAGAACATTCACACCGTGACCTCTGACCTTTGACTGTAAATATCAGTCATGACCCTCTGGCTGTTGTTGTTATTGTTGAGCTCTCACAGAAACTAATGTCCAGATGAAGCAGCTCCTTCTACAAATAGTAATTTGTTAAGTTTAGTAAGTTTGATTTCCCAACATGTGTTAAATATCTCAAATGAAAAATGATGTGAGACCATTGTCCTTTTTACATAATTTCCTGTCCTATTTTCTGCCTCAAATACAGCCACATGTCACTGTAGGTATTTTCCTTGTAATTCTATAATAAAATAAAATCAATTCTCAAACTACGAGAGTGCAGTGAAATAAAAGATTGTGTGGCTTTTTGTGTTTTGTTGATATACATAAACAAGAAAATCATTTTAAGGCTCACATCTTACATTTAGTTTTTCGGCTTGTTTTCTTTTTTTTTTTCAACCTTCCTCAACAGCAAGTGAAACAATACCGAGCGGGCGTCACAAGATAAGTTACTGACGCTCAGGAAGGTTTCCCTTCCCTTTATTTTCTCTGCCTTTTCCTCTGCAGGTCACTTCTATGAAAAAGCTGCTTGACTCACCACCATCTGCTGTACATACACCTACATGCACAAATATACAAACACACACGCGACCGTCACACAACCCCCACGCAGGACTGCAAATGACGACTGAGCTACACAGCATTTAGCAACCAAGTTCCTTTATTGGTAAAGTCAAACATTCTCCCTCGTGTTATAAATGACAAATTGCAGAATTTTCAACAAAAATAGTGATATTGTTATTGCACAAGTCCACTGTGTGAACTAATCAACCCAGTGGCCATAAATACTGTCTTGCTCAGGATAAGCCTGCAAATAACTCAATCATACACTTCCTGTTTTTGAGCACGTAGCCCGTGACCTCAGAAGAAGGAACACAGGATGTGCTCCAAGTGGAAGATACAGATAGAGCTTTCCTAGATAGTTTTAATTGAAACACATGTTTAACTTTGGCAGGAGGGGATGTGCATCTGTTGTGCAACTGGATGAGTGTTGTGTTGTTTGTCCCAGATGAAATGATCAAGTGTAAAATCAGATCACATTGTTGCAATACGAGCAACATTTCTTTAATATCTGTGTTCTTCACTGCTTCTTTTTTAACTCCAGTGACACTGATAACTTTTTCTCTCACTTTCTCCCTGTTTGCAGCTTTAAGTCTGATTTCCTCGGAGGCATTCGCCAGCTCACTGTGAGTAAACAACAAAGCCGTGTGAGAGTTGTCAGGATGTTTGTCTGATGTTTAGCTGGTCAACAGAGGTCATCTGTTATTTTCACATACTCTGTAATAATCAGCGCCTCTGATGTGACCACACAGTTTTAATCAATTTTATGTTCAACCAGGCTTTCTGCCATTATACTAACTGACACACTAATTACAATCATGTAGCCTCCCCTGCGGTCCCCACCCCTCGCTCTGGTCACAAGATATTTTACTAATCACTGCAGTGTTTCATAACACAGAGTTTTCTGTTGACAAGTGAGACTTCACTTCACTTCATTCTAAATGTGTCTAGAAATTGCTCAATCTGTCTGTCACCGCAAAACTGTCTGACTAAGCAGCAGGCCTGAGATTTACTCATTCCAGTCCCGTTTGTTTATTTGTTTGTTTGTTTTGTAAATGACCCCGGCAGGGTCTGGTGGAGGTTTGCCCAAATACCTTCTGCTTTTTCCTCCCTAGACACACGGACTTTAGACCACAGACCCACTTTAGATAAGATTTTGTCAGCAGGAACCACATTTGAGAGGATGTTTGTTGTTTGATGTAGCTTAATGCAAACAGTGATATAAAGTTATGTTGTCATTAAACAGTAGTTCACTTCCTCTGTGTACTTCAAGTGCAAAAAGCGTTTCTTCTTCTCACTGTCTTACACTCAAGTAAGTAAAAAGCAGCAAAATTATAACTATTCCTCAGCTTGATGAAGTCCCATAAACTCTGTCCACTTGAGAATCCACTGGTCTGGAGTGTGTATCTGAGCCAAAGGTCACATTCACTGGTGCTTCAACTTCTTGCACATTAGTTAGTTATTACTAGTGAGTTACACATCACATTTGCTAGTTAATGGCTGTAATGGTTGGAGAGAGGTGCTCATGAGGAAAGCATGAGACAATCCATTTGAATTATAAGCCTGCTTTATTTTCTATAAATCACAGCTGCATATTTCACTCCATAGAAAGTGTTGAGAATCCGACGGCCTGTGTATTCATTGGTGTTTCAACCTCTTGCACATTAGTTAACTTTAGACATTGCATATTCTAGTTAATGGCTGTAATGGTAAATGTAGATCAACGCTTGAGATGACTCATTTGAATTATGAGCCTCCTTTAATTTTCATAAATCAGATCTGCATATTTCCCTCCATAGAAAATGTTGGAAATCCACTGGACTGAAGTTTGTATTTGAGCTCACACTCTGTGATCATTCAATCATTGCTGCTCCAACCTCTTGCACATTAGTTAGTTAGTTACACATTATATATGCTGGTTAATGGCTGTAAAGGTTGGAGAAGGTTGAGCAAAGCATGAGATGAACCATCTGAATCATAAGCCTCCTTTAATTTGCATAAATAAGATCTGCATATTTCACTCCCTAGAAGTTGCTGGAAAGGAGTAATTGCATTTAAATGAGCACTTTTGAATTTGCATTGGAAAAACCTCAAAGTTGCAGACATGCTGCTCATTTATTATTCAAGGAGGACGCGTTGCGATTGGCTCCCGTGCGGCATGACGTCACACGCGGCTCAGGGGCGAAGACGAAAACTGTCCGGCGGAGCTCAGACTCGAGTTTGTGTCTGGGAGCAGAAAAATCGCTGTACAGGCTCGTTATCAACGACAGCAAACTCATGAAAGAAGCCGAACGGATAGTTTCAAACCTGGACTTGTGTGGCCGTTTTCTTTTTCCGCTTTAATTGTGTTTTTCTAGCGACTTCACGCTGGTGGTTTTTAAAGCGAGGTCCAAGTCGCCGGGAGTTCGTCTCATCTCGAAGTTCCCAAGATGAACTTCGGTCCGGTGGTCGGGAAACTTCATGTGAGTAAACACGACACTAAACTTTATTAACACTTACTTTTATTAAATTTACACCCCTCTGATTGATTAACAACCGACCAGATAGTGTTTGTCAAACTGATAATGATGGTCAAAATATGCTAATAAGTTCGGTTAGCTTAACTTGGCTACAGCTGTGGTGAACTAATTTAAGCTAGCGGTGCTAATAGCATTGATTCAAATTGAGGAGAGCTAATAAAATACAACACTATCTCATTAGACTTCTTTTGGGAATCAAGCCAAAAAAATCACCGCCAGGCCTGTGTCCGTGTTGGAGAAGATGAAACAAGCCTGCTCATTGTCCCGCAATGTTTCCTACACAGGAAGTTTGTTTGTTGTTGTTGTTGTTGTTTATTAGTGCAAAGAGCTTCTGATCATCTGAAGGCTCCTGTTTGCTTTCAATGCTCAGTCCTGTACATGTGCTCTATCATTTAATCATCTAACCCCCCCCCTTCCTCCTCCTCTCAACTTTACAGCCACCATCTGTGTTGGACATCATGTGGTCATATTGTTCAGACATTCAGCATATGATGGCTCTTGGTCTGTGACAACGGATGTAGCCTTCCCTATAGGCTCTATTAATAAGTGCTTTGGAGCCATGTCCTGCTGTGGAGTGCACACATGCTCCAACAAGCCCTTAAATCAAATTGTGTGAATAAAGTCATAGGTTGAGCAACATGTCTGAAGCTTTAATCAGTTTGACCATAAGTAAAGCCGCTAATCCACCTTGCCAGATAATTAAAGCGACAAAAAGTCTCTCAGCAGTTTTTCCAGCAAAGTGTATTCCACTCTCAGACCTTCACAGAGACGTCTTTTCATTCCTCGCCTGTTGTTTTTTCCAACTCTGCAGCACCAACGCCTGACACCAAAAATGCTGTATGCTCGCTGTTACGCCTTAACGTGTAACGGATTTATGAAAGGTTTTACATGGGGTTTAAATGTGACACTAAGAGGGTGTTCTCTTCCCTTCAAACACTATGTATTGCATGACAATGTGGGATTAGAGGGGGCAAATTAATCTTAATAAGAGCAAATTAAGGCATGACTCCTTCTTTTGTGGTCGATCATTGTTAGTCATTAAACTGATAAATACTGTGACATTTCATCACAGATGCCTACTGTAGCTCCACTTGCCATAAATGTCACATCTGCGGATGTGCCCAGAGCTTAAGCGTTTGTTTTCTGCATTGTCTGATCTGTGTTTTAAGTCATGCGGTCTTCCATTACTGAAATCAGATTTGCTTCTCCGGGTGGCAAAGTCAATGTTTATCTCTTCTGTAAACCACAGTACATTCTGGAGTCCACGCCAGCAGGCCCTGTTGCTAAGGGACTATGAGGAAACTTCACCCCCCCCCCACCATCCACCCCCGTTCCCCCCTCTCTAATCCCCCCCACACCCCTTCAAATTGCCCGAGTGTACGTGCCTGGCCCTCCAGTAAACTTCCTGTCTAGAGTACACAGATATGCTGATATTAGTGGCATCAATTTACTTCTGAGAATTGTCATGCCCATGCAAATGTATACGAGATTGTTATCTGTGCTTGCTTACTGTGTGTCTGGGTGTGGGTTCACACAGGAAATATCCCCCTCTGTCTCTGTGGACAACATAGACAAGGGCAGGACTGACATCTGGGACAAGTGGAGGCCAAACTCTGTCGCTGGGGACTGAGCCGTGGTCAACAAATTGGCCATTCTTGAGTCCTTAATACTGTAACTGCTGCTTAATGCTGCTCTGCACGGTGACCATGTGAACCTTTTATAACCGAGCCTGTGGCTTAGAGAAGCTGCGTGGACACTGAATGATGCAATGTGGTGCAACCAACTCACTCTCAGATACCAGGTGGTTGTGCGCCTTTTCATGTTTGTCTGTCTCCGTTTCCATTCAGGTACTTAGTCAAGAGACTGGGTATTGTTTTATTGTTGTTTTATTGCTGCCGGCTCGTTTATTCTGATGGAACCTGTTGTAGTTGATGTGAATTGCTCTTCAGTTATCAAAGCCCTGCTGACTCACTTCTGGGAGTGCCACCTGCTCAGGTGCTGCCCACGTAATGCATACCAACAGAGGCAAGTCAGAGCTCACTCATGAATGAGTTGAGATAAGTGGGGATGATTTACTGTGTGTCAAACCTCACTGGATAAACAGATTAACCTCACCCAGCTTCCTTCAGATGTGTTCTTAGCAACTGATTCCATAACACCCGGAGTGTCATCAGGAATTTGTGAACGACTTAAAGTTCAATACTCTCACATACGTACAGTACTGTTGCTCTTCCATGTGTGCAGAAGTCATCTGATGGGTCACATCACATGAGTTAGAAATTTACTGTCCTCTTTGAGGTCATTACACTAGGAATGGACACTGGTTGCCAAAGGGTGCAGAGTTTTTGTCATGCAAAGCTTCAGTTCATATTCAAAAGAACTGCATTCATAGTATGTTTAAACAAGAGAAAGTCATGATGTAGAAGGATGTTGCTGTTACAAGGCTGTTATGCTTCTCTCCTGCTTGTCCTGCTAAAGCAAATGTGGGCATTTCACTAGAGCTGAAACAATTTTTGTTTACGCAGTTTATTACTCTTCAACTATTTTGATAATCTATTCTTTGTTTCAGTCAAAATGCCAGTGTGAGGATTTACTGCTTTTGCGTTTTACATCATTGTAAACTGAATGTTTTTGGGTTTAGTTACCGTTGGTTGGACAAAACAGCGATTTGCTGACATCATCGTGGGCTGTGAGAAATGTGATAAACAGTCTTAAGTATGTTTGGACAATTAAGACTAAATGATTGATTGAGTAATCGGAATTTCAAAAGGACTTTATTTGTACTGTGTTTAATCCAGAGAAAACCATGAAGTAGAAGGAAGCCACCATTAGAATGCTGATATGTGTCTCAACAACAAATGTGGGCATTTCAGTCACAGCTTACGAGAAATATAAAACTATTTTAATAATTTAAAAAAGGATTTTCTTCAGATCTGCAGATTATATTCTCAATTAATTTACTTAATTAATAATTTGCTCCGTTAAGTGTCAGAAAATAGTGAAAAATGCCAAGTTGACAAATTCAAATTGCTTTTTTTTGTGCAACCAGTAGTCAAAAGCCAAACATTTTCAATTTTCTCTTAAGAGAAGACCGAAAAAACAGAAATGTAAGGTTTTGGCACTTTTGCTTAATAAATTAGTTTTGCAAATAGTTGCAGATTAATGTTCTGACGTTTGACCAGTCTGTTAATCCACTGATCTTTCAGCTCCACACTGCAGAGCACTGGAGTGGCATAAGGTTTGCATCAGTGCTGTGTCCTCAGACTTCCTGCTCTCCTGGATAAACTGTTGAGACTTCGAACAAACTCAACCTTTGTCCAGAAAATGGACCTGTGTTTACAAAGACATAAATCTGACTTAAATTCCAGCTATTGATCGTCTCTTAAGTCCTTGTTGCTCTGCCACACCAGACACATATTCTACATTTTTGCTCTGATGTGTTTATAGAGGAGTCTGTAAACTGCCTGCGCTTCATGGACTTTTTTTCCTTTTACACAAAGACAAGCCTTAATGGAGCTAATGTGATTGTCTCTAGAGCGAGGTGATGGATTCCTGCGCATACTTTAATCTATTAGTCATCCCTTCTTTTCATTCTCTCCCTCCTGGAGTTGTCTTGTGAGTCGCCGCTCAGCTTCTCTGTGAAGGGTCTAATCAGAATTTGAAATGGCAAAGTGAATAGCCCTCCTGCACACAAATCTCTAAATTCAATTTGGGGATTGACGTTCAAATTCAAGTTCTTTGCCTATCCCTCAATGACGTGCTGTGTGACTCACAATGATGTTGTGTTCATGTGCGGCAGCCAACCTTTAGAAACCACAGAGACCTCACAACACAAACAAATTGGAAAATCTGTGTCACGCTGCACCTGCTTACAACTTTTGAACCCTTCGAACTTTCAGCAGCCTCTCTGTTAAAGTCATCACAACCATGAGCCCATTTTCATGTGGTTCATGTCAATGTCAGGGTGTCATTTCACCACCTTGTGGTCGAGTATTGGCTGCCAGGAAATTCATTAAATTGTCGTCATCACCTATTTTCTTCTTTGTCTTTTTTGTGGTGCGAAGGTGAATGTCACCTAACCTGCTTGTGACACTGTCATGCTCGTCTAATCAGTGAAGCATACCTCCTGAGGAAACTCAAGAATTTGTGTCGTGGAGCAGCAGCTTCCCTGAGTTATAAATATCCAGGGTAGCGGATATGTTGTGGCTCTAATCGGGTGCTGGGCCTGCTCGGAGGCAGGCTGCTGTGGAGGGAACAGCTTGGAGCTGAACCCTGCATGAAGCCTCTGTATTGTCTCGAGCTTCCTGTGCTCCCTGAGAGGAGGGGGCAGTCGCTTTTCACACGCTCCCACACATACACTGTATGTGCGCTTGTGCACTCTATTGTATGTGTGTGCGTGTGCATGTGTGTCTTCTTCAGTGTGGTTCGACAATGTAGTTTTCACACTGAGCGCTTTCTTGTCTAACTGCTTCAAATTGACATGGGAGTCACTCTCTTCATTTTCTATCATTCAGACTTATAATGATGAATGTATCCAGGCTTGACTGAACTTTGGATTTATTTTAGCAAGTGTCAGGCTTCTTTCTCTTGACATAAGCTGGGTTGTACTTGTCTTCATCATCTAACACAGAATGTCAGCGTAATTTATCACTCAGGGAAAATCATGCATGGTCACCTCCTGTCTCCAGGGAACGGCAGGCTTTATCTGTACAGCAGAAAGCATTCACTGTCTTGTCAAGGTCGGCCTTGAGGGATTTTAAATCTACAATACCCAACTGTTTCAGTAAGATTACCCAGTTACTGAAAACATAGGTAAAATTAAATGAAAGTTTAAGTGTATGTAATAGCTCAAGTGTTGGTTAAATTAGATTTAGGTTAAAAAAAACTGTGCCAAACTAATATTGGACATTAGCTTTGATTGATTTTTTTCTGTTTGATATTTTGCTGTCAAATTTAACCTCATTAATTGCGTTCCTTAAGTTCAAAAAGCCGTCAGAATACTATGTAATAGCATAAATAATGGAATAATTTCAACTAGATGAGACAATTAGGCTGTTCACAATCAGACAAGACAGTTGACAGAACGGTGAATACCATAAAATGATGACCTGTGCTGTATTTTGGCTTTGAAAAGTCCAGTAAAGCAGATAATTAAATGTAAAAGAGAAAAAAGGATCAGTTAGTGAATCAGTTAAAAATCGACAGAAGAGTAATCTGCAGTTTTGATAATCGTTAATTGTTTCAGTCATTTTTCAAAAAAAGTTGTCCTCCAGCGTCTCAGATCTGAGGGTTTGATGCTTCTCTTTGTCACATATCGTAGTAAACTGAATAATAGTTTTGGACTTTTGTTCACACAAAACAAAAACCTTTAAAGGCTGTAGGAATGTATATTTTAAACATTTCTGACATAAGGACAAAATGATTAATCGAAACAATAATAGGTACATCTGACTACCATGTAGCTAATAAATTCAAAATTCATTTTTCAATCAGACGAGCCAATTAGCCAATTAGTCATAAGTATGTAACACTGTTTAGCAGTTATGGTTAACTGATAGTGTAATTTTTGTGGCTTTTAAAAGTTCAGTCAAGCAGATAATAGAAATTGGACTAATTGTGCAACAAGGCGACTTTGTGCTTTTTAATCAAAGAGACAGGATGATTACTGACGATCTTCGACTGGTACGATGTTTAAACTCTGACATCAGTCCTGCTTCGACACAGCGGCAGCTGCACTGTACAGCGACACTGTCACCTCCCCCAGCGTGAGACGAGGAGGGGGTTCTCTTTTTGTGGTTGTGGGAGGCAGTGATGTGATCAAGACCGAGCTGTGGTAAGGTCAGAGGAAGACGCATGTTGTCGACATTTGAACTGAGGTAAACTTTTATGCATTTACATCAGCAGCTGTGACGAAATGCGTTCGTTCTATCCTCCGTCCTGTCATGTGCTCAACTCCTTAAATATCATCAGAGTAAAAATTCCTCAATGTAACACGGAAATAAAGAAGAAGTGGTTAAAAATCAATGCTAGTTTACTTGGTTATTGACTCAGACCCTTTCAGCTGCTCATCTATAATCTGATGAACTGATTAAGTTCTTGTTTGATCAACAGATCTCTGTGCAGTTCAGGTCAAACTCAAAAACTGGATTGAATAAACTGCATAAACTACAAAGTGAGAACTTTTGAATTGGTTTGCTATAGATTACATGAGTACAGTGAGAAAAGTCATATGTGAATGCATTAAAATTCTGTGTATGATGTGACCTAAAATGAGAGGCCTGTTGATATTTTAATCTTTAATATTATAAATTTTCTGTTTTCCTCCCTTGACTACCAGCGGTTAATTCGTCAGGGATAACGAATTATAGGCATTGCTGATCTTGTTCTCTATGCTAGCTGCAGTTAAACATTCGCGTGTTATCATGCTACTACTTCCTACATGCGCAGGAGGCAAACACCACCACCTCAGTACACGCAAACACAATGTACGCGAATGGTCATGTGACGCATTTTCAGGTGTGTTTCTTTCTGATACGGAGCAAAGAGCTAAGATCCCGGCGTGGACGGAGAACATTTTTGTTTTAAAGTGCTGTTTTAAAATGAAAACACATTATGAATTATTGTATCTATCACAAATGTCCCACAATTGATTAAAGAAAATGATTGGCTAATAAGAAAAGCGTGATATGGAGATCTTATCCTACTCCGGATACAGGAGTATAATGAGGTGCATCATGTCTTTCCATCAGTTGGCTATGATTGAAATCATCTGTCCAATATGAAATGAAGAATCTCCCTCACTTTATCTGTGTGTGCATGTGTTGTTTATGTGTAAGAGCACATTGCATTTTCTGTTTCTGCCCCTTTTTTTTTTATAATAGAGCTCACTGTAATTCTCTCAGGGACGAGGAGTGATCACAGCCCTCTAAATGGCCCATTGATAACCTAGGTCAACTGAAAGGATGTCCTGTCATTTAGTCACAAATGCATTCTCAGTGTACATGGCATGTGGAGAGTTTGTGCCAGGGCAATTTGGAAGAACCCAGGGTGTTTGGAGGAAGTGGAGGGAGGCTACTGTTGTCGGACAAACAGAGGGTCCCTCATTATTTTATTGTAACTTTTATTAGTTTAACTTGCATCCACACAAGCATAGTACGAACATACATACATACAGACTGAAAGCAGCACAATAGGACCCTGTTTTACCAAATAATCTGGGGCCAAGCCCACTCATTGTACAGATGATAGAGAAGACTGTGAAGTGGACTGAACCACTTCAGCCGGAGGTTGGAGAGTTTCCAGAGATTGTGGGTTTGGAGGGCTTTCTCCGCTGAGGTTACGGTCACTCCAGCCTTCCTCCTCGCTTGGTTATAGAGGTAAAACTAAGCCACACTGTGGCTGCCCTTAGTGTTTATATATACAGTACATTTATGTCCATGTAGTTTAGCAGCCTGAGGACATTAGAGTTGGCTCACGTTGATGGCGTTGCAGTTGAACTTGACTGCAAAGAGGCTGCGTTCAAGAAATACTGAAGTTACTGAACTGTGTTTTTTACACAATAAAAGCTGGGAGATTGTTTTTGATTCCCACATGGAGGAATGATTACACTAGTATGACTTTACCATCCTATAAAAACAGTCTTTAACAAGCTTCAGTGTGAATACGGATTCAACTGTTTGCTCTTCTTCAATTTGTCAGTTAATTGATTAGTTGCTCAACAGGAAATGAAAGAAAATGATTCATCAATTAAGTCATTTTCATAAAAAGCCAAACTTTGACTAGTTCCAGCTTCTTACATGCAAGGATTTAATGCGCTTCTCCATTTTACTTTGTTGCATGCTGAATATTTTTGGACTGTTGTTCGGAGAAAGACGTCACCTTGGAAATTGTGATGGGCATTTTTCACTATGTTCTTTAGTTTTATAGACCAAAGGAATAATCCATTGAGTAAATAATCAGCAGACTAATGGACAATGAAAATAATGGACAGCAGCAGCCCTGCTTCTCTTTATGAAGTGTGTGTGGATCTTTTGTGTACAGTAGCAACCTTCAGCTGCAGAACATAACAGGTTGGCTATTGAGGGCAGCTGCACCTGGGAGTGTTTTTGAATCACAGGCCCTGAAATGAACAAAGGCTGGAAATGATGTAATCTCCATTCTGTCTATGCATCTTCACTGTGAAAGAGACACCTGAGTTTTAACTTTTGATTGGCCATAGTATTGGCTGCTTATGCCTGAACAAATAAACCTCAGGACATTCAGTGCAATGTCACATTCAACTTCTGCCTTGTAGAAGTGTTGGATTACATTTAGTGCAGCTCATTTTTTCCCAGTTGTCTTTTTTCCCATCTTTTCTTTCCACTGCTTTTTCTAGCGCATGTGCTTATACGCAGATTTCTCTCTTGCCTTTTCACACGGCCTTCTACTTACTCTTTCTCCAAATGCATGTCTCCCTACATCCCCCACCCTGCAGTCATACACATAGTGTATTCAAGTCTAAAAGACTCACCCTGTGTCATGCAAGCTGTTAGTCCCCCTCTCATTTTATCTCCCTCCCCTTTCCTTCTCTCTTCTGTCTCCCCCCCTCCCCAGTATGTTTGGATAGATCTAAATGGTGTGATTGTGACTGCTCTGCCGGCCGTCTGCCCCTCCACGTCTGCCTCTCAGCGTCTTTGGAAAGTCTGACGTGAGCAGAGGGAGAGGAGGAAGGGGAAAGGCAGAGAGAGAGAGAGGGGAAAGTTCTTTTGAACAACAAGGCATGGCGGCCCTCCAGAGAGCCAAGTCTAGCGTCAGGAGTCAGTCTCCGCTCCAGCCTGTCCCTTTTTCTCTACCTCTGTCTATCTGCTCTCAGTCTTTATTCCTCCCATTCTCCCACACTGTCCTTTTTAGACAACCTATTCCCTGCAGAACATCCCATCTTCAACCCGCTGTCTACAATTTCTCACTTTGAATCGACCCTCCTCCTCCTCCTCTTTCTCCCTCTCAACCTGGCCCTCTCCACCCTAACCTGTTTCTTTCTCTCCCGGTCGAGCAGAGGCGGAGGGGGTGGTGGCTGGTGCACGGGAGAGACAAAACCTCCGAATCTAGGCCTCTCATTTACCGAGGAGGTGTCGCGTTGCGTTTGAGGCGCTTCATGGCGGTGTCACATGTCGTGGCATTCAAAGAGCCGGGGTTTAAGAATGTGGGTCATTTGAAGTAGAGGCACTAAAGTGTGTTGTTTGCCAATGAATGGGGCCTTCTCACATTGACATGGTGAAAAGCGTGTGAATAAACACCAGCGCCTGGGGGCCACACTAAAGTGTTCGGCCGTATTCTTCTCAGTACCCCACCTATACAAGCCTGTTATTATCTCGCACATGAATGGATTTCTGGAATCACATTTGATATGGGCACCGTGCTGGTGTTCGCTGAGATACCTTATCAAACCCTTTCTGTAACACCCACAGGAGAGGAACCAGAGTCTCTGCTTTTTAAACCTTCACTACAAGAAAACCAGATCACGGAGTAATTAAGTTTGGCTGCCTGTTGCGCTGCACGCAGTTAGTGTATAGTCCTGCATCCTGCGCACACAGGCTTGTTTTGCCTCCAGTTCTGACCGGCTGGATGACTCCCTTAATTGCTTTCCCACGGCAGATGCTCAGATCAGATGGTTCAAATTAAGTCGTAGATTGCTCGCACAAGGTTCCCTATGAAGATAGACTCTCCTCTTTACTGTCCTTCGTCTAATGTGTTTGAGTGGGTGAGTTTGTATAATGTGAATACACAAAAATGATGCGAATCTTTTGTCTTTTTTTTTCTTTCTTCCTCTCTCTATCCGCCTCCCTCTTTCTCAACCCCCTGACTTTGACAATCCAGGTGTTGGTGGCATCGCTCCTCATCGGGCTGGTTTGTCACGCAGCAGAACTTCCAGCGTCCCAGTGGTCCAGCGATGAATACAAAAACCTCACACTGCGACGGCACCGAACGTGCGTCGAGAATGAGCAGTACCTCCATCAGGGACTCTGCTGCCTCAACTGCCAGGCTGGTAAGGAGAATATACGTTACAGCTCCAGTTGCAACCAAACATACGATGAATATGTATAAGTACACCTGCGACAACAACCTGAAACTCCCACTAATCAACAAATCACATCATCCTACACGATGATCTGTGTCTTCCAATATAAGAAGAACTGAGTGCAAGCTAGGCCCAACTTTTCAACTGGCATTTTGTGTGAACAAACTGAAGTCAAATGTCAAACCCATAACCTGAACTGTGTCCCAAATGAGTTTTGCAAATATTCTCTGGACTGGAAAGAATGCTCGATGGCCAGGAACAGAAGACGAACTGCTCCATCTCAGCAGATCACACAGAATATGAAGTAGAGTTTATTTTTAAGTGATTACAAGCACCTACCCTTTTATTTTTTTTATGTAAAGGGTTTGCTAAGACTGTTAACTTTGAGTTTTTAGCTCAGAACCTATTTAGCTAAGATGCAATTACTGCATGCTGCTGCACACTGATTGAATTACATGATTTGCCATTCTGAATTCTAGGAAGTCTTTTCATCTGTTTAAATCAGGTTATGGTTTTCGTTCGCATTCATACGTTTATCAAATAACACTTTATTTCTAAAATATGTCATTTTATCAACTTACATGTGCACAAAGATTTAAAAAGAAAAGTATTTTAAACCTTGCGGGTATTTTAGTCGTGTTGTTTGTGTCAGATTCAGTGAGAAAACCTTCAGGCCTATAAATCTAGCAATGGTTCAGGAAGAGCGCTTCCAAATCAACTTGATGTCTTTTATCTAAGATCTTAATTTTCACAATGGAAATTAGGCCTTTAGAAAATCACAATGTGCACAAAGACTGAAACAAAATCTAAAGTTATTTATGGGAGGTGGATAATCAGTAGATATTAACTGATAGAGCAGAGCTCGGTTTTTACTCTGGCCTGTAGGAAAATCTTTATTTCTCTTGGGTTTTATGTTTTTCCCACTTGTGTGATTCTGTTTTCTTGCATTCTTGCCAGTTGGTCAGTCGTTACCACACTGTAAAAACCACTGTGACCACTTGCTGGTATGAAATTTTAGCTTTTTGCTTCTTTGCATCAGTGTGATGTGTTATTTAACCAAGCAGAACCTTTTTTGCTTGGATGCACATTGATTATCAGTTTAATCCACACTTGAACCAACCACCAAAACCAACTCTCTGTTTGCTGAATATTCGTTGAGTTGTACCAAAGGTGTCTTTGTCTTCAGTTGCATTCTTCCCATTCTCTACTGTGTCCTTTTTTTTCCATTTGTGCATCAGATAAATCCTGAAAAGACTTGAGAATCAAGTGGTTTCATTCATGGCATGAACTGAGTGCAAAAATTCAAAGCGTGACATGTGACCAGTGGAGGAGCTCAAATCGCTGTGTAGTTCACTGAAACAGTCCCTGACCATCTTCTAGTCCCCATGAAATGTCGACATTAACTTCCTGGAAACCTGTCATCGTGCGTTAAACAGAAGGGAAAAAAATGACACCCCTCTTTTTTATAAATCAGACCCTTCTCTTCTCTGAAATCCCTTTGCTTTACAGTTCACAAGCAGAGCATAGTGTGATCCAGTGCTGTGGTATGTCCTGTCCCAACATCCTACTTCAACAGGAAGCACATCACATTAATGACATCCAGATTCCCAGGACTTGAATCGCCTGTATTTTGTTTATATTTCTCACTTGAGTTGTTGTTTGACCATTTTCTTGTTTCATTTGCAGGAACCTTTGTGCAGAAGGAATGTGAAAGAGACCATGAACATGGGACCTGTCTTTCCTGTGAGCACGGACAGACATACACAGAGCACTCCAACGGGATGAACCGCTGTTTGCCCTGCACTCACTGCCGCTCAGGTAACAACATAATGTGCATCTCGACATGTGTTTCATAATTTCATAACTCTGATTGAGTCAGTGGGAAGAATTATTGATAATCTTTTAGAAACTATGTTTGTCTAAGTTTGTTTACAGCCTGGGTCAGCAAATAGTAAAAAACATGTTCATTATAAGTTCGCCAAAGCCAAAGTTGACATCTTCAGACATCTTTGCTTGTCTGAGCATCAGTTTAAAACCGAAAGAGACTCAATTAGTCACCTGTAAACAAAGAATTTTTGAAGCAGGAACCAGTGATTTTTACCATTTTTGTGTATAAAAAAAAAAACTTAATTTGTTGATTGTTGAAATCGTTTATGTCACTGCTCTGTAAAAAATGTGTTCATGGACAACTACAAGTATGTCACTTCAGGTTGAACCAGGATAAAACTTTGTCCACTGTGATTGAAAATAAGTCCAGGGTTATTTGAAAAAAGAAAAGAATAACACCTAAGTGCACTGCCCTTTAATCCAACGCAGAGTTTTGTGTAATCCAGCCAGTCAAAGATATATTGTTTGGGAAAGTTAATACCTTTTTGTCTGTGCCCCCGTCTTTCAGCTCCACTCATGAAAATGTGATCTTATGATGTTACACGGAGTAGCAGGGCGTGTCTTTGTTGTTTTGTTTCCTGGGCTGAATGTGAGCGTGTTACCTGTCTCTGGAGATTTGCTTGTGTGTCTGTCTTACCTGGCTGAACTGGGTGTGGCTGTGTCTCATTGTCTCCCACACTGGGCGTCTTTGTGTCCAATGAAAGGCTGGAGCTACAGAAAAGAGACTACTGTTACATAGGATTGTGCTCTTTCATTGCGGTTTTAAGATGGAGCTTTGTGCGTTTTGATCCAGTTTTTACTTATTTACAACCATGTAATAATTAATTGGAACATGCCGAAGGAGATGTGAATTAAATTTTGAAAAGTTTGCTTGCACTTGAAATGAACTGCGCTGCTATCTGCAACTCCTCAGAAGCTCCTGTTGGGGAATGGTGGATTAAATGAATCATTTATGGTTGTCTCTCTAAAACAAAGCCTCATGATGAATGTTGTGGAGGGTTTTTCACCTGTGAAAGTCATGTTGCTTTTCATTCAGAACATGTTCATTTTAGGTCTGATTCAGATTAGCTAAACCGTTGAATTACTTTGATTAAAGAGGAAGTACACAGAAAAACTATTCATGTTCAAATTGGGCTAAACAGACACTTGTACGCCTCGCCCTCCCCAACCTCAACACACACACTTACACAAAGCACCTGCCAATTAAATAGAAATAACATAATCAAGAAATTATAGTGTGTTCCTCAAAACACCAGCTGCCAGACTGGTAGCTGAATTTTGACTTGTTGCCAGTCTGCCGCTTCTGAATGCTGTTGTTTTTCTTAATGGAGGTTTGGGTTTACTGTGACTCAGATCCTATTGAAAGCTTTGTTGCTCCATTCTGCATGTGTTACATTCCAATCAGCGCTGAGCGTAATTATGTAAGAACCGACTCTAAACAGAATCTGCATTTCCAGCTTCTTTAACGCGGCATAAAGGAAGCCGAGGCAGCTGCGTCGCCAACAGCATGTAAAGCGGCTCCACTGCTGATGAAACGAACACACAACAACAGAACTTGTTTTCCAGCTCAATCCAATTAAATGAATGATAAATGTGACCAATTGGAGCAGATTAAGTCATTGAGCAATGTCGTAAGCAAGTTCAAAGTCCAACAAAGTTAGTGTTGTTAACGATTAAAGTTTGACTCTTTGTAAAGATTATACTCTCAGGGCTTTTTTTTTTTCTTTTTTAAAGAAATCAGTAGGATCGTTGTTTGAAAGTGCACAAAATTTTAAAATTTCTTTGTGACTTTTTCCACAGTTACTCAGTTATTTTTAAATATGTGTGAGCGCTGAAATAATTAGGATTGCGTGCCGCCGGGCTGAGCGTCACCCGATACATTAAATTATCAGTTTCTCCTTCTTCACTCTTTAGAAATGAAATCGTTTTGTATTAGAAAACTCTCACTGATTATGTATCCTTGAAATTCTAACAATCAGACTCATTGTCCCAATAACAGTTAAGAGCCGCTGTGGAAAACTCAGTAAAGTTTGTGTTTACACTGACAGTAGCAAGAGAAGAGCTCAGAAAAGCAAGAGCACTGATAAGAAAGGACACACAAGTTCACTATAATTCATCCGATGTGCCAAAAGCAAACTCTACGAGCGAGTTATGTAAATAATAAAGCCTCCTACTTGTCTTATGCAACTTCCACAAGTTATTTTTTTTAAAAGTAGTCAGCTGTTTTTTTTTTTTACCCTGATAAATAGAACAATCTGTGTCCATGCAAAGATTTTGAAAGTAATCAAACCAAATGAAGCACATTTGTTGACACATCCACGCTCTGTAAATGTGTTTACATTCATACAATCCGACTTGTCGCCTTGAGCCATCCAGTCCGTCCATATATAGTCTCGCATCACGTGAGCGCAGCATAAGTCCTTCTGCCCAACTGCACTCGGATCATTACGATAACGACATTGATCGTCACTGATGATTTGTGAGAGGACGGAGACAAAGAATTCAGTGTGGAGAGAAAGACTACAAGTCTTTCAGCTGGCCGGGATCAGTAAACTCCAGGGTTTTCCCGACCATGATGACACTAAAGCACAGAAGTGTGTTTTCACAGCGTCTTGCACGACTGAAAAGAAAAGAGAGAGATTTCTACCACGTTTTGTTGTCATTTACAGTCCTGACTTCTGCCTGTTCCACCGAGGGCGGGCCTCAACACACACACACACACACACACACACACACACACACACACACGTCAAGTAACTTAACCCCTGTTAAACGTTAACAGTTAGAAAAATAATATGTCCACCTGAAACCCTACATGCTTGTTGAGCTAATATGGATTGTTAGAAACAGGCTGAGACAAAAACTATCTATGCAGTCTTATTGTAGTTTGCCACAAATCTTAAGACTTGGTCCGATAGCCGGCTGAGACAGAGGTCTGTACCTGCAGGCAGCGAATCAGGACAGAGGACAGAAGGAAGGAAGGACCTGTGTTCTTCATTGTCTAAACATCACTCAGAAATATTATTTACTTTACTGACATTTTCAGTCACATCTTATTGACTTATTGACATCTCCTATAGAAACAATATATAGTTGTATTTCAAATATAAGTCATTTTTAATCCTATTCTGAGTTATAAATGATAATAAAAAATCTTCAGGAATGAACAAGAATCAGTAAGAATATTGATAAAGAACGGGGCCGATAAGAGTTGGAGATTAAGATTAAATCCTAGATCCTAGACTAAAATCATGTGAATACGCATCGTTTTTAGTCCAATAACATCAAATTATTTTGAGAGAAGACCCCACCACCACAACCACAGCACGTAAGCCCCCAAGAAACATGATCTCCATTTATTACTCCACTTCAAATGTAAGGACAGGTAGAACCGCTGCCGTTAAAGTACACAAAGTTAATCGACACAGTGCCGCTGACGAACCTCTTCAACTATTTCCTGATGACGGTGACCTGGTGATTGTGATCAGAGCCTGAATGTGGACTTTGTATCCAGGTCAAAACTCAAACTTGTGGAAAAGATGACTAAACACGTGTCCTCATTCGGGTCATAAAGTGTCACAACCCGGGACCATAAATTTGTGCTAAAAATAGAAAACTACTTCACAGAGTTCTTTAAAACTCTAATAAAAAAAAAATCATGCCTTTCTACGAAATGAGCTGAATTATCTGAATAAAACTGTAGGAAAATTAGTGTGGAAGAAGATTACAAGATAGTAGAGTGTCCTCACATGCCCAGCTTTCCTTCCCCTTGGGAAACATGGACGTCAGATTTCAGAAAGGTCTCCCTGCGGAGGTCGAATGCTGGTTTGCTATTAATTTTTATTGTATCTTAAGGCCTACTGTCTTTTTAGGGTCTCGATTTAATTAAATGAACCACGCCAGATTTTCCCTCCGTCATTATGAGGAAGACAAAATTGGAAACCCAATTATCTAACTTTTTTTTTTTTTTTGGCAAAACATCTCCATGTTAGTTAATCAACATTTTCAGAATGAGTAGATTGGTCTCGTGTTCATGGCTGTTTAAATTTCATCGATTTAGTTTGACTTGATTTATGTCCCTGGGGCTCATCGTCATATTTCACAAACTGACCCGTGTCTGTCATTTCACCTTTTTCGCTTTTTCATCCCCACAGATGAGATTGAAACTGCTTCCTGCACCACAACTACAGACACCAGGTGCCAGTGCAGACCAGGTACCTTCTGCGTCCCGATCAGGCCTGTGAAGTCTGCAAAAGATGTGCCAAGTGAGTCTTTCACTTCTTCCCTGAATCAGTTCTACTCTTCAACCCTTTATCCTGCAAACCTGTTCAGTTCCCTGAAAATAAGCAGGGTCATTTTGTTTTTCTATGTTTGATCATCACTCTAAATTTATTTTTTTTCTCCACAACTCCAGGTGTAAATCAGGAGAGGAGGAGGTGAAGAAGTGCACTCCCTTTTCTAACACAGAGTGTCGAAAGCGGGATCCGTCCCCCACCAAAACCTCCCTGCCCCATCCCACAGTGACCCCGACTTCTCAAACAGACATCGGTAACAGAGAGTTCTGCTTCACATCGAAGGTTATTACAAACTGAATTGTACATCTTCATTGATTTAGTTCTGTTTTTTTCCAGTTGTTCCTGTCAGCATCTTCTTCGCCGTCCTCATCATCCTCATCCTTGTTGCACTGGCTGGGTGGTGGTTCATAATCAAGCAGCACTCATGTGAAATACCATGTGAGTGAACATTGTGCACTCTACCTTTGCACTGCTGTCTTTCTCATCAAGGATGTGTTCCTCATTCTACTTATTTTGCTTTTAAGCAGGTTCAAAGAGCCACTCTGGCTCCAGTGAAGACGTGAAGATTCCTATTGTAAGTTATTGTTTTGTTTCCTTCATGTTATAATGTTTATAATTGTGTGTTATCCATCAGATGTAGATGCACAGTTTGTCACCGTTTTTCATCCTTCTCTTTTTCCTCTGGTCAGGATGAGAGTGGAGCCACAGCAGAGGAGAGACAGAACAATCAGAACGCAGGTCTGGAGGGAGAAGAGTCTCGCACGGAGTCCCGGCCCCTGCTGCAGGAGACCCAGGGCGGGATGACCAAGGCCTCCCCTCCCCTCGAAGATGAGGACCGAGGACTGGGAGACAGTTTGCCCAACACGACTAGTTCGTCTCAAACCAGCCTGTCGGCGCTGCCCACGGCTGCCTCCTCTGGGAACACCCCGCGCCAGAGCCCCACCACCTTCAGACCACTTGCAGACATGGTGAGGGAAACTGTAGGGAGGAAAAAAGATCAAACGGCATCAGACAGATTTCAAATGTTCAAATCGTTTGTGTTTGATTCTGATATTTGATTTTCAAATTTTCTCTCATGTTGCAGGATGACCCTCTGCGACATCGATTGGTGCCACTGCAGGGTAAGATCCCAGCGGTTTCCCCTCTACGAGACATTTCTTACTCATGTGGTTGAGCTGGTCTCAAAGCAGTTTTTCATGCCTCTCGATTCCCCATGAAACGCAGCTATAAACAGAAAACAACACTGCTTATCACAGTTGATGTCATTCCAGTCAATAAAGATTATCTCTTCAAGATCTCACATTAGCTGCTTGAGAGATGACAGTCAGGCCAGACAGTCAGGCCAGATCTGAGCCTTCGGGGGGTTGGAGCATGCTGTTGTTTTTTTCTCTTGCTAAATTAAAGAGGACGTTGCTGAACAGGTTTGATCCTCTATAAAAATTCTTCTATAAGCATCCCCTGAAGGAACGTGTTTCCATACTCCGTCCAAACATTAATTGCCACAGGAGTATTTTAAAGTTACTATTATCAGTCCATTGGTGGAGAATCGAAATAGGTGAAATGACAAGATAAATATTTCATCCAGTTTCTGTGTAACAATCTAAATGTTATCTCTTTATCTCTATTTTTTAAGGGTCAGAAAAGTCCCTGAAGAAGAGCTTTGATTTGTTCGACGAGTTCCTGGACGTGCGGATCCATAACAAGTTCTTCAGAATGATTGGAGTCAGTGACAACCACATTCGGATTGCAGAGAACGGCCCCCCCGGTGACAAAGTGTATGAACTGCTGAAGAACTGGATGCAGAGGCAGGGACTAAAAGCCGACATCAACGACCTGTTACACGATTTGCTCAGTATGGACCAGCGACGCTCAGCTGAAAAAATTGCCTCCGAGGCCCTGAAGAGAGGCTACTACAAGCACGCAGACACGCCCTGAGAGCTGGAGCGACGGGGACTGCAAATGAAGTGAACACAAAGTACTTAATGCAAGAAAAATAAAAGCACGTAGACACCATCGGTGGACATTGTGTCTCGCGAACAGGCTTACCTCTTTGTGGCTGAACAGTCACGTATTTAAAAGCCAGTAGTTTTAAAAAGAAAAACACAAAAAGGGGAAGGTGGAGCCGTTTTGATCAGAGCTCTGAGGACGTTGACTACTTGCCAAAAGTGGAGGTGTAATAATGAAAATGAAGTTTTGCCACCAAAGACGACCGTGAAAGTGGTTTGGATAAGAGCAGAATAATATGAAGCTGTCAACTTCCACGTGCAGAAACGGCTGCGTGTTGTCGGCTCCAATGAAGCAACATGCGTCCGAATACTGAAAGCTTAGACGTCTCTGGGCGTGTGTCACTCATCTGGTCCTCTGCCCAGATCAAAATACACTATGTGGAGACGAGGATATACACTGGTTTGTAGGAGTGGCATTAGCTGTGTCACTAATACTGTGCCTCTTTGTTGCACTGACCTCTGGCACATGTAGGATTTAAAACTACAATCATGCTATATTTGTTGTTTTGTAGATTTAAGCTTCTCTGATGTAACAGTTCATGAACATTTTCCTGACTAATAATGGGAAAATATCGTCCATTTGTCATGACAATGTGCAGCCTTACTAATCCAACTTTACCTCTTCGATGCCATTTGATAATCTAAATTCATTTAGGTCTTTTTTCTGATATCATTATGTTCATACAGCGTAGTGATTCAAAAATTAATCAAGTCACATTGGAGAAATACTTTCAATCTTTGTCGCCCGGTTTTTCATTTGTTCAGTGTTACTTCACACACAAACATTGTAGAAGGAATTTCAAAAGCTGTTTCTGTAGGAGCAGCTGTTGTTGCTAGTTTAGTCAAATAATTCTTCCAAGTAACTTGGAGAACTTCAAGGTCATTTTATTTATTGACATATTTATTGTAATGAATAATAATTAACTTTCATTATTTATAGCATAGCAAAAAAAAAAAAAAAAACCACAACCCTGGAAAACAAGCACACGCTGTATTTGTGTTGTGATGACGTTCAGCTTCAGGGCAAAATGACTGACATCAGATCTTTCAAGGTGCGGCTGAAACCTGCTGCGTTTAGATGAACTCTGTTCCTGATTGCTGTGCTGTGATGAGTGTAGCTCTCTGGTCCACACTGTCAATGCTTCATGTGCCTCTTCTTCACAAGCGAGCTTCCTCTGAGAAAACACTCAGCAGGTTGTCGAGGCCTTCGTGATGCAGAATGTGTCATTTCAAATTGGAGTTGATCTTTACA
The DNA here is from genome assembly GCA_025331565.1 of Holacanthus passer. NCBI lineage: Eukaryota > Metazoa > Chordata > Actinopteri > Pomacanthidae > Holacanthus > Holacanthus passer. The sequence continues at coordinate 3,346,557 of JAFREQ010000046.1, read as the reverse complement.
AAAAAATGAGGACTGACCTGTTGAGTCCGGCCGACTGAGCAAATAGTCCTTCTGTGCGTGTCGGTGGTGACATGGGATGCAGGTACAGATTGTACAAAGACGAATGAATCCTTTTCTGGATTTAAAAAGAAATTTATTTCCCTACTTCTGTCATGTGTACATAGAAGCGTCCGGAGAGCAGACGAGCCTCACAAAGTCTGTATGTATATAAGCTGCTCTATTAACAAACCCAGATGAATATAGAGGTATGAAGAGAACGACAGAAACAGCAACCAGAGCAGTTGGCTGTTGTGATTGTGACCTGTTTAAACTAGATTTTGCCCATTTTTCTGCAGTCTCTTATGTATAAAAGAAACAAGTTACAGAGATATATATTATTGCTGAAGAGCGACGCTACAGTGCTGGCACTGCCATCTATTGACAGACAATGAAAATACAGCCTGCATCAATCTCTAGGGACCCTGTAAAAAACCCTGTTACTTCAACTTCTTCTTTAACGCATCCATTTCTTAGACTTTTTTTTTCTTCTTTCCTGAAGTAGTTTGTGTGAGTGTATGTCTTTTTTAAAAAATGATTTCTGTGTTTTTGTTCTTACATATTTCATTACAAGTCCGAAGCTGATCAATTAATTTCCTTTTACTTGTGTAAAAAAACAAAAACAAACAAAAAAAAACTGTTCTGTTCAGCATTGCCATTAAGCCATTTCCTCCTTAGTTATTGTTTGCTTGTCATGGATTTCAGATATAAATTATGCAAATATGTCAAAGCTGTTTTTATGTTGATTTTAAATAAATGTTTTGTACAGATAACAGACTTTGAATTGCTTGAAGTTACTGACGCTTCACCCACACATTTTCCAGGGTTGTGCAGCTGAACAGGTGACAGACCTTTTTTCTATCAGACCTGCTCTGAAATCACCGAGCCAACGTTAGGACCCCTGCACACTTGTCACCAGGTAATAGGCTGTTTTCATGTCAGACATTTTGACTTGTCAAAACGGACGGCTCTGCTCACATTCTGTGAGCCGACACACAGGAGCAGCCTCAACAGAATGCAGCTATTTATTGTTATTAGTTTCACCTGTGAGTCAAAATGTGTGCAATGAAAAAAACATCTATTAAAGCTGTCAAGTGCAACAGTTTTACAAAGTGTTCCTGAGCCCATGTAGTAATCTCCTTTCTACAATCACAAAGTGGTGAACCTCGCTCCATCCTTCTTCTTTTCCTCTTTCCTTCCTTTCAAATGATCACATTCTGTTTTATGTATGTTTTAAATATGTTTTTTTCCTCAGTGTGTTTGGTGCTGAGATGCAAGAACATGTTAAAAGAAATACACTTGTGCAAGAGGAGTGTGAAGGAGAAACATGTTATAAGTAAATAAGGTTCGACACAGACCTGAGTGACTCTAATATTGTATTTTGGATTGACAAAATACAGCAGCAATAATAATCAGTGTGTATCAACAGTTATAGGAGACAAATGAAAAATACAAAGATGGCTATGAACATGACACATTCAAGGGGAGCATCAAAGTCTGTTTACAGGTTTTCACACTCCTGCAAAAAGTGTGGAAAAAAGTTTTATAAAACTTATTCTAGCTCCAGAGAAAGCTGCAGCAAATTAGACCCACATGTCACAAACAGCCGTTGGAAACGTCTTGAAGACAGTTGAGTGCATCAGACTTAAGTAAGTTTATTGTGGACGAAGCAAATTGACAAAAAGCTGCTATGAGCTACATTCAGAGGTAGAAGTTGTGGTCAAGATACTTCGATGGACATTATCACCAGAGTCAAGGTGTAAAGTTTAGCTGAATCGACAGGAAGAGCTGTTTCTGTAAACTGTAGAAGCGTCTTACTAAAGTCCTCCCTGCGTCGTCTGTCTGTTTATCATCATCAACATCAGGTCTCAAAGTCTGTGCTCTCACAAACGTATTACCTGCACATAAAGACTCATCAGAGGTTTTGTATGTTATTCATCTGTTTGTGCTTTTTATCCTGTGCAGATTTGACGACAATCTCACGTGGCAGTTTCAGTTCTTTAATCAGGATGTTGCCTAAAAATAGACATCAGCCTTAACTGTGTTGCTTATTTTGCATCTTTAATTTTTGTTGCCAGGTTCAGACCCTCGAGTCACTTTGTGTATTTGATGTTGTAATATTAGTTCTGCTCTGAACATCATCCTCAGTGTCTGATCATTTAATGGCCTTATTCCTTAAAGCCAGACGTCGGATGTAACTGAGGAGATTTTCACGAGTGTCTCCTCTTTCTCTCACTGTGAAAGCTCTTTTCTCTCTTTGTCGTCTTTGTCTCTTGTAATAGGGGTAAAAATTATTTCGAACTCTTCTCAATATTCCATCAAAATAATAGAAATGATCGTATTCGTCATCGTTGAGTTCGTCTGCGTGCTCTCTGACAGACGTGTGTTCCTGCTCTCCTGCATCCTTAAATTCATCCCACGAGGAAAACTTCTTTGATCCCACTCCTTCAAATCTCTCCACGCAGTGTTTCCAGCCGGCTTCGGTGCGATGTATTAAACCTCTGCAGGGCGGCGTGTTGTCTCCTGTGGTCTGAGGAGGAGAACTTTTTATTAGTACTGAGAAAATATGATCGAGAACAGAGACTCATTTCTTATTACAGCGTGATCAAAATTCATTTTTTAAAATAGCAGCTGATGATTAGAACAAATAATTGATTATATTCGGCAACTCATTATTATCAATGCACATTTTTTGAGGTCAAAGATCAATAATTCATTTGAGAAAAAAAGTCCAGTTAAATTCTTATTTTCAATGTTGGGTCACGTTGTTTTCTCATTGTAGTTCTTTACATTTTTCTGTTAGATTTTAAGGTTTTTCATATCTGTGTTGTTTTTCACACATTTCTATAGAAAATGTTGAACTTTTCCTTTAATTAGAACCTGGTGCAGCTTCTCTTACTTTTGGAGGCTCGTCTGGAGCTTCTTTGTGGATTGTCTGTGACGGTTTTGCAAATGTAAATGAGTTCACTCTCGGACGGTTTTGATCTTCTTTTCTTTCGGTCGCTGGCCTCTTTGTTGTCGCCCTTCCTTCGTGAAGCTCGGTCGCATCTGCTGGGATGTCTTCTCTCATCCTGAGGCCTGAGAACGACCTTTGACTCGTAGTCTGTGTGTTGTTGTTTGTTAGAAATCCGGGCTCGGTGTCAGTCTCAGATTCTGGACTCGCTGTGGTCGTCGGCGTCTCTTCAGCACTCGGCAGCTCGTCAGTTTTCAGCGTGCTTCCTTGATCGAAGACTTCCGCGCTTGATGTCGTCTTTTTTATCTCCATGTTTACTGTAGTTTTCTCAGCTACACACTCTGTTTTTGCAGCTTCTGTTTCCATCATTTTGACGGAGGGAGGTGAAGTTGTGACTGATTGTTCTCGTGGCACATTTTCCTCTGGTTCATTATGACTGATGCTCTTATTTTCATGAGACGTTTTTTCTCTGTCTTCTGTTTTCTCTCGTGTCTCTTTGACCTCAGTATCTGCAGACTCTGTTGTTGCTGCACTTTCTGCTGGTTTTAAATCCATCCTCTCTCTTCTATCATATATGTCTAATGAAAATGTGCTTTCTCTCAAGCACTTACACTCTGAGTTACGTGGTTCAATAAAAAAGTTTTCTTTTAAAACTTCAGTCGTGGGTGGGGGGTCATCCAGCTCCTTTATGGGTATATTTACTGTTTCCCACCCGGTGTCTGTGTTCAGGATAAGTTTTCTTTGCGATAATGCTTCTGTTTGTGTCTCTCTGTCTGGAAGGAAAAGCATGATTAAGACTTCTTCTGCCGCCCTGATGAGCGTTTGTTTGTGATCGACATCATCATTATCTGCTTTATGTACAAAGTCTGCTCGTCGGATGTATGCTGATCTTTCCCGGTTTCCATTTTCAATAGTGTTTGCATGTGATTGTTCTGTTTCACTTTCTCCCCCCGGGCGTCTAAACTCTGCTTGTTTTGTGATTATCTTTGCGCTGAAATCCTTTTTATTATCATCCTGAGCAGCCTTCATCTTATACTCCGGTCTATTTATGGATTCTGGCTTCTCTCTCGACACCAACAGGAGCGGCCTCTGATTATAAAATCCATCCTCATCATACACACTAGATGCAGCTTTTAAAGAATTCTGCCTCTGAACATTTCTCTGCAACAAGGACTCTTCATCCAGGTTCAAGTGTTCATTTTTCTTCATGATTCTTGCTGCTTTTCTCTGAATCTCTAAGTGTGATGCATCTGAGGTTTTCACTGAGGAGCTGCCAGAACGCAGAGACGCAGCTTGGAAAATGTCCTGTTGACTGACTAAAGCTTTCGAAGGCTGTTGTCCATTATTCTCCATGAGAACTTTACCATCCATCGCTGGCTGTGTGCTCTCTGTTTCTCTTATTTGTGGTTGTATCATCTGTTGTTTGGATGTGTTCTTGATGTTCAGTGTTGATCTTATTCCAGCTTCGTTAAACCAGCAGGAAATAATCGCAGGTATAATAACGCAGCATCTCTTCGTCAGCATTTTCTGCAGTTGAACAATGGTGGCAGACGTCCAGCTCCTGGATTTCTGCAGTGAGAAAGCTGGGAAACTGTGGCCTGAAGCAGCTGTGTGATGATGGAGGAACCACGCAGACCCTGAATCAGGGTGATCTTTTATTATATGCATGGACATATGACCGGTTTGAGTGATTTCACTAATAACATGCAGAGCTGGAAGAGGACCGGACTTCACCAGAAATACTGGAACGCTTCTTTCCTCCTCATGAAAGAGAAGAACAACCTGGAGTGATTGGAAAGGAAGACAGAATTAGTCACAAGCAGAGAAATGCACAAGACAGAAAACAACCATTTTGAATACATGATTTTAATCATGTGAAAATGTTTCGCTACGCTGACCACATGGGTCGAGGAACAGCAATGCCAGTTCACCACTGTGGTCCACGCTGAAATATCTCAGTAACTATCAGATGGATCATCAGACATTCATTTCCCCCTCAGGATGTTTCATCAGATCAAACTTCTAATTTGTCCAATACTTTTATTGTTTAATCCTTTACGACATCTACTCAATTGAAAACAGTACAAACACAATACATTTAATGTTTGATCATCAGCTTCATTGGTTTTTGTAAATATCTGCTTATTCTGAATCTGATGGCAGCAACATGTTTCAAACAAGTTGGGACAGGAGCAACAAAAGACTGAGAAAGTTGTGGCCTGATTGAAAACACCTGTTTGGATCAGTCCACAGGTAAACAGGTTGATTGGTAACAGGTGATAGGATCATGATTGGGTCTGAAAGGTTCATCCTGGAAAGACTCAGTCGTTCACAAGCGAGGATGGAGTGAAAAATGGGAAAGGGAATCATTCAGATTTCTACAACTGCTGCAGTTCTTCTATCACTAACTTTATACTGAAGTGTCTGTTTAACCATGAGATTTATAATCTACTTTTCATTTGTAGAGATCTTCTTCTTCTGATTTCAGATCTGCCTTAAAGCTCGAGTGAACGTGTAAAAGAAAATTTCACAGACAATTTTCTAAATCAAAAGCAATAGTTGGAAACTCTCTTCTTGCCCATAAATATTCTGAACAGGTGCAAAAACAGGCTGTGTGTCAGATGTTCTCATTATCAACAGTGTGAAATTAGCACGAAAATAAACCAGGTTGTTTTTGTTCATTTAATGATCAGATTCACGCTTTCAGGTTGTGTGAGCTTCATGATGCTTGACTGCTTTGCACAACGTGTCAGTCCCACCTGTTGACACGCTGATAATTCATGCACAAGCAGCACAACAGAGAAAACTCAATCTACAATGTGTTGATTGAAATCAGCTGAGGGAAGACATGGAATAGAGTGGCAATATAATAACTGAGTCCATCAGCAGGAAATGCATCATGATGAAAAGGCCAGAAATAAACTGGCTTTGTATATTTTTAGATTCACATTAATACTGATTGAGGTAAACATACCAGAGCTGGAACACGACTCCTCTGGATTATTCCTGTAAAGTCCTGATGAGACAAACTGCATCCATGACCATGAAGGACTGTGGACACCCGGTGGAAGTGGGAGGTCCTCTGTCTGAGCTGCACACAGTTTCTCTGGATACACATGTGAAGTATCTCCGGTCCTCTGGGACTCATCTGTCCATCGAGAAGCAGTTTTCTGTACAAACTCCAGCTGTACTTTTCCACGACCGGGTCCCCGACTCCAAGGGGCCTCTGGTCTGAGACGAGCAGGGACACGAGCAGCAGCCACGACCTCATGGTGCTGAGAATGAAGCCAACAGCAAAGCTCTTATCTTTACTGCATTTTCACTTTGAATATGCAAACTGTGCGGCAAGTAAAGGACGTGCTCTGTCTAACAAAGTGCTGCAATAACCAAGAGGCAACTTTCCATCACGTCCACAGAGCTGAACCTCACAGGAAAGTAACACTGATCATCATGAGTCATGAAGCTTCTCCACATCAAGTTTCACAAGGACAAATAGTTTCTTATTATGCTGCAGCTATTTCACATTTCAGAGTAACTTTCATAACTTTCACTTTCCTTCAAATGAGTCTGTTGATATTCTACATTTTTCTCTTTGCCTACAAATCCAATGACCAAAGCCAGTAACTGATCCCAATTACAAGTATTGTCTGTGTGTTCAGGGCCTGATTCCTCTCTGCCATCAAACTCCAAAAACTTACATTAAATTTAATCAAATTAAAAACACGTCATTGAACTATAATGTTGCACAATGTTCACAGATGCATGTAAAGTGAAAGACATCACATTGGCTCTGCTCTTTTGAAGCAGCTGCATATTGAACCTCCTCTGTGCTAAAAGCTTTTGCATATTATCAGACTTTGTCCATAAGAGAGACACTGCTTGGGTCAGGAAGACGGCGACGGTGCCTTATTGTCACGTTGCCTTCGTTGTAGCAGCAGGTAAGAAATGATTCTGTCTTTGATTCAGACGAGACATTTTTCATATATTTTTTATTTGATGATTTTTGTTGCATACAGATTGGTGCACATGTTTTCTTGTATGTAAGAATTATGTCTTTCAGAAGACTTGATTTCTTGAAGTGAACTCTGTGAAGGCCTCAACAAAAACTAAAAGAACAACCAGATTTATTCATAAAAATATGAGAGAATTGTAGCCAATATCATTTCATTTCGATTCATAGACAGAATAAATCTATCAAACTCTGGCATGGATGGTGTTATGTACTTATGCAAAACACTAATTTGGCACCGATCACTTCAACAGAATGGAAAAGTTTTATTACTTTGATAATGTCACAGTGCTGCTTCAAAGACAGTCATGGTTGTAAAATAATAAAATTCAAGTTTTATGAGTCTGTGCTAAAAGGCTGGTGTGCAATAAAGATTGATGATTCAAGTAAAAATAAGAATTAGAAAAAAAGAATCATCAGTCTTGATGTAAGTATTAAATGTGGAGAAAAATGTGTTCATTGGTTGAAGGTGGAGGTGCATTTTTTGTGTATGAAAAATTACATTTCCACAATTTTTAATTCATATTATGAAGTTTGTTTTTTTTTTTTCAAATTACAGCCTCAAGCAAAACTTCCAGTCCTGACCAATCATTCCAGTCACATCAGACCCAAACAAAATGGGAAACGCCACCACCGTGTGTCAGATGAGCAACTACAGCAAAAGGAACGTCCGAGTGTTTGTGACAGAAAAGGCTCTGGAGATCGACGCCTTCATCGTGGCCCAGCCTGGAGGCGATAAGAGCTGGAACAGCTTGTCTGTGCTTCCTGGAGACAGAAAGTTCAGCTTCAGGAAAGACACCACGTGCGTCCGTGTGCTGGCCTCTCAGACCCGGGAGGTGCCCTGGGTCGCCGATCACTTCCTGTCTGTGTTTGTGGAGGATGAAGATGATGAAAACATTTGTTCCAAGCAAATCATGCACAACATGGCTCTGAGTTCTCCCGTAACTCTGCTGCTCTATGATGTGTAGATTAATGCTTTTTATCATGTGTTTATGAATCACAAGCTGGTTTGAATTAGTCAACTGAACATCTGAATAGCTTCCAAATTCTGTGATTCTTACTGCTGTGACATCTCTCATGATGCCTCCAATAAACCTGCTGCTCCTGCCTTTGCATTTGTCATTGCAAAGTAAAATGAGATTACTCGCTCATTTGGTGTTACTCTCCCTGCGTGACTGTCCCTCTGTGATCTGCCTCAGTCCCGAGCTCAGGATCGTTGCTGAACACTGGAGGCTTTATTCATACTGGAGGTCTGTGCTAAATTAGATGACACGGTCAGGCGTCTCTATCAGACACATGGTTGTTCTAAAAAAGAAAAAAATCTTCCAAACACCTCAGAAAAAAATGCATGTAATCCAGTATGTTATAGGTCTGCTTTACAGGAAGTTACTGTATATAAAGTGTGATGCCTCATGCTTTCTACACTCTATCTATAAATCTTTGACCAGTTGGATTTAGTGGGAAAGCAAACCAGATATGACATCTGATTTAATGCCTCATCAGATGCAGATCAGATGTACTCTTCTGTGCTACTTCCTGTTCGAGTTTTTATAAAAGCTCGACCTCACCTGACTTCTACCTTAACTTTATACTGTAAAAATGTCTTATTAATACTTTAATGTTACAGTCAGGATGTAATAAATGAGATCCAGAGTCCAAAGCAAATCAACATGGCCAAGCAATCCTTTTTTCCACATAACAAACCTCATCAGACATCATAACAATAAACTTCCCTTCCATTAAACACCACATAAAACATAAAAATAGAAAGCAGGATAGCTGGAAATTTGATGTGTGATTATAACACCACTATAATTCAGAGGTAAATATGGTCCTTTAACTGCAGGGCTTTCGTTTGTAGTTTCTCCACCACCAGAGCACCTTAGGACACTTCAAATGAGGCTGAGGTTGAGCTACAAATCCTCTGCGTTACATTCAGCTCTTGTGAGGATGTTTCATGCCTGACTAGAAATGATCTTTATTGACCCACAGGTGAGGACTTCATTTTATCTGATGGATTAATTAGGTAGTAGAGTTGAATGTCATTAGAGATAATATAAGTCACCTTTGTTATTAAAGTAATGACCTGAAGCTGCAGTGTTGTTACAGCCTGGTGTCCTACAGGTCCAGATCACTAGAGGTCAGTGTGGTGCAGCAGCCTTCAGGATACTGAACCGTGTAGATTCAGATGGAGTCTGAAGAGCAAAAATATATATGCAGTGGCAAAAATTAAATCCCAACAATAATAGAGACTGTTAGATAATATGCCTGAACATTTACAGTATTTCTACACACTGGGCAGAAGTGGAGACAGGAAAGAAAGGAAAGAAAAGAAAAAAGAAAAGCAAGAAACAAAAAAAGAAATGAAAAGAAAAGAAAAAAAACGAAAAGAAAAGAAAAGAAAGAAAAGAAAAACACAATTCAGTTCTGTTGTTGTTGTTGTTGTACCCATCCTGGACCATGGGGGCAGTATTGCATGTTTGCAAGAGCGTCCCCAAACTAAAGGACGAAGAAGAAGCGCGCTTCCTGTGAGGTCACAGTTCACCTGCTAGCCTGCCATAACAACCAGCTAGCATTGAAGCTAACGTCACCCGAAAAGCCCTATTTCTCTGTCAAAATGGATGTAAATCAGGCGAAACAGGAGCATCTGCTCGCTTTGAAAGGTATTTTATCGTCATTGCAACAACAAATAGAAAAAGATTCATGACGTTATTTTAGGAATAAAACAGAAGCTTTAGTTAAAAATGTCAGTGCACCGGTTGTTGTTGTCAGCTGCTAATGATGCTAACGCTAGCTGAGGCTGCATCTTTTACATTTAGTAATGTGCAATAAAGACTGTTTGTGAAAGATGCATCTTCAAAAAGTTGTATTATTGTTGTAACTGGAACTCAAAGCTGAAAGTCAAAGACACTGTCGCAAAATATTCAAGCAAGAATTAAGTCAGCTAGTTGATTTGTTGCTCACTAGCTTCATTATCTTTGCTTAGCTGTTATGTCTGTGTTTGTTGTCTGTTTGTAAATTTGTTCTTGTTAATCTAAAGAGCCGATGACAGTCAAACAATATGTCAGGCAGCTACTTGGCCAATAAACCTGATTCTGTTTCTGATGATTTCTGATCCATTAAAGGTGGTTTACATGGTTTCTTTGTAAGCTATAACATATACTGATCTCACGTCCTGCTTTGGAAACATGATCCAGTGCACAAACTTGTTGTTATTTGTTGCTGTAAACTGCTAAAATTGATCTGTGAGACCAGTAAATCATAGTTGGGTTGAAATCATTACTCACCCTTTCAGACAAAAATGTACGTTGAAACATTTAAAATAATTAGATTTATTGCAATAGAACAAAGGTTATTTATGCATTACAAACAAAGAGTACAGTAGATGATGACCTGCTTAGTCTTATGTTAAAATGAAATCCTGCATGTGATTGCTGAAAAGCCGTGAAGCTATTGAAATGAGGATTTGCTCAGTTGAGTGATAGAAATGACATTAATAGCACAGAAACATCACTGCAAAAACTGCTTATGTGTCCAGTCACTAACCAATGTCACTTTACTTTCCAGTGATGCGGTTAACAAAACCGACACTCTTCACAAACCTGCCAGTCACATGTGAAGATCGAGACCTGCCAGGTAAGACTGTTTAGCTTAGAGGCTGAATGAGATTTAATTCTCTATGTAACAGGTCCAGAGCAGAAGAGAAGGATGTATGACACTTGTGTTAGCTAATGGCTAATGGCTTATGGCTAATGGCTAATGTTGCACCTTTTTAATGAAGCTCATATTCCCTGTGGGTCTATTGACTTATATTGTATTGCTGTGGATTTGCTGACATCTCCACTTATCGTGTTTGTTATTTCCGTAATTCTTAGCTGTGATGTCGACACAGGGAATTAGATTTGGTCCATTACTCTGCTGCTGACTAATCAAATGTTGCAGTAGCCAGCGTACAGGATGGGAGGCTTTGAGAATCATCATGAAACCATTAAAAATCTAACCAAAATGTTCGCAGAGTTTGATTATATAAATTTGTCAAATAGTTTGTTACGAGTCATTTTAAGATTCATTGTGAGATCAAGTAACCAGCATGTCTTGGGACTGTGGGAGGAAACCAGAGCAGCTGTTGGAAACCCAAGCGGACACGGGGAGAGCGTGCACACAGAAAGACTCCAGTCGACCGGGTCGGATTCAAACCCTGGAGCTCTTTGCATGTGAGGCGACAGTGTCAACAACTGAGCCACTGTGCAGCCTTTGTTTGACTTTGCTGCTAAGTCATGTTAAAGATTACAGAGGAGAAATCATTAGCATAACAATCCTGTGTCTGTGGGATCATTTCATGTTTGTCTTTTACATCTCTAATGTAACTGTTGTTTTTCTTCTGTAGATTGTAGAGATTCAGTCTTGGTTCCCAGGCTCTTCACTTACATTATATTCCAGTAAATTCTGTGTGATTGAGAAACTGTCGGTCTGGCCTCGTAAGGTTGCTTCAGAACACCAACGTCAACTAAAAATATGACTGCTCTGATTCATGAGTAGTTCCTTTCTCCATTTCATAATAATGTGCACAATGGGAATCAACATAAGGACCGAGACCAGACTCGAGTGGACGTCTTGGTTCCACTTTCTGTGTCTCTACGAGCATTGCTTCTGCTTTTCTGAGTGTTCCTCTTTAAAATACAAACCAATGACGAGCGTTCTTTCTGGCTGCATCAGGATTCACTAACCCACTCAAGACAGCAACACTCCCATGTTTATGTTAAAATATGAGGGAATAAAAGCAAATATCTAAATCTCATAAACCTGTCGTTCCCTGGTCAATATTTTCTATTTTATGTTTATTCTTGCAGTACTTGCTTTTATCATTCGCTTTAGATCCTGTCCACATCCGTCTTAGAGATGTACAGTCTCAGATCCTGCTTTCATGTTTAAAATGGCAACCCTGCTCAAAGTTTCAGTGTTTGTTTTCCCCTCTGTCAGAGTAGAGCACAGAGAAATGTGTTCACTGCACCGGTAACTGAACTCCCTATAAACCATAAATCATGTTGACACTTCTAGGTAGGACTGCTATTTATATTAGAGTAGCAATGAAGTGACAGTTTTTCTTAAAGCGCACAAGGAAGAATTGGTTGAATATAACATTAGAAACATCAAACCAGTTTGCTTTTAGTCATCACGTTCAGCTCCTGCGCCGACTGCAGAATCTTCATACTGATGCTATCGTTATTAGTCATAGAGGAAGATGTATTAGTAGGTGTCATAATAGTATGAGTAGTATTACTAATATTAGTCAGTGAGACTTGTTTGACAGAAGGACAGAAATTTGAACCCACTGAAAACCCATCGGATTCAGACTGCTTTGAAACCTGATCTTCAAAGGTCCTTTCTCTCTGTGATCCTCCTGCAGTTCACACAATACTCCAACACTTTTTAAAAACCTGACTCCCAAAACAGTTTCTTATATTTCTGCACAGTCCACAGACAGGTTAGTACTGGCTGTGATGTTTGCACTTGATGGAAACAAGTTTACTTTTAGTTACAAATGTGCAACAACCTCCATATAAATACACGTTAAACATTGATATTTTGAAACTAGCCTTGTGAGTAATAACAAATGTGCAACAAACATTTTGTTAGGTGTTTTGTCAAGTGTCATGTGCGCTCCAGCTCCCAGTGGAACCTGAGCCAGATTCATTAACAGGTGTTACATATACATTACATGTGCTTTTTGTGTTTTTGCCTCTACAGGGGATTTGTTTGGTCAGCTTATGAGGGAGGACCCCTCCACCATCAAAGGAGCGGAGATTTTAATGCTCGGAGAGATGCTCACATTACCACAGAACTTTGGGTAATAAACGCTGATTTGCTGTTGGAGAAATGACCATTAAGCACTAACTGTTTTTTGTGGAGCAACCTTTTGTTTTATAGTTTAAAGATTTGACTTTTCCACGTCTCTGCATTACACAGAAATATTTTCCTCGGTGAGACCTTCTCCAGTTACATAAGTGTGCACAATGACAGCAACCAAGTCGTGAAGGACATTCTCGTGAAGGTACTGTACGAAAAGAAATACCTGTCCACCACTTCTCACACACTTAACTGCTCTCCCCATAACTGTCCTGCTGTGTGCCGTGATCCTCCGCAGGCTGACCTACAGACCAGCTCCCAGAGGCTCAACCTCTCGGCGTCAAACTCTGCAGTAGCAGAACTCAAACCCGAATGCTGCATTGATGACGTTATCCACCACGAAGTCAAAGAAATTGGAACACACATGTGAGTGTTGCAGAAACCCAGAATGCCTTCCCAGCCAACCAAATCAAAGAACATTTTTCAAACAATTCTTACATGTTTATTTCCTCTCTTCCAATTTCCAGCTTGGTTTGTGCAGTCAGCTACACCACTCAGTACGGGGAGAAGCTCTATTTTCGGAAGTTCTTCAAATTCCAGGTGAGTTATGTTCGAGCACTCCCATTAGACAACAGTGGTAAACTCACGTGGAAGCTTGGAGGAGACCTGAGAAATATCACAGCTCGACAACAGAGCAAATGCAATTACCCTCCTAGCTATGGATGTGGTGTCTTGTGCTCTTCGTCCCTCAGTTTTCCTTCCCTCTAGCAACATTTTCAATAAAACCCGTATTATCCCTCAGATTTCCATTCCTTCTTTTTTTTGTTTGAAGATTTCCATTCTGATTAGCTTTTTCCGCCAAATGGAGTTGCAGTGTGAGAAAACTCCAGCTTTCAGTTTGCAATCTATTTTCAATCAGGTTTTGAAGCCGCTGGATGTGAAGACCAAGTTCTACAATGCAGAGGTAAGTTGACCATTTTCATATAACAGCACCAGCGTGACATCAAGTGCCGCTGTCAACACTCAGAATCTCTGCGTTCGTATTTCTTACCACATCATTCTGCAAATAGAAGAACTGTCTGACAAGTTCTTACTGTTTATAACAAGCTTCACATCATGTTTCATTTCATAGTTCGGAGCATTTTCAGATGCTAGTAGGGGCAGTTTGTATAAGACTGGTCTCCTGGAAAACGCTTGTACCTCCACAAACATCAACATAAAGTTTTACTGTTCAGCAGCTGGAGATCAAGCGTTTTCCTCATAGAGGCAACAAGCTTTTTCCTTTTTCTCATTTTCATACCAGTAGCTTTTTATATTAGTGGTATGCAAATATTCATTGTCATCATCTTTGGCATGTAACTTCATTTGTTTATTATGTCTTGTATTTTATTTTCTCCATTAGAGTGACCTCAGTTCTGTGGTAATTGTTTCTTCTGTTCTCATCGCTGAGCATTAGCTTCTTTTAATCCTTTTTTTTGTGCAGCAGACTTTGTCTTTCTGGGGCCAATAGAAAGGTGCAAAGTAGAAGAATGGAAAGTGATGTATGAATAGTAACATACCTGCTAGATGGTTAAGGGTAAACAAGCGATGTGCCTGCATTAACTTAAACATGAACTTTCCATTCTTTTTCTTTTGCCCTTTCTTTGGACGCTCGTGCTTTCTTGCAAACTCATCCTACACAGGGCTTGGACTTTTTAATTGAGTTTGTGGTGTCAAATTGTGGTGGGTGGGGATTTCATTGATTATACAATTTATCATCATTGGGGAACTTATGCACAATGTTGGATCTCATTTTCTATTTGTCAAGATGTAAGATGATTGTGTAAAATTGCAGACATGAATGATGGTGCTCAAATGAACTTTATTTTTAACTCTTGCATTGTTGGGTTTAAGGCTACAGTGTGATGCAACAGGCCAGTTAAGGTCTTAGTGACAGTGATTATAAAACCATAATTACTTCAATCATTGGGTCATAATTGTTTTCAAGTTAATGAAACAAACATATTTGATTCTGTGTAATTAAAGATAAGGTTTCTGGTATCAGTTGGAATGGCTTTGCATGGATCAGAGATGCTAAGCTCTGTGATTTAACATTAACCTCCTGGTTCATGGTCAGTTCTTGTGTTATGAATTGCAGGCATGAACTAATCTCTGCTTCTCTCTCATTGTATCTTACTGTATAGTAGAGGTTGCACTGAAAGTTTGACAGTTAAAAGACCACCGAGTGTTACTTTTCCAAAGCATCAACTAGTTGACCTTAAAACAGGAATGAAAATCCTCTTCCAGACATGTGAGCTGCTTGATTTGATTCGTGAAACACCTTTACACATTTTGTCAGAATCAATTAGCTTTCTGCAAAGATTAGATGTTTTTTTTGAACAATTCAAGTCATATTCTGATAATTAAGTCTTTATTACAACAATCATTTTTCTGAACACTTTTGAATAACTGATAAACACATTGTCTGCATCTGATAATAGTCGTTGTCATTAATAAATGTAGTGAATTTAAAATATTTTAGAGGCCGTTGCTGTGCCGCTGTCACACTGGTGCTTATATCAATCTGGATATATTTGTCATATTTTTGAAGTAAAACCACCTCATCGAGCAGCTGATTTCAGGGAAACTGATGGAGAACAGCAGTAATTCAGTTCCTCTAAAAGTCTGTGATGCAGAAGAAACGGCTGCTCTAAATAATGTGATCAGCTAAAAACACACAACTAGTTGATGTTTGAGAGTTTGAATGTTGTGCAGCCCCTACTGTATATCTGCTGGTCAGCACTTGTACTAACACAACCCCAAAGGTTCACTGAGCAAACTTCATAGACTTTAATTCATGTGATTAATGTTTATATGTTGATAAGTTTGTCTGGTTGATAAATGTAATTCATCACATGACTCTCACATCACCTGAAGAGTAGCTCAGAGGAAAGGTTCACATTCCTTCGAGTCTGTCTGAAGATGTTCCCGACAGGCCTGTATGTACGTTGAAAGAGTTACAGCTGTTTGTAATGATGATTCCTCCTGTTCATACAAAGAGAGCTCTTCTTTATTTGTCTCCAGTGGAAGAGATTGAGCACAAAAGTCAGTCAAATCAAGGCTGGTTTCCAAAGTTAATGTCTTTTTAGTTCAAAATTTCCCTTTTTTGTTTCCTTGGATTGTGTTTTTTGCTGAGCTGCTGTGGAGGGAAAGTAAAACTGGAGAGAATTTCATACTGAAAAAACACTAAACTTTGGAAGATGCCCATTTATTTTGTCTCACTCAGACTCCTGGGGGCTCTGGATTTTGTCTCCCATCTCTTAAGGTGGAAACAGACCATGTCTGGACAAACCGGGACCAATAAACAATCCAGAGGTGTTTCCATTTGGTTGTGGCTTGTCCATTTTCAAACAGGAAAGAACAGAAGGAAATTACAGCAACCACTAACTGTTTGAATTGTACGTATGAGCCTGTGAGATGGACTTAAAAAATATGAATCTATCCTTTGAGACAGTAGGACTTTGCACAAACCTAACCCCTCTTAATACCTGATGATAAAGTTGACGTGTTGCTCAGTTCGCCTTGGACATTATGTAATTGTGCTTAACTGTGAGCAACAAGTATTGGTTTGACTCCTGACTTCTCCGCCTCAGACAGACGAAGTGTTCCTGGAGGCTCAGATCCAGAACATCACCACCTCACCGATGTTCATGGAGAAGGTCTCTCTGGAGCCTTCCATGATGTACAACGTCACAGAGCTCAACACGGTCACATCTGGAGACGAAGGGTAAAAGCACTTTAGTGTGATTGAATTGCAAAAAGGAGAAAGGTGGCACTGACTGTCAGCTTCACTCTGAATCGTAACTTTTCACCACCAGAGAGTCCACGTTTGGGAAAATGTCCTACCTGCAGCCCATGGACACGCGGCAGTACCTGTACTGCCTGAAGCCAAAGCCGGAGTACGCGGAGAAGGCCGGCGTCATCAAGGGTGTGACGGTGATAGGGAAGCTCGACATCGTGTGGAAGACCAATCTGGGGGAGAGAGGGAGGCTACAGACCAGCCAGCTGCAGAGAATGGTATTAGGATGTTTTTTTATATGTACCCTATAAAAATAATATAATTTATTTTGCCCTCTTATGTTTATTTGTGTTCTGTCCTTGTTTGTCCTCCAGGCTCCAGGTTATGGAGATATCAGACTGTCTTTGGAGATGATTCCTGACACTGTTAACCTCGAAGAACCTTTTGACATCATCTGTAAAATCACCAACTGCAGGTACAAATCCTCAGTCTAGTTGTCGTCTTGCTGCCCATACGAGGCAAACTTCAATGCTATTTAATCACACACAACCTTCGTGTTGCAGTGAAAGAACCATGGACCTGGTGCTGGAGATGTGTAACACCAGGTCGATCCACTGGTGCGGTGTCTCAGGGCGGCAGCTGGGGAAACTCAGCCCTGGAGCCTTCCTCTCTCTGCCCCTCACACTCCTCTCATCCGTCCAGGGTCTGCAGGTAAGAGCCACACTCTTAGTTAAACCGTCAGCTGATCCTCGTGCTGTTCCTGCTGACTGAAGTCAAATTCCTCACCTCTTTGTTTTAGAGCATTTCCGGATTGAGACTCACAGACACATTTCTGAAGAGGACGTACGAGTACGATGACATCGCACAAGTGTGTGTGGTCTGTCCGTACACGAGCAATGAGTGCTAGGGATTTTATTTACATTTTTTGCATTTTAGATATGAATGGACCAACAGTGGAATTCTGCACCTAACGCTGACATTTCACTCTTTTTGCAACCTGAGGGGATAAAACTGTATTTTAAAAATGAATTGTGAATAATATAAATCACTTTCTTTGAAAATGATGATGTAAATGTGCATAACTGTTAATAAAATCTCTGTAATCTTTCATTTCCTATTGCTTTTCAAAACATATTTCATGATGTCAACGGTGGCTTTTGTCATTAAAAACGCTCCCAGAGACAATATGAGAAAACACTCATTGTCATTTTTAAAGACTTGACATTATTCTGTTTATTGGAACCTTGGTCGACTGAATTGAGCAGATTTTCATCAAACGTGTTGATTATAGAGATTTCATGATGTTTTAAGGCACATTTTGAGATACAGTCGATACCTATTTGGTGTCAAATCACCCTTCCTTCTGACCGTACTGTGTTCCCACTTAAGGAATTCTCACAATGCACAATTGTAATATTAGAGTTTTATTAATATTATTTTAATATATTGTAAAACAAGTTATAATCAATTATATCTGATATCTGGTGGTGACAGTTTATAAGTTGTAACATGGTTTTAGCGCAGACCTCTTGGCTTCATAGGTCCCATATTTCTTGCCAACACCATAAATAAATAAAGAGAACAAGCGGCAGATTGATCAATAATGAAAATAATCATTAGTTGCTGCCTTATTCTGGTCTAGAACCCGGAAATTCTGGTGCGGTCACACTCACCATGTTTCATATAATAATGACACAAAGGCAAAAACACAAGCATGAGAGTGAGTAGTTGCAATTTCAAGACATTTATTCACATGTTTTAGACAAAACAGTGTGCTGCCCTAGCATACCTATTAGTTCCATAAAGCATCTGATCTCAAATACCAGATTTAAGAGCATGCAAAATGAACAATCTGAATACTCTGTTACTAGTTAATGAACAATTAAATAGGCTTAAAGGGGGACATTTATTTTTGCTAAAGTGCAATAACAACATAATGCAGGCTGCAAACACTGCTATACCATTAAACGGTTGTCTTAATCAAAAATTAAGTGGTACTCGTTGAAAAGCAGTGACGTGAGTCCTACGTGTTCCAGGACTGAACGGTGTTTATCATCCAATAAACAAGTAGAGCGTTTTTCTGTCTACAAAAATAATATTAAACCGTATGCAGTATAAACAAGGTAAACCTGATGTTACTGTATGAGAGAAAGCTGAAATGTTCCCTGCAATGTAAAAGTACATTCCTCCCTAACCCTCTATTCACCATGACTCGACAGACGGATCCTAAACTCATAACATGAAGAGGGCAGTATTTTCAGCACATATAAAACACGACCTCTGCAGAATGTAAAAGCTCTGAAGAAAGAATTGACTCATGTTCTCTCGCCGGGCTGAACGAGTTCTTGGCTCTTTTTACGTTTTTGGGTGTTTATAATATGTTTTGCCCTAGATGTGTGGGATGCTTCATTTCATGGTCCGGCCTCCGGGCCCTCATCCCTCCGCTCCAGAGCCTTTAGTCACAGTAAAGTGCCTTCAATCCCATCCTTGTCTCTTCAGTCCAGCTGTGCCGGGGATTTGACTTTAAGAAATGGGTGTAGAGATTGTAATCGCGCCACGTGGTTGCCCTTGGAAAAAAAATGTGGGACTGAAATAAAAATAATGTGTGTTAATGATATGGATGTATTCAAATCTGAAATATGGTGAGCTGAGGTTTGAGACGTACCTGAGTAGATCATGAGTGCTCCTCGGCGCTGCCGCTGAACGAGCGGCTCCGGATGTGGTTCCTTAGCTGCTCGATCAGCTCTGGGTTCTGCTGCTGGATCTGCTGGGCAAACTGTTGTCCTCTGACAGAGAGATGAGATAACTCTGTTTACCTGCTGAATTGCTTTCCACCAGAACAACAGCTCACACAGGGCAAGATGAGGAGTCGCTCGATTTTTAATATAAAGTGAACAGATATTCCCTCTGTGAGAGAACGACCTTATCTCCTCATGTTGTGGACGTTTGCAGTGCAGATACAAGATGATACTAAACCAGAAACAACACAGAGATTCTCTGCAGGGTTTCCAGGGATAAAATAATATCAAAAGAGAAAATGTCACGTCACTTTAGAGGGTGATTACACTGTTCAGAAAAAAGCCTGTTGGGGTGAATGAGAGAGGAAGGAAAGTCCCAGAGTGATGCAGGAGTTTCTGCAGAGAGGAACTCAAACATCACAGACTGGGTTTGTGCCAAATTGGGCAGCAGAGAAAAAATATTACAAACAATGTCAGATACCACAGGATATTGTCAGAAATGTCGAAATATAGTCGCTTTCTTGTTGCGATTAGACAGGTGAGAAGATGGATACCACTCTTATGTCTGTGTGGTAAATCTGAATCCACAGCAGCTGCTTATCTGCATTAAGACTGAAACATGCAGGAGGAAACAGTCAACCTGGTTCTGTCCAAATGCAACAAAATCCCCTTCCATATAGTCCAGTTTTTGTAGCTTCATATTTACCACACAGACCTGAGACTATTATCAGTTTCACAAAATGTTCCACTCAATATTGGTTATTCAAACACGTTTAACTTGTATTAAATGAATAATCAGACAGTCCTTTTGAACCATTTTGAGTTGAGTGTACTTACGCTTCAATCAAGCTGGAAATGTCTGACAGTCCACCCACTCCGGCCGCAGGACCCCCGACTGCGTTCGACATCATTCCTGACATGCTGGCCGCACAGTGACACGGTGACGGTTAATTCAAAGCATGTTTTCGAGCTGCACTTTAAAACAACCATAAATGCAATCGATGAATTTGACACTCACAGCTGTTGGACTTGTTGGTTCTGCATCACGCTCGCAGCCTGTGAACAGAAATGTATTAAAAGGACAATTTCTTTCTGATTACATTGGCAACCTGGTGCAGTGGTTCCCTGAATGCACATTCACACAGCTGTCTGACGTAGATGTATCTTGTCCTTGTTGCTGCAGTAAAACTCTGGCATGCTTGTACGAGCGTTCTTGGCCCGGCAGACGTTCCCACATGTCAACATTTAACACGTCAGGATTCTCCGGGGCCAGACAAGGACCTTTGCACTCGACAATAAACCGGGTTGATTAACGGGCCAACTGTCACTCATGGGACTAATTAGAGAAAATATCTGGTCTCACCTTGCCAGAGCCAAAACATAAGCACAAGACACCTGCGTCCAGGGCAAATGGTAGGTTTACTGAACAGCAGAGGAGCTATGACGCAGCCGGGCTGTGAATGTACAGTGAAGATGTTGGGACGGATGCTCTCACCATGCTGATGAAGGCAGGGTTGTTGATTAAACTGGCCATGTCAAATCCCAGTCCAGCAGCGATCTGTGGCACAGTCAGAGACAAAGGTCAGAATAATCATGGCTCGGTCAAATATGTGAACTTTAATGGGACTTTTACTCACTGGGCTGGTTGCTTCTTTCTGCTTCTGCTCTGCGATCTTCAGGTTGGATTTGTAGGTGTCGTTCTCGGGGTCTAATACCAAAGCTTTCTTGAAGTAGGATATTGCCTCTGGATACTTGTTCATGGCTGTCAAAGCCAAACTAGAGCCACACGTTAAAGAGAAATAAGGAAATATTATGAAGCAGATCGTGAAGGAAAAACCCAATAAAACCTGCGTAACATTAAACATATCTCATCACTCACCCCATCCTCCCGTATGCTTTGCTGTAGGTGGGATCAATCCCAATGGCTCTCTCACAGTCCCCAGTTGCCTCTGTGTAATTTCCCAGTTTACTGTGAGCTGCAGCTCTGCAAAGTTATATTCAGACGCCTTTATCACTGGTTTAATTACGTTCAGATACATAATGCACAAGGAAGGGATTCAATTTATTAGTCTAGACCAGTTAAAACATTGTATCATCTCAACACAGACTCTTTAGCTGATCTCGTCTCGTGTCTGCTGTTGTATAAAAACCACAACAGAAGAAAGCAATAACTGTGAAATCATTGCTGCTGTAAATACCTGTTGCAGTAGTACACAGCGTTTCTTAGGTCCAGGTCGATGGCCTTTGTGTAGCACTCCACGGCACATCTGTAGTTCTCCTCCTTCATGTGATTGTTCCCTGAAGAGTTCACACATAGAAAGACTGTGGTTACAACACTGGGCCCCAGTTATTTCACACAGAAGTAGTTTGACTTTGAGTTCAACTATGCTTTTTAACAATTATTAATCTAAATTAGAATTTATTACAACACACAAGTAATAAAATCTGACTTTAGTTTATTGGCATTCACTTTCTATCTTTATCATGTTTAGTGTTTTATATAAAATATATGGTTTTATGTTTCGTACAAAGGCAGTGATTTTCTTTCAGGCTCTCGGCTGTTGACCTCTGTTCTCTTTAGACTTGACCCCGAACGGATGTCAAGACCATTTGAGAAGAAGCTCATTAAATGTACGATATTGCTTTAATCGAAGTACCAAAAGACAACAGGGATGCTCCGGAGGGAGGCACAGCTAGTTTTAACATTACCTTCATTCTTAAGTTGCTCTGCTCGTTCGATGTCTTCTGGAGACGGGGAGGTCTCTGGGATGGTAATGTTGTCATTCTGGGTAAAAGAGAAAAATCATTAAAGAAAAGACAGTTATTATGTTGGACATTTTGACTTGACAGGAGGAAAAGCACAGGGGTAACTAACGATGACTCTGTTCTTTCTGGGTGAGCCAATAATCAATGCCAGTGAACCAGCATGCACTGGCACACCTTAATGGAAGGAAGCCATTGTAACATTAGTCAAAGTGTCTGCAGAGAGAAAGGTTTTTAGTGTTGACTGTGGATGATGCAACATGCATTCATCTTATTTTAAACACATGTGTATACAACTGTACTTTGTATGTTAAAGTGTTGGTCTCATGTTTCGTGCTGCACCCACCTTGAGCAGGGAGTTGAGGAATATCTCTGTCAGAGGCTGTGGCACAGCAAGATGGCAGTCACTGGAGCTGATCTTAAAGGTCGTCTCCAGACACTGTATCGCAACTGTAGTGACAGGATGGTGTTGATGAGAGAAATCACATTAGTGTGATTTTAAGATTGAACAATTGGTGTCTGAGTCAGAACTTGGCTGCACATTCAGAGTGAGAAATTTAAACTGTCCTGTTCATCTCTCATATTGGATGAAACGCGCCGCCGTGCATCGTACTCATACTCTCTGATGATAAACCTGTTCATTCTCGGCGCATCAGGAGAGTGAAGTGAGAACATACGTAAATTAGTTTCATTCTGAAATGGTCGTGTCCTATATTTGTAAAGACGCTCACCAAAATGTAAGTGCACGGTGTGGCTGACCTACCTTCGAGACTCTCCTGCTCATCCGAATTCAAAGCGCCGCAATGTGTTTGATCTCGTAGGAACTGCACAATAGAGAACGCCAGACGCTTCTCCACCGCCATTTTTACCTGGAAACTGCTGGGAACAGGAAGTTACCCACACACCAATGACTGTATTATTCACAGGGTGACACACAAGAAAAAACACATGCTTTAACTAATACATGACTCATGGTGAATTAGGTTTTTATTTAAATGATCAAGTGGCTCTGAGTTTCTGTTATTAGTTAACACTGAATGGATCATCGGTTAATGATTGATTTATGTGTCATGTAGTGAAGGAATCTACTTACAAAGAGAAGAAGAGCGGTTGATAATCTCAGAGAAATATGAAGCTGTGGTCAAATGCAAACATCTACATGTTGCTGCACGACTCAACAGAAATGATCTCTAGTCATAAACTCATAGATTCCACCCAGTTTTTCTTTCTACCTTCATTACAATATCAACTGTTGACACATGCTTGTTTTAGTGAACCACTCCTACGTGTTTCTCTCCAGTTCTTTCAACAACTGCAACAAAAAATATCATAATAAAATGAATCAAAACACAGCTTGTAAATGTGGCGTGACATAGACAAAGACTGTTGGGTCGTGTGGATGTTTGCATGTGACTCCCAGTTTGATAAAAATGGTTCATACTTCTAATCACCGCCGGCTGATCAAATGCACGAGTCTGGTTTCTGTAACTGGATTCCGGTTCAGTGTCATAGGCTGTAAATGAATTCACTGTATGAAGTAACTGCATTAACGATCATAATGTGATTGTCTATTAACTAATCACATAAACTCAGAATGACGCGATCACTTATTGATGGTGAGCAACAGGAATCCGTGATACTTCTTGTATCAAAGCCTCTGAAAACATTAGATATCGATGCCTAAATAAGCAGGAATTAAAATAAATAATCTTTTGTCGTTATTTGTGAAAAGTTTAACAATCAAAAACCAACAATAATCTGCTTCATCAGGGCTGTGTGGGTGTTAACTTTAGCATCACAAATATAGTTTTGAGATCACACATTTAATCATCAATTATAGTTAAGCATATGTTTTTAGTTTGTGTTATAAAGTCATAGGTCATAAACAGAATTATTATTTATGTAATATGCTGCATGTTTTGTTCCCTCTAAATCCTGCATGTGGACTTTGTAGACCTATAACACAGACCTGGGTTATTAGTTATTATCTTATTATTATCCAAGGCTGGATGATCAACAGAGAAAGGTGGCCTCAAAAGTCGCAGACTTCCTACACGGCAATTGATTTTTGGTCATTTAATTAATTGCATTTGTTAAGTCATATCCTCAGTACTGGCTCATGCAGACGCTGCAGTTTGAGCTCATTTTGTTTACTCACATGCTACAGACTAAATAAAGTTGTGTTCAAATCAAATCACCAAAAACATGGGCCCAGCAAATTTCAACCCAGGGCCTTCTTCACAGATTACTCCAACCATGCTATCATCTTTTATCTCCATCATCATCCAGACTGGAAAAGGATGCTGGTGCTGCATCCTGTTTCCAAGACAACTCAAAGGAGGATGCAACAAAATGATTCTTATAACAACAACAACAAACAAGAAAAGGTGTTGCAATGCATTTTTCCTCTGTCTGCCCAAAACATAATCGTGCAGCAGGGCCATCAGGTGATGTGTGATGTGTGTGCAGGTATAAACACAGCCTCATATGTCCATCACGTGCTGGAGCCAGTGGCCGCTTTGACTCGCACAGTCACTCCTCCCTCATGTTGACACACGTAAATGCAGCGATGCAGAAGCTGTGATGTAATATCATGATGGGGGGGCGAGACGTGTTTTCATTCCATATGCACGATTTATATTATGGAGAAAAATGAATGCATGCAAGAAAATACAACGAATGCAAACATGAGAAAGCCTGAGGAGCCTGGATTTAATAATGATCCGGACAACAAGGCTGCAGCTTGTGTGATGCTGCACGAAAACACCCTCGATCCTTCAGAGGAACCAGGCGAAACAAAGCTCAACCTGTAAACGCTCTCATCGCATGTTAGAACATAAGATTGTGTGTAAGGATGTTATTGAGTGTCCTGCCCACCTACCTGAGCTCTTATCCAGCTGCCTCCTGCCGCCGCGTCATGTGTCAGCCCCAGCGCATCCTCCTCCGCGCATGCGCGTCAGACAGCGGAAATAAAAACTCCCCACATGTGAGAGAGGAAGAAGATCTGCTGCTTTTTTCTGGGGCTGGAGCTGAGGAAGAGGAGAGGAAAGTGGGTGTTTTTGTGCACGGATGAACGCATGAAAGCAGCATGAGTGCTTTGAGAGTTGTTGTCTGCAGGTATGATTCAAAACTGCATCTTTATTCTGTTCATTATTGAAGGTTAGGAGCTAAATAACTAATTTGTATTAGCTTGTATTGTGTTTGCACATGCTAATCATAAAAGTGCATTAAAATGATGGTTTCCTCTTTTTAAAGTCACTCAGGTGTTTTAAGGTTTTGGCTGCAATCACAATTCTCCCACACTTTTATATGAAGCTGTTTTGAAAGGCTGCCATGCAGTGAAACCTCACACTGAGTGGGTCTGAGGAAAGGTCACAGCTTAGCATGGAAAACATGCAGAGCACGTTTCAAGTGTGACTTTGAAGAATTTATTGCTTATGTTGGTGCCACCTGTTCGCTTCGGTTTCACTCTAATGAAATGTCACTTGTAACCTGCTTTGAATCTCTGCAGAGTCAACAGACCTGTCCTGAGGATGACCGTCCAGAATGTGTGCGTGACACCTGCCAGAGGTTGTTCTCAGGCAGGAAGTAAGAGGAGCCCGCTGAGATGGGACCTGTCGCCGGCCGAGATCAGGACCACCACAGACAGCTTGATCCACAGGGTGAAGACGGTCTACGATGACATCGGATCTCTGAACATAGAAAATGTTTCTGTGGAAAACACCCTGAAGGCCTTGGCTCATGTTAAGCTGGATTATGCTTGTAAGTCTCTAAAGGAAACGTCTATTTATATTCTGCTTTTGTTGTTGTCAACAATCACACGAAGAGACCAAAACAAACAATGTCCTGCAAACAAGTATTTGTCTGCGTTGTCAGAGGCTCTTTGTCACAGAGCTTCATTGTTGCCCACAAACACATGAAGGAGCCTCACTGTTTCATTACTATGAACATGCTCACTTCAGTTTTTTGTGTTGGTGCCATATCCATCTAAATATTAACTATAGCACCACATCTGTATTCATCCTCAACTGAAAATAGTCCCCAACAAATACACTATTTACTCCTGTTTTGGTGAGGTTTGCTCAAAACTGCAGTGCTCAGCTGTTTCAGGAAATCACTGAGCCTTTTTCAAAAATACAACTTTATTTTTGAAGATTTAGGACATTAGTTAGAAAGTATTGAGATGAACAAACACATTGTTGATGTAGTCTTTTCATGGGATTCATTGACAAGAAAAATATATATTAATCAGCTATATGTTTTTTAAAAGATGCATCAGGCAACTTTTCTTCATCAGATTTCCAGTGTTGCGCAAATTATAGTAACATTCATGGTGTCTTTTGTGTTTATTATCTTCCCTCAGCATCACGCCACGTTCTGGATTTCCCCCAGTACGTTTGTCCTTCTAAAGAGGTTCGAGCAGCGAGCACAGAAGCAGACAAGAAGCTGTCTGAGTTCGACGTGGAGATCAGTATGAGGGAAGATGTGTTCAAGCGAATCACTGCTTTACAGGTACGCCTCGTGTCACATCTACATAAATATACACATCATTCCCAACATGAGGGAGGAGAAGGTTATGTCAACTGTCCTCAAGTCCACTAAGATAATAACGAGGTGTTAAAGTAATCTTAACTATAAAATTCAAACTGATCTGAAGCTAATTAAATGTGATGTGTGAGGATTTGATGCATTTATCACAGTATCACAGTAACTATGCCAGTGATGGATTATTTTCACATTTCATGTCAGCCAGAGGGCAGCGAATGAAAGATCTACCAGGAGCAAAGTGTTTTTTATTAGGGCAGGTATACTATACCCTCGTACCCACCACTGGATCTTATTTAGCTTGTGAAAGAAATTTAATCTGATCTAACGACTGGTTGCCGACGTCACATCTTATTCCATGTAGGACTGGCCGGCTGACAAGCAGCATAAATAGATGATTAAATTTAGCCTTAATTCTGCCCATGTAAAGAATTGTGTTTGTTTTTGTGATTATTTCTTTTGACAGAAAAAGCTTAAAGACGACCTTTCACCTGAAGAAAAGAGATTCTTAGACAGACTTGTTACGTTAGGCAAACGGAAAGGATTGCACCTGTCGAAGGATATACAAGAGGTAATGCAGTGTGTGATCAGATGATTAAAGCTAATCTAGTTTTAACATTACAGGTATTTCACAGTTAAAGAGTTTGATTCTAGATATCTGATAAACATATGTTTTTTTCTTAATTGAGCATAAGCACATCTTCCTTACTTCTAATAGAATCAGACTGAATCTCTGTCTCTGTCTGTGTTATGAGACGTGTTGATCATTTTTGAAGTGATAGCAAGTACCAGTCTTTTATTTTGAAGTTTGATTGTGAGGCCACTCTTGCGTTTACATTTGGATCACAGATTCTGCTTGTAATTCTTGAATAATCATGTCGCATCCTGGAAATAAATTTAATTTTCTGTTGATTTCTCCACTGACACTTTGCTCCTTTTCTCTCCCAAGGAAATAAAAAGAACTTCCAAGCTTATAAGTGAACTCTCCATAGAGTTTAACAAGAATCTGAATGAGGACAATACGTTTCTTGTTTTTTCTGAGCGTGAATTGGGTGAGTTAACATGCATAAAAAAGTTTGGACTGTATAATATTATGAATATGCTTTGACCATGCCTGATGACACGTTCTCTCCTGTTAAGGTGGACTAGCTGATAGTTATCTAAATGGACTGGACAAGACAGCAGATGGGCGGTTTAAAGTGACACTTGAATATCCTCATTACTACCCCCTGATGAAGAGGTGTCACAACCCTGAGACCAGGAGGAAGATGGAAGCGGCCTTTCACAGCAGGTGTAAAGAGGTAACTGGGGTCTGGTAATAAATCTGTGTGTTCTACACTTTCCCAACCGCAGCAGTTCCTGTCTGCTTTTAACTTGTGCATAAACACCTGCAGCTCTGTCTGGAGAAATAGTGCTGTTACTTTAAAGTACTGTGCTTAAAGTTGTAAATCAAACCCTGTTTTTGATGTTGTTAATGGCCACAGCCATTCAGTGTATTTAAGTTCAGTCACTGGAAGTTATCGCTGTATATGGAGGCCACCATTCCTGCATTAGATTTAAATTACCTCCCTGTTTATAAGGCTACCAGAAGAAATTATGCCTGCATGTACTCCAACATTACTGTTTGTAATTTTATCTCTCTGATATCAGCCTCACTGTTTACTGTTCACTCTCCTAACAGCCGTATCAGGGCTGTATTAAATTACTGCTAATGCAAACCAAACATTTCCTACTGCAGCTGCTTCACCTTAAAAGCGTTCAGCTGGTGAAACACGAGGTGGAGGAGAAAGGAGCAGCCTCGCTGAGCTGTTGCATGACGAGTCGCACACCTACGTCTCCTCTGAGTGGGCCCTGCTGTTGTGTGGAAAGCTCCTGATGTTGTGTGCGGCATGAAATCAGATCAGGGTTCCTCATCACATGACGGATTATTGACTGACTTCTTTATTAAAACAGCATGAGTTTGTTTGGCTTCGCTGTAAACAGATACACCAGTTGCTCTTTTGTTTCATTTCTGACAAAGTAGCTGCTCAAAGAGAGTCTGCTGCTGCTGGAAATCTGGTTTCGCCAAATCAACCAGAACTAAAATCTTATAAATTTTAACTTAAATGAGCGAATTTAGATATTTATTAAATGTTCCTGTTATTATATACATTAGCTGATCTGCATCTCTTATTCTGTAGCCTTTCTTTTTCCAGGTAAACACGGCGATCCTTGAGGAGTTGGTACAACTGAGGGCAAAGGTCGCAGACTTACTAGGTTACAGCAGCCATTCAAACTATGTGCTGGAGATTAACATGGCCAAGAATGCGAGCAATGTGTCGGACTTTTTAGGTATGACCCCCTTCGACACCCCACACATGCACTCTAACAGACGTCCTGTGCGCTATCTGATAACGGCTTGGCGTTAAAAATATAAACCTCATTGGACAGATGGATGGATGGATGAGGAAGTAGACTCAACTAGAAGAAAGAAATGCTACACCTCACGTCCAATATATGTAATGTAGTGTATGTTGCACTACATGCCTCTTGTATGTAGCCTAACATGCAGTAATTTATGACTCCTGAAGACATGTGGTCATATATCACAAGTAAAAAGGGGCTGAATGACTGTGTCAGTATCTTGTTATTATAGCACCAAACCTTTAAAAGAGTCTATAGTAAAAAGTCTGTATATAACTGATGATAAATAATTTATAGAATTTAATAGTGGGAATCATGATTATGTGATAGAAAAAATCTTGCTGTACTTGTTTTAGATTTAAAAATATTCCACTCTTTATCTGTTTCCCCCTTCAGATACATTCTATGAAACACTGAAGCCCATTGGGATCAAGGAGAGGAAATACATTCTTGCACTAAAGAAGAGGGAGTGTTTGATGAAGGGCTACCAGTTTGATGGACAGATCAATGCCTGGGACTTACCCTACTACATGAATCAAGTGGAGCAGTGCAAGTTCGCCGTCAACAAGGACAAACTGATCGAGTATTTCCTGCTTGACGTGGTGACAGAAGGACTGTTTGGTATCTACCAGGAGCTGCTGGGCCTCACGTTCACAGAGGTGGAACATGCTCATGTGTGGCATGAACATGTCAAACTCTACTCAGCCCAGGACACTGAAACCGGAGAGGAGATCGGCCAGTTCTACTTGGACTTGCATCCGAGGTAGAGAACGTGTCACTTCAAGTTGAGGACAAAAACTAAACTAATGACTATTTTCATTATTGATTAATCTACAGATTTGATTATTTGTTTATGACGTCTATAGAATGTCAGAAAATTGGATTTAAATGTCTTTAATTCTTATTTTGTCAGACCAAATGTTATATTATTGATTATCACAAAAGAGAAAAGCAGCAAATCTTAACAACTGAGAAGCTGGAATTAGGGAATATGTGGCATTTTGTGGAAAAATAACAATTATTAATTAGATTATCAAGCTAGTTTCCAGTAAATTTTGTAGATCAGCTAATCATTTCAGCTCAGATTAAAGCTACGAGTAAGGAGAGCTCTTGTTCACATTCAGTTTTGCTGTGTGACGTTTCCAACCTTACCTTCCACCAGGGAAGGAAAGTACGGCCATGCCGCCTGCTTTGGGCTGCTGCCCGGCTGCAGAGGACCTGATGGGAAGCGAAGGCTTCCGGTGGCGGCCATGGTGGCTAACTTCACCAAGCCCAGAAAAGGTTGGCCCTCTCTCCTCCAGCACCATGAAGTGGAGACTTACTTTCATGAGTTTGGTCATGTCATGCACGAGCTCTGTTCAAAGGTGGGCATCGGCGGTTTCATTATGTTTTCATACTGTGTGTTTTCATACATAGATCAGTAGAGTTTGAACTTTCCCTGTTTGTATCAGACCACTTTCTCAGATTTCAGTGGAACCCTGGTGGAGACGGACTTTGTGGAGGTGCCGTCGCAGATGCTTGAGAACTGGGTTTGGGAGAAGGAGCCTCTGAGAAGAATGTCCGGCCACTACAAGGACGGCAGCCCGATCCCAGACAACCTGCTCGACAAACTGATCGCATCCAGAGTAGCCAACACTGGTGAGACACAGGAATTTTCACAAAATGATAAAACTCCATAACATTTATACAGAAGCACAGAGTGTGGATGTGTTGACGCGTTTATCCTCTTCAGGACTGATGAACCTGCGGCAGGTTGTCCTCAGTAAAGTGGACCAGTCGCTACATACCAGCAGTCGAGCAGATACAGCTGAGGTGTTTGCAAAGCACTGCCAGGACATCCTTGGTGTTCCTGCTACACCAGGTCGGTTTTAACATTAGCAACAGTAGCATTGCAAGGTAGATGGTGGCTATTGATTTTAATCAGTGATGAGAGTTTAAAGAACTTTATTTATGTCTCCTATGAGGACGAATAAATAACTAAATTGTTCAATTTGACATACAAATATATCCTACTGTGGGCAGGCAAGGTTTGTGTTTCATTTCCTGTATGAAATGCAAACAATAGACTCTTTCTCTTGGTGTGTTAATGATTTGTAACAAAGACTATTTTAATGTGAGGATCTGTTCTGTGCAGGTACCAATATGACGGCCAGTTTCAGCCACTTGGCCGGAGGATATGATGGTCAGTACTACAGCTACCTGTGGAGCGAAGTCTACTCCATGGACATCTTCTTCAGTTGTTTTAAAAAGGAAGGCATTATGAATCCAAAGGTGGGTCTGATTATTACTATATACCCCAATATATCTCTCATTTTTTGTGGAAAATGTCTTTATTAGTCCGTGCGTGCTTTACCACAGGTTGGTAAAGAGTACAGGAGGGTGATTCTGGAAGCAGGCGGCTCGGTGGATGGAATGGACATGCTGCAAAGCTTCCTGGGACGTGGCCCATGTCAGGACGCCTTCTTTCAGTGCAAAGGACTGATTAAGTCTCAGGAAACACAAATACTGTAATTTGATAGAACCTTTAAGAGTATTTTTATCAAAGCAATATATGTTTGTTATTGTCTGGATGTAGGTCCAAGAGAAAACTGGCTTTGCTTGAAGTCTACTTGATGATTTCTACCTGTTGTTCAAATGTACTGTAGATGAAAGAGGGTGCTCATGATGGTGTGTACAATTTCACGGCAGACATTTTAACTTGTCATCGTGAGAATAGTGTTATGAATAATACTAACAATAGCTTTGGTCTAGTAAAGTGTCCCAGTTAGTCGAGGCAGTGTGTCAATGAGCCAGCACACTGAAAATGAAGCAACTAAATTGAATTGAGCCTTCATTGATTTTATTATTTACACTTTCCCTTTTCTTACTGTGACATGTCAAAATATTTTCCATGAAAAAGCCTGAGTTGTGTGTTCACTACCCTGTAATTTGAAGTGATATAGTATTTTCAAAGATCACCAAAAGCTGTTGGAGATGCAAACAAAGTGTCCATCTTATCTTTTTGAGGCAGATGATGCATCACATTTCCATTATATTCAATAATTGTTAAATATATTTACAGATATCGATGAAGTGATTGCACACTGTGAAAGCTGCACAAAGACACTCTGGGATGTTAAACCTGTTTGAGCAAGACGACTCACACTGTGATATATCTATATAATTTTCCTCCTTAAAAAGCCTCAGGCTGTCATGATGGAATATCTCCAGATCTCTCTTCTCAAGAACAGGATTAGGAAAATGTGGTTATTACCATATTGTGCAAGAAGGGTTTTTTTTTGTCATATTTTGGGGACTTCTGCATGGGAAAAAGTTGTATATACAGCAGGGGGCGCCACAAGATGACAAATTGGGAGGTGAGTTAAACATAATAAATAAAGGGAAAAAAAATCTCTTATTTAAATAAAATCATATTCATATAAGAGTTTGGCATTAATGTAAAAAGTGCAAACATATTTATGTACACATGTGTTTGGTTGAGTAAAATGTTTTTGCTTGATGTCCTTATTTGTAGTCTGATTATTTTTCTACTCATAAAAAGTGAAAATGTGATGCAGATATATTGAGGTAGCTGCAGGTAAACGAGAGGGTGAGGTGAGCATCTTGATGTGTGGAGCTGCAGAGGCTGGAGGACAGCCCCCTCCTGCCTGCCTGCCTGCCTGCAGACTCAGAGGTCGCACAGAAGAAACCCACCGATCCATGTTGCTCTCAAACAGCCTCCATGTAGCTTCTGTCTCCTCTGACTGTTTCAACTACAGGAGATTATGACTGAAAACATCTGGATGAGACACGTTGTGGATGAGAAGCTCTCGAGGTCGTAACATTTTTTTTTTGTCTTTTGTATTTCCTTGCTGAAAGTCGTGGACATTTTGGATTTTTTTTTTTAATTCTTCTGTCTGATTTACCAAGTGAGGACTTATTTTTTTTCGCTTGTCTTCACCTTCTGTTAGTTTGTTTGATGAACATTTAGGAGGTAAATAGTTTTTAAGTTTAACTCAGCTGGGGAGAAATGTGCGAACTGGCCCAGTTTCGAGTTGCTCTTTAAGTGGGCTAAGCTAGCTAGCGGCTAACACTAGCAAGACGCTACCCTTAAGCTAGCTCCTTTCAAGCTAGCTCATGTCCTCTTTTCGACATATTTCTTGGATAGTAGCTTCATAACCCGGACGACATTAAATGAGAAGCTGACTCGACATTAATTTCGGTAAGTCTATTTATTTTTTGTTTGCCCAAGTTACTGCTTCTGTCTGTGGGGGGCCCCCTCATACACAACATGCTAACATCGCAGCTAGCTTTAGCCTAGCATCGTTAAGGTCCCATTCTGATGCCTTGACTCCTGCATGATTTCAGCCAATTTTAGCAGTGAAATGCCAAAATCACAGCCACTTTTGAAGGATGCAATGATTGTGAACATGTTCCTGTTTGCAATGCAATAATAGGTTTACAACGAGATTTAAGCAGCTGTGTGTATTTTTGGTACAACAGCTGTAATATATGGCTGCTTGTTTTCAAATCTATTCAGAGCCACAGTATCCAACGCAACACAGCCTATTACATGTAAAAGTGGCAATCAATACATGTGTGTATTATTTATTGATATCCCCAATATCATCAGTCATTAGCAGAACAGCTGCAGTGCAACAGCAGCAGCAGTCACATCTTTTGTTGTTGAGCCTCTTCAGCTTTTCGACGGATGAAGGATTAATGTGCTTCAAACTCAACATATCGGCGTTTTCATTTTCTCACCAGCCCACTAATCAGATTAACATCCCCACTTAACTCCACCGTCATTTAATCCTGTTAAGATTGGAGATACACGGCGGAGCTAATCTCCAGGTTTGGTGGCAGGAATTTCTGCATCCTCTGCCTTGTTTTTCACTCGGTTTGTGTTCATCACCTCTCTGTCAAGAGAGGCAGAAAATCTCAGGAAGCCATGAAGCTAATAAGGTTCAGGTGCAAACAACAGCAAGCCTGTGGTTCTTTTTTTTTTTTATTGAACTACATCCGTGAATGCTTTGTGGTTTTAATTGATGCACACAGTGTAGGTAGATCCATCCTGAGTGAATAGATATTAGACTATAAACCAATGAATCTAATCACAACAAAGACCTGATTTAGCTGAATTAACCTTTAAAGCTGGAAACTGCTTTATGCTGGACACATGAGATGTTAGCAGATAAATGTCCTCCAGCCTCCTTGTTGAAATAGAGATTGAAATAGAGATAGCACCTCTGCTTTAAAACTCAAATGACTGACATTGTCCTGTAGTATCTGATTAGGCCTTGCTGTAATATAAATTGTCATCAAAGACTAGGACATATCAGCTGTTTGTCATTGTTGTTATCTAAGAGCTGCTGATCAGATGTTTTTGGGATTGTTATCCAGTAATGCACAATAATATTGACTGATCTGCATAATCGAACACTGCAGTGCCTCCAGAGTTTTGGGGTAATTTCATCTGTTACTCTGCTGCTTTCCCTCCTCATTCATCCAATTAAAAGTAATTGTTAGGCAAGAAGGATCTTCAATATATACAGTCCATAAATCACATGCTCTTACTGCAGGGGTGTGTTTCCATTGAGGTGTTGAAATCTCTGTGCCGGTGAGCATTTAATTTTCCTCCTTCCTCGTATGATCATTTACAGCAGACCTTATCTGGAAAGGAAGATAAGGTTCACTCCACTGCGCTGTTGTTTTCTCACACTGATGCCAAAGCACTGTTGTTGTAGATACACTTGGAAAACAGTTTGTTGTGTCACTTGGATACTGGAAGAAAGCAAAGAGTTGACAATAGCTTTCTGCAAAAGCTACATGTTTCTTTATCTTCACTGGGCATCAAAAAATTCTTTGTGGCTCCATAATGGTTAATCCAAAGTCTATAATGCTTCCATTGTGCATAGTTTCCATATCTCTATGTCAGACTTTGAGTTGGACAAATAAAACTCTTGATGGATTAAACCTAGGTGACCCAGGTCAGGTTAAAACCTTTTTTTTTAAACTGTTGTGTTCAACAGTTCTGAGGTCAGCCTGGTTTTCCTTGATGGCAATACCTTTAAAAGCCCAGTGAAATGTTATCTTTACTTCCTTAAGGTGACGTGATTCCCATTGAAAGGGGACACAGTGAATGATCATCCTGAAATGCAAACCAGTGGGATCAGTTGGGGAGAAACAGCTGTTTGGTTTCGTAACGGGGATTTCTTAATAAAATAAAACCACTTGGACTTTTTGTTCATGCCAGTCGCTGAACACAGGGCTGAGAGAGGCCTTTCGTTATCATCTTCTGAAATATTCCTGCTCGTGTAACCATATATAAAAATGTGCACATGTCTTCTCCCCAGTTCAGCCAATCAAGCCTTGTAGTGATTCAAATGCTTTTTCTACACATGTGGTGAAAAGGAAAGAAATGTGCCAGAGCCATGTGTAAACAACAGGGTTGTTGACGTGGACCAACGAACACGTGTTTAATGACTAAATACTCTTGTGACATTTGCTGACAAGTTGCAGGTGATGGTGTTGGGCAAAGCTGTGAGAAAATGTTGTCGAGTTAGGAAACGAGCCAGCGTGAACTAAGGCGGTAGCAGTTTTCTCACTGTCGATGTGCCAATTTGAATTTTGTTTGTAATGTATTGCCGCTGCCAGGTGATTTAGTCAGTCCACATTTCCTTCATGTCATTATGAATGATAAATATATTCAGTTGGTGCATGTAAATGGATTTGCCCTATGACAGATTTAACATATTTCTTTTTCATTCTTTTTTAAAAGACAAAGATGTTGTGAGACTTAGTTTTTGTTGTGTAAGCAGCTCTGCTCCTTCCCTCTTCTTGCAGGTGCATGCAGAGCGAGCTGTTGCATGTGTTTGTTTGACTTTCAATCAATGGGCTTATTCCAGAGTTTTCTGTATTAATGATCCTTTCTTGAGCTGAATTGATAAGTTGATCAGCAGAAAATTGATTTTTGAATTTTTTAAGCAAGAAAGCCAAATATGACTTCCAACATCTCAGTTGTGAATATTTGCTGCTCTGTGATAATAAATATGATATCTTTTGTTTTTTGGACTGTGAACATCTTGAGCTTTAGAAAATGGCGATGAGGATTTGTCACCATTTTGTCACCAAACTGAGAACATAATGTGCAGATTAATCAATAGTAAAAATGTTAGTTGCTGCTGTAGACCTTTTTTACATGAGAACAATAAAAGGCACTAACAGTTGGTGTAAGCTCTCTCGTTACCAGTAAGATTTAAGGATCTATTAATCATTTGCTGACATTTATTAATGCACTTTGTTTTTTATTAACACAACACCACACCACCACAAATAAACTCTCAACATGTGCGTCATCGTAAAGATTGGGGACATGTGTGCTCAACTGGAAACTGTTCAAACTAGTCCAGTTGGACCAGAGTAATATTACCCCCATAACTTTTTAAATGAGCCCTCTTTTAATGTAACTATCAGACGATATTAACTGGAGGTCCACACAAGCAATTAATTTCAGTTATTTAAAGTTCTTCGTCAGCAGCTTCTTTGTCATTAAGAACTCCCCAGAAACATTTTAATAGTCCTTAGAAGTGTTATCACCTCAGTGTGGAGGCTAAAGATTAGCCCGAGTGTCCTGTGCCTGGTGTGCTAACATTTCTCATCCGTGTAGTCATGCATTTTTGCTTTAGAGGTTACTGAGGGGGAGACAGAGCCCACCCCCTCCATTT
This sequence comes from Holacanthus passer, assembly GCA_025331565.1. Lineage (NCBI taxonomy): Eukaryota > Metazoa > Chordata > Actinopteri > Pomacanthidae > Holacanthus > Holacanthus passer. Next base: position 3,309,779 of record JAFREQ010000046.1, on the reverse strand, counting down.
CTGGTGTGTGTCACATCTATTCCAGTTTGGCTACAGCCGAGAGAGGGTAAATATGGTGTTGACATTTTCAGCCAACTTCTGTTACAGCGCTCCACTCTGCAGACAGTTTCAGTGTTTGAACTGGTGCGACATCTTTGTTTGAGCTATTAGTGAAATGCAGTGTTTATGCATGTGCTCCGACTGGTTTCGGTAGGAGTTTTTCTGTGTAATGTTTTCCTTTGAGCCTTTCCATGATCCTTCTGAATCCCAGATGCCGGTGATAGAAGTGTTTGGCAGCCAAGAAGAGCTTGTCCTCCTCCTTAGAGCAGGTGAAAGCATGCAGCAGAAGGCAAAACAATGGATCATTTGATCGCAGGCAGAGACAGTTTTGACATTGCAAGTGTGGTCATGTGACAAAGCAAGGTCATGGGATTAGTCAGCCACCTGAAGACCATTTGTGGTCAAACTGATGTCATCCCCATGTTTAATAAAGGAAGAACTGGGAACAAGATGGCCGTGCACAGATATTCTTTAGTCTTTTTATGAAGGTAATTATGAACAAGTATCCACAAAGATTTCATGGATGTACACGTACCTCCTGACGATTGCACAGGGTCAGGAGACTTTTTAGTGGCACACTCTTCTTAAGGGTGCATCATGATGGTACCTCAAGCTGCACAGCTGACTTGATCTGGAGCAGGCTATATTCAGACTAAGGATGTCCCAAGATGATATTTATAATTTATAGCAATGTTTCAGTCCCACTGACCTTACTCAGGCTGTATAAAAAGCACAGACACTCCTCTCTATACCAAACCTGTCTGCTCTGTAAGAGACCGATTGTGGCTGTTCTTGAAGATACACCAAGTGAAGGATGTCTACTCTTTGAGTTTAATTGATTTTAATTGTATTTTGTCAACACACTTGTGGCAGGTGATCTTGATTTATAATCTGAGGAACGTCTGTGGTCTACAGCAATGCTTAACCGCCACTGTTTGTCATCATGATAAATCAGTCAAATATATAAACCCATGTTTATGGATTTTTTCTTGGTCTGTTGCCCACTGGCTATTAAAGCTGGCTTAACAAATGGCAGGTAATGCACATTAGTAACTGGAGATATCAATATTGAATGAATAGCCTATTAAGTGCAGTGATGGCCTTTCATATAGTCGATGGCTCGTCCACAGTGTCGACATTTTGACTCGGTAAAATGTAAATGTGTGTGATATTTGACATGCTGATGTGTTTTAATATACATCTGTGCATTCAGTTTCTCCCTAATGATTTCCCTGCTTCTGTGACCCAGTTTGGAGAAAAATCTGCCTCTGCCTCTGACAGACTTGCTGTCTGTCAGCAGATATGTTCATAAAGCCAAATCCTTCTTAAGTTTGGAGTCTACTGACTGATTAGGACACCACATAGGAGCATGCTCTTAACAGCTCCCCTACACAACATATGGAAAAATTTTGATGAATTATTTGTATAAGTACAAGACATGTACGTAAAAGAACTTATGCAATGGAAACATTTTGAAATGGTTTAAATTACCAAAGAGGAAAGCAAACTTCTACATGGACGTACACACTGCAAGAAACGGTCTGTTGTAACATGAGCTACAGATAAACGTCATATCTCTGCTATAAGCCGCCTTCATTCTGTACAGCCTAACTGATTTTCTGTGCTATGGGCTGGGCAATGAATTGTCTTCATGCTGTCTGCAAATGATAAGCAGTCTGAGCTTAACTCTGTGTTGGGATGGGGATTGGGATGCAACAACATCTTGCAGTCGGCTTGTTCAGTTATATGATATTATATGTGGAGTTTCAAATCAAATGCGCTGAGAATTTTTTCATGAGGTTTGGGACAGTGATCGGGCTCAGTGCAGCCTGCTTCATCCATATTCATGTTCATTCATATTCACTGCAGAAGAACATGCAGCCAAAAAATCAGTTAGTCTATAAATATTGTGTACAGTACCGTGCTCCTTGTCATATTTGATCCTCGTGTGCTTATTTCTGCCTTCTATTTTCTGGCTAATCATATTACTGTTGTCACTCTGATGGACTGTGTTTCCATGTCTCATAGCTGGATTGGAAAATCCAGGGTTAAAAAAACAAACAGGTGATAACCAGTTTCATGAGGCAGATTGCCCAGGAATGATTTCCTGGTAGTCTGGAGTGATAAGACACAGCGTCCTCTGAACACACTTGAACACACAGACCTTCCACCCTTATTCATATTCGTCTATTTTCTGAACTGATTACATGCAGTTAGGGTGGATCGCAGCTCGAATCTAGTTTCAGTGCACCTCATGCATACCTCCAGTGACTGCTTGTGATCAGATATTTTCCCCTGCTTAATATTCAAATTACCATACAAATCACCTCCATTCTCACCTTCCATCCTCAAAACAATAAACTGTCCTCCATTCTTGGCTCCCGGGCCGACATGCCGCAGTAGAAATTATACAATTTGTCTTGTTTATGATCCATGTACAGGGATCCTTAATGTTATTGTTGTTGTTCACAGAGATTGCAGTTTGTTGTTCCCATGTGTGTCACACTGGCACAACAATGACATTTACATCTGCTTACGACAAAATGAACTAAATGGCCCTCCAGTGCGGTCTATGATGTATTTGACCACATTTGTCGACGCATGCGCCGACTGCCTCCAGTTGTTGTTGAGTCATTGCGTTCACAATGTGTTTTGGGTGGAATCACATTTGTTTTAGGGCTGCTAATTTGTAAGTGGATCGCCGAGCCTTTTTTTAGTACAACGTGTGAACACTGTTACTGCTAAGGTTGGTGGTATAATTTAAATGATGAAATCTTTTTTGTTTGCACAGGCAAAGTGGTGGGTTTGTGCCCATAAAGAAGCTCCATGAATGGCTTTAAATCAGGGCAGTGTGCTGCGATTTAACCAGGCTGAACAGGCACAGGCTGGTCAGCACCTTGTTCACTGACCTTAATACACCATCTCCAGCCTGTGATGTCATGTGACAGATTGCAGTTTTAGTATAGCTCTGTGTTTACAACTGTTTACCAGCCGTGCTGGAGAACTTACAAGTCACGTCCATTCCCACCTTGCATCGGTATCTCCTTTCGGTGCTGATGTCATCAAAACGAACACACCTTTTAACTGCAGCGAGTGTTCGAGTCTTTGTGTTTGCTCACAGCGTAGCACCTGACAGCAGTCTGAGAACAAGCCAAATGAGATTTCAGTTTACAGTGTTCTGCAGAGTCTATTAGCAGAGCAAAGGAACATACTGGCCAGGACAAGGAACGGAGAAACTGGTATTAGTAATACTTAATTAGCCCAGTAATGAAAATTAATGACATTATTGCCATAGCAAACAAAACAAACAAGCAACTCTGTTATTTGGCTCCATGTCTGTGAATTGACTGTATGAAGAGCACAAATAGCACTGCCCTTTTTCAGTTTAATAAGAAAGGCCAGTTAAGTTTTTTATTATACTATTGGGTCATTTTATATCTAATGTCTCCATAAGGCTCTGAAGATCCACAACTCTTTATCTTTAGAGTTTAGAATAGAATAGCAAGAGATGTGTTTTAAAAGAACGTAACTCCTGCTAATTTTGTTAGCCACATATACACGAATAGTTCAAAGCATGTTGGTTATTTGTAGCTTATAAATTCAAACTATGTTTAGATTTTTCACATCCTCCTTGACGTTGTCACCCCAGTGGATTCAAGTTTACAGAGAGATGCTGGTTACAGGCTGTCAGATTGCAGTGATATATATTCCAACTGAAAACATGAAATGGAATATTTTCAGCTACACTTTTTGAATAGTGTTTATTAATTCATGAGCACACAGTTCCTGATGCAGAGGCACATAAATCTCATTGTGCACAGGACGAAGTACTTCCTCATTGATCGAGCTCATGTAAACAAGACGCAGGTGATTTCCTTTACTGTCTGCTTTTGGTTTCGCAGTACAGCTGCAGTGGCGATGGGGCTGTCTGAATGAAAGGCGAGAAGAGGCTGGTGGTGTAGCTGCAATGCCTCCCTCCCTCCTCCACCAACAACACCCCAGTTTAAAAATTGACGCTTCTATTGCTTTATTCCCGTGTGTGATGGGGGGAACTTTTGTGTGGTGAGACTCAGCATCCTAAATGGATGAGATGAGGATAAAGGCGCCCAAGAGGAAGTGGAGCAGAAACTAATGAGTGTCAGTGCCGTCCAATGTGTCAGCAGCTGATTGGGAGACCCTATGAATAAGTCAAAATTTCTCTTTCTCTCTCTCTCCCTTTCTCCTCCCCTCTTTTCTCGCCTCATGTTTTTCTCCCTCCCTCTTTCCTGCTCTATAGCTCTATTGTTCCCAATGAGGATAGTGCAGGGATGATCGTATCTTTCAGCTGTCTCAGTTTGCCTCAGATCAGCTGGCAGCTAATGCTCTTCCAGACATGCACAAACAATACTCTCGTCTTGTGCTCTGACCTCAGGAGCAAAATTATGTCACATTTCAAGGCCGAGTCTTGTTCAGCTTCTTGTTTTTTAGACGAGCTCGATCACCTTTATAGAATAGACAGATTTCAGTAAAATGAGAACATTGCCTGTATTACAGCGTATGTTGCACTGATGCTCTTACAGTACAGCTCCTAGTAAAAAAAAAAAAAGTCACTTGTGTTTCTATCTGTGCTTCCTGTGTGTCCTCAGGCAGGACTAACTTGGCACATAAGAGGAGCTCAGCTATTTCAGTATATCCTTAAATGAATAAATTCCACCTCCATTCAACAGCTCTATGTAGTTAGTGAAGTATTTGCTGACAAATCAGATTTTTTGTCGAACATACAGAACATTAGCTTCCACAGCTGCAAAGCCAGCCCTTAACAAGCATAACTTAACATGATGAGAGAGACAGAGGCTCTTTTGACCTAAATTTGACTGCTAATTAACATGCGCCATGGAACATATTAAAAAAAAAAAAGATCTTACAGGAGCTTAATCTAATCCCATTATTCGGTTTGGTTTTTGGCCGTTTTCCATCACCACTCACAAGGGATTAGACCAATGATCAATACAACAACACGCACATGAACAGCTGTGTAATACGCACCTCAGCTTCGGCGTCACAGTTCAGTGTGTTTTCAGTAACATAACATTTATTTTGAAAAATGTACAAAAATGTAACATTCAACAGTGGCTCATTGGCCATAATTCTCACTGTAACAGTCAGTGCACTCATATATTGGCATATTGTCAATAAGAAAAAATGAACACAAACATCAGTAATGCTCCATCAGTAAGACTCCTGTTGATAATTCCCGAACAACTGCAGCTTGTGTTCCTTTATACAGAGCGGCACAACAAGCTGACTAACAGGCATGTGATGGCACACTGAAGCGTGGCTGAAGCACTTTGACCAGATGCTTAAATCCTGTATTCTTTGTGACCGCATGTGGTCGCGTATCTGCAGCGATCAACAGTCCTGTAGCATTAGTTATTGCTTTGGTCTGAAAATGCAGTTGAGAGGCTGCCTGAACGGGATGGAGACGAGGACTCTGTAATACACAGCCATATCTCTCAAGACAAGTGCCATAAAACACTATCAAAAATTGATTCTAATGTTATCAATCTATCTGGAGCCGTTGGAGAATTGTTTGTGTTTGTACTGTTTGCTTTATGCTTGGATGCTTATGTTGTCTTTTGTCTTTGTCCTTTTTCATTAGATAAGCAAGTTGTTGCTGTTGGATCTATCATCTGCCATCCACTGGGATCCAGGCGCTTGAGTCCTAAATGACAAGGTATGGAAAGCAGCTCATTCATGTGATGCAATTTCCTGTTGCTAGTTATTACCCCAGTGACCCTGCCCTGCAGGTTACACAGCTATTGATGTTATATTGTGGTTATATTGTTTGTTTGGTGACGCATCAAACACATCAGCAACAGGCTGAATCTAGTGGTGTTTGTTTTTTCGATTTAGATTTAAATTCTGTCTCTTGATGCAAACATGTCTGCATGAACAGTTTTGCTGTCATGGAAGTCGTGTATTAATGTCAAACATCAGTCCAACTCTAACAAGAAACAACAGGAGTGCCCCACCCAGTTCTCCTGGAGGCCAAGACACAAGATACACCTGCCAAACTAGCTCTGTGTGCCATCAGCATCCTGTTACATCTTAAAATGGTAAAAAGAAATGTAATTTTGGCAGCACAGTTATTTCAGACCTCATTGACAATAAGCTTAAGAGCTCCTGATAGATGCCCATTTGGCACAAAATCGCTACAAGATCCACATTTTTGTTAACATTGATAAACATATGATGTCATATTTTTAACTGAATAAGACATAGACGTCCACACTCATTAGATAGGAAGCCTTTAAAGCATATATTAGGGGACAAATAATGATCTACACAAGTTGAGTTTTGAAACTAAAAGAAAAAATTTAGAGGAAATAATAAAATTTGAAAGAAAACTATTCACCAAGATTCGCTTGAGATACAACCTAAAGTAATGGCGATGTAACAATACCAAAGAATCACAGTATGATGATGCCACCAGAGGAAGAAGAAGAAGTGGAGATCAGCATGTTATATGTACAGACTGCCTGAAGGCTTGCATTTTGGAAAGTCACACTCTTAGTCAGACCTGTGCTGCCTGGGTCAGCACAATATGTCGCTGTGTTTAGATAACTGGATTATTTAAATGTTCCAGTCTGTCCTGTGTGTTTGCAACATTGACTATAGATAACACATTTCTAGATGTCTAGACAGGCCTCCATAAAGTCAGACATGAAGCTATAAAGTCAGACTGTGGTGAGGAACCTATGGATGCACACGTCTTGTGACCTGAACAGTGAAGACGACAAGACCGGTTGACAGGAGACTTGTGTCTTAGCTTTGCCAGCAGGAACAGGATTGTCTTTCAAATGTGGAGGAGTACAAGGTGCAACATTTCCACATTTACTTGTTCAACCGCTTTGCTTTTCCCGTAACTCGCAGCCACTCTGTTTGCATAACTTTGACTCAGCTGTGGATCATCTACATTTAATAGCTCGATCTAAACCAAGGTCAACACACTCACAGTCTCTAATTTTCATATTTTTTGTCCATAATGTGCATTTCTTTTTTTCTTTTTCATAAATCAACACCAAATTGCAAAATGCACTGCTACATGATGATTATAGGGCTCCTTTATGTGAGCACTCTGTCAACACGGTCATTAATTTATGCCATGTCACGCATTCACACATTAGCAGTGGTTATTTGTTGACTTTAATAAGTGAGTAGGGGCATATTTACCAATTTATCTCATTGTATGTGACACCAGTTTGTAGATGGTAGGAGCTCATGTTTCGTTCAAGTCCATGTTTCGCTTTCACTGGGTGAGAATCCAGTAAACACTGAAAACGGTAACGTATGACACATTGTTTTCATTCTTAAAAGATGACAATCTGTAATTTGTCATACTGTATATTCCTACTTTAACTGTTTTCAAGAAGCAGCAGCTTTTCCTATCAAGGCCAGTCTGAAAGTGTGTAGGACTGTTTTGCTCTGGCACTGCTGTTGCTTTTAAGATTTTTCTTTTATAGTTGGCAGTATCTTTTCATTCATGGAAAGAAATGTGTTTTCGAATTTGCGACAGCGACTTTGAAAGGGAAGGGGGATTTTTGTTTGTACTCTGACTGTTGCGTCAGACGTGGGCGTCTTTGGGTTCCTTTATATTAAGTAAGTAGTGGTTCTTAAAGAGAATGAATTGGCAGGACAGCTATATCTAGTAATAGACTGTATCTACTGTTTGAATATACTATCCTTATGCATGTGATCTAATGTCTTATCAGAACATTTAATTGATTATTCCATGCACACAGTTTCAGCTGACATCGCTTTTGGCTCTGACGCATTTTCGCCTTTATTAGACCCACAGAGTTTTCTAGATGATGAGGCTGCAAAACTAAACCTGCAATAGCAAAATTTTTGGCCACTTGTGGACAGTGGAAACAAGTTAATGTGTTACATAAGTTGCCAGGTTTTAAGTTGATATGTTGAACTTGTTAGCAGAAAGTTTCTTAATTACTACGACCAGCAGTGAGGGAGGAGCATTATCTTAAATTTGGAGTTGTGCTTCTGACCGACTGATGAATGTCAGTCCAATATTCTCTCACTTTTAGCTCTGTGTTTGGTCTCTGCCAACTGTGAAGGGAAATATCTGGGTCTTTAGCTGCTAAAGTCTTCACCATGTTCACCAGCTAGTTGCTAATTGTGTCTGTCTGGGTTTTAGAGCTTTTTCACTGGTTAGTAAGTCTGTGTTCACTTTGATGCCGAGGAGGAGTTCAATATGTTTTCTTATTAGTGAGAAAAATGATCTATTAATTAAGCTAGTTTGTTGCTTTCCTAAGTAGCTCTTTACACATTCATGCAAAATAATTTCTACTCTCTAGCCAATTTTTGAATGGATATAGTCATATTCTGTATATTAAAATTTCATATTTATACATACTCTCCTTCATTTTGGCAAAAATTAATGCTCCTTAAGATAAATTAGCCTCTTTTAGCTCTTTTTAGCACAACTACCATTTAAAATGCTAATTTATAAATAATTACAGTACTTTCTGGTTATCCGTGTTTCTCTGTGAGGTTATGTCTGAGAACGGGAGAGACAGTATGTGATATTTGATCCATGTGATTTTTCATTGTTTCAAAACCACATTTAATGAGCAGACTTTGACTTTAACAAGACATTAGGGGAATGTTACCATTTCCATATTCTCCAGCAGGCTAACAAGGAAAATGCGGCAGTTGTCTGCATGGATATGTGCCTCTGACCTGAATGTGTCTGACCTGGTTATTGAGACTTGGCAAACAGCATCTAGTTCCCTCTGTCTTTTTCTCTCAGACAAACACACAAACAGATAAGTGGCTGTATCTGATATCTCTTTTTACTGAGGAAGCATTATCTGTCAAACGTAAATCACTGAGGGAGGTTTTTAAGAACTTCCTTTAAAACAATGTGGATTTATTAATTTAAGTAAAAACATGTTCATAATTACCTCAATTACCTTCACTGTGTGCTGCATACATATACACATACATATATTCATATTATTTTTAATGTCTGTCTTGTAAATTTTCTCTCCATTCCTCTGCTTTTTCCATCCTTGGCCATCTGTGTGAGTAGCCTAGATCATGAGCAGATAGCCCTCCAGGTCCTTTTGAGCTGTGAGTTGGAAGCGAGACAAGCAACATTGGTCTGCAGCACTTGAACTCCCTGTAAATTCCTATCAGCACACTTATTTCACTGTAAACACCTAACGGCTGCTTCTCGTGTATGTCATGCTTTAAAATAAACTCTTGCGGTAAATAAGGTAACTTTGTATATTCAAAGCGTCACTTGTGAGTGATCTTGGTGGAGAATGGATGAGGTTCTCAACTTCATGTCGAACGCCAGGCACAGTGAAACCTAACGTCTATGTATACTGCTGATTATATCTCTGTCACATGCTACACTAGCAAAGTGGTATTTGAAATAATCCAATTTAGCTTAAATGTACTACAAGGATTTTTAACTGGTTATGAAACAGTCTCAATTTAACACTGATGCCTCTTTTTGGAAACTAAACCATAAGCGAGATGTTAATGTTTGTCACCAGGTCTGATTCCCAGCAAAATGTTTACATTTTCCAAGGCACCTGTTGCACATTAGACAGTTAGAGATTTTTCTTTAGAGAATTTTATTTTTTATGTTATATTTTGTGGTTATGGCTGATAACCATAAACATACAAAGTCAGTCATTTAACAGATGGAGCTGCCAAGATCAACACAAAATGAAAGTTTCTTGTTGGTGCTTTAAAAAATATTTGAAGGTTCATGCAGAAAGAGCAAGATATTGAAGTTTAAGAAGCAGAAACATCAAATAGAAATACTTGAAAGGCACTGGTGGATGTGCTGAATGTCACCAAAATGGATACCATGTTTTTTTTTCTTGCTCTAATTGTGGATATTTAATTGAAACAGCTGGCTGTTGTTTATTTGTTCCGTGTCATAGTTTACTCAGTTGTAATCCTATGCATCATGACAGGAAGGCGTTCCATTGTTTTAGCAGCTTGCATGGAGGCACTAACGGCAGCTGTCGTACTATTAAATATGGAGAAACTTAGTTGGATCAGTTTAACCAACCAATGTTACTGTACTGTTGCAAGGATTGATTTGAAAATAGGCTGCAATAGAAATCAAGCTGAAAATTTCTATGTCCTTTTTAACAACACTCTAGATTAGTTTGTATGTTTAAACTTAATGTGCAGATCTACTGTTATAAAGAACCTGAACACTGAAATATAGTGAAATAGACTCTTCTCCGTAACCTTTGTGGTTACTGCAACTTTGTCCAGAAGAACTAATGTCATTGTTCAGGTCTCCTCTCTGCAGAAATGAATCTCAGGGGCTCATATTTAACTGGATCTCATATTTAATTAAGAACCTAATGGCTGAAGGGATTTTTGAGCAGACTACTATTTATAACCAGCAGGGCTCTCTCCTTCTTTGCCCTCGTTAGGTCTTAATGAGGAAGAAACTGCTCTCCAAAAATCCATACTTATGTTATGAACAACAGACCTAAATGCATTCATTTGTACAAGTTTTTTTTTAACATAGTGTGGACAAAAACATAATTTAAATCATCTAGAGATGCTCCAAGCTTTTGGAGGGTTCAGACAAGTTTGCTCAAACCTAGTTATTTATGCGAATCCAGTAATCAGTTCTCTATGCCTTAAGAGGAAAGTGAAGTTCAGGACTCACCACCCAAATTATTTCAAATGAAAGTTGGCCAGTTCACGTGATGCAACATTTATGCAAACAGTTATGCAAACCATTTGAGCAGGTCAGCAGCAGACCTGGTCATCTTGTTGCAGCTTTTTGCTTATCAAGTTTTCTTTTCATATTAGATGACTTTGCTGACATGACTCTTTTGTGTCCATAAAGACCTCTCAAATACTGGGACATCACATGAAAAGAGTAATAGCGAGAGAAGAAGACAGCCAGCTCACACTTGATAAAGCAACTAGTGCATTTGATAAAGCAGCTCTGCTCTCTTTCAAGCACCAAAGTCCAATATCTGCTCCCCTTGTCAATAAACAAGGCTTTTCTGACTACAAGTGTTTCCTCGGTTGCACATGGAATACCAAACAGGTGAAATTATTCAGTTAGCATCACCCGACATGTGTTTCATTATGCTGCACACATTGAGCTTCTCAGCAGCTCTGGCTCAGGAATCCTCTTCCTTGACAAAGCATTTGAACTGAACCGTTACCTGCTGGTAAAACCGAGTTTTAAAAGACACTTTCCTCCTTGGTGTTCTTATTTCAGTAGAGCAATTTGACTTCTACAGGACACCTTGCCTAAAAATATCGTGCTTTCTGGGATATAAGTGGACCATTTTTTTCTTTGCACTGACATTGAAGTTGATAGTTGACATAAAGTGATGTCTGTGGTAAGCTTGTCTCACAGGATACCCTGTTGCACATCTCAGCAGAATTGTCGTCAATCTTCGTGTCGCCAGGAAGTGGCTTTCAGAGACACAACAATGTAGTCCATAAAAGGTTGTGGTTGTAGTTCTGATCACGAAGCTTAGAATATACAGTGTTTGACCTGTAAATGGAACACTGGTTGTCACATTTAGAGCCGTGATCCACTGGTTCAGTTCAGGTGTCTATACAAATCATAGAGAGGAAAGACTTTATGATGTAATGAATAAGTACAGTGTTTGGCCAATTCAAAGTACTATGCAGATTTCATGATGTATTGTAACTGATTGACACAAAATATTTTGTCTTGTCATTTCATTGTGTTGCATTCGTGTTGTTTTGTGGGCCACTTGTGTGATTCACAACCAATATCACTAAAAGAAAAGGTTGAGTACCAGTAATAGTAATAATATACTAATAATGATAATAACAACTCATAGTCATAATGACATCTTCTCTGGCTCTTGGTGACAGGTAATTCATCTCCCTTACTCTGTACATCATACATAAATGTAGATCCTGTGGTTACTTCAAACAGTAGGATTATGAATGAATGGAGAGATGATGCAGAAAATGTTGTTTCATTTTACTCTTTCATGTCTCTTTTATCATCAGTAATCTTGACAAATCACTGTTGAATCTGTAACACCTGAACTGGGTATGAGATTAGTCCACACTGATATTGTTGAATGATGGACGAGAATGGAGAATAATACAAATACAAGCATTCAAAACACATTCTAAAATTCCACTGGGGAAAATAGACTTTTGTCTCCAGTAAAATGATCTCTTTCATTCATTCATAACTAAGCTGTTGTACAGCTGATTACTCACTAGTCCATTCATTAGAACACAGCACAGTTGAGCCATGTCGTAATAGACTGCATGACAACACTGGGTGAGCACTCCTGTTTGGCCACGCAAACATCAGGTGACGTTCACTGTACTTTCTCACATACCATGTAAAATATTTGGAAGTCAATTGCTTATTGAAGTTGGTGACGCATGTGATGTGACGTGTAGGTTCAAATGAATTCACATGAGGAACAATGCCTTTTATTTTAACAACAAAGGTGGCAGAAGTTTTTGCAAGGGCTTTGACTTAAGGCTGTAACTAGCTTATTTTCACGGTGACTGATCTATCAGTTATATTTTTGGTAATTACAGTAATGACCTTGATCATCACAAGGACTCAGATTGTTTTACAAAGTGTGATTGACATGCATTCATCTTTTCCCTAAGATATGAAACAAAGACAAGAAAAGCAGGCTATATCTTGGTGAGCTTAAAATGATTTATATTTCATTCTAAAATAAATACTTTACATTATTTTTGTTAGAGGCCAAATTATTAATAGTTGTGCTCTTTATATTTTCTACATAGTGACATTTCAATATAAAGGTCAGAAGATAAACATGCTTATTAATCCCCTCGTTGCACAGTGGAGAGGACCTAACCTTTGGAGGTGGCCTGCCTTATTCCAGGCGTTCTCTGGGGGATCGATGACATCTCTATAACCTCAGAGTTGTGAAGGCCTGAACAAATTAGGTGAAAATAAGGCCACATTCATTTGCCCCTGGCCCATCCGTGTCTAAAGAAATAACGTGGGAATTATTCATTAGAGTAATTATGATAGTCATCTCAAAGGGAAACGAAATGAAGGAGCTCTGGATTCAGAACATTTGAAATCCTCTGCACTGTGAGCCAGGCCGAGCGTGCAGAGAGTAAAAGAGAAAAAAATGCATCTCATTACAACTTAAGTTGGATTCAATTACATGTGAAAGCTAAATTAAAGGTTCGCTGAAATATGCTCAAGCTTCATTTCACTTGATGAAAATGTTATTAGCTTCGCAGCTGCAACTTCCTTGTTCAACCTCTTTAAAGATCAGCAGGCCCTTTATACACCACTCAGCAACACTTATGTTCGATCCATCAACATAATCATTCATCATACATTTTTGTAGATTTCTTACATGTTGCTGCTTGCTGGTAATCCATTTTGTTCTAGTTTCAATGTTTCAAATCAAAAGCAATTTCAACTTGTACTTGAAATTAAACCATGAAGGCATTTACAGTGTTTGTGTATTCATGAGCCAAACCCAAAGCTACACTTGCTCCAACACAAACATTATCACCATCATAAACAAATAGCCTAGTGGACTTCTCTGGGGTGGGGGCGTGTAGCTGTACGTCACTGTGTGGGAGGACTGCATCTTCAAAACACCATCTTTATTTATGGTCAATAGTGGGTATTGTAGGAAATGGTGAAACGGACAGTAGCTTGACTGTGAGCAGATTTCTTTCCCTCTCGAATTCTTTAATCCTTCAAGCATTTCCTCAAGCACAGCAGTGTTCTGTACTTCATGATCTGCTTGTTGTTTTAATGTGTTGACTTTGATGATGCACAAAAACAGCCACCAATTGTCCCAAAGATAAAAACAACTGCATTTTTAGAGCTTCAACTTGTGGTTATAGTAAAGTATATGTGCATATTTATATGAAGCACAGTGGACTTTTGCTGCAACAATACAGTTTTGTCCTACATAGAGATGAATTGCAAAGCCTTACTTAAACATTTTCTGCTATAGAGGAATGTGTGTAGGCTTCATGTAAACATTCAAATGGATGCAAGTCTCACTGTAATGATGAGTTCAGTCTGTCAGAGCCAGTGTGCTCAGAGCAGAGAATCGGGGAAGTGCTGTAAAAGGCACTTTGTCTTTGTCACAGATCAGATTACTTACCCTCATTTCACCATGAATTCAAAGAAAACAATCATGGTTTTGTTTTCTAGAGTCACGCAAGACCACTGAGACCTAAGAACGCTTGTGAGAACCAAAACCAGAGTGAGAGCAAAACTGGAACTTCAGGTTCCACTGAGCCGCATACCCCCGCTGCAGATACTGACAACAGGCTTGTCTTTCTACCTGTTTCAGCTGTAATTCCAGCCATCGCTTCCCATTGCTTAGTTTTTGTGTACACAGATGGCTTCTTATGTTTAGTTATCAAACCCTACGTTGGGGAAAATGGCAAGAAAAGAAGGCATGGATATGTGTTTAAGCTGTGCATGTGACTGCTAGGTTTGTTGCTGAACTGTCGTCCCCTTAACTCAATATCCCACTGCATTATTGAGAAGCTCAGTTCTCCTGTCGTGCCAGCTGGAGTTGAATGTGAAGCTGTTAATGAGGCGTCCAGAGGAAACACATCACTGGGGAACTATGTCGTACACTGCTCTTTAGTATAGAAGTTCCCACCCTTCCACCTGATTACACAAACATATTTATGTCAACTGTCCTTAACGTTTGTGGTTAAAGACATTTAATTGTAAATTACTTACAGTATTATTAGTTTGGGGTTAATATAACTCAAACTGAAAAATATTTTAAATGTAGTTTTAGTTGTAATGTTTTCATGTGATACATAATTTGTCAACTATGAACTGACATGGATATAGAGCTGCAATTATTAGTCAACATCTCCTGTATGTCTCCTGTGTGAAATCAGACATGTGTTAATTCATTCTGCACTGTTAGGCTGTGTGTTGGCAGGCACTAAATGTACGTTTTGAGAATTGAACAAATCTCAGAACATTACAGTCATTGTAACTGGAAACCTTTTAAAGATAGACTTTTGTGTGCAAACCTGAAGTTGCATTCCACAGCATTGTGCTATCTCATGTGGTGTGCACTTCTAGTAAAATATGCCACCTAAAGGTTGCGAAACTTTTGATCATGTATTAACTAAGAAGGTGATCATGGCGTAAAGCCAACTTGGATGCACAGAGCAATTGAACTTTCTCTCTGCACTGGCCTTTCAATGAATGATAAAGGGGATGTCCATGGTAAAGGACTTGATCCCGTTTAAGAACAGTTAAAGCTGCATTATAGGGTAAGGGTAAGTAAGGGTGAGCGAACAAGCCCACTGGCACTCCGCCCTGCAATGAGGAAGTGACTTTTTCTTTCCTCTTCCTCCAGACAGAGCAATTCAAGTGTATCCCCAGGCTCTGCAGGCTGTTAGAGTTTTTTTTTTCCTGCATTGTTTTTGTTGTCATAACCTCTAATATAAAACTTCAGCTGCGGCCTGGCAATCCTGTAACCGTCCACTGCAATCTGGATCAAAAGCTCCTTTCATAAGGAAAGAGCTGGCCCGTACTAATCACATTCTGCCATATCAACCAGACGGGTACTATTTGCTATAAATAACACAAGCTGCTTGCTGCTGTCAAATGCTGCGCTTTCATTTCCGCTTAACCCGTTACACACACAAACATACATACGCACACAGACCTCAACACAGACACAACACCAGCAACCATCACTGGATAGGGTTGGACGATTATGGGTCTTTCTGTGATAAGGGTGTTTTTGACGATATGACAGATTGCGTGCTGCTATGCCGAGCCAGTGTCTGCTTGGTTTAGATCTCACAGGAGCTGTTGAACTCTGGCTCTCCTCTTACTCAAGCAGGTGCTTCAGGTGTTGAAATAAGTTTGTCGTGTTGCCCCCTTTTGTTTCAGTTCTTCTTGTGCTTCTTACCTTTGGTGTGTGTGTACATCTGATGTTTTGTAACCAAACCACTTCCACACGCTCCCATTTCTGGAACTAACTCCTCCACAGTGGAGCTGGTAGCCATCTTACTTTTGCTTTCAGCCATGCTTGTTGCTGGGCATAATGGTATGATGACATTACAACAAGTCGGAATATATATTTAATCATATTAAAAGTTATACCAATATTAATGTGAATGATACGATATTGCAACTACTGGACTTATTTTGAAAGTTCATATGCTTCTGTGTGATTTAGCTTCTTCTTACCTCTTGCCTTCTTCATGTATTCACAAAGCTCCACTGGCTGGTTATGGGCTTTGAACAACCCAACTAGCTGTTAATTGAAATTGGTGCATTTGAAGCAGAGACGCATTAGAAACTACTAATGACTTCCCAACACATTCTACTGAATTAACTAAGTAGGCCAGTGAGTTCTAGTTGGCCAATGTGGAAGGACTCGGTGACCTTTGGGAAACACACACAGACATCTCAATCTGTGCGACTCTTTCAGACTTTGCTTTCGTTCATTCTTTTGTAGACCCTCTGTACAGCTCTTCTGTATTTTATCAGTCGATACTTTTCTACATAAGCAGTTAAGCAAGCTCAGCTGTGTGTTTTTGTGTTGGACTTCAGGGGTCGGAGAGCTGATCTTAGCCTGGACCGTAGTCTCTATAGCAGCAGCACTGACCCAGGAGGCACTTAAGTTACAGGGAGAGGGGTTGTGACAGGGAAGTGGTTTCCTGGCTCTGACTGGGAGAATAAAGTGGGAATATGTGACTGGCCTGCCCTCTGGACTATTTCTTTCTCTGCTGCACAGAGGAAGCCACAGGGATCATTGCCAGGCTGCAGAGTCACATGTCTACCATTCATACAAGCCCACACATTTTGAAATGTCTGAATAAATACAGCTAGTGTTTTTTAGGCTTTCACCAATTTCACTGCTGTCAGGCCAAGCTCTTGCTCGCACACTGATTTAAGTAAATGTGCTGCCTAAATAAGTAGGCTAAGAAAGAAAATCTCAGCCAAGAGCTTAACATGTCTGGAAATCTCTATTGCATGTTTTGAACTTTCTTAGTTCAAAAGTCAGAAGCTCTTGATGGATGGATGATCATTCCAGTAACATGTAGGTCAGTGGATAAGCCTATCTATGTTGCAGGCACTGAGGGTTCTCATTAGTGTGCTGCCTTCCAGATTACTCTTGGGGGGCTTCAGCCAGCTACACAGCCAGCCTCGCAGCGCTGCAGTTATACAGCCCATTTCACTTTCTCTTGATTTTCCTTCAAGGGAAACTTTCTTGTAGAGGAATAAAAAACAAAAACAGCACAATTTATGGCACAAAACAATGACTAACACTGTCATAAAGGAAGTAGGACATAGACGTACATCAACACTGGTGCAGAGCTTCACTATATCAGCAGCCTGTGAAGGAAATGCTTCATTTGTTCGAACTATGAATGAACTCTTACCTTAACAGTGTGTTAGGCAATATTCAAATGTAACAGGGATTATTCAAGGTTTTGAAAATGTTTATAAATGTATTTTTAATTTCATTGCTCATTACCACAAACCTCTGACCCAGTGGGAGCAGCTGAAGTTCCTCCATTAAAGATTGTTTATTTTCAATGACTGTTGCCTCAATTTGGCAAAATACCTGACTCACAAGGTTATCTTTCAATGTCCTGTTGTTTACCAGTTATCTTACTTGGCATGTTGACGACATTGTGCAGCATGTTTTTTAAAGGTTAACACTGGCAATATACTTTTTGTTATTGTCAACAAAGCCCTTGAGAAATCCAACAATGTGTGTTGGCTCATCTCTCAGTACTTTACTAAATACTCTCAATAACTTCCTTAAACAACTGGGTGCTGTACCTTTTAGTAAATATTACTCAAACAGAAGTAAATTGTGTCTTTGTTAGGGACAGTTCTCAGTGATTAATACACATTTGATGCTCTAGTAAGTTTTATATGGCACCGGGATGGTGTACATGGGAATGACCCAAAATAACGACCCCGTGTTCATGGTAATGACGACGTGTCACCAAAGCAATGATGTGGCTCACGGATGTATTTTTAATACTTTGTGAACAGTGGAGCTCTACGGCACAAAACTAAAACTATATATACGATTTTTGTAGTCAAGTCATTGTTGGTTTCGGTCTTTGCATTACAGCCTGACAGAGCCACCAGTGTGCTTATAGACTCTTCGTCTTGCGCTGTAATATAGCCAACATTCAGATTTTCTGGTCATTAAACATTATTACATGGAGTCATGTAGACTCATCCTTAAGGTGTGAGATTAAATTCTTCCACCAGCTTTGACATGTTGAGTACATCCAGTCTCCTCTTTGCTACTCTCCTGTACTTCCAACCATATACATCTCTCCCTACAGCGTTTCTCATGACACTTTATCTGCTCATTCCTTCTTGATTGCTTTTTCTTGCATAACTCAGAATAACCCACAACCACCCCACTTTCTCTGTTAACCCTTATCACACTCCCACTTCTTCCAGTCCTCCCTTCCTCCCTCCCTGGATAGCATGTGTCATCCATACGGCCGGTGCTCATTACTCGGGGTGAATGGAGCCAAGCCCTCTGTCATCCCCTCTGGTGACAGACCAGATTACTTACTAAGAGTATTTATACTTGAGCTGCCTGCTGCTATAGCAAAAAGTGTGTGGGAGGCTGACAGTCTTTTGGTTGTGCATACCTCATGTCAGTGTGGGCGTGTGCATACATGCGCCCATTTTTAATGAGTTGGAGATAGTGGGTTGGCTGACCGGTCCTCCTTTTGAATCAACATTGGAGAGATTTGAAATTCTTTTAGGAAACATTGCTTCATAATTCTGAAATGGAGAAGTATTGAGTGTAAATCTTTTTTCAGCTTAGTATGATTTTTTTAGTATCATGACTAATGCCATGCAAGGCTATTAGGTCATATTTTGAGAAACTCCAAAAACAGTCACACCTTTTTTGCACTGTCCAGAAAAAGCATCTCTGCACACACATGCAAAAATGTATACATCTGATTACAAAGACAATGCGTTGTATATATAGCTAACCAAATTTCCTTGTAGCAACTTCTAACACAAATACGTGCTCACACCCACACACAGTCTGCTCCGGCAGTGTAGGTCAAGGCTATCACAATTTTACAGCTCAGTTAGACAGTCAGGATACACAGTGAGCGAAGGACTGGGAGATTATGTGCTGTGGCTGCGCTCAGATTAAGACGAGGGGGAGAAGTCACATTCTCTACATGCTCCGTGGAACAAAGCCTCTTTTGACCAGAACACATTCCATATTGCAGACTGTACTTGGTGTCTGTGTTGGCCAGAGACTCAAGCTACAAAGATTATACATACATCCGTGTAGCAAGTTAAAGGACAGGTTTACAACTCCATTCCCCTCCATCCTTTAAGCTCCCAACCAGATTGAAAGCTGAAAAGATTTTCTGGCTTTTATATCTTATTTTGCAGTAGAGAGAGTTTTGGATAAAACTAGTCAAGGACAAGGATTTCTAAAATCATGACTGGTTCATGGCTCACTTCTTTTTGCATTTTTATCCTCATCTTCAACGCAAATGAGGATACAGCATACCCACAGACATCAGTCAGACGGGTTCTCACCTACTGGTAATTAGTGGTGTGCCATATGATATCGTTCATGAAAATATCTGTTTAACTTTCAATATGATAAAAAAAAAAAAATCATATCGACTTGATCTCGTATTGATGTCATACCGTGTCGAGCAACAACAAGCGTGGCTGAAAGTGAAAGTAGCGCTGCTACCAGCTCCACGGTGGAGGAGTTGGGCCGGTAACGGGCTCAGCAAAGATGAGTTGAAAATGATCAGTATATCAGTTGTCAACAAAAACCCAATATCCTACACCCCTAGGATTGAGTGTTCATGAAGCAACCCACAGCTTTTTGAAAAGGTCCTCCTGCAGAAGTGCCTCTGCACTGAAGAGCTGTTGTACATCCACGAATACTGTTGGAAAGCTTTTACTCTGTGAATGACTCACACTATGGTCTCCTTTACACCAGATTCTGATTTATTTTTAAGTGCAGTTGACCAAATTTTTTAATCAAACTGTAATATCATGTTAAAGGGAAACTCAAAGTATTTGTCAAACTGGATGTTCTTTGCATATTTTTATCCATTATGACAGTTTACTCACCACCTCCATTGTAGAGGCAAGAACAAATCTGACGGGGTGAGGATCACATGTGTCCTACAGCCTTCCAGGAAACTTAAATTCATTAGAAATTAACCACTTCAATGCAGAAAGTAAACACTGACAGTAACTGTTGAAACAAACGAGATAGCGTTGTAGAGGAATGAGCCACTACTCATACTGCTTCTCTGACATATCACAGTCTGTGTTTCACGAATCCCTACAACAATCTCTGCAATGGAGCTCGTATGTAAAATATTATGACTAATAGTCATTACAGACAAAAATAGGAGACTGAGACCCAGGTTGACAAATACTGCAATCTCTTTTTTTAAAGAAGGACCTGCGGTTTTGCGGATGTGTTTTTTGGGGAAGTTATGGCTGTTTGATCAGATCCTCTTTTTAAGTATTTGCGTGTGATTGTTACACCGTGTCTCACTTTGACTCTCCATCCTTTTCCTTCTCGGTTGTGAGTGGGAGTTTTTTGCCTCCTTGTGGCTTTTTTGTTTCTGGTTGTCGTTCACACACTGCTCTCTGTTATGGGCTGCTCTTGCAGTCGTTAGCAGTGAAATATACATCCCCATGTAATTTTGACTGACAGGAGGCATTTGTGATCTCATCATTTTGTCCTCATCAAAGCTTGAGTCATAGTTCTCCATGTGTTTTTACGCACAGTCTGCTGACAGTGATCTGTTCAGTGGAGGGAGATTTCTAAACAACATATGAGTTCTGTTATGACACTTAAGACTGCAGTCACATGGTCATGGATCAGATGCACAGATGTGATGTAAAGATCTGTGTGTGTGTGTGTGTGTGTGTGTGTGTGTTCAAATGACAGTGTTTATTTTTACAGCGCACTAAAAACATATGTGTTACATAGGATGGATGGAAAAAATCTGAATCTTGACACTTAAAGCCGAGGCATGAATAGAGCACTGGACACATGCATACCTACTCAACTCCTAATCTTCTACTTCCTTTACATATCTCTCTGTTTTCCCTCTCTAGTGCCTGAGGATGTCCAAGCGGAGCTTATTTGTTCGTCTGGTGCCGTGCCGCTGCTTGCGGGGTGAGGAGGAGGCGGTAACATCGCTCGACTACTCCCACTGCAGCCTGGAGACTGTTCCTAAGGAGATCTTTAGCTTTGAGAAGACCCTGCAGGAACTCTACCTCGATGCCAACCAGATCGAGGAGCTGCCTAAAGTAAGACACACACACTGATGCATGGAAACTTTACACAACTATATGAAGGCATGACGCCACATGAGGCCACGAAATACTGACTTGCTGCGTGCCTAAGTAGTTTACCACTTATGAAAGTTTTGCGTTGTTGACGTCCTCATTTCATCATCATCGTTTTCTAAGAAGATCATTTGAATGATGCAGTTGAACCTTTTAAGCAATCAGGTCACTTAAACATCCAATATTATGATGTATATTCTTAACTAAAAACTGTATTATCTCTTCTCTCCCTCCACCAGCAACTGTTTAACTGCCAGTTACTCCACCGACTGAGCATGCCAGATAATGACCTAACAGTGTTGCCGGCAGCCATCGCAAACCTCATCAATCTCAGGGAGCTTGATGTCAGCAAAAACAGTAAGGAGAATGATGGCTCATTTTACCGTATGTCTTCAGCTTTTATTCAGAAATGTTACTCAGGTGAAGTATTTTGCAGGCAGGTTAAATTAGCCATGTAAAACTGTGATGTGTGAAGTTGTTTTTGTGTTGTCATGACTGCTGTTGACATTAACAAGGCAAAGTCTTTTAAAAAATGAAAATGCCAGGAAAGACTTGCAAAATTGATACTGTGTATAGATTGCTTCAAAGATATTCTGGGGTAAAATGCCACAGCGTGTTTCATTTACCACATGTTACGTCACAACACTGCATGACTCAAACCCCTGATGTGATGGATAAAGGAAGTGGACAAGCTCAGACCTGCAGTATATGAGACAGTGTCTTCATAAGGCAGAGCAGCAGCAGCAGCAGCAGAACTAAATGGAAGCTCCTCAGAGCTGGTTTTCACACAAACCGTGGGAATGTCTGTACAAAGTGCCCAACTCAAAGTGTCTTGTCAGCACTTTCATAGAGTGGGAAGTGACAACAATTGTCAAAGTGTGACATTTAGCTCTTTGAAGATAAACATTCGCACTGTTGAATATGATGGAGAGCTTTGTACTAGAAGTCCTTTCAATTTTGCCTGTTTGATGAAAACTTTCCGCTGTCAGTGTTGTTCTGGTCTGACATTTGGAACAAAAAACAGCTGCAGACTGAAGCACCTGAAGGCTCGACACTTCTCTGTTCGAAGGCCCAGCTGCACATAGAATTAATCAGGTGTACTGCTTTAAAAAAATCTGTATTTTCATAACATCCTGTTGCAGATTCCCTACAAAGGGTTTTGCTTCAAACAAGTAGTCAGTATTTTAATATTAACATCACTATCTGACATTGTCTTTGTGTCAGATGTTGAGCTCTGCGAGCTAAAAGAAAGCCGCAACACTGCAGGTGACTGTATGAGATGGTTGATAATCACTCTGTGACCTTGAAGCTGAGCAGGACAGAGTAGCAGTCTGCATGCTCAGCAAAACCCTTTCATGGATAGAGAAAGGTCAAAAAGGTAGTTCTAATATAAATGAATGAGTGTGGAGACAGCCCAGATTAAACAAATGTTGAAGGATGTGGTGGTGTTTTCATGAAGCAGAGCTGCATGTGTCGTGTTGACATTAAAAGTATTATTCTTCCTCCCAAAGTACTCTGCGCTAAGTGTTGTGGACACAAAACAAAGTGGGTGGAAATAAACCTTGAGACTTGGTCACGTCCCCTTTCATCCACTTCGTTCATTGTGGATGTTTCATGAGAACCTGCAGACTATCATTCAGTGCTCTTTCTTTTTTCCTTCTTCCTACTCTGCTCTTTTATAATGCCACCTCTTCTCTGTGCTTGTTTAAAGAGGAACGCTGCAGAGCCACTCTAAGTGTATCTTGAGCACACACAGTTCAGGAAGAGAGCCTCACAATCCACCTGTGTTTTAACATTCACAAGGCCTCTCCTGCTAAACACAAACAAGATGGCTTGCTCGTCTTTTTGGTTTTGACAGGAGTTATTGTTTTGTGTCAGTGGTAATAAAACAGTTGCGATACAACGTGCAGATGTTGAATTGATGGTGTGTAGTTGTTGTACCTACTATTAAAACATCTAATGGCATTTTTTGCTGTTTGCTATTTCTCTCCAGGTATCCAGGAGTTTCCAGAGAACATCAAAAATTGCAAAGTCCTAGCTATTGTCGAAGCCAGTGTGAATCCCATATCCAAGTGAGTACAGCCCTCCCTCATAACAGGCTTACACCTATAATTAACTCCATTTTGACATCATGTTGCAAATGCATTTTTGAGGTAAGAGTATTTGGATATTGCAGCAGTGTTGCCAGACTTTGTTTGAGTGATGTTATTCCTGTTCCTGTGTGTGTTGTCAGGCTCCCTGAAGGCTTCACCCAGCTTCTGAGTCTGACGCAGCTCTACCTGAATGATGCCTTCCTCGAGTTTTTACCAGCCAGCTTTGGCAGGTCAGTTTGTAGTCAGGTTTGGATCAGGATGAAATTGTTTCTACCAGAAAAAGCTCCTGTACAAACTGCACACTCAGGCTTTTGACTGTGGTGTTAAGTGTATGTTTTGTGTGAGTTCACATGCTTGTAGTTGATTGGGT
The DNA here is from genome assembly GCA_025331565.1 of Holacanthus passer. Taxonomy (NCBI): domain Eukaryota; kingdom Metazoa; phylum Chordata; class Actinopteri; family Pomacanthidae; genus Holacanthus; species Holacanthus passer. Next base: position 3,285,880 of record JAFREQ010000046.1, on the reverse strand, counting down.
ACAAACACTGGCATGACTGTGGTAGCACAAGGTTTATCTGATTGTGAGTCTAATTTTAGGAAGAATGTCTGCAATGCACCATTTCCATGAAATTCACATTTTTAAAGCAACCAGTAGAATCTCGCCTCCAATTTAAAAACATGATCATAACTTCCTGTACTAACAGTCAAAAGCCAGAAAGAGAGATTTCCTTTCACTGTATCATCTACGTTACAGCCACGTGGTATATTGCCAAAATAGTGATTATGACATAAGACAAGCTTATGTCGTCTCCACGTTAGAGTGAATGTATTGATGCAAGTTTTTAAACACAAGCAGATTTTGTAAATACCACTCAGCCCTTGCTTACAGTACCATGCAGTATTTACAGTTTCAGGTCTATACTGTATATTGCAGCTGAAGATGTGTGTTTTATGGGATGACAAGATTGTATGGATGTTTAACAGCAGTGTTTAAAGCAGCTATAATCAATATTTTTATCTTAACAAGGTGTCAAATGACAATATGAAAGAGGTCATCTCGACTTTATGGGACTTTATGGCCGGTTTCAGCTCATTGTTTAGCTGACCGGCCCTCAGCTTTACTGTTTTGTTTCGCTGATCTCAGCGTTATTTTTGACCAAAGTGGACAGTTTGTCTGTTTCTACTGCTCCAAAGTGACCAAAAAATCAGTTATTAAGGTTTAACAGGATTTTAACAGCTGTGATTATAAACCCATTGCTCTGTTGTGTGCCTCATTTCAAATAATTGTTCTGCTGTGCTTATTATAGCACGTCTAAGATTCTTATCATTTTAAAAGGTCCTTTTGTTTGTTTTGTTTTTGTCCAGTTTGTTTCTTCAGAACAGCAGGATCCGTCATGCTCTTGTTTGTAGTTTACACAATAGTTGGTGTTGAGCCTTCTGATTACACAAAACATGTAACGTGAGTCGCCCACTTGTCGGGCCTAGTTCATCTCACAAATGCTGCTCTCCTCCTAAAAAACACTTTTCCACTTAAGTCTACATTTGCTGTCTGTATGGTCACTCTACTCTAGTACTACACACAATAAGTACAATGGAATAGTAGGTTTGTGTCTTTGTTTTGGCAAGTACTGTTACCACAGAAGTCCTTGTCATGTAGCTGCTCATTATAGCTGGTTGGTATGAGATAAACCAGCAGAGTCTGTGTCTGCTGTCATGGCTCAAAACCCCATTTCTCATAATACTGCTGTGGGACTGAAGGTGTCTTTATTGAGAAGTACTTTAGAATAAATATTAAAACTAATTATGACACTAAAACTCTAGTAATGAAGGTAAATGCAGATATCTACAGATCAATTGTCATTTAAATATCGAGTCTTGGTGTACTTACCAATCATGACATTGAGTTTTTACTTGGTTGCAGGTTGACTAAGCTACAGATCTTGGAGCTGAGGGAGAACCAGTTAAAGATGTTGCCAAAGTAAGTATTATTTTTTTTTTTTTTTACCAAACTTCAAATATACAGAATGTTCATTTTATTCACAAAATAAAGGCGCAGTGTCACCGTGAGAGTCGTGTTTGTGTCAGGAAGCGTGTCGAGAGTTTTTAACCTTACTTCCTCGCTGTTTCCTTCCTCTCACCGCCCCTGCTCTGCTGTGTCCTCCATCCTGTCTCTCTTCTTTCACTGTAGATTCACTCCCCACACCTCTAACTGTAGTATTAAATTCCACGGTGTTGCATAAGAGCCCCTTTTACTTGGCTGCTTGCTGTGGCAGGTTTTATAATCCTCTACTGAGACAGTGGTGAGGGTTATTTCACCATTTGAGAAGGTTATAGTGCTTCTGGGAGACTAGACGTCCCTCAAGTATTTGAGAAAGCTCCAGGTGACTGGGGGGGAAAAGCTACTTTCTCTTTCTGTCTTCACTCATGCTTCACTTGCTGTATCATTCCATTGTACGTCCTTCCCATTTTCTCAGCAATACTGCATTTCCCTCTTTGCCTTTTTTGTCCTTCCTCCCTCTGGCTGAGCTTCCTTTGTTATCTCACTCACTTTCCTTTTTCTTATTTTTCACTGACTGACTGACGGGCCAGCCGGTTATAAAGTGCAGCGCTGCAGCAGCAGCTCAGAGCGGATCCTCTCTTCTCGCTGTGTTTATGTGACAGAGGCCAGACCTGTTAAAGGCTGGAACCCTGACAAAGAAAACGACTAATGATCGGGAACGTTGCCAGAGCAACACGCAAGCATCTCAGAGATGTAAACAAATGTGTGCGTGCACAAAGGGGCGCAGCAGAAACCTTTTCAGGGCTTCCACACAGAAAGTGCAGTCTCTTTTCTCTCACTGCACAGACACACACCAAGCACATGCACACACCAAATGTTTCTCTGTATTTTAAAGAAGGATGCTGTGTTCCTAAACTTGGGGTCATAAGCCATAGTGTGTTTTTCACTGGTGAACTCACTTTCTAGACGGGCCAGCGCAGCTCATTCTCCCCCCTTTCTGCTCACATGGGGGGTCTCTGGTGTTCTTGCCAACTTTGAGGTAAGAATGTGGCAAAGCTGGCTAATGCTCAAGTACATGGGCATGATTGTTTTAATACTGCACCAAGTCCTAAAAAAGAAATCTCCGAAGGGCTTAAATCATATTTATAATGTGTGCTGTGCGTCTTACATTCTCATTTTATGAGGAGCACCTAAAAACAAAACAGACACCACAGTAGTGATGGTGGGCCTCTTCTTTCCATCCCTGTGCTGAATCTTGCTCATGTCTTAAGGAAACACAGATCCTCCCTGCTGTGAAAGGATCGTCATGTCTGTTCTCAAGCAGATCTCAGTACATCTTCATTTCATCTCCAATCATGGTCTCCTTTGCTTTTGTATGGAGAATTAGTCTGTGGAACTTGCGAATCACACAAATTTTCAGATTTTTGAAACCGCTTTTGTCCTTGTCTTGCTTAAATTTGACTTGTGTATCACAATTCTTCATTGTACTGTACAATTTAAACACTTCACCCCAGTGTTGTTGAAGTGTCCTCCAGCCAGGGACACTAAAACAATGGAAACTGTGTATTTTGTTTCACTCTTGCAGATCTTTTTGAGACTTTGTTGTTTTGTGTGTGGGTGTGACGTCGGTTTTGTGATATCCACAAAGTATTCAAAGGCATCTTGTCAGAAGATTTTGAGGAATGATACATGTTAACTGTTTAGACATCAACAGCCTTCATAAGACTATTTCACCTCCCAATTTTCTGTCACTGGTGATCAGTTCAATGAGACTGTAAGCAACTGAATAGTCCTGGTTTTTATCTGCTTGTTTACAGTGTAGCAGAGAATGTGAGACCGTGACCTGAATGTGGAGAGAAAATTCTGGAGCACGGCTTAGGGCTAGCATACGTCATATTTTCCATTATTTAAAGCATATTTCAGTCACGCCCAAGCTCTAAAAGGTATTTATTTCCTCATGAAATTATTCAGCAAAAGGAGCAAAGACAGAACATGTATGCTTGTCCAAAGTGTATGATGAAAACAGACTGATAATCTTTTTCTTTTGGCTTTGCTTTTGGAAGCACGTGGTCCACATTGCTTATAATCCTGGCTGTTGCTTTTGTCTTAACAAAGGGGGTCAGTTTAGTGTTTTCCATTAGTTTTCAAATTCTCCACTTGCAAAAGCATGTAATGTGAGTGATTTGCTGTCAAGATCTCACTCCCTGTCTGTCCCGTGTGTCTACAGAAGCATGCAGAAGCTCACGCAGCTGGAGAGGTTGGACCTGGGGAGTAATGAGTTCACTGAAGTGGTGAGTATCTGTCAGCCGGTCTGTCGATGCCCAGGGCTGTCTACCTTTCTGGTGGTGACTTCACCTCCTTCTATTATCTGTTCCCTTTCCTTCTCCTTCATTTTTAAAATGAAAGCCATGTTTTTTAAGGGCACATACAATGAGAGCTAATTAGTTGGCATTCATTAATGCGCAATAATCACAATGGATTAAATAGATGGCCATCTGATTCATTTTTAGCTTGTTTATGAGTTGAGCTGTTCATCCTGTCCCTGCCCAGCAGGAGCACACACACATCCCTATCACTTAACCTCCTTTCTCCTCTTTACATCTACAGCCTGAGGTGTTGGAGCAGCTGAGTGGAATCAGAGAGCTGTGGATGGACGGGAACAGACTGACGTTTTTACCTGGGGTATATTTTACAGTCATTCCTCCACACACACACTTCCAGTGGCTGCTTTGCCCTAAAACATCATCTTGAGATTATTCCCCTTGATTTTCAATCTACCTGTCTGCTTAAATCTTTGTCAAAATGAACCACAGTCAGTTTGCATCAGACGTTCAGCCCCGTGAGCACCAGCAGAGACGAAGCTGCAGTTTAGAAATGATTCTCTTGCTGGATCAACACAATTAGACAGTTTTACCGACAAAAATGCCGACTTCTGGGTTTGCACATGTCCCAATAGTAATTACAGAAAAGTCTGCAGCTGTGAAGTAATTATTTTCCTTGAACATAATTAATTTATAATGATGTTGTGATAGTCAGAATGTGTTACATGAGATTCATTTTTCATCCAAATGACCAGCTTGTTTGTAACTGGGTCATAATTAAAGCATTAGTTCTGCTGCCAACATTTCAACAGCATCAGCTGTAATCACAGTCTGGCCTTTTATAAGTAATGACGTCTGGCAGGACTATAAACCAAAACTCAATGCAGCAACTATTTTAAATACGATGTGTGTTTTCAAGAGCAATAATTTAACCAAATTTTTGAACTCCTCCCTATGTTACCTCACCTCACTGTTCAGGATGTTTTGGGCTTTGTTTTATTCCACTGCTCCTTTGTTCAACACTTCTGCCTAATCCTTGGAATAAGTGAGGATAATGAGATATCATGTGTATCACATGTCTTTTTTGTGTGTCTCTTTATGTATCCAGATGCTGGGGATGCTGAAACAGTTGGTATACTTAGATGTGTCCAAGAACAACCTGGAGATGGTAGATGAGCAAATCTGTGGCTGTGAGAGTCTGCAGGACCTCCTGCTGTCCAACAATGCCCTCACACAGCTGCCAGGCTCCATCGGTAAAGATTACAACAAACACACACACACACCTCTTATTTTTTAAAAAAAAAAGATTATGAAACACCTTTACTCTCTTTTAGCTATTGCCAGTGCTTTTGTAATTCCTGGGTCCATTACTATGTGTTTTTGTGGGTGTCTAATTCTCAGAGATGACGTCACAGTGGTTTTCTTGCTTCGCTGAAATACATTTTCATAACCCTAAAAGTGCACCAACTTTCAAAAATCACACTGCAAGATGTGTACGAGACTTGTACACTGTACAAGATGTTACTTCTGATTTTAATGTCTTCCTTTTTTGCTACTGTCAAGTCATTTTCCCCCATTTTAAGCTATTTTTTCCTTCACGGATAAACAGACTTTTGAAATGAATAACCGAACATCACATTTTTGTCAAACTGAACTGACGAGACTCCTCATTAATCCAGTCACATGTATAACCAATATTTAGATTTTTAAGGACTTAATGCAGATATTTATATACTTATTTCCTTTCAACCCTTTGGGAAAAAGTAATGCTGATGAGTTAAGGCTACTAGGCTAATTAAATCAGATGAGTCCAGATGCACAGTGCCGTACAGTCAGAGTTGATTACTTCTAAACTGATTACTGTATTGATAACCATATGAATTAATCCATTAACTGCTGTAATAGATACTCCATTTTGTGATGCAACACAGCAAGTGATAATCACTAACTGCCCTGAGCTGCATCTCTCTTACTCTCTCTATCTCTCTTTTCCTCTTACAATAGGCTCCCTGAAGAAACTGACCGCACTGAAAGTGGATGAGAACCAGCTGATGTACTTGCCAGACTCCATCGGAGGGTGAGCGTTATGGCAGCAGCTTTAATATCGGCAGAATAAACCCTGAGATCAGTGGATTATTGTGCTGTTTTCATCTACCATCCACTGATCGCATAAAACGTCTGTCTGGATAAATCAGATATTCCCATTCAACATAATGTGTTCTGATGCCTTATTTGTTTTGCTCTAATGCTGATGATATTGAGTAACCATATTGATTTATGGAATCAGTTTGAGCTTTGCTTCATTGTGGAGGGGTCGATGGTAATCTTGGGCGGGATGACCCTCCAATGCTGCACTGATAGATTAAATCAGCCGAAGCTGTTCTCAGACTGATACTGTCTGCAGCAGACAGGTAAACCCAGAGTCAGCAGCTGCTGAGGAGTAGTGAGTGAAGCAGGTCCATGTCCTGACCCTTCATCTACTCTGAATCAATGTGGTCCAGCACAAAGATTACGCTCCAATTTAATCTGCTTTTTAAAAAAATCGGTCCACTTCTGCATCCATGACAGAGACAGATCTACATTTTCTGAAAATTCCTACTGCACATGCAGTTTTATTTTTGATCCATTGTTTCCAAACAACAAACACCGTCCATTATCCCCGTTTGTTGCAATGTGTCTCCTTGTGTAATTTGACACAGATTATGCGACAGACTATGGTTTAGTTTAATCCCATGCAAGGATTGTAGCTTAAGCAAGCTGATTTATTTTTTTCCATTCATACGTATCTGATTTGATTCAGTCCGCTGTTGGTGCGCAGTGTTGTTTGTCCCTGTTTTATATTCAGCAGAGAGGTCAAATCCTGTGTTGTGGAGTTTGATGGCACTATAACACAGCAGCTCTCCCGCAAGTCACACTCTTTTTGCATTCATCTGAATCCCCAGAGTGCATTTGCATTTTTCATTCAGCAGAAAGCCCCAGCTGCACAGCTCTTCTGTGTCAACATGGGTTCAGTTTGAAATATCACTGCTTTAAAGAAGCTTTTAAGATGCTTCACATTGTTGTAAATGTCTCTTAGAGCTGCACTGTTACTGAAAGATTCTGTCACAGTCGTTGATATGGATAAGAGTTGATCTTAGTTCTTTTTTGATATCATCTCTCTGAGAGTTTTCAGCATCATTTATATATTTGAAGGGGGGGGGAACAGTTATATTGAGTTATTGCCCAGTGCTGTTACAGAGCAATTAGGAGACTTTACAGTCTCATACTGCCCAGTTATGACACCTCGTTTGACAGACAAGAAGATTTACTCCTTATTTTACTACACTGGCATCCCAGATTTTTAGACATAAAGTCTGATGTAGCTGAAATGAAGGGCCATTCCACAGATTTTTCAAATTCCTTTGCTTGTCATTAAAAACACCCCCTGAGCCCGTGAGAACAGTTTCATAATGTCTTCTGAAGAGAGCTTTCCAATGTTTGATCAAATATGACTTTGGTTATCTTGGAATGGGAATAGAGCCTGTGTAACAAACTGGGGGTGTTGAGTTTGAAAGATTCACATAGTATGCACTGTATATGTAGTAAATACACCAAATGATTGAAGTCTTTCTATGTTCCTCCTCCTGCTTCTCCATTTATCAGGCTGACAGCTCTGGATGAGCTGGACTGCAGCTTCAATGAGATCGAAGCCTTGCCCTCTTCTGTCGGCCAGTGTGTCAGCATCCGGACCTTTGCTGCAGATCACAACTTCCTTATGCAGCTTCCCCCTGAGGTGAGAATGTGTCTGTGGAGATGTGTTAAATGGTGTGGCATGTCGGTCTGCTCGTCTGTAACAGCTCACCTTGTTGGCTCACGGCTCTGTGTCCTTGGTTTCTATCCCTTCGCAGATGGGAAACTGGAAGAATGCAACTGTGCTGTTCCTACATTCCAACAAGCTGGAGTCTCTGCCTGAGGAGATGGGTGACATGCAAAGGCTCAAGGTCATCAATCTCAGCAACAACAAGTGAGTCTGGACTGACAGTGTTCAAGTGCATAGAGTGTCAATTTTAATTAATTTAGATTTTGTGCTTATTTTGGATTACTGATATCTGAAAAGTAATTTTAAAAATGTTGCATTTCTTTGTTTTATATGATTGAAAATTTAATCTCTCTGAGTTTTACACAGTCGGTGGACAAAACGAGACATTCAAAGACCTATTGCAGTAATTGCTTCACTATGAATTGCATAATTTTGTCTTGGTCTCAGTCTGACACGAGCACACACGCGCAGCCTGAAACATAACCTAATAATTACAACATCACGATCGAAGGGTTTTAATTCTGGCCAGAAAGAATATGAGGTTGGTTTGGAAGCTAAGGCCTGATTGAGGTTTTAATCAGGGGTTTTCCATTCCTGCTGTCTGCTCTGTGCCAAATACACTGAATAACTTTGGCTACAGCCACACAGCACTGATATGTTAGAAAAATGAAATATGGCTCCAGTCTAACTTTATAGTCCGTTACCTTACACAATGAATTCAAGAGACATTTTTGTACCTTTGCAGAGGCTTGATGTGTTTCAGGTTGTTTGTGCAAGATAACTAACTACCTGTGTTGTTTTTGTTCCACCACAGGTTGAAGAACCTTCCCTACAGTTTCACTAAACTGAACCAGATGACTGCAATGTGGCTGTCTGAAAATCAGGTGAGATGACATGTATTATGTATAAATCACAAGTATAAGGGTTTCACAGAAGGCTCTTCTGAGTTCAGAGCTGTCAGGTGGCGGTGTGTTCTATAGAGACCGTGGTGGCAGCAGCATACGTGACAACATTCAGCTGTAAATTAATCCAGCTGGGATCAAGCTCACAGGAAAACGCATTCAAAATTTAGTAAACCACTTCCAGGACATTCGATCTAAACGTGCCAAGTGCCAATGCAGGTCAGACTTAGTGATACCTAAACTCTGCATTTTTAAAGTGTAGAAGGATCCTAATGAATATCAGAAAATGTTAGCTTAATACTTGGGCAGCAGTATGGCGATATAGACAGACCTGTCAAAACCTGGTTTCACACAAGCCTGAGTGAGAAAAGGCAGCAGCACCAATTTACCAGGCAAGTTGTGGTGCTTGAAATTTGGAATTCTGCCTCAGCTAATGTGGCCCTCGACCCAGGACAAGATAGGCCTATCAGAGGTGGAAACGTTTGAGTGTGTTCAGCTCATGTGACAGGAAGTGGCTTGCAGTTCCACTTTGTTATGACAAAGTGTAGCTTTGTATGGGAAAGGAATTCTTGAACTATTCATATCAAGTGTAGCAAAGCAGAGTTTTAATGTGCGAAAAGGCAAAGTAAGGCCGGAGAAGAAACTGCAGGAGTGAACTGATTCAGTGTGTTTTTCCTTTTCCCAGCTTATAAATATTTCTATGTTACAGTCAGTTGAGTCTCGCCGCATTCTAAAATCAATTATTCATCCTTTTTTGCTCATCCTAGCTGGACTATTGTGAGTCATTTCAGAACACTGCAGGAGAACGAGCTGTAGAGCCAACGTCTCCCCTGTCCTGCCTCAAGTCAGCTGCCTATTAAATACAGAATACAATTGAAGAACTTATCATTTACACATCTCTCCATAATCAATCTCCTGCTCACATTTGTGAATTACTAACTACTAGCAATAACAATACTGATATTTAAGAGTTGAAAAAAATCAGATATTAAGAGAACAATATTAATTTTCTTTACACACTCTTCAAAACATATCTTTGGCATTTTCTGTTGTTCAATTTCTTGTCATTTGGCAGCTGACATATACGTCAATACTGAAATCTGCCATGAGATAATATGTGCTGATATATCGTCCCGGCTGATTTTTATCACCTGGGCTCTATTCTTGACAGGAAACTGTACAGACAGACTCTAAGGTCATGTGATCAGGGCTCTATTGCTGAGTGTGGTTCAAGATTAAGTGGGACTAAACCTTTGCCCTCAGTCTCTTGATACAATCTTCCTATGGACTGTTTTTTAAACAGGAATCAAACTGGAATCAAACAAATGGGCCTTTTACTGATGTTTTTCTGTTGTCTGTGTGCATCAAAATGAAGTAAAGTAAAGCAGTTGCTAAAAAAGGTGCTACATGTATATGAATAAGTTTTACTTGCTTATAATCAGTAGTGCTGCACCAACAGGAGCAGCAGTACGGAGACAGTGTTTGGCAGGTGTAACAATGGTGAGGGAGCGGAGGGGACACTGATGGAGCTTAAACCAGCTCCATTAAGGAATGACTGACAGGAGAGATACCCAGATGTGATTAAGTTGTCTCTCAGTCAAAGCGAGGCCAGTGGGTGGTTTGGAGAAGACTAGAAGAAGAAACTGTGCTGGACAGGACTGTGGGAAATCGGGGGAAACCGCATTAATTTTGACAAAGCACCGTTGATTGCAGATAGCACACTCAAACCTACTTTCTGTGTCCCACAGTCAAAGCCCCTGATCCCTCTCCAGAAGGAGGAGGATCCAGAGACACACAAAACCGTGCTGACCAACTACATGTTCCCCCAGCAAATCAGGACTGAGGAATGTGAGTACTGTGCATTCAACGAGACTAAATTTCTCCTTTATTTTCATTCATGGTTAATCTGGCAGAACTGCAAGTGTTTGTGACCTGTTTTCACCACGCAGTTCTTAGCAGCAGGGCTGGATATTGAAGGTTTAAGCTTCACCAATATGAGCACAATTTATAAAAATAAAACGTTCAGACTTTGTGGAAGTTGATGGTTCATATTAGTATTAAACTAAAATAAGTACTTTTGTAAGCATGTACCTAACAAGGTAAAGTAAATGTATTTTGATGTGAAATCCTCAGGCACTGCTCTGACTACCACCACCGTCTGTATCATGGCAGTCTTATAGGTGACCGGCAAGGATTCCTGTTTTCATATTTTATGAGAGACCTCGTTATCTGAGACCAAAGCTGCAGAAGCAACACTAGCCTTCTTCTTCTTGTCAAGCATCTGTTAGTTTGGTTTGGTTTCCTGTTACACCAGACAGCTTGCACTGACCCTGTTGCATCTTAGCTTTAGAGTAATTAGTGGTTCAAGATCTACATGTTTGAACTACTCAAATCAACTGCTAGACCTTTTTTTTTTTTGTGACATTGTCAGCGATGCATTGCGCCACCAAAGACTGCACCCATACAAGTTATTGACTGTCCTCCCAGTCATTAGCTTTATGACATTATAAAGCTTATGACAAGCTTTATCTGTTTCCTTGTTTTCCTGGGAAGCTGGAATAAGTCATGACCTGACTACAATGATTATGGTTTACAACTTGTTGATATGAAGGCTACACAGCAGGTGACTCATACTATCCACTGTGGATCCACGCTCTGTCGTGTTAAGTTGTAGACATTGAAAGTTGTTGAGATTGTCATTTCTCAGCTGATGGTGGCTCAGATTAAACTACAGTAATTATTTCCTAAGCAATATGGACTTTTTTTAGCCAGCAAGCAAGTTTCTGTCGCTGAATTCAGAGCATTTTAACACAGGAAACCACACAGACTGACTCACTCACACCTTAAAGCTTAAATGACAGCTTTAAATTATAGAATATGATATCATATTCATATTGGGAGAAAGACAGGAAGGGCAGAGAGAGAGAGAGAGAGAGCGAGAGAGAGAGGATGATGTTCAACAAACCTGGGCCGTGGTGATAAGGACTCAAGTCTAGATACATGGTACCTGCTGAACCAGATGATCTTCCAGGGCACCACAGCACACCTGATATTTCTGGTCAAGTTTCAAATTTGTTGCACCAGTTCATAGTTAGTCTCTGACTCTTTTTTGCAAAGCCAACAGACAAAGAGCAGAGCACTAATACGAGATACTAATGCAGAGTTTCAGGAAAGCAGCATCATAACCACAATCACCTCTGCCATGACATCATTGTCAGAGTAATCATGGCCTTGCTTCTCCCTTCCCAACGTGCAGGATTCATCCAGGAGCAACAGCGAAGGAGTGAGATTGATTTGAACACTTAGTAGTTGCAAATCCTGCATTTATGTATTTTATATTTTTGCTTTCCTTATCAAACTTTTAAAACAGACTGTGGTATCAGTTTGAGGCACAGCGCCAAAATACTGTTATTTTGTTTTTGCTTTCAAATGCTTTCATTTTAATTCAGTTTAGCAGAACATCAATTCCAACTGTCAGTAATTCATTATTGGGTGGCTCAGTTTGAGCTGAAGGGGTTAACTCCTCAATTCCAAGTTCCTCCTCAGTGCCTTCAGTTTGTTAGCGTGCCTCATGTTGTGTTTCCGCCATCTTGTGGTCAAAGTCAGACTTGCATGAATTAAACACAGTAGGGACGACTTACAAAACCTTAGTTTAAAAACTAACAAATCATCCTCCACCTGGTTTCTGCTTTTATTTCAGACATCCCCAACTCTGACTCGGAGAGCTTTAATCCAGCTCTGTGGGAGGAACAACGCAAGCACCGAGCTCAGGTGGCCTTTGAGTGTGACGAGGACAAGGATGAGAGAGAAACGCCCCCAAGGGTTAGTGTCAAATAGTTGCTCACATAATTGGGGAAAAGAAAAATGACTCTGGTGACATAGTTAATCGAACTGCAAGGACATTGTTGTGATCACGAATTAGTATTTTGGCAGCGCTCCTCACTTTGTTGTAGCTTTTTTCACCTCTCTTAGTCCCACTTCTGTCAAACCTGCCACCAGATGAGTTTAAGGGTAGGTTTGTGTGTGTTTATACTCTTCCAGGAGGGAAATCTGAAGCGCTACCCTACACCATACCCAGACGAGCTGAAGAACATGGTGAAGACAGCCCAGTCTGTGGCTCACAGGCTGAAGGAAGACGAGTCGAGTGACGAGTCGGGGAAAGAAGCAAAACCAATCGAGAGGAACCACATTGGTATTCAGGACGTGGGAGTAAAGGTCAGCTGCGGATAAATTAAGATATTTTACTTGGAAAGAAATCTTTCACTTTCATTTCCTGCTTTATTTTTCCCTGCTTTAGTTCCCTTTTAACAAACATATTCTACATGCAAGTGAAGGAGAATTTCTAATTAATAACTGACCATCTGTGCTGTTTTTTGTGCAGGTGATAGAAGCTCCCTGTCCTAATGGCATGGCATCAGACATGGAGCCTCAAATATCTACCAACACATATGCTCAAAACTCCTCTGCACTGGAATCAAAAGACACTTCAGAGTCTTACAGCTCTCAGAAGGTCCCACTCAAATCTTCAGGGGGCTCCATGATGAACCATGAGGACACACTGGAGGTGCTCATAACATTTAGCACTCAACAAAAAAACACAGCAAATACAGCAACTGTATTATGAAGTTTCAAATGCAGCTTTAATAAAATGTTTGTTTTTGTCTTCAGGATTCTGAAGAGCTGTCTGATGAGGAAGAGGAGATGAAGGTTGCAGAGATGAGACCCCCTCTTATTGAGATCTCCATCAACCAGCCCAAAGTTGTGACTTTAAGTAAAGACAAAAAAGGTCAAAGTTGTGCTTTAAAATATATTTTAAGTAGAAAATGAAACTTGACAAGCAACAGAGCCGAGATGCAGTGACACTAACAGTAATATGTCTGATGAACAGATGACACTGACTCTCTGCTGGATGAGACCGTGGCCAACAGCAACCAGAACAACAGTAACTGTTCATCTCCATCACGCATGTCGGACTCGGTGTCTCTGACCACAGACAGCAGTCAGGACAACTCTCTGTGCACCCCAGAGAGAGAGGCAAAGATGCCCTTCTTGCCAAAAAGCCGGTTAGTGACATTTCTCAACCTGTTAATGTAGAGTACAGATGAGAGTCTTCCGCCTGCCATTACTACAAAATCTGATGTAACTCATTGTTCTGTGTTGTAGGCAAGAAGATGAGAACATGAACCAGCCTAAAGACACCACCCCTCTCCTCCATAATGGAAATGGCTCTGAAACGTCCCTTCAGGCCCTTTTGAAAACCCAGCAGACCCCACCAGAGAAAATGGGAGACTACGACCTGACCATGGAAGCCAGACTGGCCTTCATTGAGAAGGGGATAAATAACGGAATGGGAGAAACGTACACCAAGTGGGACCAGATCAATATGAACGTGTCCAAGTTGCCAACCGACAACATGGTTCAGCTGGACGAGGTGGACAAAACCAAGAATGGCTCTGTAACCCAGGAGGACTTGGACAGCAAGCATGGTTTCAGCAATGACAACATGGAGCATTTTCTGAATGGAAACCAGCAGGTCACTGACTGCATCAATAGTCTGGGGAACAAAAGCCAAGCGGTGAGAGTCGAGACATCTGCTGTGCATGTGGCCTCGACAGGCGTGACAGCCAGCAGTGACATGTCTCTGTCTCGCAGCACAGAGGAACTGTCTCCGGAGAAAAGGTGCCATCTCCCGCAGGTGATGAAGTCTCACAGTGTAAGCAACATAGAAGCGGGAGGCATGAAGCTGTACTCCTTTGACGGGGACAGTGACTCCTATGACACAGCAGGGATGACGAGGATGGCAGGAGCCGGCCCGGGGCCAGGGGCTCAGGGCCAGAGCATAGTCAGGAGCAAGTCTGCCAGTCAGTTACTCAATGACCAGGCTCTCCAGATCCACCCCAGCTCCTCTGCATCTTCCTCAGACCTGCTCTCCTCCTCCAAGCCCCCTGCCAGCACCAGCAGATATCCGGTCTCCTCCAGCATGGCCATGGGCATCCCTCCTCCTCAGTACAACATACAGTACACAAGCAGTGCCATGCCAAAGGAGGGCCTCTGGGCGCAGAGGACGCCCATGCCCCCAGAGCACCAAGGCTACCTCCCTCCTCCTCCACACTCATTAGCCAACACCAACTACTCCAACCGGAATCAGGCGCCTCCCTACCCTCTACCACCCCAGCAGAGGGGGCCTCCCATGGGTCCCAAACTCTCTGGGGACATGTGGGGCATGGAGAGACTTCATTCTACCGGAGGCCAGTCTAGAAGCAGCACTCTGCAGAGGCAAAGCAGCACCGCCTCCACGGCCTCCATGGGTGACCCGAGGCGCATGCAGCTGCCTGATGGGGAATACATGACGTACAGGGACATTCACACCCTCGCCAGGGGGCCGCTGGCGATGAGCCAGGCCATGCAGAGGCCCCTCTCGGCCCGCACTTACAGCATCGACGTACCCGGAGCTTCCAGGCCTCTCAGCGCCAGGCCGCAGCCCCACGAGCTTCCAGAGAGGACCATGTCCGTCAGCGATTTCAACTACCAGCACGGCAGCCCCAGCAAGAGGCCCAACACCAGGGTGAAGTCTGAGCACTCGCTGCTGGACGGGCCGGGACAGGTGTCAGGAGGAGTCGGAGCAGGGAGGGTGCCAGCTGACTGGAGAGACCAGGTGATGCGGCACATCGAGGCCAAGAAGATGGAAAAGGTAAAAAGTACTTCTGTGATGTGATGAAATGAACTTTCAGCTGTTAAAATGATTCACTATCTTTGCTTTATTTTGGAGTTTTTTGGTCTTCTGACTCATTTCAGTTTCGGGGGGAACTGGTATTTAACTAGTGTATTTATAGTGGTTAACCTATGACGTGTAAATCACACATATTGATAAGAAGGAAATATCTTTATAGTCTGTTTTCTCCCAAACTGCAAAAAGCCATCACTTCTCACTTGCCCATAGCCCTGCAGATAGTTCATCTCTGTCCTGACTCACTTCTCCTGCAGAGCTCTGCCACAGCTGCAGAAGCCTTAGCTACGCTACGGTAAAAACACAAAACAAAATGGAAATATTAATTCTACTTTGTGATTCAGCAAATATGGGCTAAATAAATCACTGTTTTTAATGCGTTCACAGTTGCCCGAAGGCGAAACATTGCACTGCTGCAGGTCACAGATTGTGACAGGTCACAGAATACAGTGTAACACAGCAGCACTCAGCTTTCTAAAGTTCTCAAAAATGCTGCAAAGTGCTTATTTAACATGATGGAGGGCAGATGAATATTTAAGCAGGGGGACTTCGTTTTTGCTGAGCTAAGCAGATCCTGGTATTTTACCAATTTGGAACCATCCCTGTATTGTGGTGTTATAACCTGGACAAATAAAGCTAAATCTATCATGTTGAGATATTATTACAGATATTTGGGTGACGTGACCTTTTAAATATGGAGTTGAAAGTTTACCAAAAACCTACTAACCCAGCTGTGTGAAATACATTCTGATTCACTGCATGTTTGTCTGTATATGTTGTAAACCTTTTTGTTGTGTCTTTTTTGTCGACACTCATTTGGTGGATTGCATGGCCACCGCTGACATGTTGTTGGTGCTGGTTGTCCCATGTCGTCCCTCTGTTCAGAATGCGCTGTCTCGCTCCTATAATTCCAATAACGCTGCGCTGAGCCGGTCTCACTACGGCAGCTGTAGGGATATGCATGCCAGCCAAGGGTCCCTGGTGTTTAGTGCCAGGGACGGACAGCCCTACGGAGCTCTGGGCTTCTGTGTGAGTACTGTCAACTTGAAGTTAGCTCCTGCAGCTCGTGCTAAGCCAGAGCTTCCAGTTTCTGCTAGTTTCACATCCTGTAGAAGATAAAAAAATGTCTGTTTCCTTCTCTCCTCGATGTTGAGAAGTGATCACTGACCCTCCGCCATCTTTCACTTGTCCTTTTATAGGCAAGTGAAAGTATGTCTCTCCTGATTTCTCACGACCACAAACCCTGTTTAGTATGTGATGTTTTACAGAGCAAAAAATGGATTCTAACAGTTTTTTGTTGCGTAGCTCCTCCTAGTGTTTGACTTGTTTAAAAGGGGCCTGCTTATTTTTTGTACCTCCATGATGGAATCAGAGAAAGGCAGAACTGAAATCCGACTGAATTGATCAAGGCTGCTCCAGAGTTTTAGCTCATCTTCTGAAACTACCTCCTCACAAAATGTATAGCCTGTGTTCAGCATAATAAATGTTGTCGGCAACATCTAATTCAAATAACGAACAAGTTCAAATGTTTGTGTCTTGTCATTGTGTAGTAGCAGGCTTGTATTTCTAGTGACACATTTACAGCAGTTTTTTTTTCTCTGAATCCAATGTGTCACCCTAAGCTGTTATGTAACAGGCTTGTTTGAGGAAATTAAGCTTTTTTAGTCCAATCTCTTCATTAAGAACCTTCATTTATGTCCTAATAATCAGATGCAATATGAGTATGAGGTATGGTACAAAACACCCCCTTTTAAACCTGCCAGGTTCTTCATCATAATCATCATCCCAGTGTGTGTGTGTGTGTGTGTTATCCCTCCGCCCTGCCACACTCACATGATGTGATTGAAATGCATCTCAGCAACAATGATTTTCTTCTCATTGAACTGCACTTTAAATCCTTATTTTGCTCTTTCATCATCTTCACTTCACCTTCTGATCGCTTCAGAATCACTTCATAACCTCTCACTTGAATCATGTGTGGGAATGAACTGTGTTTGCCAAAGGTAAGTGGGAGAAGAGTGTGATTCAGAAAGTGGGTATTAGAATCTGTAGAGGAGAAAAAAAGGCTTTTGCATTATCTGAAGATGTGTTGTGTAACCCCCTTCCCTATTTAACATTTAAGATTCACTTCGCTTCTCCAGCAAGCTAATATTCAGATTTACACGCTGCTTAGTGTCTGAAAAGAAACTAAGCACACTTTAATCTCAGTTTCTCATCATTTTTAATCAGATGTGTCTCTCTGCTCTCTTCTAAAGCCACATATCACTGTCTAATGTCATTACCGGACATGAAAATGTTCATGTCAGTATCTAATTGTCTGTCTTGTCCTTTTAATAGTCTTCGCTTTCTCTCCTTTCAGGATGATGTGTTTGGTCCTCAAGGGCAGCAGAGCTACACCCTGGACCCCCACAGAAAAGTAGGTTTAACACATACAGACTTTTAGCTGCAGATAAGAAATGTCATGATCAAATTTAAAACTGATCTGCAGAGGTTGTTTTGCATTTTTATTTGATCCAACTGAGCTTTTAAGAAATCATTATGTTGACACAATACTATTGAGTCCACAACAACTCCCATTCCTCACCGTGTGTGTTTGTTTCCCAGGTGCCTTTGATGAACGGTCAGATGGGTCCTCCTGGTCGTCCTCAGATGAGCCAGGCACCCATGGTCCGCCACCCATCCAGGGAGCAGCTCATCGATTACCTGATGCTCAAAGTCTCCCATCAGCCCCAGGGGCCACCACGTATCCCACAAGATGCACTGCAGCAAGAGGTGAAGGATGGTGTTTATGTGAAATCACTTGGGGAAAAAATAAAGATTGTATGAAAAATAATACACATTTCAGACCAGCTGAGACCAGGCAGTCATCTTAGCAGCTCAGCTCCTGAGATGACTGGCTGGTTCAAGCCTGTGGTCACCACAGGGCGAACTGCTTAATGCTAAACATTCTTGGTCCCGAACCTCCTTTTGTGATTTCGAGACTTATGAACAGTTGTGTAATACTGTAAATGAATGGCTAATGAAAGTGTGTGGGTGTGTTTCAGATCCGTGTGAAAGTGGAGAAGAATCCAGAGCTGGGTTTCAGTATATCAGGAGGAGTGGGAGGACGGGGAAATCCCTTTCGTCCAGATGACAACGTAAATTCTTTTTTTTTTTCCATTTATATTCCCTTAATATTTGTATTTGTTCACAGAAATTGTTTGTTGTTTGCCTAAATTGTGCTGTGCATCCATTTAAGAAAAATCAACTTAGCAGCTCTTAATATCTATAATGAATGTTTTCCATATCATTTCATTTCAGGGTATATTTGTGACGAGGGTTCAGCCTGAGGGACCAGCGTCCAAGGTCCTTCAGCCTGGAGATAAAATTATCCAGGTCTGTACAAAATATCACAAAGCTTTTCTGTCATTAAAGGTTTATTGGGATTTTTCTCCATGTTCACCAAAAAAAAAATCTGTCTTTTCTCACAGGCAAATGGATACAGCTTTGTGAATATCGATCATGGGAATGCAGTGTCCCTCCTGAAGACATTTCCAAACACTGTGGATTTGACTATCATAAGAGACATGCAAGCATAGACTCAACTGAAACTGACCTCTGAAGGCGGGGACGCGACAAGAGAGACGAACAGAGAAAAATTTATGTTGACTCTCATATTTTTATACACAGAGGAGACTGATCTGTTGATACCTGTCGGGACTATTTATAGTAGAGATCTTCATAGCCTTGATTAAACGGGGAAAACCACTGAATGTAGTGGATCAAAGTGAGACGGCGGCAAACCTCTGCAAGTACGAGTCCTCAAAAGGCCATCACTGTGGTATATATATTTTTATACAAAAGAAGCTGAAGATACGACCTGCTCTGAAGCAAATAATTACTGTGGTCTCTGTACAGATCATCTTTTTTTTTTTTTTTTTTTTTTTTAGTCCAAATCTCATAAATCCTTCTTCATGAATTTGGTTTTATTTCTGCAGCTTGACATGAATTGACCACTAGGGGGCAGGGCTCCCTTTCTTCTGTCATCCAATTTGCCTTTTTTTTTTTTTTTTTTTTTTTTTTTTTTTATTTAAGATGTTGAAACCATTTTCTGCTCTGCCATGAGATCTTATATGGAGGACAATGTTATGTGTTTATCATGTGGAGACGAATGTAGATCAAGGAGGTGTTTGATTTTGTTTTTCCGGAGAGAGATTTTTTTTTTTTTTTGGTTTCTCTTCCTGCAAATCTAAGATTCGAGAGGAGGAAATCATCCACCCCTGCTTCCATTAAACCTGTGAACAGCCTCCAGCGTTCAGACACAACTCTGTCCTCAGTTCCTCCAACATATCCTCACAGCAGCTGCTCGGCATATCACCCAACCAGACGACTACCTGGAGAACACATCCTTCACATGTGAATGAATCACAGCTTCTGATGCTGAAGAAATGCTGTCTGCATGTGATCATTTAATGAGACTGGAAAATGGAAAGGAAATGGGAGAGGAGAGATGTATGTGTTTGCTCAGCCTTAATCTGTTTTGCCAGTCAGAAGCTCTTGTTTGAAGAAGTTCGACATTTTGGGAAATGCTCTTCTTCGGTTTCTTCAGAGTGTGAATTGAGATTGAAGCGCTCGCAGCCAGCTAGCTTAAGCAAGCACGCAGACAGGAAACAGAGGGAAAGCATGGCTCTGTCAGAAGGTAACAAAATCCACCTACCAGCACCTCCAAACTTCACTAATTACAATGTTACATCTCATTTGTTTAATACAAAAACTGAAGTGCAAACACACAAGTTTTCCATTTTACATCGGTTATGTGTTGGACTGTCTCTTAGCCAGGAGCCTTCTCTTCCTGGAACGTCTGCTGGTTTCCTGTCAATGGCTCAGCATCAAGAAACAGCACATAACCCTGAGTAAGACGTCAAATTGTCTGGTTTCCATTTTGTACTTGAGATATTAGATGTTAATTAGTCAAATTTAGAGGCTGGAAGTCGGATTTTGTTTCCTTTGATCCAGCAAGTTAACTGTTTCCCCGTCTCCAGTCTTTGTGCTACGCTGGCCAGAGTTATGAGAGTAGTAGCTACATGCACGTATTTCCCAAAATGTCAAAACTCTTCCTTTAAGCGGAGAAACATATGGCGGTTGTGCTAGTTAACCAAAGCAAGTTTGGACATTGTGGACAGAAGGCAAAAGCAGGAGACAACTTCAGAAAGATATTTGAATAAGAACATGTCAACATTTCACTCACGTGTTTTAGTTTTAAGGGCTTCATGTTTCAGGTGGCCATTCGTGACGTGTTTGTATTGTAGGGGTTTCAACATCTGGCAGTTTTGTTTTTTACATGGGAGAAGACCACAGTTTGCCTTTTGTGTCTATACAAATGTTTTATCATGCTTTTTACTCATCACTTTGGAGCAGTTTCTTTTTTTTTTTTTTTTTTTGCTGTACAGAGTCGAGTTGGGAGAAGCAAGTTGTCAAGTGCCATAGACCTTGAACTGTTTGAACAGGGGAGGACCTTTGACCCCAGAGCCCAAGCAATATTCACATATTCACAACCTTCTGAGTACATTTGCAGCATAATGGCTTAAGAGCAATATTTAAAGCCTTTATTTTCGTTCAGAAAAAACATCAGATAGCATTTTTAAAAAACACAACCTTTTAGTAATCCCTGATGATTTTACATGATTTTTATATTGTGAAAATCTTTTTTTTTGTAATGAAACAGCACAGAAATATATACAGTCGTGCTAAAAAAAAAGATTTCTGCATTGTGTAAAAGTGAATGTTTGTGTCACTTTGCCCAAGGCTTTTTACTGTTTGTTGCTTCGATTACCACAACTCCTGATGTTCATCTGTGCAAAATAATCAACTCACACTGCTGAAAAAAACGAATCCAGTCGAAGCTGCATCTCAAAACATTCCTGATGTTTGTCGAAAGAACTGTCAGAAGGAAAAACGTGTTGTTGTCATGTTCCTCCCCATTAATATTCACTTGTCACTTGTAAATATTCAGTGAGACGTATTTCCAGAAGAAATGGAAATGATAAAGTTCACATGTTAAGTAATGGCCCCAAAATTCTAACAGCACATTTGTGACCACTGAATTATTTGTACAATATATAAAAGCATTTCATCCTACAGTGTGTCAACAAGTGTCATTCCCTCAATTTCCTGTAGGGAGTTAAGTTTGACCCAAGTTTTGTTCTTGTGGCACAGTCGAACCAAAATGAAAACACTGTGGTAATTAACAAAATGAAACGTCCCTTTAATGATAATAGTTTGAAGGTAGCTGTTCTGAGTGAAGCTGTACCTGTAATTTTTAAACTGAATCTAAAATTTTATTCACAGGCAAATGTCACTATAATGTGCTTTTGCCAAACTTCTCACCGAACATGTAGTGTTTTACACAGATGAATTGTTGTTTATATTATTTGTATTCATTTTGTTGGTGATTTTCTGTTGACTTTCTAAAAGTAGGGGGAAGCATTTCTGGGGTAATGGTCACTTTATATTCATGACAAAAAAAAAAAAAAACATACAGTCTGACATCATAGACAATCTTGGGAGACAAAACATGTCGTCACAGTTTCTTCATCCATGTTGGTCTGTTTCTGATGCTCCCGTATTGTTCTTATTTATTTAGCAGTCTTCTGTGGTTTTTAGACCTTACTAATCAAATTGTAAATACTCTAAAAAAAAAATTTGAGAAAAGAATTATTAATGGCATTAGTGACTTGCGATTGTAAAACCAGCAATAAATTTCAATGCAGAGGCACCCGTTTTAATGTATAGCTAGTATTTCTAAGGTTTCTCTGGAAACAGCCACAGTGAGATGATTGATATGCATTTACCCAACATTCCAGATTTTGTACATAATTACCTGTTTCTGAAGTAACCTGTGGAAAATAAAACTAATGCTCTGTAACAAGGATTTCTTTTGTCTTTATTTCATCATCTGGGTTTCTCTTTTCAACCAGTAAATCAATAACACAGTACATGTAGACAGTCCAAGGTACAGGACAACTTGTACAACCACGATTCCAAAAAAAGTTGAAACACTGTGAAACTTAAACAGAATGGGATAATTTGCCAATCCTTTCTGACATATACTTAATTGAAAATATTACACAGACAATATATTTAATGTTTGACCTTTTTGTAACTATCTGCTTATTCTGAATTTGAGCTGGTTTCCATTAAAATGTTGCAGAAATTTTAATGTATATTTGACATTTTGGCAAACTGAGACCACACTGGTGAACAGTGGAAGCAGTCAAGAGCTGATTTTGGCATGTGTCTATACCTGTGGCGCCACCCTCTGGCCAAATGATCCTCTTTTTTTTTGTTGTTGATTTTTGCTTCCTGGTGTCCCCTGAACATAAACTGTAGAAAACAACCTGAGTAGCAATGTTTTTTTCTCCATTTTTCACCCTTCCAGTATTATTTGTGTGTGATGATCGTTCCATCCTCACATGACTTTAGACCTTTAGTTTTATTGTATGTGTGAAGGAAGCATCATTTCATGTGTGTTACAAAAGTAATGTTTGATGAAATAGTACTTAAGCTCATACAAAAACACGTTAATTTGTATGACAAATATAGTAACAGAATCAGCCTTTTAAATGTATCAGAAATCCTATCTAGGTATATGTCAATTACATTTCTAAATTAGACCCAGGCCATTACTTTATTTGTCTTTAAGTCAAAACTTCATATTCACCTTTTAGTCCATAGTGAACAGCAGCATCAAAGTTGGTAGAGTAAGATAAATAATGGTTAATAACAGGTGAAGCATAAAATGTGTAGGTGGGTAGTTCACACAATATTCTTTTACTTTCTTGAGAGTAAAAAAAAATCAGCCCCTCCATATTTATTTATTTATTTATTTATGAAATGAAATGGTGAAAAAAATGTCACTTCATGCCTTTTCTTAAAAAAAGTTCAACATTTAGAAAAATACACTTATTTACTTTTGAATGTTTTGTTTATTTGTTGTTGTTTTTTTGTATAACGCTGTTTGTCTTTAAACCATCAGTGTAATTCTTTAGAGATTCATGCACATTCTTTTATTTTATCAACTGGATATCTTGATGTAAAGCTTAATAGTCACATTTATTTTATCTTTTTCTGCCTCTGTTTCCTGAAAAGCTCTTCTGACCCTGATTCCTCTGAAATATGTTTCAAGTGGCAGAAAATTGAAAGTACAAGAATTATACTTACAAATAAAATACTATAAATATACATACGTAAAGTACTTGAGTAAATGTAATTAGTTACTCTCTGTCACTATTTTTCAACATGTTCCAGCACTGACAAATATAACTCATGTCCAGAGTTGAGGCCCTTGGTTGTAATTACCTCTCCAACACGCCAGGGGGCGATAGTGCAGCTCGACGTCCATTATCAACCCCTGTTTAAAGACAAGAGGGAGAAACTGAAGCCTCTCGCTCCTGGATGTTCCGTCAATATTATCAACATATTTAGTTTAATTTAGTTTGTACAATGAGCGGGATCCCGGGGACAGCTGTCGTCCAGGTCACCAACCTGTCCTCGGCCGTGAGCAGCGAGCAGATGCGCACTCTGTTCGGCTTCCTGGGAGACATCGAGGAGCTGCGGCTCTACCCGCCCGAGTAAGAGCAACGCGAGCCGGGTAGCGCGAGCTAGGAAACACCGCGGATGTGCGGCCTGTGCGCGCTCATTGGAAACACAACAATTGAGCCGTATTAATAACATTTCTTTCTGCTTGTGTCTCCTCACAGCAATGCCCCCCTGTCTTTCTCGTCCAAAGTGTGTTATATAAAGTACCGAGACCCCTCCAGTGTTGGTGTGGCGCAACATCTCACCAACACTGTGTTTGTTGACAGAGCTCTCATAGTTGTTCCATGTGCAGAAGGTGAGTGTGGGAAAGAAACCAGAAAATCAAATGTCTCACTTGTCTTCAGTGGACTTTGCCTTGTCCTCATCCCCCTTCAATGCAACCGTTTGGTGTTTTGGCTGTTTTTCTTTTTAAACATGGAAAAATAGTGTCTCTGGCTAGTTTCTCATTTTAGCTTCTTTTAGTGACACTGGTTGTGTCACCTCATTTAAAGAAAAAGCTAGATTGCTAATTTCTGATAGCATCCAGCCAAGGTTTCTGTTTGGTGTCACAAGGTGGTTTATTAGAGGTTTATTATGTAACTTGGATTCTCTGGAACAAGTAGCTTCTGTATTTTATAAAACTCTCATTAATGTTACTTGTTTGATGGAAATGACAAAATAAGTTCCACAGCTAACTCAGACCCTTTTCTCTCTCTTTCATTTTTTGGTGCTTCCTTAAATTTCCCCTTTGGTGCCACTGTTGTTCCCTTGTGTACAGTCAAAAAAAAAAAATGATATCACCTCTAACTTGATGCTTTATGTCCACGTGACTTGGTGCTGGATGGCTACTGAGTTTATTAATTTGGTTTTGTATGTTTTTTCTGTGTGATTATGTGTGCATATCAGATGACTAGACTGGCCCAGCTGTTACACTACACTAGCCTGAGTCAGGCATTGTTTTCCAAGCCACTATCCCCGATCGGGCCAACGCAGCCTTCAAGGGGGAATGTGACCCGGAGAATAGCCCGCTGAACCTTCCAAGATGGACACCTTGTCTCTTTTTATTTATTTTTCTTTTCTTTTGGTTTGTTTCCTTTCATACTTTCCCATGTTGTCCACTTTCTATTGTCTCTATCTAGAAACTACAGTATTGCTTATCTCTAGCCGTTGTGTTTATATTTGTTATTTTGGTTTGTTGTTTTGATTATTGTCCAACCCCCACCCCCCTCTCTCTTTCTGCTACAGCTGCAGCTTGTGTGTGATTGAATTCTGTCCAGGTTGCTACGGCATACCGGTGGGATGTGTATCACACATGGGATGCTAGGAGGATCACTAACACTTAACTCTCTTGTCACCTACTCCTGTTGACATAGTGAGGGGCTAGACATTCTAAAAGTGAGACCCAGTAATACAAACCATTTGAACTTAGAATCTTTTCTATTTGCACGTTTCATCTGTGCTGATATCTGTTTGTAATAGGCAACATTTGAGAGTATTCCCTCACATTAAAGCTCTGATATTGATGTTAAGTATTTAAAAATAACAGACATTTTCCATTCAACATCACTTTCTCTTTTAACTTGGAAATTCGTGACCCATCCATTAATGCATTGCGTCGTTATTTGTTTTGAAATATATTTTCTTCGTGTTAGTCAAATGGTAATTCATGCTGAGTGCCTCCAGCTATAATGAACTGAATTTGTGGTTATTTTGTCTCTCTTAACGTAGTTCTTTTCTCCAGCAATACAAGCAGCACATTTTTAATCCAGAGAGGAATGAGCAACATTCCTAACTGGTTGTTTTTTATAGCTAAGTCTTGGCTAACATTTCCTACAGTTCTTAAAATTGTTGTTCTTTTCTGTATCTGATGTCCTGTGTGCTATTAGTGATGCAGCCATTGGGGTTGTCTTGTGTTGCACATCTTTCCAACACTGCGAAACGATCGCCCCCACGGAAAAGCGCCCATGCTTGATATCGTATGGTTCATGACCAATATGTTTCCAGTACAGGTGACCCATGCATCAAAGTGTTGACTCATTCTCTGCATTGTGTTTTTTTTTTCTTTTTGATCTATGAAAAGAGACCAACGACAAAATCAGTCTTCTTTTGTTTGTGAACAAAGTTAAGATTTTTTTTCATTGAAAATAATAATTGAGATTAACTGAGAAGAATAATTTAATAAAAGCACAGTAAGGATGCTCGGTCTCCAGTTTACCATGAGTAGACAGTAGAACACTTGTAGGCTGTATGGGGAAGTGTATGCTCTCTTTCTCTCTAGAATACAGTGGGCTAATTGTGCAGACATAGTCAAGGCAATAGAGTGACTCTTCTCTCTGTCTCCTCTAATATCTGCTTCTGTCCTGCAGGGAAAATCCCAGAGGAGGCCAAGGCCTTGTCACTTTTGGCACCTGCCACCCCAGTACCCAGTCTGATTCCTGGTGGGGGACTGCTACCAATTCCAACTCCAGCCCCACTTCAGAACGTGAGTCAGCATTTTCTGGGCTGCAAGATTTATTGTGGTCTTGTCTGTTTGTCATGTAATGCAGAGTTCAGACAGGGTGATAGCTCTGATTCTCCTCTTGCTGACAGTTTTTGACCAGACAGACTTGTTAATCAGTCATGTCATGTGTGAAACACAACTTCAAGATTCCTGATCACAAGACAGAAAGTTGTGTTCTATGAACAGCACAGTGATCTGATCTGATCATGTGACCAAGGAATAAATAAAACCTGATAGTGTGTTTTTCACCTCTGCAGCTCAACCTTCCCTTAGTGAATCGGATGTCTGCTGGTCTGGACCCCACAGCGTCAGTGCACTCCCAGCCCCCTCTCATGGGAAATGTGGATCCTTCAAAAATTGATGAGATCAGGAGGACGGTCTATGTCGGCAACTTGAACTCACAGGTAACATAATGTGAAATCTGTCTTCACACAAACCTAGTGAATATTCAACAGCAGCAGGGCTCAGAATATGTTGCTCATGTTACCAGTGCAAGAATGTGGCTCATTGATATGATGTTAAATGTTGTTGGACAACAATGGAGCTCAGTATGATGTATCAGGCTGTGGGTCCACAGACGATACATTATAGTTGGATGAATTCATTGTTGGTTTGGGTGTTTTCATGCATTTTTTGATAATAAGAAAAATATAGAATATCACCAGACTTTTCCGTTCAACAGCAATTGTCTTCATTATTTACCAGCAATCATTTCTCTAATTCATACTGCAGTGCGATGCCTCACTTCCACCCATCATTATTCATGACAGAGCTGGACAAATTACAGTCTCATCTAATAATCAGAGCCAATTGTTTGTTCATAAGCTCTTTGTGACCACTAGAAAAGAAGAATAAAGCCTTCAAGTGCAGCATGACTTGTTGTCAGAATAAGCTTCTGTCTTTCCCGACGATGTCAGATAACGGGTCACTAAAATATGTCAATTGAATGAATAAACTCTCAACCAGATTGAGCCTGCTCAAGAGAATTCAGAGAAATAGCAGCTGGAACCAGTCATAACCGATGAAGCTGCGCCAGAGAATCAAAGCTTTACGGTCTGTAGTTGCAAACGTGTTGTCATTAAGTTTAGTTTGTCTTTCTTTCCACAGACCACCACTGCAGAGCAGCTGCTGGAGTTCTTCAAGCAGGTTGGAGACGTAAAGTTTGTGCGAATGGCTGGAGATGAGACTCAGCCGACACGTTTCGCCTTCGTAGAGTTTGTAGAGCAGGACTCCGTCGCCAGAGCCCTGACCTTCAATGGAGTCATGTTCGGAGACAGACCCCTGAAGTATGTAGTTTATGTCCAGTGGCAGATTATAAATCATAAATCATGTCATTTATTTACTGTGAATATTGTTTAGAAAGAAATTTGAGCACATAATACCTCTTACTGTTTGTCTGTCAGGGTTAATCATTCCAACAACGCCATAGTAAAACCCCCCGAGATGACGCCGCAGGCTGCTGCTAAGGAGCTAGAAAGTGTGATGAAGAGGGTGAGGGAAGCCCAGTCAACCATTGCTGCTGCTATAGAGCCAGGTACAACATTTTGATTGGCTGCATGTGTCAGTGTTTTAGTAATAAAAAGTTGTGTTGCTGATGCTGAGGCTGCTGCTCTGACTCTAGCCGACACAAAGAAGCGTTCCTCCAGTCGGTCTCGAAGGGCTCGTCGGTCACGTTCGCGGTCGCGCTCCCGCTCACACTCGAGGACGCGCAGGAAAAGGTCCCGTTCGAAACACAGGTGACTAATGCTCAGGGTTTTTAGATTTGTGATCACATGATTGTGTCCGTTCCGTGACATTTTCTTTCCTCCTGTTGGAGCAGACCACCGCAGAGGTTGTGGCCGAGGAGTGAATCCCACAGTACCAGAGGTGGCCACAAGAGGCGCTCTCGCTCCAGAGACAGGAGACACAGTCGAAGTCGCTCAAGGTGTGTTGGGAACAAACAACATATAAGGCATTAATTTCCAAATGATCTCTTGCTTTTGAAACAAATTCTAATGCTGTTCAGTGTCTGTAGCTGAGCTGGATGTGCAGCAGCATCTGCTGTAGTTTAATTTGAGATGGTTCAATCCTGGAATAATTCAGTTAATCACACATGACCTCGACAGTCAGGGTCACCAGCAACTTAATGAGTCTTGTAGCTGCCTGAATCTGGCTGCTCTTGTTCTGCATCTGGCACCACAGAGGAGCAAAAGTTATCTTATTCTCTTTTCTCAACCTTTTAATTCTGCCTCTTCAGTAACTTATCTCATCTTAACTCATCTCCAAAATTTGTACTTAATCCGATCAATGTGTTGTAATCAGAGGCCACAGGAGGAGGAGTAAGGATCGGTCCAGGAGCCCTCGGAGGAAAGCCAGATCACCCTCACCGAAAAGGTGAATCTGTCCCATCTCATCCTCCCAAACTGTTTTGACATGTTCCAAACTCTCCTATGGATCAGTGATTCTGTGTCTGCAAGATTGTGATTAGTTTCTTTTTGTCTATTTGTTTACGTTGACTTCTTTCAGAGGTAAGAAAGACAAGAGGAGGGAGCGCAGCAGGGACAGAAAGGACCGCTCCACATCCAGGAAGAGGAGCCGCAAGGACGAGGACAGGATAAAGAGCAAGGCCAAGCCAATGAAGGTAATAAGCTCACACTTCCTCAATGGAATAACACTGCAGATCCTCGCTGGGACCAGAATCTGCTGATCAATTTGTCCCGCTCGAGCAGGCGGATAAAGCTGTCACACCACAGATAATTTAATGAGCTGAGCTTTGTCGCACTAAAAGGCTTGTCAGGCGTGAGGGGAAAAATGAGGTGTCTGTCAGTGCTGAAGAAGAGAGCAGCGTAAGGAGCAGCAGTTTTTTTTCCCCAGCTGTGGTTGGAGGAAGACATTATTAGTGACCTTGTTTTCCTCTTATCGCTCTTTATAGCTGGCAGAAGAGCTGGATGAACACCTGCCAGCTGACAGCGATGCATTCTACAAGCAATTTACTCAAGAAATCATGAGCACTCTCAGAAGAAATGCTTGTAATTTAACTCTAATGTGCAGCTTAGATATATATTTAAAGGAATGGTTTGACATTTTGGGACATAAGCTCATTTGCTTTCTTACTGAGAGTTGGAGGAGATCGATCTAACTTTTATCTCTGCACAGTAAATATGGCTTTTAACGAGTGTGGCAACATTAAGCTAATGCACATCAGCTGCCTGAAGGAGTGTGGAGCCTGCTGTTAACCACAGATGTAACTGTAATCTGACTCTGTTGTCAAAATGATAATGAAAGCAAATGATTTTGTCTTTTTATGATGGCTGTTCATGATAATGCGGTTGTGAATGTGGTTCTACAGTTGTTAGTTAAATCTTGATTCTGCAGTGTCCTCTCACTGTTGCATCTATAATATATCAGTGTCAGTGCAGGGAAGAAGCTGAAATCACTGATCCACAGCGTGTTTTAACTTCTCTCCAGCTCGAGCATCAAATCACGTGATAACCTACTTTTAAAAGTTCCCACAAAGCCCGTAGCTGTGAGATAAAAGGTGGCACATTTCCGTCTGAACAGTCTGTACATTAAGCCTGTTCTGCTGAACATGTTCCCACATAATCTAACAAATATGAGAGAATACCATAAAAGCAGAATACATGTAATTATATGACTTGTTCTGAGTCCTGTTTTCAAAATACTGACGAGAAATCTAGGAAAAGAGTGATATGTTGCCACGAAGCAAACCTTTTAGTTGTTTGTTTTTATTATTTCTACCTTATGTTGTTGTTTTTGTGATTCATTTGTGTGCTTTGGCTGCTGTGACAGTGTTAATGGTGTTGTTCCAGGTCTATTACTAATGTATCACTGTCATAGTCAAACTGTTCAAGAAGCTTAAAGCTAACTCTGAAAAAATTAGACTGCCTTCAATCTTCCTTTAGCCTCTGTGTTATTCAGTCCTTCCCTTTCATCATCACTGGCACCTGAGGTCTGATCTTCTCGATGAATTTCACCTGACTGGGTTTGATCGTTCCTCGTTTGACTTTCAGGTGGAGAGGGACTACGACAGAGAGGAAAAGGACGACTATGAAAGCGACAGAGAAGACTCGATCACACTCAGCGAGGACATGATGTCATCACCCTGCGCCCAGCACAACGGCAGCTACCAGACTCACCATGAGGAGGACGCATCTGTGGGTGCAGACGGCACCAAGTGACTCTTACACCACCACCGTGGAAACTGGTCTTGTTCCATCAAATGATCCCAAAGCCCGTCGTGTGCGTATACAAACACAAACACCACATAACCACTTAGAACAAGGTGTTTCCCATCGCCTCCTGTTGTACAACCTGAGCTTTACTGTACGTTCTTGGCAACACATGGTTCATGTAACATCCCACCTGAAGGCCAAGTGAGCACTCATTACAGCAGAGAAAGACATACTGTAATATAACAGTGCAACATTAAAGACTACAGGCTCACAAACTAACATAACGTCTATCTCAACAATAACTGGATAATAGAAGCCGACCAAACACTGTTTGTTGCCATGCTGTCATATTGGATTGTATATTACACAGGTGATGTTGTGTCCTCTTTTATGTGTTCATGACTTACAGAACTCAATTCCTATTATATTTTCTGTATACATACCAAAAGTGTAGCCACCAACCCCAGCAGACGAGACGAATGTGCAGGCCTGAACCAGCTGCAGAGCTGCCTTCGTCGAAAAAAAACCTTCTGATGCCTCTAAATTATCAGTATTTGTCATACTGTAGTAACTATGCCACTTCCTTACAAATGTTTCTGTCTAAATTTAGCAAAATGCAGCAACAATCTGCGTTAATGGTAATAAAATGTTTGTCTTAAATGATGCTTCATTTATTTGTGAGATTGGAAGTTTTTCAGTGGTAGAGAGATTTTAACGTATTGACATTGACAGGCAGCTACTTGCAATACATTTCAAGCTTGGCGCTCTTCATCAGGCAGCATTTAATACAAAGTATTCAAATATTCTGTAATGTCAGTCTGCATCCAGTTCTGTGTGGCTGTTGATGGTAAAGTAGCTTCAGGTATAATGGAAACGGTGAATTATGAAGTGCAGAATTAGATTTTAGAGACGAGACCCAGTTTGAATCATCAGTTTCTTGTTTGGCTTTTAATTCATCAGACAGCCACTGATTTCAGAGAGAACCAGACGAGTGATGAGCAGCTGAGTTTCTTCATGCTGTATTTTGCATCAGTTGCATTTTGTCGATACATAAACAAAAAAATACATGGGGTTGATTCCAAAAACCCTGATTCCAAAAAAGTTGTGACTCTGTAAACTTAAAAAAAAGTTGCTGAGGTTGAAGATTAAATTTATTGTCTTTGCACTGTTTTCAATTGAGTATATGTCAATAAGAATCAGGAAATGACGATAGTTTTATTTATGTTTCACACAGCGTCCCACTTTTTTTTAGAATCAAGGTTTTAATATAATCCAGGTCATTGTCCTGTTCAGTTCTGTGTCTCCATGTAGGATTTGCTGCTCACTGGCCACAAAGCTCAGAAAGTACCGATCAAAACAAGATTTGTAGCAGCTTTTTCTCGCCAGCTGAAATGTTCTTGTGAGGACATTTCATACGTCATCACCACTTGAGGTAAAAATAAACTCGCCTCTCTCTGACTGAGGTCTCGTGGGGTGTAACTGTTTTTACTCTTATTCTGCAGCTCTGGTGTGACGGCAACTTCCTGTATTCTGTTTTCTTATTTACTGAAGCAAATGGTACATTACATATTAAATACATGTTCTCTGAGTGTAAGAAGACGAGGGCCCCGTTCAGTGTGTGGATGAAAAATGAGATGGATTTCTGCTCATGCTAAAATGCTCATTTGCCCTTTGTGTGGTGTTTAAGGTTGATTTGAACCACCAGGTCTGTGAAGTGTCCTTTATTCTCTGTTTTGCTCCTGTTTTCATCATCTGAGAACTGGGGTTGATTTTATGACTTGTAGTGCTGTAGTTATGAAAACGCAGAATCGTATCTACTGTTTCTGTGAACCTGTTGCTAATTATATTTTAGTTTTAAAAAAAAAAAAAAAAAAAAGAGACATGTCTCATTTGGTCAACATGAATGTTTTATTTCCTGTTTTTGTTTCATGGGTGTACATTTCCTTGCTTTTTTTATATTTCTGATCAGTCGCAGCAAGATCTCACGTTCCTTTTTCCGGTTAGTGTTGTGACGCTGTGACATATAAAGAATTTACTGACTTATCCACACGATGCAGGCTGACTGCTGTAAACACGAGGGTGTGCGTCGGCTCGGAGACGCTGAGCGAGATGCGTCGCAGGCCAACAAACTGCTTGCAAGCACAGAAGGGTCAAAAAGTGCCTAGACTAAGATTGTACAGAATATTCTAATAAAATATGGAGACTTATTGACAGATGCAACCTGAATTTATTGTTAATGATGTTTAATAGCTAAAACTAATGAGATGTTATATTATTGTCAGTTGTCTTTAGTAATTAATAGCAGAGTAGATTGAACATTGATGGGACTTTTGTGGATTTGTTTATTTTAATATATTTTTTTTCTTCTGTCATTTTCCGTGTTGCAGTATTGTGATTGTGTCAAAAATGTACGTGTACTGACCCCAGATTGAGATCAGCGTTTAAGTTTCTATGGAAGCTTGTTGCATTTTAAGAAGTTTACTTTTAAAAGGAGACTTAAAGACTGTATGACTGTCTTTGCCAAATTCCACTTCTGTGGCTTTTACAAACCTAATTTGATTGTATTGGTTTTTCTTTTCCTGCTTTTCTACGTACACGAGGCTTCAGTTTGAAGTGGTGAACCTGTGATAAAGTTTAGTAAAAAGCATTTCCAACACAACTGACAGTATGTGAAGAACTTTATTTTTTATATCCACTGTTGCTCTTTGGGGGGTTTGGACACTCGATATCTGTGTTTGGGGCTTGATGTTAAAGGTTTTGGTGAAACTGTTTTTGAAGAGCTTGGATGTGTGTATGTGATCCTCCTCAGTTTGAATCTAACAATTTGTCTGATCTGTTTCCAAAAACGCTCAATAAAGAGACATTTCATTCAGTTATTTTGCTTTACCGCCCTTGATGTGTCATAAGTTTAAGTATGATTGCAGTCGGCCTCAGTTGACCAAGAAGTCTTTCACTGTGGACTTCGGTCTGCCATTAAGCTCTGATTCATACTCGGTTAGTAACTTCCACTTGGTTGACTCCATGAACTCTGGTGATCTCCTCACTTTGCATCATCGTCATGTCAGAATTTTAATTTGCACTTTGGTTTTTGACTAAACCTGCAAAACTAATGGCGTCACCATCATCCTCACCTGTGCTTTGAGTTTGGTGCCAATAAGAAAATGCCAGCAAAGACAGTCAAAGACCACGACCCAGTGGTGACAAGTGACTGTTCAGTCTTGTTACTGAACTTTGTTGTAACAAACTAGTGAAGAAGATTATATTTGTGAGAATAGTAAATTAAAAAATGGGTGCATTGCAAAGTTTTTACTCATTAAAGCTTTTGCTCATTAACTTCAATGACCAGTCATGGCCTGTAAATTAAGGTATTTTCAGTCATGTTTTCTTGAGGTATTCAGATTTACAGATGGAAATAAGATACTGTATGTTCAGGAGTGTATATGAAGTAATGTACATATACAGTGTGTACAAGTACAAGTAGTGCAGATATAAAGCGCTGTACAGTAGACTGGACTGGACTTCTGTCTTTTTCTTTGTCCAAGTGTCCAATTCAGCAGTAATTTTGGCAGCTGGTATAAACATAGAGCTGAATACTGTACTTGTAGTATTGTTATTGATTATTTAAGAGCACAGCGAACTCATGTCATTCAAACCTTCATGGACAGTAGTTGTTCTGATCCTGGGTTCCTGGCTCTTCATGCTCTGCAGGTCTGTTCCAAACCGTTCTCGCGAAATCCTCATCGTCCAAAGTCGGACTGGTGCTAAACTGCCTCATGTAGTCCAGCCCTGATTTCACCACAGTCAACTCTGTGTCCTCTTGTTCGCTTTCTTGAGTAACGGATGTATTCGCCGGGCCGCCCCGAGGCATTGCCTGCTGAAACATGTCCATTGTTGTATATCCGCTCGGAAAGGTGAGAGGGGAAGTCTGGAGGTTTGTGCATTGGATGTCCGAGATCGTCTCTGCAGTACTGTCAGGTGAGATGTCTCCAGCTGCGTCCTCGACGTCTCTTTGGATCGTCTCCGCTGAGTCTCGCTCGTCCTCTGAGGCGCGGAGGAGCAGCAGCATCGACGGTGATGTGATGGCAGGGAACACATCTTCTTTCTCAACGATCTGAAGACTGTTCGTGTCCCATTCCTCCACCTTCAGAGTGTCGATGGACTCCAGTAGTTTCTGAGTGAAGTGAAAACAGTTTGCAGTGTGTCCCCATTATCCTAATTTCCTTTCTTCACAGTCTGGCTGATAGCTTGAGGTTTTGTTAAAACATTTTGAAAGCACAAACAGACGCTCACCAGTTCGCAGGGTCCTTCCATTTTCTGCATCGCATTGCTGTTTCCAGGGTTCGGTATGCTGGGCCACAGAAGGACTTTGGCTCTAGATGAAGTAGATAAGATATTTATCGATGTTAAAAATTAGTGACAGCTTGTTCAACAGGCATGTAAGACAGTTCTGTACCTTTTTATTATCTGAGATCCAAATATCAGCACAGCGGCCATGACTGCAAAGACTGTGATGACCCCACGGAGTTTAGAATATCCTAGTTTGAAAATGTCAGAAAATAAAAAATATGCAAGGATGCTTCTTTGGAATTTGATGCATATATGAGTTAAAAACTTGTTTGATATAACCTTGATGGTTTGTTTCAAAGAGGCTTGCTGGGCTTCGTAGTCCTGCTCCTGCCCGGGTGAATCCTGATATCTGGACTTTGTACGCTGTCCCACTTTTAAGGTCCCTTAGTTTATAGCTGTTTAAGTCTGGATCCACCGTAATATCTGTAATCAAAGAGCGACAGTTTTCACTAACTTTGGTCCAGACTGAAATATCTCAACAAATTTTGGGCCTTGAATGAATTAATCCACATGACTTTGTTGATCCCGACTTTCCTAGTACCAGAACCACCAACAGGCCAAAGTTTTCATTTATCCAGTAAAATATCTCAACACCTATCGGATGGATTGTTTTGCTAATAAAGTTTGTACAAATTGTCAGCATTTGAACATCAGTCTGAAAGTACAGTTCATGAACTTCTAGAGACTGAGACAGTGGTAAACAAACCAGCCGCCAGACAGGAAATCCACTGACGATGATGAACTGAGAGATCGTGTGTAGCTGCAGATAAACAACGGTTGTGAAGCCAATGAGGTTAAAACAGAACTCAGGTTATTTAACAAACAAGTCTTGAATTTTATGAATGAGTGACTCAGTTTCGGGTGGACAACGCTTACTTCTCTCAGTGCTCGCCCCCTGGTGCTGGTACTCGGCGTAGTGGATCGTGTAACCGAGCAGGAAACCTCCGACGTCGTCCTCTGGGATGGACGACCACCGCAGCACCACCGAGTTCAGCGTCACGTTGCCGCTGCTGATGTTTGTGGGAGCACTGACAGGAGCTTCGGAAGCACAATATAATTACATTTTGTACAGACATTCATGCTCCCAAGAGGATGAATCCTAATGACTTTAGCGATCTCATGACTTTTGCTCTAGAGCCAACAGCAGGATCTGAAATGTCTTGACAGCTGTTGGATGGATTGCTTTGAAATTTGATGCAGACATTTGTGAACTTTGGCGACTTTCATGACCAAACTAAGAATTTATCCAATACTGTTTTCCAATTGCTGCC
This sequence comes from Holacanthus passer, assembly GCA_025331565.1. Taxonomy (NCBI): domain Eukaryota; kingdom Metazoa; phylum Chordata; class Actinopteri; family Pomacanthidae; genus Holacanthus; species Holacanthus passer. The sequence continues at coordinate 3,249,824 of JAFREQ010000046.1, read as the reverse complement.
AATCTCATTTATTCCAATAACATGACATATTGGAAAGGTAGCAGACCTGTGACTTACATCCTTCAATGAGGTAGAACTGTGTGCTCCCGTAGGTGCTCTCGCTGTTGTTGACACGCTTCAGGTTGCAGGTGTCCTTGTCGGGTCGAGTGTGCAGAGTGATGCTGTATCTCTTATAAGGCTCCAAAGGCTCTGGGTGTTTGAAATAAGCAATGGATTATCTCAGGGGCAGGAACAAAACAAATTAGCAGCATGTGAACAGAATTTCTTTTGACCAAACGTTGTGAATATTTGCACACCTGGTAAAGGAGACAAGGTCCTATAGTTGTTTTCATTCTGATGGAAGGACATGAACGCTGCTTTACGTCCCGTCTTCCTCCACTCTGCAGAATAGCAGACGTAGGTTTTGATGAGATCGTCTTCCCAGTAGATGGTAAAAGACGTGTTGTTGTGAACCGTCACGTTCAGCTTCCCAGCTCCCGCACCTGCGAGGACAAATTTATTATAACTATAAAATCTGCTCTTTAGTTCTTTAAGATACAAATGAAGGGTTGATTTACAAAAACAGATCATTCTTCAAATGATTGAATTTGGTTGATATTTTTACTGAAGGTTTTAATTTCGCCATTTCCTGTTTTATTCTGTAAGAGCATGTCCTCAGGTGTGTCGCTTTACTTCCTGCCTCTCTGTCTTTCCCACCTTTAGGATTGTTGATCAGTTTCACCTGTGATCCTTGTGTATTCAGAGTTTTGGGACTTAGGCTTTGCTTCCCTGGACCTTCACCTGTTTATTAAGCTTTTGGTTCCTGCCTGCTCCTGTTTTTGATCCTTGCCGACGTGACCATCCTGTAAGTCTTGATGATTTCTTGATGATCTGACTTTTGACTTAGATTTCACTGAACTGCACCGGCTCTGCCTCTGTCTGCATTTTGGGTCCAATCCTTTATTTTCCTGCTACTTTGCTCACACAAACCACAACAGATGTTCCCAAGAGTGCACAAAAAAACAGGATTTAGGAAAATAAGAAACATCTGGTTTTGGACCCTTATACAAAGGTTGTTTGACAGTGAACTCACTGGGCTCGTCCTCTCTCCGTGGTATCCTCCGGCTCTCGGCTGGGGAGACGCTGGCGTTGTTCACGGCGCTGATGTTGACACGATAAGCTGAATGGGAGAGAATCAGCGTGATCTCAGGATGTGTGGTGTCCATCCTCTGGCATGGAGCCTCTCCTGACGCTTTCCCAACGGTCACGCGGTAGCCGTCGATCAGCTCTTCGGCAGAAAACTAACAAAATGGAAGTAGAATAACATCAGCTATGGATCCACAGAAGGTAGATTATATTTCTTCTTTTTACACTTAAAAAAAAAAGGTACCTTCCAAGTTAAAGTAAGCAGCCGGATGCCTTTTCTCTCTGCAACGTTAGAGTCTTGAACGTTGACAACGACTGGCTGCGTTTTCAGTTCTGAAATTTATTTATGGTGAAATAAGAAAACATTTTTTACATTTTGTTAATTGCATGATAAGTATGATTATCTCTTCCCAATTAACACGTTAAATAGTTTTAGTTTAGTTTAAACTAATAAGAGCGAAAGCAAGCCGACCTGATGGGACGGTGAAGTCTTCGCTCCACACACACTGGGAACATTTCTCATTAGTAACACACTGTATCTGAACGCTGTAGACCAGCGAGGAGGTTAGATCCTCCACTGTACAGCTCTCTCCATTTTGGGATCCTACTGGCTGCAAACGACATGGAAATTAATGAGATTCACTGAGATTTATTGTGCAAAAGAGGAATCAGCACAGACATACTAACAGCATCAGAAACAATCACAGGCACCTTGAGAAACATCCACAGGTTTAAAGTCTGTTTACTCATATTCAAGTTATCTCAACATCTCCATTGATTGATTAAAGTTCAGTTCACTTTTATTTGTATAGCACCAAATCATCACAGACGTTATCTCAGGACACTTTTCACATAGAACAAGTCAAGACCGTACTCTTTATAATATTATTCACAGAGACCCAACAATTCTCATCATGAGCAAACACCTGGTTTTATATTTTATATTCATGGCTACCAGGTGATAACAACTCCCCTGACTCTTCCTCTAGCGCCACCGTCAGATTAATATTTGTGTCAAACTATTTGATGGATTAATTAGATTAATTAATAGATATTTAAAACTTCACTTTCAGTCCTTATTGCTCTGACGTAAAGATAATTCAGATTAAAAACTTCAGTACTGACCTCGCTCCACGTTGGGCTGCCCAGTGCTTTATATCTCACAGAGTAAAACTTGACGACCTTTATGTCGACCTGTTGCCAGTTCACAGTCACAGCTAGTTTTCCAGAGCGCCGGCTGAAGGACACATTATATGGAGGACCACATCGTACTGAAATATGAAAATCACCTTTACTCAGATCTGTCAGAGATTCATCATCAAGAGAAGAGAAATAAAAAAAACATGTTTGTGGACTCACGCAAACTTGTCGGTGAACCGCTGAAAACTGCTTTGGTGCATTTTGTTGATTCGCTGTTTTCATAAACTTCTGCAGTCAAGTTGTGTTTTTCATATAATCTGACCTTTGCAGAGACGTCAGTGACGTTGACGTGAGCTTTGCAGTATTTTTTGCTTCTAGAAGGAGAAATGATTTTAATAGATTAGTTCCTCATCAAACCCATTACAGGTCAGAATATGTTAAATAATCTGTATAATAGTTTATGAGCTGGACAGTGAAGAAATCACTCACGGCTGTTGTATGATGAGTGTGTACGTCTTGTCTGATGTGTGACCTCCAGGTTTCCACACACAGGTTTTTATACCAGGTGAGTTATATTTACCGAAACAATCTAAACCATGGACTCCATCTGAAGGACAGGCATTGGCATTAATGATTAAAAGATATAATAACTTTTTTTTTTTTTTTACAGTCTCTAATCTGATTTTGAAGCTGATGATTCACAATGACTCGGATGTGTTTTCATTACCTGGGTGGATCCCACAGTGCTGATATTTGAGAGAAATGTCTGTTGATTTGCAGTTCACTGGAACACAAAGCGCGGACAGATCATAATCATCAATGTTTGTCTTACAGCGGAAAAAGAGCTTATGAATCTTATGATATTTGTGACTCATTTAGCAACATGTTAAAGGTTGTTCCTCTGCAATGTAAGAAAGCTGTTTATTAGAGATAATACGAAGAAATTACTGATATTTATGATGATAAATAAGAAGAAATGTTGGGTCAAATGGTCAAACAAGCCGACCTGCAGATGCTCGAACACGAGAGGAGAACACAGCGAGGATCAGACCTGGAATGTGAACGACAGCAGAAGGTAACTTTAGACAAAAAGTCTTGAAAACTAAACACAAGAGTAGTTTGATATATAATGAAGTAGTTTACGGGAAAATCATCCATAGCTCTTGAAAATGAAATTGACAGTTGATTTAGTTTCAGAAAAAGAAAAAACACGGCCGTGATTCATTTGGCATCTACCTTTTTTTCATTCATTTAAAAGTAACATGAAATAAACAGAACAAAAGCAACAACTACAGTCCACTTACCAAAGATGAAAAGATGTGAACAGCTCACATAGGAAGAACATCTTGGGCCTAAACCACGGCCGACCATGTCGCCTGGGACCCACTGAGAGACTGAAACCAAGAAACCAACAGCGTGGGTTTGAAGCAATCTCACACCCACAATCTGCTGCCATCCAGACACACACTCTGCTCGCTGAGAGTCGGCGAGGAGAAAATATTCTGAGCTCAGCGTGGAGGGGCGGGGACACGTCTGTGACACAGTCGGCGAGATTCATAGACTGAAAACCTGACGACGGGTCCCCTGACAGAAAAACTGTCATCTTCTTTGTACTTCTTCTTTCCACAAATAGCAGCATATGAAGAAAAGCTCTCTGACAGGCAGGAGGTCCAACCAAGAGAAATGACTGTAACCTCACATGATGCTTTGATTCCAATTAGTGAAAACGAGCTCTCGCAGGTTCACTGTGACTCAAAGCACAAAGACAAATGACTTCTGTGATTTCACAAAGTTGACGTGCTTTCAAAGAACTGAATGTAATTTTCGTTTGAAAGTCACAAATTGTGCCAACTGACACACACACACACATTTTTGCATTTTGAATCTGACTAATCTAAATATTGCAGGGAACAAACCCACCAGTTTCTGTAACTGAATGGTTTTAGGAAACTATAGAAGAAAGAATGAAAGTGTTTGTTGTGAAAGTGGAGTTTGTAAAAGTTTGTGGATGATCTGATTCACTGCACAGAAGAATACTGCATTACAGGGACAATAAGTACTACTGAACAAGACAGACAAGTATTTTGTGCTCAGTATTTTACTCTATTTTTAATCATATTATGTTAAAATAGAAGAATCAAAAAACTGTTTTTTGCTTTGCTTTGTGTTAACGGAGCAAACATGCAAACATTTACTGTAAATTCAGATCAAATCAAAAAAACAGATCATATCTTGAGTATTTAATATTTGAATTATTTCATTGTGTTTCAGAATCTAAGAGTGAATCCAACATGTTAAAGTTAACCTCCACATGTTTTAATGTATATAAAAATACTCTTTTATTAATAATTGTGTCTGATTTTGGTTCAATGACCTTGTAAAAAAAAAATCTTAAAATTATATTTATTCATTGTTCCTCATTGAAAAATCCAGAATACATGAATATGCAAATATTTCTCGTTTCAAAAATTGAACTACATCATTGTGAACAGGGAAGATCAAACATCCAAGTGAAATTATGATAAATTCATTCAAGTGATCTGCTTCCATTGTTCAATTCAAACAGACAAATATCACATATATGTTACATGTATGTGTGTAAGTGTGTGTGTGTGTGTGTGAGACCGCTGTTGACTCACACTCGCTCTCCTTTCCGGTACTTTGAAAGGTCACTGAACTCATCATAGTGAGAACTGAATTCACTGAACTGTGAACTTTCACCTCAAATGATCAGTTTAATTACTGAGATGTTCAAGATGCAACTGACACAAGTTTGATGTGAAACCTTCCAGTGCACAAACACAGAAAATGGACTTTTCAGTGAAGTAGAAAACATCTTGTTTGCAGCCGTTAAACTTTTGAAGTGAAAAATATTTGCATCTTCATAAATTCTGGATTTATCAAAGGTGGAAAATGAGTAAATGTAATTTAATTAATTTTAAACTAGTTAAAGTTACTTTTTAAAACCATATTAGACACAAATTAATATTCAAAGCAGAGTATTTCGTGTCTTCAAATGTGTCTTCAAACATGTTTTAATTGAAGGTTTGTGTGTTAAAAAATGATGCCCGTTTTCTAAAAACTACTGATGTAAAGAAAACTTTCTTTCGAAAACTTTAATAACTCATGACTTGTGATTTAAAGCTCCAGCTACTAAGACTTTTCTTAACTGCTGTTCACATGGTTCAAAAATGAACTTTGGACCCCAGCTATAAATAACTAATTTGGTTTTTCTTTTTTTAAATATCCACTCAGCCAGATAAGGAGTGATCGAAAGTTCTCAACTTTACCTAGGTTTCACATGATGAGCTTGAATTCAAGAGATGCATTTTCTCAGAAATCTACTTCCTATAATCACATATGGCTGATTTTATATTTGAAACTGTACGTTAGTCCAGGCAAACCCCCCTCGCTTAAGGAGGACAGAACCTGCACCTGCTTGGCTGAGGAGGTTTTAGAAAAGTGACACAATAACAAAAACAACAAGTGTGTAAAAGTGCATTTATGTTTTTTCATATGTGAGTTTTAAAAGGCAGAAACACTTTGACCTGCATGTTCCTCCCTCAGTGCTGTACTGTAAAGACACAGGAAGCTCAGTTCTCACCTCACTGACTTCACTTCAGAGGCCTGAAGAACATCATCGATGGCCTTTATCGCGATCTTGATCTCGCCGCTGCACTCGAACACTTCGCCAGCTGCAGAGCAAAGTTTGAGCGTCGCCTGTTGTTCTCTCATTGAACCCACCGGCTGCGTTTTTAACTCGAGGTGGACTCAAGTTAGAAAGGTCAACTGATCAGATGTGAAGCTGCTGACGGAAAATCGACCTCAGGCGTGTTTTTGCTGGAGGTGTTCACATATTGAAATTAGGGGAACTGATGGTGCAAAAGGGTCAAATGGTTTTAAAAACAGTGGTTAAAATGAGAAAAGCACATTTCACAGATCATCATCACAGGAATATAATTTCCGCTAAACAAGTAACAGACTGCCAACTCATATTTTTCTCATGTGTAAATTTCCCCACCTTTACTCTTATCATCCCTGAGATCAGCGATGTGCGTAACACACTTGTGGCCTGCGAGAGTTGAAAGATCATGTGGGTTCCTCTCATGCTCGTGCTTCGCTTTGATCCGAATCTTTTGCTGTTGCATTACTTGTGCATAGTTTGCCCAACCAGAGAGAACAGGAGTTTGCAACCACATCTACATTAATCATTTCTTCTGTGTTTACTGTAACACGATGCCATCATGCAAGTTTTCAGTGGGTCATAAACAATATAGTTACCACATACAACACTTTTAGGGTTTTTGATTACTTTACTGTTTGTGGTTGGATGGACTCATCGAGGACAGCTGCACAAATGATCGCGACTAAAATCAATTTGCATTTCTTTCCCAAAGTGAAAATCTGATCTCAACTGACTTCCTGATGGTTTAACAGCATAAAAGCATTTGCACCAACTACAGCTCTATATTTGCAGCAGATATATTGGGTTTCACGCATGTTTGATCCTTGACAAACTGTACGTTGTTTGAAAGCATAAAGTCTTGTGATTCTATGTGTGGAACAATTTCAAGATCCCAGAATCACTGTGACTCTCGTTTTGTAACAGGACTGCGAACAAAACAAGAGTCAAACCGAAAGAAAATTAATACAAATGTAAACGAAAAACAGAAAAACAAGCAAGAGAAAGCATCAATTGTTCCACGTTTGAGCCTCTGTAAGTTTGTTTCAGTGTCACTTATACTAATCGTGACAGAATGACTGTAATAAAAAGGGTTCAAGATGAGTCATTATGAAGCTTCTGCGCAACAACAGGCTGCTTGTTAAGGTGTTAAAAGAAGATATAAACTGCTGAAGAGAGTGTGCATGTTTTCTTTCAATGGCAAAATCCAGAACACAGTTATTGTAGAACATGAGGCCAGTTTCTTTCTGTTGCCTCTTTTCATCAACATAAGGAAACAGTGGCCTCATGTGGAGACTCTGTGAAGAATAACCTCCAGGAAATATCATGAGAGAGAATGAATGCTGCAGATTAACACAGTCAGCATCAAGAAAAGCCATAAAGATCATTTCATATTTCATGCATAACATTTGGTAAGAAGCAATAACATTTTCATAACTTGATCTTAACACAAAACCAAACAGTCATATTAGGAAAACAGTTCACTGATGTTTTTATTAAACCATTTTGACCAAAACAAAAATCTTGCAGATCAAAATAATAATATAACATACTTTATTGGGTAAATAATTTGTGAACCTGAAAAATAATGTGGTAAAATAAAAATCAATAAGTGGATATTTGGGCATAAACAGAATTAGTGGTAAGTAAGATCCAAAACATCCACTGAGAGATTCAGGCAGTTTGAGCCGATCAGTCCAAAGTCAAATGTCCAGATACTTAAAACATGTGTAGGTTTTAAGAGAAAGCGTGAGTCAGCAACTGGATGACCTCAAATTTATTCACCATCTTAGTTTAGCGAGCTGACGTTTGTTAATGAGCGCCGCTGAGGCTGATGGGAGTCTCCTCAGTTTCGCAGCTGTTCGGTCATAAACCAAACTCGAGTCATGGCCTGATGAAACCCCGTTGTTTCCAGTTCATCTTCAGCACGAATGTCTGTTCCCATTTTCTTGTCACCACCTATGTCAACCTGCAGGTGGCGCTAGAGGAGAGGTCAACACCATGAACCATCCAGTACACGTGAACAAACTGGAAACCTTTACCTGCTGGTGGCTCTAGATGAAAAGTCAGCAGGGTTCATCCTCCGGGGACCTTGAACCTCAGTCTCAAACAAGTGTTGGATGTCTGACACTTTTAAAAATGCACCGGCTGGATGAATACGGATTCTTTTATAATGATATAATTTGCATCCTTAAATCTCGGCCTGGCACAGATGCCAGCAGTCATATTAATGTGTTGATCATATCGAGTGAGGTGACGGCGACAGCAGAGTTCTGGTTTGCGATGAGCAGACTCACAGTTTAAACAGGATCCGTGCGAATGTCAACACTTTGTGAGGTGTCGACACGTCGGCCGGTCAACACATTGAGAAGTGACTGGATGTAACGGCTCAACACTCGGTGGTCTGTTTACTCTGCAGAGCTCAGTGAACCTTGGCCTAATGCAGCAGATAAAGATTATAAAAGGAGGAAGCAGTTTTAGCTTCAGTGCTCAGGTTCGAGGGCAGAGCGTGATGCTGACTGTCAATGAGTTGGTGATGTTGTTGTTTTAATGTTTTTCTATGGAAAAACAAAGAACTGTATGTTCAGGTTCAGTTTTAGAGGAAACTGGTTATCGAGCTTTCCATAAAAAAAGCAACACATCAGAAAATAGAGATAAATCAATTGTATATAATATGATTTAATTGCTGCACTAATAACTGAAAATGTTTTGTTTGCTTAATAGAGGTTTGATAGATTTGTATTATTTGTCTTTACTACAAAGACAAGTTTCCTGTATCACCTTACATTCTGGTTTTAGGGTGACTGTAACATTTGCATTTACAGCAATGTTAAATACATAAAAAAAATATTTGATTAAAGATCAATTGTAGAGTCTTTTTACAAGAACATTAACAGTTAAAAAATCTATAAAACGAAATCTATAAAAGTGGACTGAATCTATGAGCTGAGGAGTATGATTAATGTTTCTGTTAAATCTTGAGCAAACACTGAAAAGTGAAAGAGATGTTCTCTGGGCGCAGCAGCTGATATCATTCAGTCCATGGGTGTGGTTGCACCAAGTCTCTGGCTGGAAACTCTTACAAATTAATTTGATGTAATGATGATTGAAGGGCTGAAAGCAATAACATGTTTCTCTTGTTCATTCCTCGTGTGTGTTGCATTTGAGTGTCGACCTCAAAGGGAAAAAAATCAATCCAGCATGAATCTGTGCAGTAAAACATTCCTCTTCATGCTTAAAGACTGTGACTGAACATCCAGATATGTTTGACATCAGGACCCTGCAGACTGAGGACGTGTTTGAAAAGCAGGCTGGATTGAAATGGATTCCCATCATTAAAGAACAATATCCTGCTTGTGATGTACAGTAACTGCAGACTCTAGTGCGCCCTCTAGTGTGCGCTGTGCTCCTGATCTGCTCCAGGATGAGGACGTTCACCTGCAGTTTGCACAGAGATGGAGCTGCTCAGCTGGGCCACGAGACAAACCAGACAAAACTGCGTGATCTGTGGAAGCAGCAACTGCTTTTATCGGAAAGTTGCAATTTTCATGGATGGAAAAATGTTTCTGGGGAATGATGGACAGATGGAGATAAACAAGTCATTTCACAGTACGACAATGAAAGAAATGTGTCATGTCAGTAAATATATCAGAGAACAGTTTATACTATCAGGCCGATCAGACATTTCATTCCTGTATCTGTTTTCGGCTTCACATTCAGTCACGTCTAGAAATCTTGTACTTCATCCATGGAGCTGCTCCAACGTCATTTGATTCCTGAACTCTTGCCCCAGTTTGTGACTCAGATGTATTATCACTGCGTTCAGGTCACAGAGATATAGATCTGATTTTCCAAAACATAAATACCAGCACACAGAAAATCCAGAAACTCATTTAACAACTCATGTTTCTGTTGTGAAAGTATTAGCACAATCCTCAAAGAATCTTTGAATCTTGTGATAACAAAAATAGTTTGTGAGCTGCACAAAAGAAAAATATGTTCCATTTTTTATTCATAATAACTTCATCCAGAAGGTTAGAAGAGTCTGAAAGGATTCTGGAAATATCCTCATGTCAGCAGTTAGTAGGTGTGTTTACACACGAGCAGATCCTTTACTGAAGTAGAAGTAATAGTACCACATTCAGTAAAGTAAAAGTATCTCTAAAAAGTTTTCAGGAGCTCAGAAAAACAGCCTGTTTTCAGCTTTGTGATGATGCATCTTCCAGCTGATCCAAGAGGCTTTTTAGATATTTTTAAATTCAGAATCAGAAAATATGGAGATGCATGATTTTTCACTGAACAGGAAGGGTTTGAAAAAATCCAATCCAAAAGTAACTAAAGCTGTCAGACACATGTAATGAAGTAAAAAGTACAATATTTGTCTGAGATGTAATGAAGTAGAAGTATAAAGTTGCACAATATAGAAATACTCAAGTACAAGTGCCTGAAATTATTACTTGAGTAAACGTACTTAGTTACTTTCCACATCCTGGTTTCAGACACTTGGATAAAGTCTCACAACCTAAATGAACAAAACCTCATTTCTGACCCCAGATCGGGACTGAAATCTGATTAACAGGGTCTGTGTTTGGTTTGGCAGCAGCTGCGATCTGATTGGTCCTCCCCCCCTGCAGGTTGTGGGCGGGGCTTATGTGCGAGCTGCAGACTGAAGTCAGTGTCAACATGAACTCGCAGCCTGAGGAGACACGAGCGACTGAAAGCCGCCCAGAGAGCTGAGCTCACCTGCAGCCCTGAGCTCACCTGGATCCTCTGCAGGCTCTGAACACCTTCAACAACACACACACACACACACACTTTGGACAAGGTCGTGATTTTGTTGTTTTTTTAGTCGCTCAGAAAGTTGCAACCTTCCGTGGGCTCAGAGGAAAATGAAGACAGGGGACAGGTGTGCTGACAGGTGAAGTCCCAGCTTTGATATCGGTCGATCACATGGAGCAGAGTGGAAGCCAGTCGTCTTCAGGCTCACACACCCTGTCCGAGGGAGAGGAGCTGACAGACAGGCTGGACATCAGAGTCTGTGGAGAGGAGGAAGAGGAGGAGGAGGAGGAGGATGAAGGACACAGCCTGGATTTTAAGAGCGTGACAGAGGAGGACAAGGAGACAGCAGAGGATGAGGAGAGTGACGATGAAGATGAAAAGGTAAAGCACATTTCAGGAGTTTGCATGTTGAATAGGAACCAGCTCACAGGAACAGTTTCAGTGCACAGTCCGACAGAGCAGTGTCATTAATCCTCCTCAACACCAGCAGGCTGCAGGGAAACACGTGAAGGCACCAACTCATTCATTTCGTCTGTCAAAATATTTGCAAATTCTCAGCTCATAGAGAAACATGTCATCCTTCAGTTTATCGTTAACATTCGCGTTTGATAAATGGACAGGAAGGGTATGAAAAATGTAATCTGAAAAGTAACTAAAGCTATTAGGAAAAAGTACATTTGCCTCTGAAGATGTGTAAAATTTTGCCCTTGCTGACAAAATATTTTTTAAAAAAAAAAGTTTATTTAGCTTAAGCTGATTTCTCTATAAAGAAACACTTCCTCCAGTTTATCACAAACATTCACGCTCACATTTTGAGATAAGTGTTTTTTAGTGGACAGGAAGGGTATGAAACTGTAATCTGAAGAGTAACTAAAGCTGTCAGACAGAGGTAGTGGAGTATTTGCCTCTGAGACGTTGTGGAGAAGAAGTTTAATGGAAATATTTGGCTTGAGAAGTAGGAGATTTTTTTCTGCTCATAAAGAAACACTTCATCCTCCAGTTTATCACAAGCATCAACATTCAAAGTCACCAAATTTGGACATACATGTTTTACTCTGGAAAGGAAGGGTACGAAATTGTAATCTGAAAAGTAAGTAGTAACTAAAGCTGTCAGACAAATGTAGTGGAGTATTTGCCTCTGAGAAGCACTTTAAAGCAAACGTCGCTCCTGCTGTGAAAATATTTGCCAACGCGTCCTGTTGGCTCCTGTTTGGCGTCTTGAACGTGTCGTGGAGTCACAGTCTGATTCAGGCTGCTTTCGCTTCATCCACCCGGTTCGACTCCTGGTGCAGTCGCTCTCTGCAGCCTGTGACCTGCTGCTGCACAGCTTTCTGTTTGACTCACTCAGTCGACGTCTGGTGGGCGTCTGCAGCGCGTCAACTCCTGTATTATCATTACATTCGGATCACAGAGTCGAGCGTTGGATAAAAGTCTGAAAAATAACAACCAGGCGGTGTTTGAGAAAGCAGGTCGATTAACAACACGCTGCTGTGTTTGCACAATCCTTAAAGACTCTTCTGACCTTCTGGGTGGAAAAAAACATCCATCTGCTGCGTGAAAAACAAGATTTCTAACCTGTTTCCCAAGTTCTTCTGATCCAAACAAGGACGGGAGGAGACGACCTCAATGTCGTCGCTCAGTTTGTACAACGTGAACAAACGCGGCCTGATTCGTCCGAACTCCTGAAGGTCGCGAAGGTCGTCTGGTTCAGCTGCTGTTCAACACTTTCAGAGGTGTTGATTCAACTCCATGGTCAGTTTAGGCTGCAGGTTGTGATGTGTTGACTAAATATTAGAAACACAACTCGGTGTCACAACAGAATTCAACAGCTCCCTGAAACTGTTTGAACGAATCTGAACATTACAACCTTTCTAAAAGCAGGACTCAATACAGGCTGCATTCATTCAAGCCACCTCATAAACTGATGTTTTCTTTCCAATATCAATGTTATGTGTTCATATTTTGCTTTTGTTTTCCAAAAACAGTGAAGACAACACAGTCACCACTTTTTGAATTTTTATCGTGCAGCAATTTTTCGCGTCCAGATGGTTTGAATAATCTTCATCTGTCAAATATTTCTTTATTGGAGCATGTTGACATATACACACATGCATGAGGACACACATATCCAGGCAAATATACAGACAATTCTCATGATAATGTGGCAGTTTGTCCGTTGGAGTTGACCTCGTTCTCTCTAAATGGAGTTTGTTTGTCAGGTCACTAATTCACATCTTTGTAGTGACTTGTTTCTTGTTCCAGTTCATGAGAAGCAGCTTGTTTGCAATGATGAGGCTGAACTTTGCTGGGAGCTGCTCGATTGAATAACCTCAGCAGATATTCCTGGTTCTGGTTCTCACTTTGTTTTAGATGTTCATTGGAAAATCTTGATCCCGTGTGTGTCGTCTTCTGAAAGGCGTCGATCACATGTGTTAGAAATCTAAAGGTTTATTCTGTGGAACGTCTTGAATTTCAAACTGGATGAAACAGCATCGACAGAGCATCGATGGATGTGCTCCAGACTTTCTTCCCACAGAGCGTCTGAGATCTCGATGCCCATTTCTTCTTCCTGTCTTGTTTTTATTAGAGTGGAATCAACCGGACTGATGGATTGTTTGGTGTCGTCTGTTAAGACTTCAGCCTCAAAATGTCTGCAGATGTTTCCTTACTTCTCATTTACACATATTTAAAGAGGTTGTTTCGTGGTAACTTCTATTTACTTGTTAGAATAATCTTTAAGGATTTTCAGAGAATCTGATGTTAAGCTCCGTGACTCAAATGTAATGGTAATATAGAAAAGACACAAACTGGGTCTAGACAAACTAATCTTTTAGAAGCGTGTGCACTTATTGTGTTTATCCAGGAAACATATGGGGAAACTGAGGAAGATAAAATTCAGGTCTTTATTTTATATAAGACTTGTGCAGACTGGTCGGACTGGCTCCGGCGAGCCAGCGCAGCCTGGTGCCTGCGAGGGTGTGTTTGAGACTTCGAGCTCTCACCTGACCTACAAACCTTTTCCTAAATCATAATATCATGCAACATGACTTGAGGCTGTAGGTGTGGCCGACTGTCATCCCTCATGAAGTCCAATATAAGCAGTGGCAGGATACAGAATATTGTGCAACGTTATCCATCTGTCACTCCACACTTTTCTTCCTCATCGTTTCTTGGATCCCTACTGTTTGGTGACACATGCCCCCGAATGAATGAATCATGAATCCAAAGATTGAATAATTGCTTTGTCATAGAAGCTGGAAATGCACAGACCTGCAGGAAAGCAGCAGTTTGCACTTCCTGTGAGAACCAAAAATGGGATATAAGTCATTTGTCTCTGCATGTTCTGACTGAATCAGTGTTCGTATCAGGCTCTCCAGCATGTGCCAACATCCCCTGGAACATACCCCCGGCGTGGTGTCATGTTTGCTAACACTGGAGCTTAACTAATTTGGTTTGGCTGAAAAACAGTTTGAGTCCATTAGCTTAATGGAGCTGAGATATCACAGGCGGAAGACTGGGCTCTAATTTCAGTGAAGCATTAAAATACAAACTGTATCTTTGACTGAATGTTTTGGCAAATGTAAAATAATTTCGCCAAATAGTTTTACTAAAATTAAACCTTCAAATCGAGAGAGCGGCATGTCTTGGATGAACCCCGTGCCCTCTTCTCATGATCCCTTTGAAATGTCAGTTTGGAGTTCATTTAAAACCGGTGACCTCTCTTACACAGAAGAGGAGATGAAATCTGACCTGAGCCAAACAGACATGTAACTGGCTCAAACACCACAAACAGGTCAGATGACTTGTGAGCGAAGCTTCCAGCGGTAATACTATAGGGTTAATCAGGCAACCCTGACCTTCGACCCCTGCCTCGCTGCCGTGGAGTTAAAGAAGGAAAGTCTTCTGAGAACTCACATGACATCACCTTTCCACATTTAGCTGCCGTGCAGTGTTTCGACCAGCGAGATACTTGCTGCTGTGCTGCTTTGTGCAGCTTCGCACAGTGTTTACTTGATGCTTATCTCTGCAAAATCTCATTGTCGTTGCATCTTTGTCCATCCCAGACATCTAAATCAGTCCAGAGTTGTGGGCAGTGACAGAGAACACCATCTACAGTCGGGATCAGATTATCCCACGCATCATTTTTTTCCCTCACATGCACAAGATAAAACTACATGAATAGATTAAAACATACAGATTTATAAAAGCCAAAAGCACTGGAGTGAGCTGCTGCTGCCAATTACAACTGAGATTAGTGTTAAAAGCAGTTAGGATAATGTCTTTATATTAAGAACAGCTGAAATTATATTAACAATTGATTAAACAATCCCTGAATTTCTCTGTTTAATGTCATTGTAAATTAAATATCTTTGGCTTTTGGTCTGTTTGGACAAAACCAGCAATTTGAAGACGTCACCAGAGGCTTTTAGTTTCACTTTTTTTGACATTTTATTGTAGGACTGCAAATCACTGTTATTTTCATGATTAATCGACTAATCATTGGGTCCATAAAATGCCAGAAAATGTGAAAAACAAGTCCTTCACATCAGTCAGCTAATCGATTAATCGACTAATTGTTGCAGCTCTAATCTGATTATTTAAAGAATTTACCTTAGAAAGATTTAATCAACATGTTTAAATATGAATTTTGATGCGTTATTCTGTATTTTATGTTCACGCAGGACGATTACAAATATTTGTAGACTTCAGATAACAACACATAGTGTGTTTCACACACTGTTTGCCAAAGTACACAATCTGTCAGCGCGATAATGATTGTGTGTCATAAATCCTGCGTTCCATACTTTCTCTTTTCGGCCTCTCAGGTTGTGTAAACAGACTGTGGGAATTGCTAGTTGTGATGTGCTTAATCACCATTTCTGATACTATATTTTATAGTTGCTGCTGTCGGTTCACTAAAGGTTCATCTTATATCTTTCAGCCTTTTCTTTTAGCAGCATATGATATTTGAAATGACTCTTCCCACTGTGTCAAACTTGAAGTGGGCTGGTCATTGAGGAATAGATCATCGAACATCCTGCAGCAGAAATGACAGAGGATTCTCCAGAGAAAACCTTTCCCTGTTCTTCCCACATGCCAGGTTTCTGCTTTCAGTTTGGATCATGCCTGCAGGTGTTTGTGTGGTCGTTACTTGACAATCAGGCGGATTAGCTTCAGCACACAGACTGAGCAGCGACAGAAACCGAACGGCTCCCTCGGTGCTTGGACGGAGAATGTGTCGCATCATGCACAGCTAATGCCGCCTCGATCAGAGAGCACAGTTTGACTTTAAGCATCGTGATCTTAAAGTGGCCTGACTCGATATTTTTAGAACGATGCATCAAATGACAACATGAAAACAATATGACAGTGTGTGGGGATGAACCTGCAGAGACTGAACACCTGAATCTGCAGCTCCGCTCGGCTTTACAGAGCTTTGTCGTGTCGTGCAGCTTTCCTGCAAACAGCAACACAAGCTGGTGAACATGGTGGAGCTTTTAGCTGCTAAAGGCTCAGATATTTGCTTCAGGAGTTGGTGGAGACCAAAAACAGGTGAAAGGAGAACAAATATTGATTCATCAGGTGACACAAACATAAACAGCAGACGATGTTAATCTGTTCGTGCTGGATGTGTAAATAAGCAACTGTTTGCTCACAAGTTCGACTCCATCACGTGTCACTTGGCTTCCATCCCTCTTTTTCTATCTTTCATTTCATTTGCGTGACCTTGAATTCATTCCATGTTCTTTGCGTCCGTCACGCAGCAGGCGGCCGCCGTCAACCGGCTCGACCCCATGTTTGTCCATGTGTGTGTGTGTGTGTTGCACTGGATGACGGGATCATATGCAGCAGTCGGATCATTTACAACATGAGTGCACCTGCCAAATAACAAATGACTTCCCCAAAAACAACATCAATAATGTTGGAGGGCTGAGAAAACAACCAACAACCCACATACGGAGATAAAACAGAAAAGAGAAGACGGCTCTGCTGAAATGAAATATCCGTCTCAGCACTTCCCTGGTGAGCAGTTGGGTGTGAACACACTCCTCTGCACTGAGTAATGAGTGTGTTCAAATGGGAACTAACCATGTGTGACTCTTGGCGCTCGGCAAACTGCATTAACTGGATGATTATAACAACGAGGAAAGGTTTGTGCAGCCGGAGCCGCTCTGTTTAAGTTAGCAGGACGCTCATTTATCACGTGTGAGACGTGTTCATTCGGTCTGTGTTTAGGACACGAGGGCGGCTTCTGGACAGAGTTTAAAAGTCTGTGTGATAAAGATAAATAGTTTTTGTGAAATAAATGGAATTGCACAGATGATAGATTAGATTCACATCTTTCTTTTTTCACTTTACACCATAGCAAATACAGAAACCTGTCACCAACTACGTGCTGACACATCTGCTCAACATCATCCCGGCTTTCTGAAATGTTAAATCGATGGATTGGTCCACAGAAAATTCATCATCACATTTTCACTTGTAGCTGCAGAAATATAATAATTTGCTGCTTTTCAGCTTTGTAAATTGAGTATTTTTGGATTTTGGATTGTTCTACAAACAATAAGAAGATGTCACGTTGCTTTCTGGGAATTAGTATTGGTCATTTCAGTCATGCGTTGAACATATTTAAGATCACATTATCAATCGATAGATGGGTTTTTCATCCATGGACACTGTTAAAGAGCAAATGTGTGCGATTGTGTTTGTACATGTGTCTACACACTGTTTCATTTTAAATTAATTAATTAAATTATTAACCAGCTTATCAGTAATAAACATCTTGTTAAAGAGCCACTCCACCAATTTTGTACATGAAGTTAAGTCGTCATGAGGAGCATGTTTCAACCTGTGAAATCAGTGAACGTCTTCTGTGACTTTCTTCAGATTTACAACAGAAAGCCTGTGGAGGTGTGGAGTTTAAAAGATGTGGGCTACAAATCAGGGAGGGTGTAATGAGTTGCATTGTGGGAACTGTATTTTGGATGTGACTCATTTTTCTACAGAGTCCCCTAACTTACGCTGTTCCAAAGTTCCTCCCCGAACATTGTGAACAGGGTTAAACGTGTCCATCGATCTTCGCCGTGTTTGTTCATCTTATGTAATGGTTTGAATTGATTGTGGAAACTGGAAGTGAGGAAATGCTCATTCATCAGTCTGTAGTTTACTTTTGCTTCTATAAGTTGCTTTAATCATGTTGATGCATTTGAACTAAAGACTTTTTTGAGACACTTTGGGAACAAGAATAGACAAGTTGAATTTTATATCTGAAAGCAAACAGCCGAGGATTGAGCCGTGCTTTGCGCTGGGTGCGGCCGTGCTGCGCTTAATGTGAGAAAACAATGACTCACAAAGATGCCAACACTCATTTTATCTGTCATTGTTCTGAGGGTCAGTGGAAAAACTGATGGGAACTTGATTTTTGAACTCACTTAATTCACTCCTCATCGTTCTATCATCCGCCTCAATCCAACGTAATCCTTCGGTTTGTTCTGAGGGCCCGCTCCCTGAAGCTGGATGGGCACCGCTCGCACGTTGCATCAGTGCTTACTTGTGTATAAATATTTGCTTCTGTTTGACAATGTTTAACTCTCTCTCTCGATGCGATGGCTCCGCTCCTGAGTCGTGCCCCTAAATAAGCAGCCGTTTATTTGAGCGGGCGGCCGGTCAGGGCGATTAGAGGGACGTCCAGTGTCACTGAACGCTTTGTGGCTAAGAGGATTAACACAATCTGGTTAAGGCTCTTTTCACTCCTACCTTGGAACCGTGTCTTTCCAGGGTCCATCTTTGATTTCTGACTCTTCTGTCCTTTGTACGCGTGCACGTCTGGGTTTAATCAGCGCTGTCTGTGATGGCCGAGCGCTCGAAGTGACTCAGGAGTTTTAATTTGTCGGTGCCTGAACGAAATGTCTCTGGGTCGGACTTTACCTGTAGGTCAGTGCACATCATCGGAGGGAAGCAAGGTAAGAGACCTTTTACTCTGCTGATTGGATTAGGAAGAAGGGTCGATCTCAAGTTCCTGTCATGTGTCTTTTTTTTAATCTTCGTTTGTATATGAAAGTGATTCTGATTCGCTTTTTGTGTTTTAGTCCTTCTGAGTGAACAAACTTGCATCCATACATAAAATTTGTTATTTTTATCTTTTTAAATGTGGTTGTGCTGTGAGATCAGTCAGTATATTATATAATCATTTCATAAAGGGATCATAACGTTATAACGTAGTTGTAAGCAGATATAAGTCGACGACAACAACTCCTCCTGTGGCCGTAAGCGCAGGCTGGTGTATAAACAAGTAATGAAGTGAAACGTAGTTTGAATTATCTAAAATATTTCATACCACTAAGGAGATTATGAAGTCAAACAAACAATAATACCAAAACAACTACAGACAAACTGCACAGTCACACAGCTCTTTTTAAAAATTGATATTTTTCACAGGCATTTACATCCCACATAGTTTCATTATTACAGTCTGTTTTTTTCTGTTAACCAAGAAGAACAGTAAGAAACAAAAAAACAAAGTGAAAACAGTTAAAAACTCTCACATGACCAGACACCATTTATATAATTGAGGTATAAATCAAGTAACTTAGCACAAACAGGACAATATAAAACCAATTAACCAGAAACAAAAAAAACAAAAGCAATCACCAAACAGTACAAGTAAAAGAGACGAGAAAAGAAAAAGCAAAACAGTCAAATGTCCCTAATGACATAATGACCAGCTGTAATACAAGATGTGTTCTGACAGTTTAATACAACTTGGTAATAATCCACATAAACACAAGGTGGTGGATTTGTAGATGTGTTCTGACACATATCTTATTCAAGATATAGTCACACGGCTCTGAAGAGACTATATTCGCTCATTTTATTACTCAACTTCTTCTGGTATTTTTTCATGGCTGAAATCCCAGATGCATCATGACCAAAGTGTAATCGGTTGTTCTCGGTGCCGCAGATTGTATGGAATGTGTACATGACGTCTTAATGCAGGAAAACACGAGCTCGATGGTGGAAGAAATAATGCACGGTTCAATCCTTCACATGCCGAACGATGATAAATCTCAACACGGTCGATCGAATGAAATGGGAGACGGAAAGAACTGCTGTGTTTTCTTAACTTCGGATCGTGTCAACACAGGAAGCTGGATTCCCATGTGACAGAGTTCAGATCCTCAAAGCTGAAGATTTCCTTTAGCTCGTGAAGGGACAGTGTCAGTGTGAGGAGAAAACCGAAGTGAGACCTTTAAGTGTCCTGTTTTCCTCATGAGTAAACACTAAGATCCTCAGTGCGGCGAGAAAAGGACGAGAGATTCAGGCCCGACTGGAATTCGGGGAGAGTTGAAGGGGACAGATGTCGAGGTCGGCCTCAACATAGTTTGCTCTACTGCAGTTGACCCTGAGAAAACATGTTCCCCATGTTCACAAAGACGCTGCGTGAAACGACCGTCACGTTACATAATCGCACTTTGTTTGTTTCAGGAGTCACATCAGCGACGAAAAAAAATGTCTCGCTTTTTTAGTGTTTACAGAAATGCATTTCGTCAACCAGCTGATCATTGGCTCCAACAGTGATTGTCCAGTCATAGCATCAGAGCGTAACAACCATAATTAGCCACGGCAGGAGCGTCAGGCTTTGGGCTTCTCCACATGTTGAAGCAGTTTGCATGCGGTTGTAGTAAGAGTGATACTCTCAACTTTGAGAAAACCACAAACACAAGAGCAAGAGAAGAAGAAACAGATTAAAAAGTCAAAGCCAAGGAGCATAAATTAGTTTGTGGTGTTACAGATATATAACAGAAAACCTGCTCATGATTGTTCAGTATCAATGTGTGGAAGTTCTGGATGCATCTAAACTCTAAATGCTCTGATAGTTATTGGATTTGCAGAAGTTTACACTCCAGCAAGTCGAGCCAAACTCAGTATCTGAGTAATCGTCGCATTTGCCAAACACACCCTCATCCTGAAATCCTTTTCTCTTGTAGCACTAAATCATAGAGAGCTGGGAGATGGCAGGATTTGAATGTGGGGATCAGGATTTTCAGACAGTTGCTCTTTACACAAATATTTGTTTAACAGATGAAAAACAGCTTGAGAGAGAAACCCTTAGATTTCATGTTGTGAATTAGGTGTTAATGTCAGAATGACTTGTTGTCTTTTAATCGACTTAGAAAACAAAAAACACTGTTTGACTCATAGTAATATAGAAAATTGCTCTGAACATATTAGAAAGAAAATGTAAAATCCCGCCCAGGTTTTTGCTGACATTTCCCTCAGATAGCAGAAAAGCAGCCGTGCTGATGTCAGATTATGTAACGAGCGCTCTGTGTCTGTGCTGAACTTTTAAACACAACAACATGGAAAGCTGCAGATTTTGGCTTTGAAAGCTGCGTTTTGTCATGTCTTTGTTATTCAGTGTCTCGACTCCTCAGTGAAAAATGAAAGAGGAGAAAACTCTTGAACGACGCTCAGTCCAGTCTATTATTTCATAAAGCGTGATTTCATTATGACCGACCCGTGCTGTCGTCAGCTGTTAGTGAGAAGAGGATGTGATAGAGAAACAATGGCAGGGTGAGAGAAACAAAGGGCAGCGAGGACTGGATGGAGGTAAGGTGTAAAGCCTCTTGATGTATGGGGCCTCTCTTCCTGTTTTACTGTAAAGGCCGGACTCATTGTGTCTTAGCAACCAATGAAAAGACACTAATAACAAAATGTTCCCACTCGTAAAAAGGCTCCTTTCATCCGTCTCAGTGAAATGATAAACAACACTTCCCCACAAATCCTTCAAAGGGAATTAATATCCCGGGGTGTGAATGCGTTTGCTAATTCTCTCTTTGTGCGAATGATTTTTTTTGTAATGTGGAAATCAGGATTCAACTCTCTTCACCTTTGTAATGCAGAACTGTGCTAGTCAGTGAAGTGGAACATAACGTGTTCAATATATCGAAGCGTTGAAATTGTTGTTCATGATCTCGCACTCGTGTTCATGAAGCCGAGGGAAGCGGCAGCGGCAGCGTCGACCGTGCCTCAGAGTTTTCCTCGGCCTGGACTATTTTAGTATTTATTGCTCGGCCTCTGGGACGCGGCCCCTGTGTGCTGCCTTGCTGTTTCTGCCCTTTCATCCTCGCCTGTGTCGGATACGCTGCTCTGTCCTTTTGTTTGTTTGGGTAGCTGTCTTATGCTTGTGTATGTACCGCTGTAGAAAAGAGTGTCTCTTATCTGGAGCTCGGTGTCTTTCCCCGCCTCCGCTGTGTTTAGTCTTTGTAGTCTTGGCTGCTAAAGGTCGACAGTAGGAGTGAAACCTCGGCTGAGTGTTTGCTCGGTCTTATCCACAGTTTGCTTTTCCGTCTGTGCATTTCTGTGCATTCCTTCCTTATTTCCAATGATTCTTTAATAACAGCTCTTCACTGCAACATGCAGCAGCGACCTAAAGTCACTGAAGTCAGTGATGCGGCTGTTGGAGCTCGTCGTTGTCCGGCTGCAACTTTACTGTTTTGGTTCGCTCTCACCGCTCTAATAGTTTTGTTTTCAACTGCAACACGCAGCTGTTTTCAGGGTAAAAGCTCTGTGCACGAGCTCTTTCAGGAGACCATAAACCGAGCTGAGAGTGAACATTGGACTTACTTTACAGACACAAGTCCAAATAAATGCTTATGTTGCTGCGGAGCTGCTGGATGTGTAAATAAGTCACTGTTTGCTACGACACCTTTTAAAGGATTTTAACGTTTGAGCGTTGCAGATATTGGTGATTAGTGTCATGCATTATTTTTTTTATACATTTTGGAGTCACAGGAAATTTGAAAAAAGAGGAGAGGGGTGTTAAGTTTCAAGCTAAACGGATATTGTGGTTAACAGGGTATTAGACCACAGGGGCATCAGGATGCCAGGTTGTGCAATCTTATCTACAAACTTGTGTCTCATAAAGATTCGACTCATATATATAATATGACGGTGTAACAGCAAATGAACGAAAGACACAAATATAGAAATCTGTTTGCAACATATTCAATACAGGTTAAAGGTACGTGTACTGTGCAGGATGTAAACTCAGACAAAAATAAAATCCTTAATTATCACTTATGACACACTAGAAGTTTGTGGTGGTGTATTTATCTACAGACTCAGTCCACTGACTATTCTTATCTTATTTTGCTGTGTTCTGTTCTGCAGCCTTTGGCCAGTGAGTGTGAAGACCTCAATCTAAAAAGCAAATATAGTGAGCTGAAACGGAAAGTGGACAAAGCTTGTTCCAAACCATGAGTGAATCTGTGGTTAGTTTTCACCAGCGAGCACCAAAGATGAGGATGATGGGGATGAAGAGCGACGCAGAGTTGCGTGCTTTCTGTCGTTCACTTGGTTTTCTAAAGCATCAGCTTTTCAATTATACAGTTTTTGTAAAGTTCCTAAAATAGAACCTTGTAGTGTACGACCAACCTAGTGAGTTGATCATCTGTGACTCGGAGCAAGTGGTAGTTTTGTAAATATGCACATTTGTAACTGTGAATTTATGCTGCAAGTTTGCATTTACACATTTACAGGCTGAAGGTTTTGGTGCCGTTGAGCCGTTTGAACGTTGTGTTTACAGGCAGTAACGGACGCTTCCTGCTCGGCGTGGCTTTAAGGCCGCCTCAGCTGACTCTGTCGTGCGGCCCACCTTCTTTGTTTCGCCTGTTTGCCGTCCGCTCTTTGCTTTGACAACAAAGCCTGTTGGTACTGTCCACCGCGCGTGGAGCCGAGGGTGGAAAGGAGGCCGGAGGAAGGAGGGGCGGCTCAGGTTTGATCTCGCTCTCAGGAGCTCTGTGGCTCTCGGCCGCAGGGAGAGAGAGGAATGGTAGGTGAAAGGGCACCGACGGCTGCCAACTCTGCAACGTGTCTGCTCCCGCTGCGTGCACAGGGAGCGCACTGAAATTGGCTTACTGCTGCGCTTTACATGTAATCAAATAGGCATTTAAAGGGCTGACACCCACTCTTAAAATCAATGCAGATGTTTTGGATCCTCCAATAACGGAACTTACTGTCAGCTGCCTTGTAAACTCAGATATGCAGGAACAAGAAATATGGGTTTACTGATTACCAGGATGATCATTTATAATTGGCTAAAAAAGCTCAGCCAACCAAAAATCAGATGAAACTCTGGCCAGCGTTGGCAGCCCTCCACCGTTGGCTCGAGTTTCTCTTCTCCGAGTCAGGAGGATGAAGGCGAAAGGTTGCGAGGATTACAAGGCTCATACAGCTTGTTTGTTGTGTGTTGGCTTTAACATTGTCAGATTGTTCTGTATGATGTAGTTATTCTAAGCAGGCAGCAAGAAAATGGCCAACGGTCTCTGCCAGCGGACGTTTCTGCATCACGTTTTTGACACGTATCGATTACTTGATAATTCATGTTTGCACAGTCGAGTGACAAGCAAATGTCAGACCAAAGTATATTGCCCAACTTTAAACAGACTTTGACCAAGATACTGCTGATTAGCTCACTTCCGTTTACGAGTTGAAAGTCATCAGTCTGTGATAGTTAATATGATCTAATCTGCCTGAAACCCAACAAACAAAACAGAAAAAGGCTGGCAATGATCCAAACACAAACGGCCTCTAATGAAAATACTGCACATAGTTTCTCTCAAACATCCTTGAAGGAAAGATGATGACAAGCAACAGAAGCTGAAACATATTGAGAAATGCAGGACTTCGAGTCTGTAACTTCCTCTGTGATGTAGAAACCTTACAAACACGACGGCCTTTCAGTCACTGAAGCTCCAGGCCTCCATCAGGTCATCGTCCATCCGTCCACCACAGATCATCGTGGTCCGCGGTCGTGAGGTGTGTAACGGTCACGGTGACCTGTGCTGAGACGATGCCAGATGCTCTGAACAGTGCAGTTCAACACTGATTGTTTCACAGTGTGACTCTAAGCTGCTTATAGAGGCGTCTGTCTGTTCCTTATTTCATTGGGATTAATCCGAGTGTATTTACCTTTAAACACCTGGAAACACTTTCACCAGTTGTTTGAGTTCAGACTTTGTTTAGTTATTATGTGAGTGTTTATTAAGTGGGTATTTCTCACTAAGTATTTACACAGTACTGAGATATGGTTGATAGATCTGATCTGATATTTAATCAAAATCCTGTTACACACATGTCTCAAATTACAAAAGGTTGTGTTAATAAAGTTATAATTGATAACTAGAGCTGAAACAGTTAGTTGATTAATCGAGTTGTTGATGGACAGAAAATTAATCTGGAACTGTTTTGATGGTTGATCAATTGTTCAAATGATGTTTTCATCAAAAATGCCAAAAATTCTCAGGTTCAAGCTTCTCAGATGGGAATATTTTTCTTGGTCTTCTTTGTTGTTAAACCAAATTTCAATCAATCACATCTGGGTTTTGGACTCATGTCTTTTGAATATGTCAACTTGGGCTTTGAGACGTTGTGATGGGCTTTTTAAAACTTTGTGGACCAAAAGATGAATCAAGAAAATAATCAACAGATGAATTAATAATGAATAAGAATAATTAAATATTGGTTTGTTGCAGCTATATTATTGTCATAACACTGATTTCTTTTTTCTACTCATTCTAAACTACGTGCATACTACGTATTCTCAAACATCTTATTTCCCTGTATATGCAAATATGAATAAAAGTCACGCCTACATTTACAAAACATCAATAATTGTATGTTTTATCTGTCTTTTAGTTCAGCTGGTTGAAAACAGCTGGTTGAAAACAGATTGAGCTGGTTTCTTGTTTGAGTTCTAATTCAATTAATAAGTAATAAATTCTGGAAACTGCAGTTAAACCAAATAATTTGAAACCACATTGCAAATGAACATTTGGTTTTCACAGCTCTTCATCTCAGCCTCGACTGTGGTTACTGGCTAAATATTAGGCGTGGGTGTGTGACTCAGTTTGTTTTTATTGAGCCTAACCATAGCAGCTACAATAAAGGCTGGGTTGTGGTTAGACAATGGATTCATTGTAATGAAATACAGCTTTAACAAATTCAGTTGCAGGGGCATCTTGCAATGTTGCACAAATTCCTCTATTTGAAAAAAGCTACTACTGAGGAAACGTTTGAAAGTGCAAAGTTCACTTCCTTCCCACTTTTAACATGTTTTCTGGTCGGCCTCATCACGTCTTACTGCACAGATGGAAAATTTTCACCCAGCCTTCTCTTTTTTATTGTACTCTCACCCCAGCATGAGGTTATATAATAAAACAAACTCGAACACATACAGAACATTTAAACTGTCCCCTCTACGTGAAATATGACCATGTATATGCCACCTCAGTATAAACAGAGATGATGTCTGTGTTTGGACGTAGCTGAGCGATAATGCTGCAGCAGACTCCCGTTTCTTCCTCTCTTCACGTCTCAGTGCTGCAGCTGCAGTTCACACAGACGATTGAAGAAATGCATCTCTTATTGGCAAACAATCTGTTGCCTCACATTAGATCACAAGTTATCGCTTTTAGAACTGATGGTCAACTTTATTGCATAAAATTCTGCAGAAACATTTAGAAAACCTTTGCTTTCATTCGCTCGTGCCGTATCGCTCCTGCTCCACATTTGGACGTCGGCCCAGAGGTCAAGCCACCCTGAAAAGAATTGCTCCTCGTTGTCCTGAACAGCACCGGGATCATGAATCACCCCGTGGAGAAGCGGAGGGTATTTCCTTCCACAGAACGCTCGGAGCCATGCGTATTCTCAGGGAGGGCCCCTTCCTCACCGCCGGGCATTGTTATGTGCTCTGAGCTTCTTGCGAGGTCATTATCTCCTGAAAATACGAGACTCTGATGCAACCTTTTGTGCTGTGTAATGGATTTGTAAATCCATCCTTTTTCTTGCTGTACACAGTTGCACACTTCTCTGTCATGAAAGTTTGGGATCTTTGTCCTGTTGCTTCGACTGTTTCTCATTTAAAAGCCAGAACAGACGAGTGTGTGGCGACAGGACAAGTGTTGGATGGAGACACTGATTCATAAACTGCTCTGAGCCGAGCGTTATTTGGAGAACACGCCGGGAATCCCCCTCCTACATCATCTGAGGAGCTGAGTCCTCCCCTGAGCCTGAGGTTTACAGATTTGCAGCTGCATTTCTCAGAGTTCATCAGGAAAAGCTCTTGTGAATTTCTCTTTCCAGAGGCTTTTACTTTTGCTTTTTGACGATGGCTTAGATCAAAGAAGATAAACATCTAATTTCATCTGTTCCACAAAGATCGATAGAAGCTCTTAAGTTGGACTAATTTGATGTGAATTCAGGGCAAATTATGACCTTTTTCAAAACAACAAAAACATGTCTGACCCAGAATCTGCATCAGCTCCCTCCCAAATGTTTGCGTTCTTGAAGAAGTGGATTATTTCCACGCCAGCTTTTCTTGTGTGTTTTTCCACCTCACAGCTCAGAAAGTAAAGCTGTTTACCTTCATGGTGTGTTCGAGGTGTTCTGGTTAAAAGCCTTCAGCTCACTGTCGCTGTCTCTGTTTGCAGTATTTGAAACCAGAATACGTCCACATCCATTAGACCTGTTACCACTGTTAATGAAGCTCCACTGACTCTGTGATAAACACATTGCATTGCCTGCAACTTCTTCACAGTAAAATTGTCATCAACAGAAACCTGCTCCTCTCTGGACTCGTCTGAAACATCTTTGTGAAACCAGTCCCTCGTTTTCATATCTGCGATTTGACTGATGAGGCTTTGTGAGCTCATTTTGGATTTCCAGAAAAGAGGGAGCAAGTGTGTCATTTCCTCAGATACTATTCTAACATTGTGTCTGAGAAAGCAGGAAACATGCAGACAAGACATATTCATTAGCTTCAATGCATGAAACACTTTACATTCCTAAAAACCAAACATATACCTGCTGACAGAAACACGACGCAAAGCAAGAAGGAAGCTTCTGGAATGTGGAGCTCGTCCTCATATGGTTCTAACATTGACCTCGAGTAAAGTTGCATTTTTTCACCCAGCTGATTGTTTTCTGTCATTTCCTCCAGTTGGACAACATCCTGTATCCTCCCTGCACGTCCCTCCGGAAGTCCAGTAACCCCGAGCTGACTCATGGATTCAGTCCTGCTCTCAAATTTAGACGACATCTCAGCGACGATGGGAAACACGTTCGGAGGAGGAGCCTCGGGGGAGGACTCACAGGTAAACTGTCTGTGGTCGTCACACTGGTGTAGAGTGATGAATTTATAAGTGACTGATGCCACATTACTATATTTTATGTGTTTTCATGTGAAGTTTGGAAAGCTGCTGTTTTCAGGATCCGTGTTAATTTCACGTTATGGCTCAGGTCAATTTTGTTGTTTGGCCTTTCACATTGTTTTGAAAGAATTTTCATTTTAATTACGGCTTCTTGTGGAGTTGCTACTTCTGTACTGAGGTGTGGGTGGATGTGGACGCCAGGATTGTGACATGAATGGCTTCACAGAAGCAGATTTCATCCGAAATTTCAGGACGTCAAGAGCTACTTTTAACTCCATCCGTCAGAGTCTTGTGGCAAAACACTTCAGGTGAAGGAGTGATGTAAAAGTCACATGAATTTTGATATGACGGTTCAGACTGAGGTCGCTTTGCTAAAACATATCAGGCCTCTGTCTGATTTAGGACGACATATGAAAGTGTCCCAGATCAGATTGAAAAGATTAGATTCTATATGATTTATGATCTGAGTCACATATGAGCAAAAAACACTGGATTCAGCCACTTGTGCCTCGTGTGAAATTAGATTCATTTATTCTTTTACTCCACTTGGAAGGAGGTTAAATATATTAGCCTGCAAATTCACTGTTACTGTTAAGTCGCTCTTTAAATCACTTCATCACGCTCCCCTCCCTCCTGAAACTCACTCACCTTCACACGTTGTTGAAGATTTATTTGAACCGGTCACAGGGAGAGAAACGGTTTATGTTAATCTTTATCACATTAGTGTCCACAAACCAATGATCATCTATCACTTCTGGAACACATGGACGCTCCTTTAACAGCCCTTAATGGCTCTAAAGGGTAATTTCACCCAAATCATAAACATGTTTGTTTTTACCTTCGCTGACATCCAACACTGGAGATAGTTTTATTTTTATTTGCTGTGGTTTTTTAAATCTCTCAGACTCGTGCCTCCGTCTCAGTATAACGGAGGCGAGGAATTTTCATTTCATTCGTGGAGTTCAAAGCAATGAAAAATGGCTTGAAAAGTGTGTTTCCAGAGGCGGGCGTGGGTCCTCAGAATAATCAGGATAATCCACAGGCCCTGCTGTGAGCCCTTTTCACTGTTTCCTACCTTTCCCGTTCCCGAGGACACGCTGTGAAGTCAAAACTCGAAATGCATGTGATAAACACACCATCTGTCACCGAGAACCGGCTCAGGAATTCAACAATGACGGCGTCCCACTTGGCAGGACACGCTTCATACGTGCATCAGAGATAAGTTTGATAGGATTACACCATCGTCCGAAAACAGCAGAGATGTGACCCAGATGCCACCGGGCTGGACGCCCTCCAGACCTGTAAACCATCAGGGTGTCATTTCCAGATTTTTCCATCCAGCGTTTGGTTTTTATTTAAAGACCTTTTCTCTGTCAGCTTCTGGCTATGAACGATGAGGTGCTACAGTTTTTATTTTTTCCCACTAGAGATTTTTCATCTTGTCATCCTGTTTTGTCAGAGCTGGTTTGAAGGAGGGGCGAAACAGAGATGTGAAAAAAAGATGATGTCACATACTTCAGAGCACCAATCAGGATTTAGTATTTGAATCAACAGTTGGATTTGAGTGTTGAAGTCATAGTTGTGGTCAAACTTCAACTTTGACTGTTTTGTCAATGAATATTTAATGTCGGTGAAAAATATTTAAAATCAATGTTTTTTGAAGCTTTAAGCAAAAATTTTAATTTCTTAGTGGGAGAAATAAGTTTCCAACACGTCAACATTTATTTCATTAAACATATTTCAAATGCAGCAATTCACATTAAATTTAGACCAGAAATTGGTGTTAACTCAATAACTGCACATAACTTTTTTCATGGATTAAAATGTTCTGATTTCTTTGTCTGTGCAGTTTTAAGTTAATATCAATGTCTGGTCTTTATGTGCATTTGAAATATGTTTAAGGTAAAAAATGTTGAATACTTATTTCCTCTGAACTCTGTTTCCTGTCAGTATGGCTGCATTTCCTTATGTGTCTTCCTGCAACGGGGGAAAGTTTAAAGTGAGCGATCCCCTCAGAGCTGTAAAATTTGTTGTGGGAGGATTTGTGATTTACGTTCGCAGGTCGGTAGCAAATCCTGCAGCGTCGACTTGGAGAATACAAACAACCCGAGCAGATTTAGTACGTCTAGATGGAATTACTATATGACACGTGTGCGTCCAATTTAGATGTGGTTTCCAGTAACAAGTGATGCTGATTTAAAAATATACCAAACGGTGAAGTGTGTGGTTTCATCCTGCCTCTGGGTTTCTGGATCACATGAGCAGAGATGATAACAGACATCCAGCTCTTCTATGCGACTGCAGCCTTGTTTGCTTCCATTAAAAAAAAAAAACTGTAGGACCTCAGGCTGATTGTCTGTTTCATGTCTTTGAGCTTCGAGTTATTGTACATGGACGACTTTCACCCCACTGATTAAAATATCGACCTTTTCACAGTCAATGAAAAATGGTGTTTTCATCTGGTGAAGCTTTGAATCGTCACGTTACCCTTTTACTAATTGTTCCACAAGGTGGATGAACAAACATTAACCTGATGCAAAGTCTTTCTTTCTAATTTGGGATTTGGTTTTCTTCTTGGTATTGATTTGAACATAACTTAATTTGTTGTTAGTGTAGCTGATTAACGTTCGAAATGAGAGACGATTTATTTTCGAAAGATCAAACTTCAAATGTAAAATATCCTTCAGCCTGAGCGTGCTATAATTTCACTCATGTTCATGGAAAGTAAGACACAACTGACTTTACAAATGTAGTAGACATCAAGTACTGTTCCTCTGAAGTGTCTCAAATCTTTATGTTGGAATAAAAAGACCTTTGTCAGCTTATAGTACATTTAATACAGCAGTGTTTGTGTTTAAATCCGCCTGAGGAAAGAGGAGCTTTTCTCTCTGTGAGCGATCACAACATGACAAAAGACAGTTTTAAGAGAATAACTAACCTGGAGGCGAGTGAGTGTCGATGACCTTGGCTGAGATTCTTTTGTATAAAATGTCCAACTGAATGAAACCTGGTGAACAAAGAGATTTTTTTCATCTGTTCGTTTATCTTTCAAATCATGATTCATGCAGGAAGTTTGAAACGGGAGCATCTGAACAAGGTTTGGAACAAAGTGGCCCGACCTTGCAAATACCTGCATTGAATGTTAAAAAAAAAAAAAAAAAAAAAGATTCACTCCCCCTCCCTTTCTAAAAGTGTTGACTAGTGCCTGACGAGAGATTTCCGTCATGCCGGGATGTGATGGACTCGAGTGAGGAAAACATTTGCCCGTAAGGAAGGAAGCACCTCGATTTTCACTCCTCATCCTGTTTCGTCTCCTCTCAGTTCTCTTGATTTTACTGCAGTGATCACAGTTTTTTGTTTGCTGTGGGAAAGAAAATTGCAAGAAAAAAACTGTCTGTATTGAGTGTTTTAGATTCTTTTTCGTAAGGTTTTCTTGCACAGCATTTTGTCATCTGCAGAGGAGTGAGAAAGAAGACACGACTTACGGCTAAAATTAACAGAGGTCGTGTTAACTCAGCCCAAGTGAGAACTTTGAAAAGAAGCACAGGTAAATGCCAAAAGCAACCTCATAGGCAAAATACTGATCTGCCATCACGACATGAAACCAGTTGATCTAGGTACAATAAAGACCAATGAGTGAAATGCACGAAGAGTCTCCTGCTGGACTCAAACCTTGGACGTTGCCACCAGTGTCTCTAAAATGTGTGTTTGTCACATTATTGTTATATTGGAGAGAAATCATTGAATCGCCACCGTCTGAAAGTCTGATATTGTGCCCATCGATGGCTAGTTCCCTCAGAAACGGTCGATCAGTCGGGGATTGAGAATGAAAACGTCACCTTCCTGCAACATCTTTGAAAAGATAGACACAGTAATGGTGACAGGTGTGGATGATGATTAACACGACTGTGCAGGTTGTTGTAAGTCAACTCACGGAAACTGTAAGAACTAAACAAGAAGTGAAAAAAAACCCCACTTTCATTAGGTGCAACTCTTAAGTCACTGAAACAGCAAAAGTGTTTGAATGTGTCATTTTCAGTTCAGGTGTTGCTGTTCGCATGACTGTGACTTCTCTAGTTTCTAAAAGCTGAACTCATCTGATGAGAACAGATACCTGCTTCACTCCTGAGGAACTCGAGGTATTCCCTTCATGTTTTCAACACAGGCTACTTCTCTTTCTTCAGCGTGCCAGGATTGTTAATCCCCTCCTCCGTCTCATCGAGTGTTTACTTGAACAGGAAGTGGAAATATACACGTGCGGATAAATGACGACGACACTTCTGTGAATTATTTCTCAGCCCGTGGAGTGCCAGTAAGACGTGCTCATCGAGATGCTGAGGATGTTTTCATCTTCGCCTCGTCTCGGTTTCAGGATTGAAGAAGGCAGATGAAAGCGGATGAGTGATAGAAAGCAGCAGTTAGCGCCATCTAGCTGCCAGATGGAGGAGCTGAAGATTATTTTATCAGTTCATTCTCATACAGAAGTTGTTTGGACTTGCAGGCAGATCCATCGACTCACCTTTGTCACACTCTGGTGATGCTGGTTCTTATGTAACACTGAGCTTGTCACTGATCTCTTAATGGGCTTTTTCCCCCCTCTGGCCTAATTTAACCCTTTGACATCCTGCCTGGCTGCTCGGGGTCAGAGGCCTCAGCTTTATGTCGTTAACAAGAGCAGCTCACATTATCTTATGTTACTGGTTTGTCATTTGACCTGGACTGTAAAACCATTTCCTGCCTCTGATTATGGGTCAGGGGTCAGTGGTGCAGCAGAGCTTTTGAAGTTCCTCCAGATCCTTGTTTCCTTTAATATATTCATTCATGTCTTATTAGCAAAATGCATTTAAAGTATCAAAAGTAAAAATACTTCTTATGAAGAAAAATGGCCTCTTTGACTGATACATGACTGTGATGCATCATTAGATTATTAACACTGATGCATGAACGTTAGAGCAGCATTTTGCGGGTGGAGCTGCTCGAGGTGGAGCTCGTTTTAACTGATTTATATACAGTTCATTAATTTAGTCCATCCTCGAGGTCGTGCCCCTCCAAAGATAAATTTGAGGGTTTCTCAGATGAAAAATGAGAGATGTTGCGAGATGAAGTGAAAAAATTTATTTAAAATTTAATCTTTGTTTTTTTGTGAAATAATGGATCATTTCACGTCTAATTTTATCTCAAAAAGTCATTTAGATTGAACCACAGGAGAAATGTACACAGAGAAATCACTCACTCTTGAACCGTTAACTGAAGCTCGTCTTGTTGTTGCTCTGCAGGAAAATACCTCCTGCTCCCCGCCAACCCCCAGCAGACTCCGACAGCATGGCAGCCGTCATCCGAGATCTCGAACCTGGTCCGCATGTGTTCCCTGAACCTCGGGAAGTCGGACCCCTCCCTCACCTCCAGCCTGGTGAGTACTTCCTGAATCGTGACCCCACCGCGATGTTGTGCATCCTGATCTGGGCTGAACGCTCCCGTTACCTCATCCTCTCAACAGAGTTTGGTCAAAACAAAAGCTGCTGTGTGTGAATTTCTGTTATAATAGGAGACTTTTCCTTAAAGATCGTTTGCTTATAACCACAGTGCCTGAATAACTGATGTTCAACAGTAGGATATAGTCAAACTTATTTTCTAAGCGGATATTCTGAAATAGATGAAGATGGTTGTCACAGATAGAGTTTTAATGCTTTTAGTTAGTTAGATCCAAACCATATTCTGTTTATGATTAGGGCTGCAAGTAATGATTATTTTCATTATTGATTAATCTGATGAGATTTTTAATGATTAATCGTTTTAAAATGTCAACAGTCCCAAACCTTCATCACCTCTTATCTCTTCTCTTATCTGAGCCTGTAAACAGTGAACAAAGATCCAACTCGCTCATAATTTGCTTTCGTCCACACACTGTTTTGCAGCTGGCGTCTGGTTTAATAAATGACCTGCGTGCTTCGTTAATGGCTCTTATCTGTCACTGCTGCAGGTTCATAAACCAATTTGCCGCATTGTTTTGAAAACCGCTTTGCAAATGCATTTATTTCTATGGCTACTGAACATGAGAAGCCACACGGCATCAGTGTTCACATTCATCAAACGTAATGAAATACACTCAGGGATGCATCCAGTGTGAGTCTGTACTGAAAACACACGTGATTAAGAAAGAAATGAGTAAAATAGAAAACACACATTCTGAAGAGGTCCGATCTCTGGTTTGAGCCGAATGAAGTCATGCGGACGGAGGTGACCTTCAGCTCGGCTCCTTCAGATGACAGATACTCTGCTTTTGATTCTATCTCAGAGATCACGAGATCCCCCCTCGGAGGCTAATCCAAT
The DNA here is from genome assembly GCA_025331565.1 of Holacanthus passer. Lineage (NCBI taxonomy): Eukaryota > Metazoa > Chordata > Actinopteri > Pomacanthidae > Holacanthus > Holacanthus passer. The sequence goes on along the minus strand of JAFREQ010000046.1, from coordinate 3,215,552 downwards.
GCTGTTGAGCTATGAGTCATTCTAGGGTTTGCTCGGGATCAGTCACACAAAAGGTTAATGTGATAAAATGCGTTTGTTTGAGCATAAATACACGAGTCTGTGTCGCGTCTTGGTCTTTCAGGGTAACTGTGACAGAATAGTTTGGTAACTGACACTCAAACCATTAGTGATCGGAGTGGGTCGACCCAGAAAGGAGCTGTAACCTGAACTAGAAGACTATTTCTCACATGACATCATGGTGACACAAATACAGTTTGTGGTGCTGATGACTGATTATGAGAGTTTATTTAAAAAAGAAATCATAGATCACTGCACTTACTTCGTTTAAAATGCGCAACCTTAATGTCTTCAATCAAAAGTGAAGGCATCTTAAGTTTGATGATTTTATCTTTGAATCTGTTTCAAGTACAAAATATCTGAGCTAATTCTGTCCACTGGGGGGCGCTAGTGCATTTTCAGTATTAGAGGTAAAACACATGTATCCTTGTAAAAGCCACAGATGAATCCCTTTGGTTATTGTCTCCTGCAGAGTGAATGAAAACATGCTTTCCTGTAACGTAATTGTCCTCCAGTGGATTAATCCTCCGCTCCGTGTGTTGATTCAATTTGAAGTTTTAACACTTGAAGACCTGAAAGAGTCTTTTGCATCTTTGACTTTGACAGTATTTCAGGATATTTGTGCTTTAGAAAAATGCTTCACTGATCCCCAGTATTTCACTTCCCAACCATCACAGTGTGAGATCAGCTCCACTGCAGCAGAAATGACTTAATCCTTTTCCTGTATCATCTCAGCTCATGTTGAACATAAGGAATATTTGATGTATGTGCACTTCTCTGAGCCTTGAATCAGCGAATAGAGTTAAAGAAAAGTGAATGGAGAGACTCTGCACTCACCTCCCAGGTAAGGCTGGAAGGTCACGGGGACCCGGGAGGCTGGGACACAATTTTTTCATCAGACTTCATTCAGCAAATGGGACCAAAGATGGATGGTTGAAATTGGGCTTTTTGCTAAGGAAGGGCACCGGGGCGCAGTGAACAGCCACGGCGTCCCCTCCACTGTGTCACATACTGCTGCTCCAATAATACGTTTTCATGGAAGAAGAAAAAGTTGAGACTGATTAGCAACTGATGCACTGCCATTGTATTCAGGAATGTTTTCAAAGACCAGACATTTCTTTTGCACAAAGTGTAACATCGGATGCATGAATTGGTTTAGCAAGAAAATCAACACTTATGCAGCAGCAATTCTTACAAATTTATGTGAACTAATTCCTTCAATTTATGCCTCAATTATGCCCAAAACTATCACTGAAATAAAATGGAGATTTCATTCTTAACGATTAATGAAGACTCTTAAAGGTGGAGTGAGTCGTTCTAGAGAAACGTGGTTGATATTATCTTCTTCACAATGTGATTAGCAAACTGGATTACAGCAAATGTCTCCTCAGGGTCTTTGTGTGTGCTCTGAAAAAAAATCTGACTTTTGAGCACAACTCTGGATTTTTAAACAGGAAGCAAACAAAAGTGGCCTCAGATTGAGTCGCGTGACGCTGTTCCAGCCAATCAGCAACAGGTGGCGTTGGTGCTCGTGCACGGGACAAAGGGATAGGGGCGGTATGCTAACATGTAATTGCATAATGGACAGACTAATTAACAGCATTTCTCCAGAATGACTCAAACCTTTAAAGCTGGAAATGAATAGTTTATAGACTATTTTGATAATGACCCCGTCAGGTGAGCTTCCTCAGGTGACAGCAGTGATTTTTATTCTATACATTTTTTCTGCTTTAATATCTCATCTGCAGTCGTTTGAACGCACACTGAACATGCAGTGAAATGTATCAGCGGATCATCTTTATCTTTCTGTTGTGTGCATCTGGAACGTCGTCTCATCCTTATTCTTATTCTTCACACTGTTTGCGTGGCCCCGGTGACTCAGTGGTTGGCACCATGAGAAAATTAGATGCTGGTGACCGCCGCTCTGATATTGTCATGTGTGGACACAGGCTGAATGGCTGATGCGTTGCTGCGTCTGAACGGCTGCACTGACACCGCGGGGCTTCATCTGCAGCCACTGTATTATCCTGCCGTCGGAACGAGCTTAGAAAAGACGGTGAATTGGTCGACCTTGGAGAGGATGAATGAGACAAACACCTCAGCTTGTAGAGTCTGGTTGGAAGATGTTTTTCTTAGCTTCTCTCTCTTAGATTTTTAATTCTCGATTAGAAAATTTTGGTAATTTTGAGCCTGTTTTGTTTTGTTTTGTTTTGATTGCGTAATACGAACGATATCTTGAAACTAACAAAGATTATTCTTATTACACAAGCTGAGTGTCGTTTGTCATAATGGTGGTTGTGTATGACTGTAACGTGTTGATCTGAGTGACAATGAATGAATGAAGGACTGTGATGCTGCATCTCATGGGCTCAACATGTGATTGTAACCACAGTCAGATTTGGCAGATGTCTCCGTGTCTGAACAGATTTAAGTAGCTGTTGGTTACTGTTCTTTCAGTTTGTGGTTTGAAGTTCGGGTTTAAGTTTTATTTTATTAGAAATACAAGAAAAGTGACAATACTGAAATGTTCAGTTCAAGGGCTTCCAGGAAAATGAGGAGCTGAATTCAAGATCTTTGTTATGCAACAGGGCATAATTCACTTTATATTGCTCCGCAGTTTCCCAGAATTACTGAAGAAGCCAAAGGGTTTCTGTAATGAAAAGATGCTGCTCCTCAGTCGAATGTTTTTATTTAGACAATCGCTACCTCCATGATGGTAGATGGCCTCACTCATTGTTTCCCACAGTTAGATTGTATTTGTGTAGCTCGAGGTGGAAATAATTATGAAAATATTTTAATTGCATGTGAGGCTTTTGTCCAAGCACGGCTGAGGAAGCTTAGGAGGTGGAGTTCACTAATCAGAATGTCGGTGGTTCGATTCCTGGCCGCATCAGACAAATTTGTGCAAATATGTTCAGGATCCTAAACCATTTGTGAACTCCAGATTGATGCTGTTGAGGAATTTTTCCGGCCGACTCCTCTGTGGGGAAAAGCAGGCAGCGATCCTTCCTCCGGTGAACGACCGTGTTTTGATTCAGAGCGTGTACAGAGAGCAGAGGAGGGGTTGTTCACACACGGCTCTGTTGTCAATGTGTTTGTGAAAGAGAGAGAGAGGCTGAAGGAATCAATGTGCTGCTCCACAGTGAATTAAGGTTTTACCCATTTTAAATAAAAAAAACAAAATCAATATGTGGCAGTCAATGTTGATACTGTATGAAAAACGCCGCTGCTGCTTTATTTGTTTGTTGATGGATTTTCTTTCCACTGATTATTTTCATGATCAATTAATCTGATGGTTCTCTAACCCATCAGAAGACATGGAATAATGGCCATAACAATATCCGAGATTCCAAGTCGATGTCATTCAATGTTCGATTTAATAGGACTAAGCCACAATATACTGAATATCTTGGTTTTGGACATTAAAACAACCACGTTTCCATTTCTGCTGCTCATTCTTTCAAACACCTCTGGTTCCTTTTTTCTGACCCAGCTGTGACATCTCACCTCCCGTTCTCCTCCTGGCTGATTTTAATATCCACGCCGGCTGTAAATCTGCCACACGATTCCTGGAACTGCCGCAATGCTCAACTTCACACAACATGTCAGCTTCCTGGATTTGTTCTCCTCCACTGGTTTTACAGCACAGCCTCAACCTCAGTATCTCTGAACACCTGACAATCATTATGTACATTCACATCCTCATCCCAAAAGAAAATATCCATCAGAAATTTGAAATCTATTGCTCCCTCGTCTCTTCTCTGTTGTCAGTGAAATGTCTGCCTCTCCTCCCCCGCCGTCTGATAATTCTTCCAATCTTGTCAACTATTACAATGACACACTCTCATCCTTATCAGCTGGCTCCCATTAAAACCAAAACACTCTCATTCACACGCTCAGCTCCCTGATGCACTCCTGAACTTAACCAAATGAAAATCCTGTTAGCGCCTGCATGAAAGACTCTGCAAGTTTCACAGTGTATCTCCAAGCCTACACAAACCTTCAACAATACAAAGACGCTCTCATCTCAGCCCCGTCCACCTACAGCTGACACCTCATAGACTCCACCAACCACAAGCCTCTCTGTTCCACAAACCCAGTCACAACACCTCCACATCCTTCACACTTAACAACTCTTTCCTTTCATTTTCACAAACAAAAATTGACACCATCAACAGCAACCTGTCCCCCAAACACTCAAACTGGCTACTGTCAACCCCCGACCTCGAAAAATCCTGACTCAACCCTGACATCACGATTCATTTCTGGCCCATCATCTTCGATCTGCCCTTCGTGTCAAAAATACTGTGTTGTCGTCTCCCAGCTCAAAACCTGCCTCATCTCCAACGACCTGTTTGAACCATTTCAATCTGGTTTCCCACTCACAGCATAGAAACTCAACGTTCTCATGCTCCTCAACCTTCACTACCACGCCATCATAAACATAATCCTCCCTCGACATCGCCGGCCCTCCTCTCTCCTGGCTAAGGTCATATCTCACAGTTCGTCAGCATCAACACCTGCTCCTCATCCGTCGTCTCTGTCCCAAGGTGTCCCCCAAGGTTCAGTGCTCAGTCCTCTCCTGTTCTTCATATATATGTAATATTTTAGAAAGTCCCAAAATATTCTATTTATAATGATTGATGTTGAAAAGCGAATCCTCACATTTGTGAAGCTGAAAACTGTAAAACTAAAAAGAATTCTCAAAATAGTTTTAAATTAATTTTCTGACTAATCAATTCATTGCTTAATTCTTTCACCTGTAGTTCATCAGATCATCAAAAACTCATATTAACCATATTAGAATGTGCACCTCTTGATATTGTTTGTAATATACAGACAACAGGAGCGTTACTTTATTTCCCCCCTCGTGTCTCATCTGTCTCCACCTTCATTGCAGTTTTAAGACTCCTTCGGTTTTGCTTCGCCCCCCCTTCGCTTCACAGGACTCCCGTTATTGCTTTTTGCCTTTTTTCCTCCTTTATGCTCTCCCATCATGCCCCTGGGTGTGCATGGCTCTTTGACAAGCGTGGCACATCTCTCTTGACTGTGATGCTCTTTGGCAGAAAATCAATACTTCACCTCTGGTGTGATATGGAGATAAGACTGTCATAATCCTGATGTTGTGCCTTTGTGGACTCGGGTTCTCCCTCATAATTGTAGTCAGCGATGTCCTTTGCTGATATCATTGTTGTTGGAGCGGCTTGTTGTCACAATGGAAGGAAATGCGGTTTGTGTGTGCAAGCAGGAGCTGTTGTGGTATCTGGTCAGAGAAACCATAAAGTTTTTAACAAATACTATAGATTTTTCAGTCGACGCTGGACAAACCTTTTCAATATCAGCCCACCTCTAATATAAAAATAATATACTAAAACACGAGATGCACCTTATTGATCTGTTGTCTGGTCTCTCTTTGTTTTGTGGTCCATGATTTGAGCTTCAGATTGTGTTTCATAATGTTGTTGTTTTTTTTTTGACCCATAACTTGTACATGTACCACATTGTTGTATATGCATATTAACAATGTATATTCTACTGTTGCGTATATATTTATTTCATTTCTTAATCAGTAAATCTCTCCAAGGTTTTCAATGTGGGGAAAAATAATCTCACCTGCCTCCGGCTCAAACAGTTAATGTATTGCTGCGATTGTAAACACACACACACACACACACACAAAATGCACAAAGCTACAAACTAGAGAAAGAAAAGATTAAAGCTGAATCAAGCCTCCAACTGAATTTATAAGCAACACTGATGAATAGTAATAATACTTTACTGCATAAAAACACATTCAGCATCACGTTCATGAGGTGCTTTCATCTCTGTTTTTGTTTTCACCCTCCGTCTTATGTTCCACAGTCTGGCTTTGGAAATATATTTGCTTCACACATCCCAAAATTACAAACCGTGTGGTCTGTTACTGTAAACACAGGGGTGGGGATATAAATGAAACTGTCAGTCTAGATAAAGTAGTCGCCGTTGAGACATTCAACCCCTGTCATCCGCTCCGTTTGAGATACAATTTTCCCCGTTCTGAGATTCAAATGTGACGGTATTTTATGCACAGTGCGACTTTGCGTTTCTTTGAAACTGAGGAAAATGAATCGAGAAGAAAGCCTGTTGGATTTTCCGAGTGGACTCAAGCTGACACCGTTTTCATTTGATGAATGCATACATTTACATGGCCGTTCCAATTTATTCAAAATGGGAAAAAAAAAAAAAAGAGAGAGGAATTGAGAGTGATGCATCTCATTCGCAGTTTCTATCTTTGTGCTTGTTGTCAAGGTTAAAGACCTGCCTCGTCCGTGGGGAGGTTTGGCTCTACGGGGTTTTATCGTGGCTGGATATTCTAACTCCTTTGGCTTTGGACAGATGGATTCTTTGCTCTGCTTTGTATGGAGGGAATCGACTCTTTCTTTCCTCGCCGCTCTCTTCACAGGCCGGCGTCGCTCCTCTGCTCGCCTTACATCTGCAGGTTGCCTCTTGGTCTGATAAGCTCGGGCGGAGCGGAGGCCGTGGGTCACTCAATCAGCACTCTCTGCATGCTTTCAGTGCCAGCTCTCCCTTTTTTCTCCAAAGGCTGAGGAAACAACCTCAGCTGCCCACCTGCCAGGAGGAAATGAGTCACAGACAACCCCTGGACTTTTCCCAGAGGCTATTCTGTGGCTGTGCTCCGAGGCCACTGGCAAAAACCCGACTCAAAGCAGCTTCGCTTTGTGTTGTCGTCTAAGAACCGTTTCTTATTTTGTCAGTATTAGTAATTAGTTTTCCAAAGTGCCAAATTATTATTGTCATATTATATATTCAGTCTGTCAAATGTCAGAAAAATAATGAAAAACAACAATTACAATTTCTTCAAAGCTCAAAATGTTTCCAAATATTTTCTTGTCTAACCAATAATGCAAAAATCAAAGATATTCTATTTCTAATTAGATGAAACAGACAAGAAGCAAATCCTTTCATTTAAGAATTTCAACCAACAAGTATTTGATATTTTTAACCAAGATACCAGCATCGTTCTCAGGATGGAGAACCCGACATTCATGGTGCCCAGAAGATGCATCCTAATCACTTTGGTCATCTCATGAAAGTTTTAACTTAATCTGTGAAATATCTCAACATTTACTGAATGAATTGGCACCAAATTTTGTACAGACATTCATGATTAGCAGGAGATAAATCAAAATCTAAATAAAGATGTTTCCTCTAGCACCACCAACAGGTCAACTTTTTTTTCCTTATGACTCAATACCTGCAAAAATAACGACATTCCCATCATCCTCAGCAAATATTAGCATGATAATAAACTAAATTATGATTTCACACATGTTAAACAACATCAGCATCGTCATCTTGAGCATGTTAATGTGATGATATAGCTCAAAGCATTGCTGCACCAAAGCCACAGAGCTGCTCTCCTTGATGAATGACGATTATTTGAATATCAAAATTGCTCACCGTTAAATTTCAGACAGTTCATTTGTGGCTTGTTTCAGCTCCAGTAAAGCGGCTGCAGTGCTTGTTACAGCCACCGTGTGCAATAGAGAAATTGGGACTTCCCGTATTGAATAAGACAAATGAAAGCTCCCCTGTGTTCCCACAACTTCTCATCTTCATTATTATCCAACGAGGAATTTTCTTAATTGTTCCTTGAAGCAGCCGCAGACTGAGCAATGACTCGAGACCGGTTGGCTGAACGGAAAAGGATTCTTTAATTCCCTCAGGTAATCTGGAGGGCATTGTTCAGGCTGAAAAAGTTGACTACTGTAATCCTCGTCCTCTGAGGTTTTAAGAGGTTTATTCAAAAACAGCCTGATTACCCGAGCGCAGACCTGAGCTTCCTGCTCTCGACCGTCTTATCGGCGCCGCGGCACAAATGACTGTCGGCCCCCAGCCCGTGCAACACTCAATCAGCCTTCTGTTGTACAGGTTTCAAAATGGGAAAAGTTGATGTAGTGGTCACCTGTCTGACAGTCCCACGCGCCCGCTCCGCCCGCCGCGGTGGTGAGAAGCTGTCATTCCAGGCCACACTCGCTAAGAGAAATCATTTGAGCTCGGCTGGAGATGAGGAGAATGGAAGGGGCCCACTTAATATTCACAGAGCAGAACCACAGTGAATAGAAATGAGTAAGAGAGGGTGAAGGAGAGGGGGGGGCGCAAAGAAAAACACAGACTGAAACAGAATGCGAAATTGCAGGATAGAACTGGCACTGGAAACAACTTATTCTCCAAAATGCTAATAATCCAGGAGGGTGTGGGGACATCGAGTTAGTGAGTGTGAAGATCTGTGGTCACTCGCCGACTGCCACCGAAGTCGCGTGGAGCCGGAGGAGCTGGAGAGATTGTTGGAAATTGACACAGTTGTATACATAACGGGTTGTGCAGGGAAGTGCGGTTGATTTCAGCATGATAATGATTCGGTGTCGGCTTGTTTGGAATGGAGGAAGCATCTCCTTTGTGCAAATTGGCCCACAGCAGTTTGTGTGACATTTTCACAGCAGGTTTTAAAAAGTCTCGAGCGGCGACGTTTTTTACTTCCGTGTAATCTCTTCCTGCTCTTCTTTTCTTTCTACATTTCATCTTAGCTGTAGTCATCATGTTTCCTCCACCGGCTTCTTTGACTGCATTGAGACCAGTGGGGTCGGTTGCCTGCCCGCCCGCCCGCCTGCTGCAGACAGGATGCCAGATTCATTGTCGAGGTTGGAGCAGAACAATGCTGGGAAGGATATCCTCTCATTTTCATGGTCACCTAGGGTGCCCAAAAAGCGTGGCTGCTCAGAGAAATGAGTCTTGGGGCTCCCACTCGTCCCCGGTACTCCCCCCCTCCTCCTCCCCACCTACTCACCCACTCCCCCCCGCCCGTCGCTGCGCTAAATTAGAGCTGCCTATCTTCTCCTTTCTCCCTCATTCTCTCTCTCTCTCTCTCCTTCACTCCTGAAGTTACAGAGGAGAGGAACAAGAGGAGGTGTCAGCTGACCGCCCCCCTCCAATCAGATAAGTTCTGATGGAAGTGTTTAGCAGCTGCTAAGATCAGATTTAGCCCGAGGGAGGGAGGGAGGGAGGGAGGGAGAAGGAGGCTGGAGCCAGGCAGTGCAGCGTGGCTTCACACCGGCAGGGAGGCATGATAAGTCGGGGCTCTGTACCATGGACGAGTCCAGCATTCTGAGGAGACGAGGGCTACAGGTAGGCATCAAACATCCTGTTGTGTGTGTGTTTGAGCTGCAGGGCGACTCTGCGCTGTGGATGCATCGTGGCTTTGTGAGGCTCCCGTGTTGCTCTTTTAGCAGTGAGGACTTTGAGACCTTTTCCTGCGAACACTTGGCGGCACAGAGTGGGCGACGTTTGGGCTCCGCTGGCGACGAGTGCATGTGAGAGAATCTCTTGGCAGAAGTGCGAAGACATCTTTCACTAGATGCACTGAGGAGGATCATTAGGGTTTTTTTTTGTTGAGTGAAAACAGGCTGCAAATGTTTTTCACCTTCACGACTTTGTTTCTTTGTGCAAGATTTTGAAATGATAAGAGATTCATGTGCAGACGGTGCTACTTTTTAAATAGCCTCACATTTTATTAGTGGCGGCTGCCGGCAGGGGGGATGAGAGATGTGCACTCATGCAGCTGGATTGATTATGTTGTGTGAAGGGCTTTCTTTTGCTTTATTGACTTTTTATGATGGTGGAGTGAGGCTTTTGTCTTTCTGTCAAGGTGCGAGCAGAGTTCAGGACGAGAGTCCAAACAAACGAGGCACTTCATCAAACCATTGCTGCCATAACATGAGATATAAATGCAGGTGCAAAGAAAGGACAGAGTGTTCTGAAATATGAAATTGCTTGTGTTTTACACCACATGTCATTTTTAATCTTCGGCACATTCATCATCTCCTCCAGCCGAGACGACAAACTCTGCAGTGGATGTTACAGTAAACTGGACTTGATTTATAATTCAGCTCGTTCTAGTTTGGGCCACTTACAGAGTAATTGATGAACATGTTTGAAAAGGAAGCCTCTTTTAAATTCAGCTCAAACTGTCGCGTGTGTTTTGAATCGCAAACTCGTTTGTGTTAATCAGGCTGTGGCTGATGAAGCAAACCAATAAAACTGCTCCAACATTCATTTCAGAACAAGCAAAGGTGAGTTTCCTCTCTAATATTTCATTTATTTGCTGTCGAACAGGATGGATGTTGAATGAAGTCGGCAACATTTGACCTCCATGTTCATAAATTCAATAAAATAAAGTCCATGTGTTCCTCTGTGATTATGAATCTTTCTGCAAATTAGGCTGAAATACTTAATTTATGCTGCTTTTGATGGCCTTAATGGATTTCTGAGGAGGAACCAATAACATTTTTTGTAATTGCATTCATCAAAAGCTTCCAAACCGTAATTTTGTGCACAGTTGCCCTAATCTCTCTATGGCTTTGTCGGACGCCACCTCCTCCCCCTTCCTCCCACACAGGACTCCTTTATGCGTCCGAACACGCATCGACTGCAGCGAACACAACGCTCGCTCCTGTGGCTCCAAACTTTCGCATTCAAGAGGAAACGCGGAAGTTAGTTTGTCAGGCAAATGAATGTAGCTGGTTCAGCTCCACAGTTTCCCATTCATCCTCAGACCAGGAAGGGATGACATCATTCCAGTCGGACCTTGTTTATGTTGAGTGGATCATAAGAGCGAGACTATTTACAGAACAGACGGAGTCGCTGCTTCTGACCTCAAGGGAAAAGTGTCGACGTAGTATTTCAACATTAGACTTTAGGCAGCTTGTTGCTTCCATTTATTATCATGATAGAAATTTGATCTGCTTTCAAAAGTTATCTTGAAATTTGCAGCATTCAATTATTGAACAGCTTGGTCTCAATTATACTTAATGATCCTAAAAATAGTTCAATTAATTACGAATTTATCAGATCAGTTAAAGTCTTAATATTTTTTAGGACCTTACTGTTTATTTATTAATCTATCAAAGTAATAGTTTGACATTTTCTGAAATGCATTTATTTGCTTTCTTGCAGAGGTTAGATGAGAAGATTCATATCATTCTCACATCTGTCTGTTACATATAAACCTCAGATATTTAATTTTGTTTTTTAAACCACATCAAAGCTAAATTGTAAATATGACAAGTTGTGGTTTTAAATTATAAGTTGGACTATTTCCAGTCTTTATGCTAAGCTAAGCTAATTGGCTTATTTGGAGAGTGGTATCGATCTCCTCTTCCAACTGTCCTAGAAAGTGAATAAATCTGATTCCCACAATTTTGAACTATTCTTTTAATGGCATCACAACATCCTCAAATATTCATCTTCACAGTGTGTTTACTTTTCTGCATTATTGATTTAGGTTCTGATTTGTTCAGAGATCCAGTCAAGCAAAGCAGCAGCGTTCACAAAAATATGCAATAAGCAGAACAGATAATTACACACAGTTAATTTTGTGCACACAGTTTTGTGTCACTGGGAAAATGCTGCACGTGAGAAAGGATTCAGTGAGTTTGAGCAGGAAAACGTCAAAACTTTGACTTGATCTTTAATCATGAAGAACAAGAGGAGGAAGCTTTAGCGTTCATGTTGATGCCTAATGAATGTGACAGTGTGCAGAATTTATTTTTAGACCCGTTGAAAACAACCGCAGACGAACCGACAATACGCAGGAGAATTATTGTTTCCCGGTATCAGAACCATTAATGAGTTCTCTAAATAAATTGCTCAGCTAAAGTGTTGAGCTCAGTTCAGTGTGTCTGTGAGGAGCTGGTGTTCGTCTGGAGACACAGAAAGAAGCAGAATGATTTGAGACTTGTTGGAATAAGAAGTTAGATGTGTATGATAGTTGTGGTAAATAGGAATGAGTAGAGGAGAGAATTGGTGATTGGTAACAGTACTCACCTGTGATGCCTCCATGTTTGCAGGATGTTAGTAGACTTGTGTAGGTTTGGTCGACCTTGATTATATTTCTAATTAATTTAAATTAATTAAAATCAACGTTAGACCAGAGATACACAACTTGCTTCACCTGGGGGCCACTTTTGTAAAATGACATGAGGGCCAGTTGTTAAACAGACATTAACAACATTTATCAAATAAACTGAATAAACATTAAACTCATCTTTCTTTGAAACACAAACTATTAAGACTGCATTTTTTATTGTAAATGATTTGGTTATATTTGAAACAACATTAAACAGAGCTGGAACTTCAATCACTCAAATGTTGGTACGATTCATAAACATTAATCAGAAACATAAACTGCCGAAAGGTCAAAGGTCAACCTTCTCTCTGTCACCGACAGCCTCATTTATCCCATCAAAACCTGAATATCTGTCTGACTAACTGGTAGAAACCAACAAAAACATTTGTAGTGTGAATCAATTTATCTTCATAGTGAATTAGAAAATGAAAACAAAGGCCACTTTTGTTCGAGGGTATTGAAGTGAAGCACCGCTTCCAGGTCTCATGATCTTATTTCCTCTACTTAAGCTTTCGTGTCTCTCCTCACTCCAGAGTCTGGTTTCGAGGCCGCCATGTTCCCTCATTATATAAAATTTGTAGGATTTATATAGATTTTAATGATGCCTATAGGAGCTACACGCACGCTTCATCTTAATTAGGAGCCGCCTGTCAGGAGCTCCCGCGTTGCGTTGCGAGCTTTACTGTGCTTGTGACATCCAACGCTGCCTCTTAATAAAAGGTAGCTATCGAGGCGAGCGCGGTGACATTGTGTTCCTCTGAAGAGCCATTTGTGTGGAGTGGTGTGAGCCGGCTCATGAGAGACAGTCTGGCTGACAGAACATGATGGTGCAGCGTCGGAGAAGTGCACATTTTTGATCCATAAGTCCCGCTCATGAAAAATGATATTCCCGTGAAGGAGCAGTCGTCGAGTCACTGCTTTTGGTGCTAATTTGATGACAGAAACAACTACTTCACTGAAGCGCCAAAGAAAATGAGGGAGGGACAAGTGAGTTGGACGGCCTTTCTTCAGCTGGAAAACGAAAGCAGCCTCTTCGCTGAAGTGTCCTTGTGCGAAGACGGAGAGTTTCTATTCAGCTCCAGTGGCTCTTCATTGATGCTGTGAAAGAGGTCAGATTCACAGATTAAGTTCACCTTGAGGGAGAATATTCGCAAAAGAAAACATCCCTCATCACCAGGGAATCAAATTGGATGGAGTGTAATACCAGATGCTTTCAGTCTGCAAACACACAGATGAGTGACCAGAATATATTTCATTTGGCTTTTTGCTGATGTTGTTTTGAACCACTCCGACACGTTTGCAAAAGAATAAACATTTCAGCACATTTTTGCATTTGATATTTTTAAGGCAAACTTATTTAACTATTACAGAAGAGATACATGATTGAAAACACAGAGAAACTGTTAGTGAGTAAAAGTGCACAATAGCAGCCTCTGGTGTGGATCCCAGGATTTACCTCATTTACTCTTCAAGCAGATTGAAGTTGTGTAAAGATGATTAATTCATCTTTATTTAATCTGGTTTAGAGACAAACTACTTATAGGTAGAACAACAGTATCCGTGTCTGTTTCTCAGTCTGACAATCTTTGTTTTTATTTCTCAATTTATTCTTTTTAATTTAGATCATGTCCCAATCTGATAACTTAACATTAGCAAAAGTTCATTTCTTAATCCTGTCTTTCATTTCTGTTACACATTCTTGCCTTTGTCCAACTTGTAGCACCGGTTGTTAGTGACTTGCAGAGTTTTCCTCTTCACTCGAGCAGCGTCTCTCTCATGTCCTCACGGCGCCTTCTGTTCAAACTGGAGGGACGTCTTCAGTAGTTTAGAGTCTCCTGTCATCTCCAGCTGTTCGTCCCTTCTGTCGTCTGAGTTTGCACATCGCTGCTGTCCTTCGCGTTTTGCTCCTGTCAGACTCGAGCAGACAGCGGTTCACATTAAACACCGAGTGAAGACGTCGGTTGGATGCAAACACCAGTTGCTAATGTGCATAATATGTTTGGATGTAATGTGCAGTCTGCGTTTTGGCATTTTGACAAACAGAAGCTCATGAACAACCAGCAACTTTCAAACAAGCCTGTGTGCAATAGCAATGAAATAACATGAACATGTGTCACCAGACGCTAATATCCAACAGTATTTACCCTGATTCTAAAAATTTGGGACACGTTATTGTTTTTTTAGATATACACTCATCTGAGTTTCATAAGATCTGGCAACCTTTCCATAATGTGACGAATCTAAATATGTGCTAGAATACACAACCTACAGCGTGTTGCAGTTCAGAAGAGGCAACCCACCGCGCCTGAAATAAAAAACGTGGGCTGCCTCCACTGTATGAGGCATTTAGGACATTTATATTTGTCACATTATGAAAAGGGTTGCCAGATCTTATGAAACTTCCTGGGGATTTCTAAATATACTTTACATGTAGCTGTTTGAGTCTGAGGTGTGTCCTTACATCCTCCAAGGTTTATGAGTCAGACGTCGAGCAAGAAGCAGAGAAAACTACAGTTTGGTTTGCAGTGACCTCGAGGTCGAACATGAATGTGGCCAACAGATGATTATGATCAATAAACGTCCTACATATTTTTGAATTGATCAATAACTCCTGTCCAAAAGTCCTCCATCTGAGGACAAGATCAAAACTCCTGGTTCCTGGATCACACATCTACTCCTGAGAAGAGTTTTGTTAATATGCAGCTCGTTAGATGGAAGAAAGAAACCCTCAGATACCAACTGGCATTTCTGATATTAATAGAAGTAGAATTTTTTTTTCTGACCAAACTTCTGACCTGTGAACATCAGAAGAAGTTTGACCTGCTGCAGTTCTGAATCTTCATTAATTTATTCTTGCTTTAAGGTTTTGCATTAAAAGCAGCTCCTCATAAAAAAAAAAAAGAGAGGTCATCAAATTAGATGATGCTCAGTGTTGGTGGTGAGACGAATTGTTTCCCCTCTTACAACATTGGATGAGCTGGATTAAGCGTTTATGACACCTAACATCCTGCTACAAGGAGAAATGTGAGGACGCCAACAGATTTAATCAGCGAAGCTTTCGAGCAGCGTCTCTGTGCTTCGCTGTCGAATCTCCTGCTGGTGCACAAATCGATACCTCTCAGATCGAGCCAGGCATAATGGTGGAAGATATCACTTCAGACAGTAGGTTTGACTTTACTGATGAAGTTGTCGTGGTTGATAAAAGTCAGACGCTCGCACGTAGTTTCTATATGATCAAAATTCAGCTCGTCGGCTGTTTTAAACATCCAGACTGTTTGTTTGCTGCTTGAAGTCGATGCGAGCTCTTTGAGACGATCTTCAATCAGTTTTGTGTGTTTAGTCCGTCCACTTCCTGTCTCCTACACATGTGTTGGGAGCAGATAACCAGCTTTATTGATCTATTTGAACTCTCCTAATCTTCAGATACACTTGAGTCTTTGAGTTTGAAGAAGCTTTTAGGTTAGATGAAGGCTGAGATCTTATTCTAAGTCTTTAATTAGGACCCTGTTGTTATTCCCATGGTCTAAAGGCCGCTCTTTATTCATCTCAAGCATAAATGTAGAAAATGTGTAGAATATATGTTAAGTCATGTTTCTTTTACGTCATTTTAAACCTAAAATCAAACTGGGGTTCTTCCTATAAGTTTCATGAATGTGCACATTCCCATTTCTGCATTAGACCTAATAACATACGTTGTGAATAATGAGAAAAGATGTTTGAGCCTCCTCTGACTTTTCCTCTAGCGTGTGAAATACCTCCACAACTATTGAATGGATTGTGATGAAGTTTGGTGCAGATATTCATGTTCCTCTCAGGATGATTTGTAAAAACTTTACTACATCATTTTTCATCTAGCGCCATCATCAGGTCAACATTTTTATTTGTCCAATACGACCAAATACCTGCAGAGCATGATGAGATTCCCATCAGCCTCAGCAGCTTTGTATTTAGTTCTAATTAATAGATGTTTGCATGCTAACACGTCAAAGTAAGTTGGTGAACTTGGTAAACACAACACCGACTGAACATCTGCATGTTTTGTTTTTTTTTTTTTTTGTCCTCAAGAATAAAGAAAGTGCTTCCTGCCACTGTCTCCTGACAAAATGACACCTCATACCTTCGTTGGTCCTTGAGCAGCAATGATTAATGTTTATTAATAGCTGTGTTGTCGAGGCTGTAAAGACAAAATATGAATTTTTGCTTCTACATTTGTCGTCTTATTGTCTGTTTCACTGTTAAAGCGATGTGTAATTAGCTGAGTGTTGGATGAGGCTCATCGATGAATCAGCCTCTGATTATAAGCAGGTGAAGCAGATTTGATCAGTGATCCTCAGTGATCACTCTGATACGTCTGATCATTGCAAACTCAACCAGCGTCCAGATGCAGCAGGACAGATCAGAGGCGTTAACCTTCTTTACTCTGGTGTCACTCAAGGTGTCGATTTGATGACATGACTTCATATGAGAAAAGGGATTTTTCTGCCAGTCAGCAGAAAACCACAGTCAAACCAAGCTCACTTTGATCTTGACATGTATTAACATCCAAAATAAATCAAGGGGAATTATTAATGAACTATTACACATTGGCCTTTTTTACAAGAGCGATTCTACAGCTTTGATGTGGCGTCTTGCAGATGAAATATTGTTACTAGAAGTCATTAATTGAATTTTAGCCGGTGGAACAATAAACTATCAGAGGTTCATCTTGTCACAGTCTTTTGAGCAACAAGAAGATTACTGGATAAACAAATGATTTAATATACGAGGTTTACTTTCATCACCGGTGTGTGATGGAAGATGAAAGGTTTTCATGCAATTACTCTCAGTTTGAATCTCCTGTTTGACAGACTTCACCCTCGTAAAGATAATAAAATTCAATGGAAATACTGTATTCATGTTAAGCCTCGTGCTGACTTTGAGAAACACACATCAGGGCTTTTGCCTCACTCTTTTAAATTTCAAATTCAAGACCTTTCAATTAAATTTTATTGGTCATTTTTAGACAGAACACAAGCCTGGAAGTTTGCTCAATATCTAACACAAACTAGGAACTGAACTTAAAAAGATCAATGCTCGATTTTTATTTAGTTTGAGTGTTAAAGGTAGAATTCTTTGAGAATATGTCAAACCAACAGTGGCACAATTAAATCAGTTAGTTGAAAAGAAAAGTGCTTCACCTAAAGCAAAAAGTTTTATTGTCACATGTATAGAAAAAAAACAAGCGGTTACCATATAATAAAATTCTTGGTTTGTCCATCTCCGTTCACATAACAGTAAAAATAAGAGTAAAAAAAATAAAAGTATATAAATTCAAAAAGTTAGAAATTCAAAAAGTTAGAAAAATTAAGTGCACTATAAATTGTAAGTAGAATATTGCACAGTAATGATATTGCACAGTAATGTAAGAGTATAAATTTGTTAGTCATCAAATTGTGCAAATTATACTACACAATATGTATTAATATTCAAAGAGATTCAAGAGAAAAAAAAAGTAAAATTGAAACTCAAAGATCTGAAAGTGAAAGTGAACGTATTTTTTATAAATGTACACAATAGGTGTCCTAAACCAGCCTGTATAGGTCCCATCAGTCTTTCATTGAATCCCTGTTTGTCGACCGTCTGTCTGTCTGTCTGTCTGCTGACCCGTCTGCCCTCGCTGCTGTTGATACTGAAGCGGTGTGAGACAGAAACAGTGTTTGACCGTGACACCGGCTCACGGCTCGGGCTCAGACTCTGACTCGCAGCGCATTAAGAGAAACGTCTGTGAGGGATAATGAAGCGAGAGGTGAAGACCGCTGCCTGATAACTGGAGAAGAGAAAAATGTTTCCATCCTGTCGGCTAATGCTACCGAGGTTCACCGACAGAAATATCACAGACTTTAAATCCTCCTTATTCCTTGAGTTATAATCTCGAAGATTTCAGAGCCAGTTCATTTGAGGATACCTGTGGCTCCCAGAATTCCAAGCAGCAGACGGTCATTGAGGAGCTGAAAGGAGCGAATGGTGCATCTGTTCATAGCAGCCAAACAAACTAATGTTTTAATGAAGAAGTCGGTCGATCATTTGTTTTTTTCCATCATGACATGAGTTTTCCACACAACAGCCAAAGTTGCTTATTCTGCTGATGAGTTGGAAGTGTGCAAACTTTCACCTGCACAAAATGTCCATGTCGCCATCTTTCTCCAGCTGCGTGATTTTAATTTGAATTTGTTCAATTTGCATTAGCAGCAACTAATAAACAAATCCGGTTCAGTGTTAAGACCAAACAGTGAAGCTCAATAAGATAAAATTACAAACAGTGACACTGGTTTACATGTAAAAATTCTGTGAGTGGCGGACCCTGCCACCAACAATGAAAACTGCTATATAGGGAGACAGTTACAAAAAAGAAATCATAAATAACATCAAAAATGGATTATAACTTTTAATGAGTATAAGGATTTGAGTGGCAAGTACAGTAGTGGGATATAATGCTGTTAGAGTTATCATCATTCAAATTTTTATTAGCATCTTTAAGCTGAGAGCATTTCTGCTTTTGCATAATCTTATGAAAAAGACCATTGTTCCTTTGGTTTCCCGATGTCTGTTCAACCAGCGCTGCTTTATTTCAGAAGATAAAAACCAAACTTTAGTCAGAGGGAGATTTTGAGTTTGTGTGTTTTTGTAACTCTGTTTGTAATGGACCATTTTCTCTCACACAAGCTTTGCTCCTTCAGGACGCCGCCAAAAGTATCAAGCATCAAAAGCATAAGTCATTACAGACACTTCGCTTTATGTCAATATTAACTGAGCCGTGACTTGTGTTTTTCAATCAGCCGGTTTATCATCATCATGTGTTTGCTCTTAAATCGTCCTCGTCTTCTTGCAGACCGTTACTAGCTGCCATGGGCGGGCATCCCATCATTGTAAGTCATTCCCTGCTGGTAATTAGTGTGTGAGCCGCGGTCGTGTCTCTGAAGGAAGCTCCGTGCCCTTGGTCTTCTGTCGGCGGCAGGGGAAGCCAGACATTAAGTCCTAATTGATAGCAAAGGGAGAAGCCGGGCTTAGCACTTTTTTCTGCTGACTGGATCGTCCAATACACATCAACTCACCGCCCTGCACTGTTGGAGACAAAGGACCTCGCCCTTATCAGGTTGTTATAAGACAATGAAATGTCTAATGATCAGATTAGTGGGATTTGTGGTCCCGTAACAAACAGATCCAAAGCCGGGTTGTTTATCACAGATTCAGGTGGGAGAGGTTTGAAATAATCTGAGCTGGACAACTTGTTCCACGCCGCTGATATGAAAGAGCGCAGGGAAACGTGAAGGCGATGAAACAACCTGCTTCTTTACAAGAAACTGCTGTAATTAAGCAAACAGTTGTGTCGAGTCTTCGGGGAATAAAGCCGATCTGAACGCGGCGTGCTCGTCTGTCGCCGCGGCTGATGTTCGGTCCGTGACTTTCCATGTGGCGCCGGCACAAAACCAGATGCCGCCGCAGCGTCGTTCGTGCTCTGATGTCTTTCACGTCTTCGTTCCTGGCAGCTGTCGGAGGAATATGTTCTTTGGAGTCTTTTAATGAAATTTGTCATTTGATTTCTGTGAAGGCTGAACAACATATTTCAAGGTTTCACTGTTGAGCCTCAGAAAAACACTCAGTTCTCTCTCAATACGAACATAGTTATTAAAGTACATAGACATAATAGCAGGAGGTTGAATAGCATGGTTTTCTAAAATCAAACTAATAGAATATCTGGTTTAAGAAGAGGCAACATTACACTGAATAACTAGCAGCTTGTTGCATGTGTTGCTGCTTTCATTAGTTTCATCTTTCATCTTTTCAATTCACTACTTTTGCTTTTGTGAACAAGCCCATGAGCCACTCGTTACTCATCTTATTTTCACTTCATGTCTCAATTTGTCTGAACACTTCAGAGCTTCATAAAGGTTGGTCCCTCATTAGAAGATCAATTCAGCTCAGGCTTTTTTTCTACAGCAGCTTTCACACAGGTTATTTCAATTCAGAGCACTTTACATAAATTAATAACAAGATTTGATATTAAGAAAAACAATTTGAAACTAATGCACATGAGAAATGATAAAAGTGAAGTGATACAAACAAAGTAGATTTTTAAAAAAGTGAACGATAATGAATGATAAAACATTCTTATCAAAAGCCAGGCGGCTAAAAAGTTTATGTTTAAACTGAACTGAACTGAAAGTGAAAGACTTGGACCCTGGAGCTCCTCAGGGTTACATGATGCTTTAAAAGCCAAAAAAGATGCTGAAAAGATTGTGGTTTCATATTGATCCAAAATAACTGTTAATAAAATGCCGTGATCTCAAACCTTTTCCACCTTCATTCATCACAGTCCCGCCCGAACTGTTCCTCAGTGTCGACCCTGTCGACCAGGACATTTTGGTTTATCCACCAACAAGCTGATTCAATTCACCTACATCTCCGGTGGAGAATGAAAACCAACACCTGAAGATTTAGAACCAAGTCTTTGGACTGGATTTAACAAATATCCACCATATTCATACAGAAATCGTCTTTGTGATTGAAAACCTTATACATTGTGTTAACACATTCAGTCAAAGTTGGTTAATGACTGAAAGGACTGTAAAATGTTTGCCAGCAGTTTTATCCTTTAAGTAATGTGAGAACGTAATCCCTCAAGAAATCAATGAGGCCATTGTTGGTGATTTCACTGGGTTGTTAAAGCTCGACCTCATGTAACTCTGCCTCGTACCCTTCAGCAACATATGTACAGTCTGTAATTAAACAAATCTAACAGAAGAGAAGAGAATTTTACATTTGCAATTTTATGTTTCCCCGCAATCAAGAATGAATTCCAGTTTATTTTGTGCCAGCTGCTGTTAACAGAATGGAGATGACAGGAAGTGGATTTGTTCAGATGGATTTGCATGTTCAGTTCAGCCGTTTTGTGATTTAAGTCTTTTAAATCCAGATACTTTCTTGAAACTTGTGTTGAGATTCTTTTGGATGGGATGTGAGAGTTTCACTCCTGCTCTGTGGTTTTTCATTGAGGCTATACTGCAGTTATACGACAGCAGTTTTCTAGAATCCAACCAACAGGCCTGCTGCTTGTTATTTATAAATGAAAACACAGATATGTGGGTGTCATCAGATTTGGTTTGATGAATCTGTGAAATCTGTTTGCATATATAACCAAGTTTCCTTTTCAGTGTTATATCTGGTGTAAAGTTCATGTTTTTGGGTGATGTCACACAATCAATGTTTTATTTAAAGTTTTGAATACTTCTTTGTAAATTTGTTAAATTTGTAAATACTTTTTTCAGCTTGTTTATATTCATTTTAAACTTGTTCTATCACCTTTGCTGCTGTGCTATGCAAATTTCCCCACTGTGGGACGAATGAAGGTTTATCTTATCTTATCTTCTCTTTTCCTTTACAGAAAGAGCTGAGTCTACCTAGAAGAGGCAGTTTGTAAGTACCCAGATATCTTACATATCTCTAACACACTCACATAACCAACATGGACGGCACTTGTTGTTCTTATGGGTTTCACATATTCTGCAGTTGCACGGTCACATTTTCTGAATCACTGCAGTCTGTGTTCAGTCAGTATCAGCAAACAAACTTTGAACTGCAAAATACAATTTAGTTTGATGCAACTATAATTTTAGGTTTTCAGTTTCAGTTTTTTTCCTCCTGGAGGTTGAAAATAATCAAAAATAACATAACACAAGTGGAGAAAGAATTAATACAATAAATAAACAGGAGTAAACACACCAGAGAGAAATCAGATGAACCAGAGGTTTTCAAAGTGGGAGGAGGGTCTCAGCAGGGGGCCTCCGAACGTTTTCGGAGGAGGTTCAGTGAGTGAACATATATTACATTAGTTATCAACAGGAGATCACATAAAATAGCCTAAATGTGTGATTTGGTTAAAGAGCCTCGTTCAGAGATGCAGTCGTTCTGTTTTTCCCAGAGTCAGAAACTAATAAAAGCCTCAGGACAAACCTTTTTATATGTTTGCTGCAGTCTGAAGTTATGTCAGGCAGCAATATTAGGCTCAATTATTGAGTGTTTATGGGATCAAATAACAGAATCGTGATCCCACAGGCGTCCAGGAACTGAGCTAAACTGAGCGAGTAAACTAAAAGGGGATGATGGGAGTCTTTTTCCAGGCTTTGTCTGAGGGGAGGTTCACAGTCAGACTTTGAAAACCCCTGAGATCAACGAATGACTTTGATAGCCACAAACTCGCCACTCAGAGTCTCTTCAGCAAACGCCAACTTCTTCTGTTGCCTTCAAACAAACTGGAAAAACTGTGTGAATTGTGAATTCTGTCATCTGAACATGAAAGCTGCTTTTTCCTTTAATTACTGATTGCCACCTGTCACGGGTTGGAGGTTCCTTCTCCAGCCGCTTCAGTGTCACGGCTTTTTTTTTGGCAGCCGACGGCAGAATGTGTGCAATGAATATGGATTTGTACTGTCTCTCATTTTCTCTGGAAACACCCCAAACATGGTAAACTGAGTCTCTGGGAAGCTTTCAACCCAATACTGGTTCAAGTAAGTCAGATATTTCAGGTGAACAGGATATTTCTCACCTGTTTACCTGGAGTTCATTTTGGAAACAGTGCGAAGGATCTTAGAAATAAAAATCTACTCGCTGATGAGAAACTTGATGGTTCAGTGTTGGAGCGCAGACTAATTTCCATTTTTCCAATATTGCCTGATAAATATGACCTTGTTTACTTTGAATTTCTGTCAGGATCAAAACATTTTATTCCAGCGTCAGCTTGGAAAGTCGAGTTCATTTCATTTTTAACGGTGAAATTCATTAATAATCACTATTTCAATCAATCAATCAAGTGCAGAGTCACCATGAACAATATCAGTGTTAAAGGGATGTTTGAAAAGGTGATTGAAGTTTTAGGGTTGGCTGTCACGAAGGGTTTCTTCATTTAAAGATTTCATTTAATGAAACGATAATTTATAAATGAAAGAGCACGAGTGGCAAATGCTCTGAAGCCAACTTTTGTTTATGAAGAAGTAATGACCAGATGACCAGCAGTGAGGAAGTGAAGTGGTCTATGTGGTGTAATTAGCTTAGATAAGGTGGTGTCCATGTAAAGCCTTTTAAGTCAAAAGAGGAACCTTAAAATCAGCTCCAGCTTGCAAGTGAAGAGAAGCCAAAATGGGTGTTATATGCTCAAATCTTCTAGTTTCTGTCAAGACTCTGAACAAGCTGAAGAAGAGAAAAGTGTGTTACAATGATCAAGTCTGGAAGATGCAGATGTTCAGATTATGGTTTCAGCATCTTGCGGTGATAGAAAAACTTGGTGATGGCCTTGAGACAAGAATCAAAAAAATCACTCCAGGGTTTTTGACGGTTGAGTTTTTAGAAATAACGCAGCCATCGATGCTCGTATTTGAACGATCTAACAGTCTTTAATTGGCCGTCGATTCGCCCGACGAGCTTTCCAGCCAGATGAATCCATAACAGACTTCTCTGACATTGAGTTTAGTTTGATGGTGTGTGAGAGAGATTTACCCATGACACCTTGCTGCTCTGGCTGGCACCTCACCAGAGGGGGCACCTGCTGTAATGGAGGTGAGCCATTACGAACAGGCTGCTGTGAGACCACCGAGCGCATCAGTGTATATTTAGAGAGCTGGAGCCTCGAGGGACCTCGGTTTCTGGATTAATGATGTTTGGATGTGTTGATGTAAAAGCTTCAAAATCATCTTATCTGCAGTTTATTTAAATAGATAATAAATTTAAATAGTTAAGACTAATTTGTCGTGTTAAAAATGCTGTACATTTTTTTGTGAGATCAGTATATTTACATCTCATGATTGAGATTATAGCTGCTGGCTCTGTCAGTCATGTGCTTGGTTTCAGTCAGTCAGACAGGATAAATGTTCATGTGACAGCTGAAGCTGATAACATGTAAATTGACAATGATAATGATGCTTAATATGCGATTGCCAGACTCCAAATCTATTTATCTGCTACTCACAATATGAAAAAAGGAACTTAGCTCATCCGGTGTTGAGTCAGTGTCGGCTCAAACGCAGAGCTGAGATCTCTTCCTGTGACACAGAGCCATCTACTGAACGTTTGATGCCATTAACATGCTGGTGTCAACATGGTAGTTAATTAGCCTTTTCCACAAACTCTTCACATCCTGGTGGGGAATTTATTATTGTAATTCCTTTCCGCAGCCACCAGAGTGATGGATTGTACCTTTTTACATTATGTCATACGTGGAGTTGTTGTCAACATGAGTCATTTGATACGAGCGATTACTGGAGGCTATTTTTAGGTTGACCTTAATAACTGGAAGTCTTTTGCTTGGTCCAATTAAATATCTGAAAATCAATCATTTGTATGCATTGGCGACCTCAAGCTGCATTTGTTGGATTTGTTGTTGGATCCTGTTCCTATTTCTCACCGTCAGCTGCTTCGACATGCAACAGGATATCAAAGAGGAATTGTTGACTGTAGGTTCGGTTACATGGTCTTTTTAGGGAGATATTCAATTCAGCAGATGTTGTTCATGCACTCGATCGCTGCACATGAGGTTGTTGTCAGAGATTTTAGAGCTGTGGTTTTACACTTCTGGTCTTCCGTGAGGTTTTTTTTAATACACAGTGTTTTCTTATCATGCAAGTGTAAAATATCTCTCAGGTCTGACACACATTTGTTGACAGCGTAGTATGTTGTTGCTGAGTTGATCAGCTAGTGAGCGATGTCTCATCCTGCTGTCGTTGTGATGCTTCGGTGATGAAACGAGTTGCTCATCAGCTGAATCCTTCTCTGCCTTCAGAAGCCACTTGAGGACTCACTTAAAAAAAATTGCCGTGTCTTAATTTGCTCCTGCAATCACGTCCTTAGTCTGCTGTGGCTTATACCTCATTTGTGCCGAGCTTCTGTTGAATGAATAAATAAAAATGTTAATTTGTCAAGGTAATGCAGAAGAGAATGAAAGTTTAACTTGTGGTAAAGTCTCACAGGTGGCGAAGTCTTCCCTAAAAATCGGTGCACATCATGTTTTATGCATTGAAATCAGGCTCAATATTTCCACACGTTCATGTTATGCAAAGGTCGATTCATGCCGTCATCTTAGCTGTGCATTTTATAAACATATGTATAAAGTTATGGATTTCAACTTTAAAGCTGCACTAGTCAATATTTTTGGACAGTGGAATAAATAACTGCTCGATATGAATAGTGTCGCTTGCACAAACCCACGGAGAATCATCGCTCGACTCGGCTCCGCAGAGACTTTCAGCATCTCTCAGCTCGTTGCTTTGGTTTGTTGTGGTTTTCCTGTTTGGCTTCAGTTTCTCTGTCGAGCATCACCAAACCCACGGGGACGATGTTAGTGGCTGTGTTGGGCCTAAAAGGGAGAGTGAATATTGAACTTGTATTTGTCAGATGGACACAAACATGACTTCAAATAAAAGTTGGTCTCTGTATTTGCTGGTAGGATTAATGGCGGCTGTGCTAATGAGTCGATGTTGTGTTTACAGCTTGTTGCATCATTTGATGCAGGTTTAATGGAAACACCAAGACATTTTGTTTCATTAATTCTTATTTGACCTTGTTGGTCACAGTTCTGTCATTTTCTGGGGAAGGACTGGCTTTGTCATTGTGGAGGCAGAATATAAAGGATAATAAAGTTTTTAAGCAGACAAACAGAAGAGTTTTAACTACTTTCATAATGAGAATACTTTGAATTATAATCTGACAGAGTTTGACCTTAAACTCACAAGGAGCTACAGGAACTTGGACGAGCGTCAGACAGGAGCTGTGGCGTTAATTAAAAGGTGTAAATAAGCTGTATATCAAACTATTTCCAAACCGAGTGACGAATAAGAAGATGGTGTGTAGCCGAGTATAAACGAATGACTCTCTGATCCAGTTCTGTGGAACTGAAAATTGGTCGGCATGCAGCCGCTCGGACCGATGGATCTGCTTCACTTGCATCGAGGTAGAACTGATTTCAGATGAATTCGGGCGGAACAACAGCAGCAACGCTGAGCCGCGAGTCAGTCGAAGTCTTTCTCACCTCAGGTGCAGAAGCAGTTGTACAATATTAGTAAAACCACACTGAGTCTACTTTCACCAAAAAGTTGATCGCAGCCAACATATTGAGATAATATTAACAGCCAATAGTAAAAGCAATACTTTGACATTTTGAGAAATGTTCTTTCTTACCAATGTGAAACTATTCCTTTAAAGAAGAGACAGCCATTCAAAGTGCGAGATTGGTTCGTTCTCAATTATTATTATTAAAAAACAAAGCAATTAAGTTTTTCACCAAAACTTAATTGTCCATCATGAAGTGATGGAAATGTGGTGCATGATGACAGTAGAAAACACACAGGATGCAAACAGTACTTCATAGTGTTGAGGACAGTGGAATGAATGATTTTTGTGATTTGATGTTTGAACCTGATGGTGAGAGTCAGGATGTGTTCAGATCTGATGGATGTGAGTGTTGCCTCTTCTTTTACTTCCACAGTTGACGAAGAACGTTTCATGTCTAACAAGTTGGTTTTAACGTCACAGATGTTGAAGGTGCTGTGTTTGATTTCATTTCTTTACATATCTCTGCATTAGTGACAGACCATAGTCGTGCTACTGAAATAACGCTGCTGTTTGGTATATGGATGTGTCTCTTTTTGAATCCTCCGTGCTGCATATTCCCAGACACATTTCAGGGCCGATCGTATCACCCCACCACCCTGAAAACACTGCAGTTATGTCTCATTGACTTTCAGAACGAGGGAAAAATCTTCAGCCCACAGTCTCCAGCACCATTTACTGACAGGAAGTCATGGGTCAGAGGTTTCTGCCAAACACAGACTCTCTCCTCGATTTAACTAGGCTCGCTTGGACTTCTTTTATTCTCCTGCACTCGAATAGAAAAGCGAGTCGAACCCAGACTGCAAGCTGGAAAATTCCACATTAAAAAATGATTAGAAAATTTCAAGACAGCGTATCAGGAAATGTAGTCGACTCTGAGTTTGTAGCCGACTCTTGACCTGCTCTGTCCCACACACAACCCCACTTCTTCTTATGCTCCAGTTCCTCCACTGCTGCGTCTCTGGTTAATGCAGTGTTTGGTGTGTGTTCTCCTCAAACATGCTCATAGTAATGAAGAATTTAAAGCTGCGCTGGATGAGCGAGTGAGGCAGCAGCCGAGTGTCTGTCTGGTCTGCCTTCGTTATTTTCCCCGTCGTTCAACACAAGCATCATCATCCAGCAGCTACTGTTTCTCATTGCAAACACATTTGTGGTGGCGCAACTTTTTACAGTGTGTTGTCAGATTATCTGAATAAGCCGTCTCTTTTGTCATGCAGCAGTTCATCCTCCGACAATTTCCCTGCCAGTGAGTCACTCATTCATTGTGACTTATTGGGATCTTAATGGTTTGGCAATAGAGCGTCTGCAACAATATGTGTGGATTAAAAGCATCTTGTGCGACTTTCCCGACGATAAGCACTCGTCTCTGGGGTGTTTTAAATCCCTGCAGGGGCTCGGACACACTGGTGCATCATCGTCCTTTATCACTTTGGGTTTCAACTCCACAATCATGTTCCTCTCTATCTGAGCACAAACAGTCAATTCATGCTCCTATTTGCTGCAGGGTTGCATGTTATAAACACATTCTCCTGCAAGATGCATTTGTGCTTGTGTGATTTATTGTGTGAGCAGCCTTTGACGCCAGGTGTGAGTGTGTCTCTGCACGCTGACTGATGTGGACGTGCAGGTAGTGCTGCAGTGTGTTTTCCTTTCCGAGGATGACATCATCGCTGTGGTCGCGGTGACATTGCATCGCATAGGTTTGCATCTGTCAAGGTGACCGCGCGGTAAAGGAGCAGATGAAATGTAGATTGAATTTATTACCTTCATTTCTGCTATGTGGCAAGTCACCAGCTGGTGGGGGGGGGTTGTGTTGTTGGTGGTGGGAAGGAGGAGGAGGAGGAGGGGGGGGGGGTCACAAGTGTGCATGTGAAGGAGCAGGGGGCGTGTATTAGGGGAGGGGAGAAGGGGGTATTGTCCTGCCTCCGTGCCCTCGGCAGGCGACTGAGGATCTCATTTGACAGCTTCAAGGTGGAACGTGGAAAGACCAAAACAAGAAGCGAAGCCCCCCCTTTTTTTTGCCCCCTCCCGTTCTGCGGGGGGAGAGAAAACCAATCCGTCTCATCGCACTGTGGTGGCTGGGTTTGGCTCTTTGTCAGTGCAGGGGGGGGGCGGGAGGCAGGCAGGCACTGTGAATGCATATCATGACCACAATAGAGCAAACGAGCACAGTTCAGCCATGAAAGCCCAGCGGGAGAGGCTGAGAATTCCAGGGCTGACGCTAGAGTGAGTATTTTCCTCCGTTATCCTACCGGGGTGGCAGCTCCTCTGCAGTGTGTGGCTTCATCCGTCTCTGTGTCATGTGTGTTGCCGTCTTTCACTGTTGAAGCTCTGTGCAGCGTTAGCATTAGCAGCATCTGCAGCAGGAAGTCTCATGTCAAATCCTCCACGGCTCGGCGGCAGCGGCTGACTGCTGCTTGTGTGTGTGTGTGTTCATGCATTTGTGTTTTTGTGCACGTGTGTGTGTGTGTGTGTGTGTGATAGACAGACAGATAACGTGTCAGGCAAAGGAGTGCCGCAACATGCACAACATGCTTTATTTGCTGGCACGCACACACTCACGCCGTGCACACGCAGGAAACACACACTCATAACACACCTATGACGAGTGTTTGTGTTGGTCGGATGTGATCAATAAGGTGAAAAGCAGTGAATCACTGAAGGCGGAAGGTGTGTTTACATGGCAGGTTTCCCCTTTTTTTTATCAAAGCCACAGTTATTCGTTTGACTTGAGACATTTTTTTTTTATTTAGGTCAGTGAGGTATTTGTTATTGTTCCCTCCATTCGAGGCTTTAAAACCTGCAGAATAATTGGACTGTGTTTGCAGATTTTGAGACACAAAGCAAACACTCGAAAAGATGAAGCCATTAATTGATCATTATATTGGAACGATGTGGTATATTTGAATCCTGTTTGCTCGATGACCGTACTCGAGTGATTAGAGTTTATATGTCTCGAGTCAGGCTGGTGATATTTTCTATTTTTCTTATCATCAACAACTCCCAAGAAAAACCAACAACGTGTTCGTCTGTCTCTTAATACTTTGACTCCCCGACCCTCTGTGGTTTTCACCCATTGGTTCCAACTGAAGACGGAAATCTGTAAAAATGGGTCATGAATATGTTTCACTTTGAAGAAAGGATCAGTCATTTCCTAAAAGCAGCTGCAGTTTTTAGCAAACGTTACCCAAACAGGAGGAAATGGGACTATTTTCATCAGCGGATTTATACACATTTGTTGTGTTAGTTAGTATTTACTGCAGCAGTATTTACTGTTTGTATAATCCTCAAAATTAACTACAGCGCCCGTGTTCATGTTACTGAAGGAACCCAGTGTGGCTCATGTTTTTGGAGCTCTGTGCCACAAAGGAAGAAGAGATACCAGGCACAGAAAGGGATGAGTTCATTGTTGGTTTTGGTCTTTTCAATGCATTTGTTATGAATAAGAAAAATGTAGAAAAATCTGCAGACTTCTCCTTTAAAAACTGTATTGTGAAGTGCCTCTGCAGTAAAAGTTAGTCACCTCTATTTGACCTAATGCTCTGCAGTGCCACCGTTCACTGTGAGCGAGCTCAGACGTGACATCACACAGGTGAAGCGAAAATCTTTCTCAACGATTTGAATAACGGGAGACGATATTTCTGAGATCATGACAAGGAATCGGTGATGAGCGTGAAATTAGGTTAACTCCCATAGAATCTGTAGGTTTTTAGCAAGTGTGTCTGTTTGTCTCCTTCTTTCAGTCTGAGCTCAAACATCATCCCCAATGTCAAACAGACGCCGCAGGAGCAGACGAATTCCTGGGGAACCTGCTCTTTAAACACGATTTGGGCTCGTCTGACAGGGATCATTACTCTTCATGATGCTGCTGTCTTCATCTGGGCGCGTGTCAGAGCCGTGTGTGTGTGTGTGTGTGTGTGGGGGGGGTCATTCCTGTGTGTGATAAAAGACAACTATTCACTACAGTCCATTTAACTTCCAGCCTCACTCCCCGAAGCCTGAGCCCCACTCCCACTAGCCCCTGCAGCCCGTGCAGCCCTCTGCACGCCTTTCATTTCTGGAGGTAAGCCACAGCTCTTTCACCACGACTCTTGTGTTTTGAAAAGCCTGTTTGAGTCGTGTCTTCATGCATCCGAGGGCCGGAGCCGTGTTTTCAGTTTGCCCTCCTCAAATCATCTGCCATTGAAATGACATTGAAGGAGGAGGACACGGTGCTTATATAATGTTGGTGTCACCCCCTTCCCCCATCTCGCCCCTCTCTGTTCTGAGCTTTATGCTCCTCTTTCATGTGCTAAGTAGGATTTGTGGCGTTTGCAATACATCAAAGTGAAGAATGGTCTCAATCTGTCTGAATCCCGTCTGAATTGATTCATTTAGAAATGATGGTAAAAGCTAGTTTTGGATTTCTCAGTAATGGTTTTCAATCTTATTGCTTATAACTAGTTTATGATTAGTGTTTGGAAATCTGCGGCCGTGGCGCTGCAGATTCATCAAGACTTTCATCCTCGTGTCACTGAAGAGATTATTTCTTCCGGAGTTTAATGTGCATCAGCGATGTCTGAGATAACGCGTCCTCTGCTCGAACTCCACATTTCACCCGTCAGGAAGCCCAGAGTCTGTCTTTGTTCATGGACGAGCCTCATTTGGAGTTTCACTTTCAAATAGGTCGTTAAGGTTGAAGCCATCTTGTTCTGGCTCTGTGTTGCTTAACTAGTGTTTTTGTAATTACTGAGTGGTTGAATAAAAGGTGGCCAAGAACCCGACGACAAATCTAGTTTGCTTCTTCTGGATCTAATAGTCTGTGAGATTAAAGAAGTACTAATCGTTTTATTTAAAGGTGGATTTCTTCTCTTAAAACAGCCTCTCAATTCTTTAAACCTAAAGAAAATAACAGGACTTTTCAAAAATGTGAAGCTTCAATGCACAAAAAAATGTCCATCTATATGTTTTGCTGATAAAACTAGGTTGAGCCTATGCTTTCCATCAGGTTTTGTTGGCTTTGCTCAGGCTGCTTGTGATGGAGATTTTGCCAATCGCTGGAATCAAACTTCTTTTTTTTTCCCCCAGCTCATTCAAAACTCAAGAATTTTCTGTATCAATGAATAGCATGAAACACCCACCCACGTCACCTCTGATCTCCTCTTGTTCTGCTCGGCTTTCACAGAGAGTCAAGGGGAGCAGGCATTTAAGTGAGTCAGCTCCATACAAGAATGTGCTGGCGGGTTTTTTTTTTTTTTTTTTTTTTTATTGAGAATTTTCAGTTTTTATTCCACCATGTGCCAATACACTGAGTTTAGTGTTGCAGCGTGTCATGAACCGACATGAGGCCCAATTCGAAGAATGATGCAGTAACATATAACTGGGATTTATAGAGGACATTGTGCAACACCATTAATATACAGCTGTAATATATCATCTGCATCTATAGGGCCATTCGACAGCAGCACTTTGCTCCAACTTACCGAAATCTACACGTGAGGGAAGGTTGTTAGTGACCGATGTTTGCTGATGTGATGTATCTCACATCGATGTTAAAATCAGGTGCACGTGTAAACAGGTGAACATGAAGCTGCTGAGGTTGTTTATTTCTCTTTTGATTTAACTCTATAATTATTATTTACAGTGAATGCATCATATTGTTTTCAGGTTTTGTTTAGTGCTTTTACATCAAGATTATTATATTTAGATCACCTTTGTGTTTGTTTTTGAATTCAGTAAATAGGTGACTCAGATTTTCAGATGTAGATAAAGCAAAGGTAGTGCCCAACCTTAGTAGGCAAAAACATCCCAATGAGGCATGAAATACAATCCAGGACGTCCAGATGAGAAGATGCCAAAACTCTGCACACACAGGATTTTACAACTCTGGTGACTTAACTTAGAAATCGCCAAAGACCAGGAAGAAGAAAATAGTGGACGGAAACTTTGAGGGAGTGAAAATCTACTTTGCTTGGAAGAAAGTTCGTTCATCATGTTTGTTAGACTTTAACTGCGCCCGCTATGAAACAGTGAATGTTGTTTACAAGAAAACTAGACCTTTAATCAGTCACCTGTTCATAAAGCCAGGAAACGTCGGCACAGTTAAACAGTTGAAAGTGTTTATTTTCCATATTTCATATCACTCATCAGAGCAAACAGTGAATTCACAAAATGTGCCGACCTTTCCCAGGATTTATGAACGACAACAGATCGTGCTAATTATTCTGCTGCAAAGAATTACGTTTTCTCCCGTTTGTCCTCATGGTTGAGGTTCTTGTGATTATATGAAAACAGTAGAGAAGATAAACACAGAGATACTGTGTATATACATTACACGCTGCTTCAGGAACAAGCATAAACAAGTCATAACTCAGGAAGAGGACAGTAACCCAAATGTTCTGATTGTGATGTCGGTGTTTCCGGTGACCTCCCCGTTCATGCTGCTCTGCAAGTTTGACTTTGAACCGTCTGAACCGTCGTTTCTTATGTGGAACGCAGAAACAGAGCAGAGCCATAATTAGAGTGAAGGCTGTCACGCCGGCCTGTGGGGAGACGGACTGAGCCACTCGGAGGGAACGCGCACGCTTTCCATTGGCAAAAATGGCTTCTGATAACACTTTATTACAGAAGAGGTGCATGTAAGTAGAAGCGGCGGTGATGTGCTGGTCACGGCCGCGTTCCCCCTTTGTCGATTTCGCTCTCCGTCTCTCCTCCCGAGCTTTTGAATCCCTTCCAGGCAACGCACTTGGCAAGTGATTGGACTAATCTGCAGCATCCTGATGGTCCTCAGGTCTGACGGTGCACTTCCTTAGAGAAGCTTTCAGCCAGTCTTTGAAGCACTTCTTTCGCTCTCCTGTTCGCTGTTAATATGATAACTGGACAGACTCAGACAACAGAGCCGATGCTGCTGGGTCACATGGTCTGTTTGTCTTTATCCCTTCGTGTCACGTGACCATCCCGCAGTCATTCTGAGGATGTGAAGCAGACGTGTTGTCTTAGAAATCAACACAGAAGATGTGTTTGGGTTTTGAATATAACAAAAACCTCAAACATTAAGACAGTTTCAGTATTTGCAGGTTATACTAGATTTACCAAAAAGGTTTGTTAGTCACTTATTTTCTCAATCATTCAGTTAATTGTTTGTTTTTGTTTATAAAAAATAATTTAAAAAAATGTCCGTCACAATTTCCTAAATTCCAAACATATTTTAAAAGGTTGTTTTGTCCAAACATTGGTCATAAACAGAAAGATATTCAGTTTACGATCATAAAAGATTAACATAAAAGAGAACAAATGGATTTTTTAATTCAGAAAATGACTCAAACCATAATGTAGTTATCAAAACTGTCTAAATATTCAACCTCAGCCCACTTTATCCACAGTCTCTCTTTTAAGGTGAGTCGTCTTTGTCTTTGTTTTCACTCTTTGAGGGCGATGGCTGTTTCTGTCGACGCGGAGCTCGATAAGACAAGATGAATGCGCTGAAGCTGGATTGTGAAAGTAAAAGGCAAACTTTACGCCATCAATCATGTGATTACAGCCGCCTCAGACTGTGCACACACACCAACAGAGGCGCTCTTATCGCAGCTCTCGACTTGTGTTGCTGCGTCTGTCTGCAGGGCTGAACTTTGAACAGTCGCTGGATACAAGTCATCAGTGGCTTGGTCCTAAGGTTCTACTCATGGTTTTTATGGTTAAATATATTATTTTGTTGAGCCACATCAGAGTGTCTGCGTACGTCACACGTCTGCTATGATCAGCTGACCCTGAACTCACACACACACATGCAGGAGTCAAATTCATCACCGATCTGACAAAACAGCAGTTTGTGGGTGTGTTGTTCATGTGAGCGACTTCAGCTCTTCCAGCCTTGTTTTCCTTTTCCAAAAAGGTCAGTCTTATTACAAATAACGTGGAAAACATTTGTTAATCATCATGTGGATATTGTCAGACCTGTGTGTTTTTCAGTCGCCATGTGTGTTTGGCTGCTTATCAACAAGGAGCAAAGGTGATGGAGTTAAGGTGAGGCTCTGATCCAATGAATGAGGTAAGGCTGTCTGTGCAGGGAACAGCTGAGCGAAGGGCGTGTGCAGCAGCAGCAGAAGAAGAAATCCATGCGAAAGCACAACATTTCCATTTCAAATAAGTCCTGCTTAATACACTGACCCGCCGAACTTTTGGAGGGGAGCCAGTTTGTGAGAGCTGCGAGTGCACAGCAGCATCTGCTGATGATGCAGCACCCCTCGGTCTCACAACCCCCCCCTCGCAGGACGTGCAGTGGTAGATGCCTGTTACATGATATGAAGCATGTTGAGCGAAGGGAGCAGGGCGAGTGTTTGGGATACAGAACACAGGCGCAGTGAGACGCTAAAACAAAAAGTCAGCTGGTATTAGGCGTTATATCCCTGCAACCGTGGAGGCTGTCAACACCTGACCTGGATCACACACTCTGTGCAGCTCTCACCATCCTGCCTGGACTACTTTTTTTTATTTGAGGACAGAGGAGGACGGCGTGTCCTCTCTGCCGCCGTGTTTATGCCGCAGCTGGCTGCAGATGTGCCTGTGCAGAGGAAGTTTGGACCTAAGGAGAGCTGTTGTCGGAGTGTTTGTCAGGACTGCTCCAGGGGTCACCTACACCTGAACCCTGAGGGCCGCCGCTTCTCCTCAGCGGGTCTTCACAAGCCCCCGTTACACCTTCCTCTCTGGCATGACTTGGACACAATGTCAGATTCTAGTCTTTGGACGGTCCTGTCCAACTTTAACATGCCGCATTTCTTCAGTGGAGCCCGACTGCGCCGCTCCAAGAGGTAACAGTTTCAAGGGTTGTTTTATTTTCAGGATTCTTTTCAAATCACAGTCAGATACAGAAACTAGTGTGACCCGGCTTATGTTGTCCCAGGTAACTTGTGTTGTTCCTGAGCAGAGATTGAAAGGAGGGTGTTTTTCTTTGTATCTACAGTAGGTCAGTTGAACTGTTGTGTGAGGCCAGCCTGAATAAGAAGCTGGGTGTTCCCTTCTTGCCCATTGTGTATTATTTGCTTTGTGAGTCAAACGGTAATTGAATGTTTGTTGTCGAGGCCGTCTCAGGTTCCTCGCACAGGATGTTTACTTTCCTATCTGCCGACCCCATTAATTAACGATTGCAAAGCGTGAATGCTGATTGTTTTTTTTTTATGTTGCTGTTACAGTTTCTGTCTCCTCCAAGAAATTGCGCTTTGTTTTGACTCAATCTGAGAACATGTTGTGGTTTTTACGCCAAACTACATATTTAATTTGACATTTCAACAACGTCGCTGAATTGGAAACATGTCACTGGTTTATGTGATTCAGAGTGTGCACACACTGGTTTACAGCTAAGCCACTTGATCCCAGTTTTTGTATATGATTTGGTGAAGCCCATATAACTGATATTTATTTTTAATCCCTGTCCTGACCCATTTTATAGCACCGAACAGCTTAACATGAAAAACTAGCTTTTTTTTCTGGACATCTTGTATCAGTGCGTAAATGTATTTGTCATTTGAAAACTGCTGTCACATTTTGTGGATAGTGAAAACTGAAGCTTCATGATGTAAAGTCTCAGCCGTGTTTTCCTGCTGTGTGTTTGTGAATGAATTGATTATCTGATGATTGATTTAATCGATATCGGATATTGAGAAGAGATGGAAAGTTTCATTACGGATGAGAAGTGATTCCTTGGACCACTTTTCCTCCCACATGTAATTATTATATTGTCTTTTTTCACACTCTTGCTTGAATTATGATCCAAATACTTTGATAGAAGCTGATGATATTAACAAGACGCTGTAAATTCATAATGAGGCAGCTGACACATTTGTATTCTAGACGTCAAAGTATAAAAGAAGATGCAGCAAATTTTACACTAAGTTAAATATTTAATGCACTTTATGTGAAAACATCAGCTCCTGACAAACTAAAAACAGAGGTTTGTCGAAGCTGAGTCTCTGTGTCTGTGTAGTACTGTCAGTCTTCAGATGGAGGAAATTACAGTGTCTTCAGAGGCTCGAAAGACGAGCTGCGTCGCTTTTACCCAAGCAGCAAGTTTTTAAATACTATTAATAGATCGCTGTGTGTCACATGTCTGACTTTGAATTTGGGTTTGTCAGCGCGGAGCAGCGATTCATGTGGCACGGCGCTTTGTCAGCTCACCTGACAGCTCTGACAGGGGAGTAAAACTCAGGAGTAAAAAAGATTACTCGTGGCTTTTAGTTGACGTGGGTCAGGATCAGACATTTCACATTCATCTGAGTGTAAATAGAAGGCTTTTATCTATTTTTTGCTGCTTCTCGTGTCCAAAATAAGCAAGAGAGCCGAAATCTAAGAAATTGTTTTTGACAGATTCAGATTACTTTGTAATAGTGAAGCGTAAAAGTAATGTAGGTCAATTTGGAACATGAAATAAATGCAAACTTTAAAAGTAGAATGAACACTTTTAAATATTTTTCCCATGATATGTGAAGTATTTCTAACTTTGATAAACAGCTTTTTTCAGTCTCAGAAAGATCTGCAGCTTCTCTTGTGGAGATTTCACGTGTAAAACAACAATGGTTCAATGAGGTTGAGGGTTTTGCATATAACCGCGGCTGGTAAATCTCGTATGGATCCGTTCCAGGAAATCTCACACATCTGCAGTACAGCATACAACGCTGGCCTACTTTCTCCCTATCATCTTCGCCCAGGGCTTCTTTATCCCTCCTTTAAAGCTTCACTATACAGACACGTTTTTTTTCCCCTCGCTCAGCCTTTCTGGCCGCGGAGGTGCCTCCACCAAAGCTCAGCTTAGCATCAAACGAGACAGAGACGGCCGGCGTGTCATCGTAACCTGTGGCTGTTTTTTTAATCCAGAAGCAGTCATTTTAATTTCTCCACGAGTGGCACTCAGCTCTCTAATAGAGGTTATCATGGCCCAAACACTGGGACGGGCAGCGAGAGGGTGAAGCAACAAGAGGGTTGATTGGGCAGCAGCGTGGCATTCTCTTGGCTTAATCCACACTGAGAGGGTATAAATAGATCTCGTTAAATCTGATCCTCTTTGACTGAGCACCTGTGTACCACATATTATTCACTGCCTTCCGCTCGTGATAAATGATTCATGGCGTGTGTCCACGCTCGAGGTTAGCCCTCGAAGCCACTCCAGTTAACATAGGTGAATGGGATTTGAGTCAAAACAGGGCTTTCCCTTCTTTATTTAGGGAGATGAGTTTAGACAATGGTGCAGCAACAGGACTGCAGAGAACTGCAGGCAGCTTTGGAGACTTCTGTTGTCAGTCACTGAGTTTCATGCAAGAACAATTTTATATTGTCATCCTAAATTCATACTTTTTTTCTTTTAGCATTTCCTGACTGTCCTTTCATACTCCCGAACTGTTCTGACAGTGTTCGCCTCAAAATGCTTGGAAATATGTCTGTGAAGGTTCTCAGTCATCCAGGTCATGGTATTCAAGTTAGAGTTGAATCAAAGGCAGCTGGACTTGAATCTTTCTGTTTGCACATGCGTCATACTTTTAAGTTGGATTCACAAAAGTCTCTTAACTGGACAAAGTTGTTGTCAATCACTCATTGGAGCTCATGTGAATGTCACCTGTTCACAAGTAGGTGTGCATTACTGAGATTTAATCATTAGCGTGTTCCTCATCCCCTACAAGTCACATATGAGGCGACTTTCTGCTCCGTCTCGTTCATAAAAATTCCAAAATCACACTGCAGAGCTTCAAATCCTGCTGTGAGAAATCAGCAGACAACAAGATGAGAAGTGCAGCAGCGTCAGTGATCATTAGTGAAACAGATACAATTGGAAAATATGAATCATACAGCTGTAAAAATGATGTCATCGCTTTCAATCTTGACTCTTTTCTGGAACAAGACAACATGAATACACCAGCAGACACTGTAATCTAATAAATATCATGAATCTGCAGATCAGAAAATAAATTATTTGAACCTTTGGTCATGAGACGGTGAATCTAATTGATTTTGATGCTGCTGTTCATGTAGTAACATTTGTTTTTGCATTAACTGTTGTGAGACTGAAGGATCTGCTGGAGGATTGATTAGTTTAGCTGGAGTTTGACCTGCAGCTAAACTAAACTTAAATACAACAGTTTTCAGGGAGAAAAACAAACATGAGTGATGCAGCAAACTGTCATAACTGAATGTTGTAATTGCTTTGGTGTACGTTTTTTGGAACGTAGCACGAGTGTCGAGAGCTTTTTGCACATCATTATCAGCGAGTGAAAAATGTGCCGAGCTCGTCACTATTGCTGACGTGACATTGAGGCTCTGCAGCGGCACCTGTACCGGGCTGACAAAGAGACGAAGGCCGTCGCTCACACGTTTCTGCATCGCTGCAGGAGCCTGCATGCATCTGATCGTTCAGTGCGATCGATGCTGCAACACACAGACGACGGGCAGCTGCACCTGCGACTGACTGATTCCCTCTCTCTCTTTTTACCTTTCTGTTTCCTACGTGACTTGTTTTGTATCACTGGAGTGAAGGAATCTGTCCTGTAATCATGCAGCTTTCATGAAAGATCTTTTTTGCTCTTATTGTCTACAAACTGGTTGCTGGTGCTCCT
Source organism: Holacanthus passer (assembly GCA_025331565.1). Classification (NCBI taxonomy): domain Eukaryota; kingdom Metazoa; phylum Chordata; class Actinopteri; family Pomacanthidae; genus Holacanthus; species Holacanthus passer. Next base: position 3,176,822 of record JAFREQ010000046.1, on the reverse strand, counting down.
GGGGGCCACACAACAACAATAACAATGAAAACAAGCAACGATTTAAAATCAGTCAGTAAACAAAATGCAAATATCAGGAAATAAGTGAAATGGCTCTACTTGTGGAAAGAAGCTTCCATTGAAGGCAAAAACAGAATTGTCACAAACAAATGGCAACAAAGAAAGAAAATAAGGATCAAAAAAGTTCCAAAACAGCAACAACTGAAGTAACATCTGTGTGAGATTCATCGTCACCCATTACAATTTGTTTTGTTTGTTTCACTTTAAACCATCTACTGGTTTAATGTCCTTAGCAGATGGTCAGTGTTCATCACCAGCGTTGACAAGTATTATACCTTTGACAAAAACCAGTATATTCAAGGTTTTAACAAAAGAACTGTGTTTTATTATTGCATTTAACCTGCAACCTGAAGCTATTTTCAGCAGCACTTTACTAAATGACTGTAGTTCTCCAGGTTTGACAGAACAAGTGAAACGAAACAAGATCATAACAGTAGATGAAAATTATCTCTCAGCTCCACTGATGTTAGTGAAGCACAGAACAAAGTTGATCCACATGCAAATATCTGTATTGTTAATCATAATAAATCATTTATAGAAACTGAAAACAAAAGTGGACCCAAGTAACTCCCTTGTGGAACACCGTAAACATGGAAATGAAATGAAAAATAGTATTTTTAAAAGCATTTTTGCTGTCAGACAAACTGTCTTTGAAAAATAATGGCTGTGTTCTGTTAGAGAGTTAAACTCTTCATTCAAGCAGCCAAAGGTTAAAACCAATAACATAACGTAGGTTTGGTAATAAGGATGTTGTGGTGTTGCACTAAAAGCTGCAGTCAAATCCAGGAACACAGCCTCAACTTGCTTCAATAGTCAAAGAGAAACTGCAGAATAAATCTGTTTTTCTGGTGTTTATGCACAGGATTGAAATTATGACTGAATAACATCTTAAATATTCTGTTGGAAATGCTTCAGTTCTCTGAGGAGGTTATGTAACGGGATGTCATTGAGTCTCTGACCTTGAAGTGAATTCATGTTCTTCAGGCATTATGTGCTTCCACTGACAGCCTCTAATTTGAAAGTATAAATCCAAGACTAATCGGGACATTGAACAGTGAAGCCGCTTTTACATTGAAGTAGTTCGTTTTTTCTCTCAAGGTTAAAAACTGGGCTGCTTTAATGAGTCACATGTTGTTGATGGCGGTGGCTCCTCGTGAGTCACCGTCCTGTATTAACATGACCAACAAACATAAAACGTCCTCAGTGTCGAACACAGAACCTAATTTTTTTGGTGACTCAACCAAGATGTTGTCTCTTGTTTTCATGCTACTGTTGATATATTATTTACTGTTGACTCCAGGACAAAGTAATAGAGTGTCTGTAATTACAAGTGATATTCAGGGCTGATATTACATCCTCAATAATGATCCCTCAGACCACAACTGATTGGTTAAATGTACACTGTGTCAATTTGAATGATTTTTACTTTCCATCTATCTAAATTACAATGTCATGTTTTGAAATTTCAAAAGCTTGTAACCTGATGGGACAATGGTCTGGTTGACTTATTATTATTGATTTATTATCTTTGGCAGCTCAGATGTTCAATATTGAAATTTTCATTCTGAAATCAACCAATCAAATATGTGAAATTTAATGTTTTGAATTGACTTTGACACCATGAACATTGTGAACTCTAAAACAAGTCAAACACAAAGTACAGCTGAGGTTAATGAGGAATATCATTAGTTTTACAGGTTTTTGGTCACAAAACAAAGTATTGGACAAATTTAAATTTTGACCTGATGGTTTGCGATAGATGAAAAGTTTTTGATCACTTGCAGTGGGATTCAAACTTGAAGTGACAAAGACAAAAACTGACACAGTACAAATCAAAATAGAAATACTACATTGACAAGCACATATTCAATTTATATTTAAATATTTAAACTCTCGAATAATTCTAATAATATTCAGACGAGCTGAGATTTTTCCTTCTGTGAAGTAGAAATTTTGTGGTCAGTAATTTCTTTGTCTAATATTTGACTCTGTGGTTTTGCAGCTGCAGAACGAGCAACAGAAAAAGCCTGATAGGAAGCGGTCAGTCTTCAGGTTTGCCGCGGCCTCACTCTCCTCTCTCCTCTCTCGCAGGTAAGTGTGTGTGTGATACATGTTTGTGCATGTGTATTAAAGTGTATTAAAGTGTACGCACCGCTTCCTGTCCCCGGCGTTGAGAGCACTCGCATTAGTGCACACAATTCACAATGCTCTCCCTGAGGAATGCCGTCCATTGTGTAATGCAAAATGAAGCTTGGAAAACGACGCAGGAAAATGCACAAGTAGATTTATAATTTCCCTCTTCGTAGCCAGATGGCAGCACTTATTTATGACCTTCATACGATATTGATATTGATTGATATTAATGCACGCGCTGAACACGTTTGACTGACCCTAACGTGGGATGCACAGGCCTGTCTGGCACAGAAAGCAATGAGCAATGAAAAGAAGCCGTAAAACTTTCATCATCCTCTCAGTCATGATCTCGGTCAGGTCACTTCTGTGGCGTTTGGGTGAGAATGTAATCGTACAGTGGCTTGTTGAAGGGCAGCGATTGTGCTGGGTGAGGAAGTGTTGGCCTGCAGAGAGGAAATGCACGGGAGCAGAGGGAGGGAGGCCTCATTTACCACAGGGCGTTTTATTTCCTGGCATTGGCCGGCGAAGGCAGAGCCGCGACTCCCAGTGTTTGGTCTGTATTTCAAGATGGACTCAGACTCAGACAGCCACAATCTTCTTGCTAATGAGTGTGTTCAGCTTTTGGATGACGTGCGACTGTGGCTCAGTCGTAACGTTGGTATCAAAGGTAAGAAAAACATCCTTGAGACATGATAATTAAGAAAGTTTCTCAATGATTTTCTTCTAAATGCTGGTCTTAGTTCTGTAGGTTTGTTGCAGCAGATCGAAAACTTGCTCATGATCCTGAACCGTATTTCCTGTTGTTCAGTAGATAATCTGTCTGTTCAGGTGCAGGAGAACTCCCAGAGGAACGGGTTATCATCTTTAATTGGCTGTGATTAAGATTACAGTGCAATCTAAATAGGTGACATTCATCACTGACAAGTTTCAGTGGCTCTGTCATCGTTCCCCTGGATGGAAAAGACCCGTCTTCACAGGAGGTGGTGGCGTCGTAGCTGCTGGTTAATTAACTGTTTGGTCCCTCCCTTCGTGAGGGATGTGATTATGTGTGATTAATCTTGGACCTTAGGTTTGTTTCTACATTACGGGTGTGGAAACACGTCGACTAATTGGCGCCTTTGAGAAAGTCCCTGCAGGATAATGTGATCAGTGGCCCAAAGCTTCTATAACCTGCCAGGAAATACAGCATGTAGACGTTAGTGATGCAGGTAGGAGACGGAGTCCTGCGTGTTTATTGGAGGACGTAGTGTTTCTCTTTAGGTGTTTGTGAAAATCGTATATCTCATTAGTTTATAATACGTTATTTTCCGTTGCTTTTACCTCATCTGACAATGTGCACGTTTATAATCAGGCTGCAACTAATAATTATTTTCTTAATCGATCAGTTTAGTCTATAAAGTGTCAAAGAAAGGCAAAAAATGCTCATCACAAAGTCCAAAGTGACGTCTTCAAATTGCTGCTTTTGTCCAAACAAAAGTCCAAAACCTTCAGCAAAGCAGCAAATTCTTACATTTAAGAAACTGGAACTAGCAAATATTTGACATTTTTGCCTAAAAAATGACTGAATGGATTAATTGATGATCAAAATAGTTGCACATTAAACATTTAAAGTATGTTACAAAGACTGAGATGAGACACTTTTCTTTCTCTCACTTTTTTCCAGTGCATGTGCCGACATCCTTGCGCACACTTTCATAACCTCCAGGATACCGTTTCTTTTCCTCAACCTTTTCTGACTCTGAGGATTTAAAAGGATTGGCTCTTATTACTCCATTTACTCAATCAGATTTTCAAATCCAGGCTTAAAACACACTTTTTTTCTCTTAGTGTCACTGGTTGTGAAACATCTCAATTCTATCTGAACCTTTTAAAGAAAGATTTCAAGGAAGTGAAAATGGCCATTATTTACTTGTGTGTTTTTGTTCATTTATCAACACGACAATCTAAAATATATCCTGTCGAACACTTGGTCACTCTGATCCACGATGATGCAGCCGTCAGCGGTTTATTGCAGATTGTCAGGTTTTGTTTTGGCTGCAAACTCAAACTGAAATTGAGTTTTTTTGCTAGCAGGTTATTTCCCCTTTTCAATTTGCTTTATCTCCGTTTCTTTGGGGGGTTTTTTTCTTGCAGGAACAAGCCCACAAGACAGTCCAAGAAATTTCTCTCCTAGTGCCTCTGCTCATTTCTCCTTTGCACGAAGGTAAACACAAGCACTTGACATGAAATCAGCCATTAAAGAGCAGAGGATGCAGATTGTTCAAAGTAAATGAGAGGATGCTGAGCTTTAAGTCGTTCAACAGTGTCAGACATTGATATTTTCTCTGCCGATATTCAGCTTCTTGAGTGTATTTCTGCTTTTAAAAACAGCATCAAGTAGACGAATGAACTCAGTAGAGTGCAGATCTCCAACATGATCTCATGTAATTGTGTATTTTTATTATAATCCACAGTCATTGCCACAGAGCAGACAGGTAACTCCATGTTAGGCTTCCATCTGTCCTTCAACCCCACATTTGTCCCAAACATACTTTAGACTTCACTCCTCCCTTCATTAGTTCGTCTCGTCGTAGCTCTCAAGTTTTCTTTCACATCATCTTAGTTTCAGTTCTACCCTCAGTTCATTGTTTCCCTAACTTCCTGTTTCTCTGTGTGCTGTGGCTGAACAATACCAGAGAAAGGTCACCATCCATCTATGTGATCATTAGGATTGTAGGAGTTAATTTCCATGTTTTGAATGCAAACATGGAAATTAAGCATATGTCATGTTTCCAAAGAAAGAAGAGTTGTGAAGATTGGAAATGTGAGTTTTAATCCATCGTTCAAATGTGGATTCATTGTCTGTTTGTGTTTGCTGCTGTGTGACAGGACTGATGGTCGCCGCTGGTCGTTGGCCTCACTTCCCTCCTCTGGATATGGAACCAACACGCCCAGCTCCACCGTCTCTGTAAGCATCAAACACTCAGGCATCAAGGAGTGGAACAAAAGACATCAACATAACAGAGTTTTTAAAAGGAGGATTAGAGGAAAAACCTCTGTGTAATATTGAATAGGATGTGGTTATTCCAAAGTTTTAAATATTACTATTATTTTTAATTATTATTTTTTATTTATTTTTGAACTTTGACCTGCTGCTTGTTAAGACATCTTTAGTTATTTACATTAGAATTAAAAACACAGTTCTTGAAACTTGGAAAATGCACTTTTTGCAAATTCATAAAACTAAACATGATGGAAAATAAAAATCTGTTTAAGTCGCCATGAGGAACAAAAAATAAGCATTTGAAGTTACTTCCATGTGGATCTCAGTTTTTGTCATGGTGGCTGTGTTTACTCGTGTTTCTGAGTTTGTGTGAGAGGCAAAAGATTTGTTCTGAGCATGACTTTGACAAGAAGACACACCAACAAACACACACACACACATGAAACCCAATTTCTGTCTCTGTTATTGAGTCGAGTTCCTCTGTCTTACATCTCCGTATCACTTTCACTCTGACAAACACGATTGGATTCAAATGTCGGCGTGATTGTTTATAGGAAGCAGATGGAGCTCGTACATACGATCCATGAAAACACGGTCATTTACAAGAATCACAAAGTGTCGAGCTGCGTTGATGTTGTGTTTTTGTTTTGTGTGGTTTTTGGTCATTTCGCACCATCGATCACAGGAAGCTTGTCCTTGTTTCTCTGAAAACATCAGTCATGAATCAGGTCATCTTAGAAACAGATTTTAGTTTGTGGGAAGGGTCAAACCCATAGGTAATAAAAAACTGATAGGTAATATATATATATATGAATATGTATTGAGTGGAATATGTATTGAATGAGTATTTGTGGCTGTGTCACTCCCAGATGAGTCCACAGTGCTTAGGTTTGTTCAGGAAGCTTTAAAGGAATAGTTTGATCATTTGGCAAATAAGAGTTGTAGCTTCATATCTGTGCATTAAGAACAAGAATAGTACAAATCTTTCATCTAACTCTCGGCTCAAAAGTTAAAAAAAAGTGCTTGAAAATTTGGCAGATATTTGAGGGGCAACCAACAAAACACAGCATTGTCTGTTTTTTTGTTTTTTTTTTTTATCTACACACAAAAAAAATGCCGTCTCTTTCTTTTTCTTTTCATGTTGAATATATATGTGTTTCATTTCCAGTCATCCTGTTCATCACAGGAGAAGCTGCACCAGCTGCCCTTCCAGCCTACGCCCGATGAACTGCACTTCCTCTCCAAGCACTTCTGCACCGAGAGCATCTCCGGGGATGAATGCCGCAGAGCGACGGCCATGCGACCCCGCTCGCGCAGTCTCAGGTACTGCTTTACCTCCACAATCCCACAATTCAACATTGAACACGTGGAAATGCATCAGGAGTTGATTTTAGTGCAATTGGTTTTTTTCAGCCCTGGAAGATCTCCATCGTGCTACGACCACGAGATTATTATGATGAATCACGTCTACAAGGAGCGGTTTCCTAAGGTAAGAGCTCACGACGAGTTCTCTCCAGTCGTGTCTGGTCATTAATTATCTTGTGCATCACCAAACAGACACCTTCTCTTCTGACTGCAGGCCACGGCTCAGATGGAGGAGAGGATTCAGGACATCATCCGCAGCAACTCTCCAGAGAGCGTCCTCCCTTTGGCAGATGGCGTGCTCGGCTTTGCCCACCACCAGATAATTGAACTGGCCCGCGACTGTCTGGAGAAGAGTCGTCTCGGACTCATCACCTCCAGCTACTTCTGCGAGCTCACCGACAAGCTGGAGAGGCTCGTTCAGGAGGTGAGCGCCTCGTCGGAAATCAGAGACATGTTTACACCGATGCAGGAAATATCAGCTTTTACAGGGAAGCTGCCTGACGCTTTAGATCTTTGGACCAGGAACATCTGATTTTCCAGGAATCTTTGAAAAACCATGAAGCTCATTTAAACCAATCACAGCTGCTCTGAAGGTGTTTCCAGAATTCATAAAGACTTTTTGAAGCATCTGGAGGAAAATATATTTAGTCTGTTGCACTATAAAAAAAGATTTTGAACTTTTTTCTCTTCTGTACTTCCTAATCCAAGTAGCTGGACATAACATGTTCTTGCTCTTTTTGGAATATACAAGCAAAATATTAATGTGTTATTTTGTTGTACTTTATATCTATATAACTGATTTTTGAATACTTTTTTAAAATTTTGCTTCACGTTGTGTAAATTGAGCGAAGGCATGTGTCATTTCTGGCTTCCGTCGTTGCTTGGATCAGGAAAAAAGAAGCAACTTGGCAAAGTGGTTAAAACCTTTTTTATCGTGCAACAGACAGAATATGTTTTTCATCCAGATGGTCCAAAGAGTCTTTAAGGATTCTGGAAATACCTTCAGAACAGTAAGTGTTGTGTTTTTCAACCCACAACAGAGTAGATTTTTCTGGCAAAATCAGATGTTTCGAGGCACAAATGATGATGGATTTTTAACTCTAGCAGACTTTGACCCGTCCATGATGACATGTAAAACCTGAGATCTTTTCTCTTTCCTGTCTGGCTGCTGTGTAGTCGACGGAGAGATCAGAGAGCGAGGAGGTGAACTTCATCAGAGAGCTGGTGAAGAAGATCCTCATCATCATAGCCCGACCTGCTCGACTGCTGGAGTGTCTGGTGAGTTTCACTGAACAGCCTCTGAAATACACTCTGTGTCTACATGTGTAATTATTATTTGTATTTGATTTTTGAGTATGATTTATAGCTTCAGTAACTTGACAGGAAAGGACAGACACAGTTAGCTGATGAACACAGTGGAGCATTTAGCAGCTGAAGAGTCAGACACACAACTAAAAACTGACCTCAAAGAAAATGAATATTGGACTTAAATTTACCAGATGTCCAGAAACACGACTCCAAATGAAACACGTTCACCATGTTAACTTAAAAGGTGATGATATGTCAGTGACGTCTCTACTGCCCCCAAGTGGCCAAAAAATCTGTTAATGCAAGTTTAAATAAATAAAAATCTGGAGTCACTTTTGTGAGTTTTAAACGAGTAGATCAGAAATTGCCAACACTGGTTCTTGATTCTGCAAACGACCTGTAATTCACCATAACTGCAATAATGTCACCATTTATCAAACATTCAATCTGCACATTGAGACATGTGAAAGGCATCAGTGAGTGAAAACACCAGGTTGTGACACAGAAACCACAGATTTGTTCTTTACCTCCATTGAAATGTGCATCGTCTTCTTGTTCTGTCTCCAGGAGTTTGACCCAGAGGAATTTTACCACCTCCTGGAGGCGGCTGAAGGTCACGCCAAAGAGGGCCAGGGCATCAAAACAGACATCCCTCGTTACATCATCAGCCAGCTGGGACTCACGAGAGATCCTCTGGAAGGTACAGGTCACCGTCAGCCGTAGTGAAACACCAGCAACTCTAGTTCGACCTGCTCGCTCAATCCTGTGTTGACAAAGTGTTGAACCTCTCTCCATCCTTGCTTGTGAACGACTGAGTCTTTCCAGGATGAACCTTTCAGACCCAATCATGATCCTATCACCTGTTACCAATGAACCTGTTTACCTGTGGAAGGATCCAAACAGGTGTTTTTGGATCAGTCCACAACTTTCAGTCTTTTGTTGCTCCTGCCCCGACTGGTTTGAAACATGTTGCTGCCGTCAAATTCAGAATAGGCAGATATTTACAGAAATCAATGAAGCTGATGAGTCAAACATGAAATATATTGTCTTTGTGCTGGTTTCAATTCAGTATATGTCAAAAAGGATTACACAGCTTTTTCAGAATCAGTTTGTATATTACTCCACTTGAAGTAATACAGCTTCAGTAATATGTCAGTGATTCAGTAAATATGACCGAATTGAATACAAGGCCGTAAAGAAATGAAGCTGTGGAGGAAACTAAAAGACAAAGATACTCTTGACTAACGTCCTGTACTGAACAGACTGTCTTTCTAATGACCCTCTGTCTCTCCAGATTCAGTAGCAAACAACATTCATTATGACTAATTAGAAAGGAATGGCCTCCCCACAGACCTTATACAGATCCACACAGGCTGGCTCATCAGCCCATCTCTCCGTTCATTTCCCCCGAGTGTCTCCTGCGTTTCGTTTGCCCAGTGCCTCGAGCGCCTGGAGCAAACCTACGAGGAAGGACAGATGTTAAATAGCAGTGGAAATGTGTTTACGGGCTCTCCGGGGACGAGACAAACACCCCCCTGTTAAATCACACACATGGACTTTGGCATGATCGCGCACAAACACAAACATGGAGAAAAAAAACAAGCGGAAGATGCAAGGTGGTTTATAATGAGCACTCGTTCTGGAGTCGTGATTTTTCGAAATGGATGTCGGACATGTGTTTGTGTTGCCACGTCTGATTTCCGCCCCATTTATTTTCAATTCAGATTATATTGGAGTCAGCACCGTAAACCTAATGGGTGAATAAAGGCCAAAGTCTGCTGTTTTTTGTTTTGTTTATCGGCTCTGATTTCTCAGAATTTAGTTTCAGAAGCTGCACAACACATGTTCGTATAAAGTTATAGATTCATAAAACACCAAAATCTGTTTATTTATATGTTTAAACTGCTGCGTCTCTGCTTCTCTCGTCTGTGTAGAAATTGCTCAGCTGACCAGCTGTGACAGTGGGATCGCAGAAACCCCAGAAACCGATGACTCTGTAAGCACTGAGAAATTGATTATTCCTATTGATCCACTCCATCTTTACCTCAGGTGTTACCAGCGAATACAGGTTATATCTTTTTGATTTGTGTCATTGTTATTTGTCTTGTCGCCCTCAGTCTCAGAGCCTCAGCACGGCTCTGCGGTCGCGGCGTAAACCCTGTGAACTGGACTTTGAGATGACAAAACTCATCAGCAACGGGGCTTATGGGTAAGGACATTTTATTCTATATGAGATTATCTGATCTCAGATGATAGATGGTTTGTTACAGCCCCAACAAGGAGCATCTTTTTGACCATAAAACCAACTTGATGATCATGATGTTTCTAGCTCACCTCTCTGTTTGTTCCACAGAGCTGTTTATCTGGTTCGACACAAGGAGACGAAGCAGCGCTTTGCCATGAAGAAGATCAACAAACAGAACCTGATTCTGAGGAATCAGATACAGCAGGCCTTTGTGGAGAGAGACATCCTTACCTTTGCCGAGAACCCCTTCGTTGTGTCCATGTACTGCTCCTTTGAGACCCGGCGGCACCTGTGCATGGTCATGGAATATGTCGAAGGTCGGCAGCGAGGTTTTTTTTTAAGTGCACGGCGCTTTGAACAGTGTCTCCTGTGTTGTGTAACATCCCTGTATTGATGTTGACAGGTGGAGACTGCGCCACCCTTTTGAAGAACATGGGTCCCCTGCCTGTGGACATGGCCAGGATGTACTTTGCAGAGACGGTGTTGGCTCTGGAGTATCTGCACAACTATGGCATCGTCCACAGGGACCTCAAACCGGACAAGTGAGACCTCGGCTGCAATTCATATTTTTATACTAACAAGCAGGTCATAGTGAGAATTATCACCTGAAAGCTCTGTGGAGAGTTTTTATCTCAAAATCACACGATGAAATGTCGAAGCTCAAAGAGACAATCAAATTGTTTTTGCAGTACAACTGTCTTCACTTAAGATTACTGTTAAAAGTTTACTCATTCTTTTACAAGTTCTGCAAATAAATTAGGAGTTAAACAGTTGCTGCTTTAATAAAATTCACTTTGGGAAATTAATTTGAATTTGATTGCAGAAAAAAGTTTTCTAACAATTAAATAGCTGTTGAATATTTTCCACAAACATTCAGCTTCATCACAACTCCGGTGAAAATGCTTCATACTTGAGCTGCCCTCACAACAACCTGCTGCCTGCACATAATACTGGCTCTTTGTTACAAGAAATGAAGTGGTGACATTTATTTTGCAGCTGTCACTTCAGGGAGGAAGCTTGAAATTCAGCCTCTGAGCAGAAATGTTTTCTCAACAGTAACAACGGTGCAAAGTCAAACCATCAAACACATCAGGTCTATTGACTGAAACCAAAGAAATATTTGACCCTGACTCATAAAGTTGATGAAAATCCTTGAAGACTTAATATTAAAGCAATTACTTTTGGCAAGTTTGTTCAAAAAAGATCTTCCTGAGCACTGATGGGGAGAAACATATTTCTCTATTTTTCAGTCTGTTTATCTTTTTAACAATTTTAACTGTTAATCTCACGATGTTGGTTCAGTCTCTGAGTAGGAGGACCTCAGGGTTCTGCACAGACTTAAATGCACCAAAAATATGAGTAGTAACATCACTTATACTTTGATAACAGATTCAATGGAGCCACATTATGGAGGGCATTTATTTTCTCAGCACAATTTTGTGTTTTGTAATTTACTTGAATATTTCCATTTTATGCTAATTTATACTTGTACTGCGTGATATTACTAGTTACTTTACAAATCAAGGTTTTACTCACAAAATATAGGTTGAATTTATAAATATACATTTCTGTATCTTAAACTTGTCAATATTATATAGATATAATCCATCTTTATTAGCTCTTTTACTTTTGGTACTTTCAGTATAGATTATTTATGTTTATGTACTTTTACTAAAATGTTGAGTGAAAGACTTTTACTTTTATATTGTGGTATTACTAGTACTTCTTCCACCACTGTCATTATTTATAATCCCACAAATGCTACTAATGAATCTAGTAACACATGTGCGGTCTTCCATAGTGATCTAAAAGTTTGCTGCCTGTTTTGTTTTTCATGATCACAATTTGTATGTTCCCCTCCTCACAGTTTGCTGGTCACGTCAATGGGACACATTAAGCTGACAGACTTCGGGTTGTCCAAAGTCGGTCTGATGAACATGACCACCAACCTGTATGAAGGACACATAGAGAAAGATGCCCGGGAGTTCTCCGATAAGCAGGTGAGTCTTATTCAACTATAGTGACGAACAGGTTTTGACGATACATTTTCCACATCGTGCTCAGATTATTTGTCTGCTCAGGTGTGTGGAACCCCAGAGTACATCGCTCCGGAGGTGATCCTGAGACAAGGCTATGGGAAGCCGGTGGACTGGTGGGCGATGGGCATCATCCTCTACGAGTTCCTCGTGGGCTGTGTGCCTTTTTTTGGAGACACACCGGAGGAGCTGTTCGGGCAGGTCATCAGCGGTCAGTGTCTTTCCTCCAGTCGTCAGTTTGATGCTGTCAGCATCGACTTCTCTGCTAGTTTAAGAGAGTGAATGAAGCTTTTCCTCATTACATGCAGTATTTTTATTACAGAGCATTGCATGAAATGTGTATTTATAAAATAAACTATACCTGTCTATTTATTTATGTCAGTTTATCCAATATAAATTTTCACTGGACACGTTTTCTGCTGCTTGAGGTGATTTAAGTTTCGCAGCATCTGCCGTGTCGATTCTGTCGAGCACATCAGGAGAAATTCCCAAACCTCACTCTGATATGAATTAAACATTTTAAATAGTGACCACGTGGAATTAGTTGACGTGCATATTTCTGAATTTATTGAAGGCTGAGATTTCCCCCGAGGGCCCGAAGCCAAGCAGATGGCAGCCAGCGCATTCTGCTTGACTTTAGCCCACAAATGAAGTTTTAGTATTATGATGATGTTACTTTGTTCTCTCGCAGCCTCCCGATGACAGCGGCGCAGAGAAAATCTTAATCTTGAAAAACAAGAGCTTTTATCTTGTCGGTGGCGGCGGAGGCTCAGATGAATTGTGTTATTTGCAGTTGTTGGATAACGGCCTCTGTCTGTGGCGTGGAAATGAATGGCGTGCCATGACTGATTTGGTATGCTCTCAATCAAACTGTAGTGAGCCTCCGAGAGTGACTGTTAATTAAAGGGGCCTGAACACACTGAATTCATGCCACCGTGGCCTCGGGCTGCACATACATATTCATAGCCCCCCCTCCCAAATTTGATTAAAATGGGGGACAAACTGCACAGAGCAGACAATCAGCACGGCGCAGACGGGCTTTGCTCCCTTTTCATTGCTTATCCACGAGGCTTTATAGTAAAAGCTGGAGCACATGTAAATCGTCTCCTTCGACATTGTGCTTACACCTTAGAACAAACTGTGTTTCGTCTCTGCTGGTGAAGCTGTTTTTATATTACTGCTGGGTGAAAGTAGGACGGGCCGAAACATCCAGTTTAGTAGTAGAATAAAAAAGATTCATACACGTGCTTGTAATAATTTTGTTGTTTCTTATAGACAGGTTTCAAACTACGTAGCTAGTTAGAAATGACCTGCATGTCTGAAACCACAAACAGGAAGTGTAGGTTAAAAGCACAGACTGCTGTTTCCCTTCTGCACTAAATACAGATTAGCAGCATTTACAGGAAAAGCTTCACTGACAGAAAGAATCTGTATCAGAACAGAATTTAATAATTTAAGTATCAGTTTGTGTAGTTGATTGCTTTTTTTTTTTACTTTCAAAGCCGTCAGTCTGCATCTTTATCAGAAGTCGCACACTGAAACTCTAACGTCACGTCAAATCACCAGATTTTATTTGACTTTATAGAACCTGACAAACATTTGCAATATTTATTTAACAGCCACAAACAGTAACAGTGTGAGCTGTCTTTCCTTCAAACAGGAGCTTCTTCCTCATCAGTTCTTATCCACCTTATTAAAATTCACACCAGTTCACCTGATTATGTTTCTTTCTCAGAATATTGACCATTGAGTTTGCAGTTCATGCAGTTGGAGACTTTAAAGCAGCGAGTCATGAAATGTTTCTGGTTCATTTTTTACATCTCGTGTTTCAATGACATCGCTCAGAAACGGTTCCCAACTCCAAAACTTACTAACATAATACCAGAGTTTCATGGACTGCTTGTGCATTTGATTCAGTGTGATGTGCTGATGTGTGTTTCCAGACGAGATCAACTGGCCTGAGGGAGAGGACGCCCCCCCTCCTGACGCCCAGGAGCTCATCACCTTGCTGCTCCGACAGAATCCTCTGGAACGGATGGGCACAGGTACAAACGCAAAGACGCTGTGGCACAGCCGGAAACTCGCTTAGGAGAAGACAGGCACAGCGGCATAAATTCACATGTGACCGTTAGCGCCACCTCAGCATCACTCGTTATTCCGAGTCACCGGGGGAGAAATTGAGGTCATCCACCAGCAGAGCAGTTTATCCTGTGGCCTCTTCACCTTCTCCCTTTGATCAATTGCAATTATTTCCTTGCCAGTCCATAAATCCTGCTCCACGTATGATCAGGCAGTGTGTAGATCTGCGGAGTGTAAAAGTGGCCGTGACCTGGGACAGAGGCCTTTAATCAGAGGGACGCATGTAGCCGGTTCAGTCCGGGGACAGCCGGACCTCCCCCTTCATCTAGATGTCCTCTCGCCGGGCTGCCAGTCACAAAGGCTCCCGCTGTTCCTCGAAAGGTCACAGGCAGGAAATTGTTCTGCATAATTTATGGTCATGATATCGGTTTGGCCCGCAGCCACTAGGGAAAAGGAAAGCTGAGCGTAAGCGTTTCTTCACCTCCTGTGTCTGAGCTGAACCGTCAATGCCAAGTGTTCTGTGTGTGTTTCCTTCACATGTCCTGAAAATTTATTCTAAACTAGTTATTCATTTATTTCATCTGCAGGTGGAGCCGCTGAAGTGAAGCAGCATCAGTTCTTCCACAACCTGGACTGGAACAGTCTGCTGAGGCAGAAGGCCGAGTTTATTCCTCAGCTGGAGTCTGAAGACGACACCAGTTACTTCGACAGTGAGCTTAAAATTCTGTTACATGCATCACTAAAGTAGATGGTGTCGACAAAACTGAAAACAATCTGCAGCTTAAATCAGTGCACTTTTAAATTCTGGGTCCGTTTTTAGATTAATTCAGCAACTGTGGCACCATATTTCCTTCTCTGCTGTGTTTTGAGTTTGTTAGTGCTGTGATTTAAGCCTCTAACTGGAGCAGTGGCAGCTGAGGCTCATGGGTATTGTAGTATTTAAACCCACATTATAAAATAAGGGATAAAACAATTTCTCAGAAACAAAGCTGAAATAATTAAATGGCCATAACATAAAACATTGAGATCATTACATTTTCTTCTTCTTCTATCTTCTTAAATCACCTTGTGTCACCTGTAATGACAAAATGCAATAGATAAACCTGAACCTGTCGTCATTCCCAGCTCGCTCCGAGAGGTACCATCACCTGGAGACGGAGGAAGAGGACACAAACGATGAAGACTTCAACGTGGAGCTGCGTCAGTTCTCCTCGTGTTCTCACAGATTCTCTAAGGTGTGTCCTTCATCTCCCCTCAGACAAACATGTATACATCATCATTACAGACAAAAATCGAACTAATGTAAATGAATTGATGCCGTCATCTATCCGGCTCCTTTTCTCATGGGAAAGCAAACATGAGCGGTGGTATTTCATATGGAAATGTGCCCCCCCCCCCTCCAGTTCCCCCTGCAGTATTAAACGTAGATTTCGGCTTTGCATATATTTTCTGCTCGCAAATCAGATCTGTTTTTTTCTCTTTCTTGGTAACGTGGAACACAACTCACAATACAGTCATACAAGCTGGGAGTCATTGTTGTGCTGCATTGCAGTCTGCTCCCCGCTCACATCAAAACAAAGCATTACAGCGTCTCGAGAAGCAGCGGGACGTCTCGGAGGAAGTGCAGAGCTTCTCCTCAGCTGCACCTAAACTCCACGCTTGTACGACATGATGAAGTCTGCATTGACACAGACAGAGCAGCGTCTCTGCTCTCCTCTTAATTGTACCTGTCCAGAAGAAACACCTGATGGTCATGTGACTGCAAAATATAAACCAAAAAGAAGGAATGCACACAACAGTGAACCTTGTGGTTATTAATTATTAATTACACATGTACAATATATTCTAAACCACCTAAAAATAACATAATAGAATCATCAGGTAATTATTATTTTTATGGCTCAAGAAAAACTGAGTAAATGTTAGTAAAACAATAATATAACAAAAATGCTCCCAGAAAATACTCCATATATCCACATAAACACTTCTCTCTCTGTACAGTCTGTTCTACATTTATTAATCAATCTTAGTTCATCCTGAACCTCCTGTGTTTTTTAAACATCTGTGTGTGGAGCATCATTTTGCTTTTATAGCCTGCATGTGCTGAAGTGAATCATTGTTCCTGTCAGGTTTACAGCAGCCTGGATTTGTCCCGCGGGCACCTGGAGGAGAAGGGAGAGACGGAGGGGAAGAAGAGCGAGAGCCCGCTGACGGTCGACTCTCTCAGCTGGACGCCGGACTTTGCTGAACTGTATGTTTGCCTCCATCATCGAATCAAGACTGTAACCGTTCATTAAATCTCTGCACATAAACACAAGACAGCAGCGGAGATTAAATGTGCAGCTCGGTGCATCATGCAGGAATTCAAATGTCATATTAGACACAAGATATATTTATACTACAAATTCAGTGGTATTCAGATCCTTTACTTAAGTACCAAAATGTTAATGTAGAAATACTCCATTACAAGCAAAAGTCCTGCATTCAAAGGTATAATCAGCAAATTGTACTTAAAGTATCAAAAGTAAAAGTACTCGTTCTGTAGAAGATGGCCTCTGTCACCGAGTGATAAGTTTTTATATATGACATTATTAGATTGTTGATACTGATGCATGAATTTTACTGTTGGGGCCTCCAGGTGGCGCTAGTTTGAACTACTTTATATACAGTCAGCTAGTTCAGTTCAGTGGTTCCAAACTGAGGGTCGGGGCCGTCCAAAGGGCCACCAGATAAACCTGAGGGGTCGTGAGATGATGAGCGACCTCCTTCCCTGAATAACTGCTGATTAATGAACCTTTTATGTCTGACTTCTATTATATATTCAGTATATTCAGACAATATTTGACTCTTAGTGTGAATCTCTCCTTCTGTCCTTCGACCAGGCCGTCGCTGTCCCACTCAGCAGACACAGACAGTGTGAATCAGGTCCCCTGTCCCAGCCTGTTGCCAAAGTTCGCCATCTCAGCAGAGAGCGAAGGAGACGAGACGTCAGGCCTCGGCGACCCCAGCAAGACCTCCTTCTCCATCGGAGAGCTCCCGCAGGACGAGCCGGACGCCACGACTCCGGGCAGCACCCACAGCGGAGCCACGCTCTCTGGTGCGAAACTGGAACTGCATACTGTACAACTATATCATACATTTTCTCTGTTTTCATTTTCAAAAATCAATGAGTTGTCAAGTTCCTGAAACAGTGAAACTATGGTATCAAGAATCAGTCAAGAATAATTAATTTTCATCCATCCAAAACATTCCTAATGTTGAAAAGTTAAAAGCTTGTTTCACAGAATATTATGTTTACAAAGACGAAATCAAAGCCTGAGCTTTACTTTTGATTAAAATATCTTCCCCAGAGCTTTTTGGCCACAGGCAAGAACAATGAAATCACTTGTATACAAGACATTCAAGGCAATTATCTAATTTAACACAGGTGTAGCAGAACACACTCAGAAGGGACAGAAACTGAGACTCTTATTAACTTAATTCAAAATACAATACTTGATTCAAAATACAAACTAGTCAAGAGAACAGGAATAGAAGAAGACAGTAGCTGTATCATTATCAGACATCAATTACCAAAATATCACAAGAATTTAAGATTTAAAAGTGAAACTACCATTAAGTCCTGTAAATCTAAAACATCTCTCCTCGGAAAAGATCTTTTGGATATTCCTCTAATGAGACTTACTTTTTCAAGGCCAGTGAACAGAAGAGAGGACGGTCGGCCATGTTTGTCCTCGATGCCTCGCCATTGGATGTTTTGTGCTCAGAAGCATCTCCTTAAGTGTTTCCTCTATAGGCCTGTCTGCAACAGACAGTCAACATATAGATTATATTTATAAAAACGGCCTTGCTCAGAGCGCTGTTCATGGCTGTTGTTTTGTGTGTTTGTGTATTTCACTGTATTTCAGTCCCTCCAGCATGTAACGTTTGTAAAACCACAATTTGTCGTTTTTTTCACTTCTGTAATCAACAGGAAGTTTCTCAGAACATCTGGACCAGCTGACGCCCAGAGGTGAAGGTGTGGAGAGCCCCGACAGCACCAGTCACACCTCCGCAGACCAGGCGGCTCAGACCAACTCTCTGAAGCCTGAGAGCGCCGCAGAGAAAACCGGAGCTGTGGCCAAAGTCCCAAAGTCGATCTCGACTGGCGCCCTGTCCCTGATGATCCCGGGGGGTGAGTCGAAGGACACGTGCAGAAAAATATGCATATTCAAAAGATGTGATCTGAAGCAGTTTGTAGGTTGAAGTATGTCACAGCAATAACATGTCAAGAATTTCAATAAGAGCAACAGACTCTTGACAAATAATGTGAAAGAGATGAAAGCTCACTATGGATCTGTGCGAAATTGGCCCAGCACGACTCCCGCTGTGAGTTCCATTTTACAGAGTGGCTGCGGGCAAGCAGCCGAGCACAAGCCGCTAACAAGGAAAGTAAGCAGGCAGGGCAGGAGCAAGAGGTCCTCGCTGCTGGGAGAGAGAAAATCCCATTAGTTTCACCCTCAGCGGGAGCAGAATGAACCAGACTCTTGAGCTTTAAAGCAACACCTCACGACTCACTCGAGGGCCGCTCGAAGCCTGATTGATTAAATAAAAGAGGCAGCTCAGGTGGTGATTATCTCTCATTCTTCCAGATATCTTCGGGGTGTCTCCGCTGGCCAGCCCCCTGTCTCCTTACTCCCTCTCTTCAGACCCGTCCTCCAGAGACTCCTCTCCGAGCCGGGACTCGTCCCTCTGCACCGCCAACCCGCGGCAGCCCGTCGTCATCCACAGCTCAGGGAAGAAGTTCGGCTTCACGCTGAGGGCGATCCGGGTGTACGCCTGCGACGGGGACATCTACACTGTCTACCACATGGTCTGGGTAAGGACCAGATCAGCCTTATCAGCCTGTAGGAGACAAATCCTCAGTCAGTGTGAAAACAAATCAGACCAGAACTAGAATAAGTAGGAAGCAAACAACAGGTGTGGAAGCTCTGTTAAACTTCCAAAGGGCTGTTAAGAAAAATAGATGACAATAATAATAATAAACGTGTCTTATGTCTGTTAATCAGAATGTAGAAGACGGTGGACCTGCACACAAAGCTGGACTCAAAGCTGGAGACCTCATCACTCACGTGAACGGAGAAGCCGTCCACGGTCTCGTCCACACTGAAGTGGTGGAACTCCTGCTCAAGGTAAATGAAAATGTAGCAGCTATTCATTCATTCGTTTTCAAATGCACGACAGCTCAGATTAGTAATGATATTCTTTGTGACATTTGGAAAATGTAATTTCGGAATTTAATAAAGTAAAACAATGTTAACCCTGACAGCAACCACAGTAAACACTATTTTGGATAAAAGTATCCTCTAATGGTTTGTTCTTCCTTCTCAGAGCGGCAGCAAAGTTGCCATCTCCACAACCGCCTTTGAAAATACTTCGATTAAAACTGGTCCGGCCCGGAGGAACAGCTACAGGAGCAAGATGGTCAGATGTGCCAAAAAGCCCAAGAAGGAGAGGACACCAGAAAGGTTTGAGTCTTCTTCTCTCCTAAATGTGCAGCATATATTGTGGTATATTCAGGTTTGTTGTAGTTTCTGTGTTTCCTGTTGGCCTCCAGGGGGCAGAGAGTTAACACTGAGGGAATATTTGACCAGCAGGTTATTTTGCATCTGATTCAAGGAAACTGTGGAAATGTGCAAGATGGTGTTTGGACTGTGAGGAAAGCAAATCATGTAATAATATAAAAATACAAAAAAAATGGCACCTTCTCATAACAAATAATCTTTTGCCAATTGCCCATGAAACAAGGCTTTTTAAAATTTGATTTGTCTCTTCTCTGTCTCGCTTTGCTTTCTTCCAGGCGACGCTCCCTGTTCAGACGTTTCGCCATGCAGCCGTCTCCTCTCCTGCACACGAGCCGGAGCTTCACCTCTCTGAACCACTCGCTGTCATCTGGTGAGAGTCTCCCCGGCTCCCCCACCCACAGTCTGTCCCCTCGTTCCCCCACCGCCGCCTTCCGCCCCGCACCAGATTTCACCCAGTCAGGTGGAGACTTCAACTCATCTTAATGATACTGAACTATTTTCATTATATGTGTTAAATTACTGATATCCATTGTTTTGTGCTTTTAACTCCCAGGTGGAAACTCCTCTCAGAGTAGTTCTCCCAGCTCCAGTGCTCCAAACTCCCCCGCAGGCTCGGGCCACATTCGTCCCAGCACTCTGCACGGCCTCGGCCCCAAACTGCCGGGTCAAAGGCTTCGTCAGGGGCGCCGCAAGTCTGCCGGCAGCATTCCCCTTTCTCCTCTGGCTCGCACGCCGTCACCCACCCCCCAGCCGACGTCTCCTCAGCGCTCGCCCTCTCCTCTTCTTAGTGGGCACTCGGTGGCCATTTCTAAGACGACCCAAGCCTTCCCAGCCAAGATACATTCCCCACCCACAATCGTGCGCCACATCGTGCGCCCCAAAAGTGCTGAGCCGCCTCGCTCACCCCTTCTAAAACGTGTGCAGTCTGAGGAGAAGCTGTCCCCCTCATACACAGGAGACAAAAAGCACCTGTGTCCCAGAAAACACAGCCTGGAAGTGACTCAAGAGGAGGTGCAGGATGAGGAGCTGAGGACCGGGGAGCGGGATTACACCGTCTTGCAGAGTGTGGAGGAAACACCCTGCGAGCCGCCAGCAATCACCCGTGTACGACCTGTGGAGCAGGGCTGCTTAAAGCGACCCATCAGCCGCAAGATGGGCCGGCAGGAGTCCATTGAGGAGCTCGACAAGGAGAAACTGAAGTCCAAAGTGGTTGTGAAGAGGCAGGACTGGTCGGAGAGGAGGGAGTCTCTACAGAAGCAAGATGCCCTGCGTGAACCTGACTCATCCTCCTTGTGTGGTGATGACAGGGATGAAAGTTTTCTGGCCAGGGGTCCAAACAAAAGCAGCCCAGACTCTGGCCCCCTAGAGGCCAAAGCTGCCAGCACAACCCTTAAAGATGTGCTTTATAAGAAACTCACCACACGAGTCTCTGAGGGCATCGCTGACACACCTGGTGGCAGCGGTGAAAGTGACGGAGGACTGAGATCGACTCTCTGCTCCATTCACCCAGAGTGGCAGCACTCCAGACAGGGGAAAGACAACATGAAGCCCGACAGACTGGACTTCAAAGCTCCCAACATCGAGTTCACCAGGAAGAGGCTTTCATTTGAAGAACGGGAAGACTGCATGTGTCGGTGCTCGTCCGGCATCCACGAGAACCTGCACTTTGGCTCCACCAGGTCTAAGAGCCTCCAGCTGGACACGGCCATGTCTCACGAGCACATGAAGGCAGGACTGGGAAGTGTTCACTCCAGCCCTGAAGGTCTGGCCCCTAAGCTTTTCTCCGGCAGAGGAGAGAGCGCTGTGGAAAAGCTCCAGCTCATCTCCTCTGCAGATTCTTCACTTCGAAAAACGTCATCTGAATATAAACTTGAAGGGCGCCACGTCTCCTCTCTCAGACCTCTGGAGGGCACTCTGGATATCGGTCTGCTGTCAGGGCCCAGAGTCTCCAAAACAGAAACCTGTTTATCTAAAATGGTGGAAAACACAAGTGACACTGTTTCTGTGAGTCCTCCAATTTGGCTCCAGACTCCCACGGAGCGGCAGATAACCATCCCCCAACTGAAAACTGCAGACAAGCTGAAGAGCCCTCTGGCCTGTTCTCCCAGCCCTGAAGCTGTATCCTCTCTAAATAGCATAGTCGCCTCCAAAGATCAGTCAAATGATCAGAAAACCAGTACAAATGGTGAGAAAACACAGGACAGACACAGTGAATCATTAAAGGCTCCAACCAGCAAAGTGGAGGCGTCGACTTTCACTGTTAAACAAGAGAGCAGGACGGGTATGAAGGCCAGTTCATCGCTGGCTCATGAGCACAGAGGCCCTCGACACAGCTCCCACTTCTCCTCCTGTGGGAAAACACCATCCATACGGGAAGTCAGCAATGAAGATCAGGAGGATGAAGTGGAGCAGCAGGAAGTCACAACACATGCTATATCACAAAATATTCACAGCTCCAAGACAGGAGTCAAAGCAAAGCTGGAGGTGAATGTAAAAACTGCGGAGGCTCCAGCTGCCAGCGAGACGTTACCTGTGCCACTGAAGCAGAGTATAAACTGTGGTTTGGACACAGGTCAGAGAAAAGCAGCTTCTGCACAGAACTCAAACATGACCTCTGTTTCTAAGGTACAGAACATCTCTGCGTCTGTGCGCCTTCCAGAGAATGTGCTTTCAAAACAGCAGCCGAACATCTGCTCAAATACAGAAAAGCAGGTTTGTGTCACAACATCAGCATCTGCTCCTGCACGAGTAGATAAAACCTGCAGTTTAAAATCTGAAAGTCAGGTCTGCCTGGAAATATCTGTTAGTAAGGACAGTGTGCAACCTAACAGATCAGCTGTGAAAGTGGTCGGCGATCCAGGCAGCTCTGGCTCGAAGAGGGAAGTCAACACGTGCATCACAGCTGCAAAAGTGGAACAGAAGAAAGAAGTTTCTCCAGTAAATGTGGTCGCCTCGTTAAATAATGTTAAAGAGGTCACAGCGAGCGTAAATAAAAAGGATAAAACTGTGTCTACTGGTGCAATAGAGAGTGGTAGCATGAAAAAAGAGGATCCCGTATCACCAAAGATTAAGAATGGGAAAGAGTCAGAGCAGCTATTAAAAATCAATCCAGCTGAAAAAGCACAACACAAATCACCTGATTCAGAATACTGCACCTCTAAAAAAGAAGAACCTGTCATCATTGTGAAAGAGAAACAGAAATCTTCACCGTCAGCAACCGAAAATGTCGTGAGCCCCAAAACTAAGTCGAGACCTGACTCACAACCTGTAGCACACACAGCTGTGAAGACAGAGAAGGATGCAAAAACACTTCACGGTGCAGCTCCTCCTGTCCCGGCGCTGAAGGGCAGTCTGAATTCAAAACAGAGAGATCCGTCTAAAGAATCTGCTCCCTCGACTCCAAACCTTCAAGTGACCCACGACTCTAAACGGAAAGAAGCCTCGCTGCCATCAGCCGGAGTCGATGTGAAGCGCGAG
This sequence comes from Holacanthus passer, assembly GCA_025331565.1. Lineage (NCBI taxonomy): Eukaryota > Metazoa > Chordata > Actinopteri > Pomacanthidae > Holacanthus > Holacanthus passer. The sequence continues at coordinate 3,153,572 of JAFREQ010000046.1, read as the reverse complement.
GAATCGGTGAAGCTGACACCGTCTCCCACTCGTGCTGACGTGAAGCAAACAGAAGCCCGGCCCAAAAGCCCTGTAGCAACCTCAGCACATCCAGCAAAAGAAAACACGGACCCAAAGCCAAAATCTCTCGCTCCCAAAACTGTCCCTTCATCGTCAACTCTGAAGACTCCTGTAGCTCCGGTGAATACTAAACAAAGTCTTGATGCCAAACATAAAGACCCCTCACCTAAAAATCAAGCCCCGGTCATTAAAAACCATCAAGACTCCAAACCAAAACACGTCGCTTCACCTCTCGCTGCACCTCAACACCAGCTGCCGTCAGATGCTCCCTCGCAGCCCGACCTGCAGCCGGTGCTGCCGAAACCTGGGGCGAAAAAGGAAAGCGGTGGCGTCCCAGGCCGGATCTCCAGCTGTGCACCCCAGGAAGCTGCAGGCAAGGTATCCAAGGAAGGCCCCAAGTCTGAGACGCTCAAACCGGACGCTCACAAGGGCCCCGATGCCAGAATCACCACCCCTGAAAAACAGGTGTCTGGCAAGAAGGAGCAGGCTGAGAGGAAGAAAAAGGAAACCGTCCAAGAGGTCACGTCTGCACAGAAGAGCACGAAAAGAGACGCAGCCAGAGCCGCTCCCTCTGCTCCGAAAGACAGTTCGGACAAAGACACTGGCAGGTGCAAACCGCAGAAGGAGTCGCCGCGTAGTTCTAGTAACAAAAAGTAAAAGAGGGAGGCGACAGCCGACATCATCGCTTCAGAGAATCCAGACGTAATGAAATGTTAGAAATGGTTTGTGCAAACATCATCATGCCTTCTTTTTTTTTAATTTTTTTGTTTGAGGACCGGGCAAGCTGTTACATGCTGATAGAGATGTGTGTGTGAGTGTGTGTGTGTGTTAAATAAGATGACAACATGTTTCTTGGTCTGAATGTAGGCAATCATCTGCTGGTAATTTCTGGTATCGTCTCAAGTTTTACGTCAAGTGAATGTTTGGAGGTTTTCTGTTTATTGCAGAATGCTTTTGTGCAATCAGTGTGTCGGGGCAATAGGGGAAGTAGCCTTACAAAGGTTGTGATGTACTGTGGAGTCAGTGCCATAAAAGATTTTGAATTGCACTCTTACTTGTAGATTCGGAGGACCTGATGTCTTTTAATGCAGTAGACCACACGATTCTGCTCAGCAGCTGCATCACGATTGTTTCTGATCAATGTAATCCGATTATTTTCATGTTGGGTTTTGTGCAGAGGTACACAGAGGGAACGCACTACGATCTGCGCTTTTCACCTAAAACTAAAAAAAATGGAATCATGTCACAGTTCTAGAAATCATAAATTAGTGAAGGGGCCTTAGGATTATAGGAAATAAAACTTGCTGTTCTTAGCAAGGTGTGGTGTTTATTCACATTCCTCTGACATCTGTACATATATTTTTGATTTTTATGCAATAGGGTGTAAATATGATGAACACTGTAAAACGGGGATACAGGGGCTTACATGATTGTCATTTGTATTATATGTATAGATTTTGCAGCGTCATTCGTTTGTACGCTCGATATTAAGAGTGTCACGTTCTGCTTGATAACTCTGTGGTCTAAAGTAAGCTACCGTGATGTATCTCGTCGAACGGCATCTTCTTCTTCGTGACCTTTCACGTGTTCCAAAATTAACTTGAAGACGGAGAAAGAGAGGAAAGACATGAGGGGTAACTTCTAAAAATGTAGCATTATATAACAAAACTGTGAGGGCTGTCAGCGTTTCCCAAGAATGTCTTTATTGTCGACGATGTGTTTGTCGGCCGGCTGCAGCTTGAAAAGTGATGACTGTGTAAAATATGAATTATGTTTGATTAATGAGATGAACCAGCAGTTCTGCACATGTTTTACTGCAGCAGATTTCTGAAGGCTTTGGGCTTCATCTCTTCTGTCTGTGTGTGTGTGTGTGTTCGTGCAGAGTGATATAAGGTCGATCATGTGAGACAGATGACGGTGACCAAAGAGTCCATCACTGTCAGGCTTTCAAAGGGTTTTGACGTGTCAGTCTTGTTCAAGTCGTGTGTGGATCTCAAAGGACTTAAAGCTTCACCTGGGTAAAGATTTCACATGAAGAATCCTGATTATTTGCGTAGTTCCTGTCCACAACACGCATTTGATGTTAGTGTGCAAATACTTGGTACTATACATATAGGCTGTCATATATCCGCATTCACTTTCTGCAACACAAACACGTGTTTCTATACTGTAGATGCCTTTAAATCGCAAACCCTAACGGACAACCAGAAAGTAGCCTAGGACACTAAGTATGTAAAACAGTATTTGCTCCGTTGTGCTGGCTCAACAATAATCTTGTCTACTACATATACTCTGTCGACAAGTCAAAAAGAAAAGATTTCATTCAACATGACACAGAATATAGTTTATCTAAGCGGCAAGAACGACACCGAAACACGTGAGATTGATTGCAGAGATTTTAAAAGAATCCGATGTTTGCTCGCATTGTAAATGTAATTTATTGTGAGAGAAGAAAAGCACCTTAACGTTTGCCGATATTCAGTTCAAAGGGTGAGAAGAAGTGAAACTGGAGTTGAAAATGTTTCGTCCCAACTTCAGATGTAAAAGAATCACTGAGTTTTATTTGAACAATTTTTTTCTCCACACTTTTCTTTCCTGTGACGACTGACATTTAAATCCTCAAAGCACATTCAATGTTTGTTTACAAAGCATCCTGGATGTATATTTTGTATATTGTTGATTTGCCAAATCTATGTTCTGTGTCACAGATAATGTTGTTTATAGTAGTGTGAGACTTTGCTCCTTGACACAAGGATGTTTAATAAGAACATTTGTTTGTGCAGTAATCAATGTCAAAATTTCATATGTCAGGTTCTTCTTCGTCTGCTCGTCTTTTCAGTTTCCTCTTTTTTTTTTCCTTCCTCTGCAAAACTAGTATTATACGAACTCGCTTACGATGGTTTGTCTTTTAGAATATGTGCAATAAAAGTGTTTTGAGTTTTGTATTTTGCCCAAGGAAAGCTCTATGGATGTCATAGATGTTGTATATTAAAACAGATATTTATACTTCTAATGTTGCGTAATACTGAAAATAAAATGGAATTATAAATTAATCTTTTCATTCCTCTTTTGATACATGATGCAGTTAGTCAAGATTTGTCAAATTGAATTGTTGAATTCTTTACAAGTCACTATTTTCTGAATAATAACAGAACAATTTCCTTTAACATTCCTGAATATTATAACATAATTCCCTGCTAATTATATAGAAAATTTGAGCTAAAGTTATTTGAGGCTGTTCAATTGTCCAATTAATTGCAGGTGTATCCAAAACAGTCTTTTAGTCAGTGCACAGCCAACAAGTTGAACATGTAAAAATCTACTAGCAAGCATTTAATTCAACATGTAAGGAGGAAATACAACATTTATTGTGTTTAAATGAAGCCGATCCATCATGTAAATCCCTACTTTGCCTATAAGAAGTACCAAAACACACAGTTCTTTTCAGGAAACTTTCCAGGAATTTATTCCAACATTACTTACCTATAAAATAAAGCATCTCTCAAAGACTTAATAATAATCTCATTGTCTCCAAACCTCAGTATCACCATAGACTTTAGATGTGAGTTTGATTGAAGTCTGAGATTTCTAGAAGGTCAAAAGGTCCAAGAGATGCAACAACACATCTTAAAGATATGTTTGCATATTCAATTTATTTTGCACCTGTGGAATTAAAATACCAAAACCTATCCTCTTTAAAACTTGAATCTATATTGAGTGATGCACAATTGAGTTGTACACCTAACCATGATGTGCAGTGTTATACCAACAGGGGGCGATATCCTTCCACCTGTGTGCAGGGACAGTGTGGATCCTCTGTTGTGTAACATCCGTTCAGTAGAGACACAAAAGACTAATGTAGTTCACAGAAATCCTCCAGATTAGAATGAATCTGATAAAGCTGCAAATTTAAACTGTCTTTTACACAGATTCCAAACATTAACGCACCAGACTTTAATCTGCATTCCTGTGGTGGATTTCAAAGTAAAATCAAAATATAATACATGTTATAATACATTCATGATGATACAGGTGCTTTCTGTTGAAATGAGGATATATTTAATATCTTAGTTTTATCCGATGAGCCTGAACACACACGAGGTCCTGTCGATGTTCACTAACTGTCATCTCACATGTGATTACAGCCTTAATGATACAGATGGATTCAGGCCCGCAGACTGATTACTAAGCAAAAATATTAAATGGAGCAATGAATGGAAAAAAATCCTCTTAGTGTTTGGTAATGGGGTTAACCGTTAGGAGAGAGGGGGGAGGGAGAAGCTCACACAGGGCAAAGAAAGAACATTGTGGTTATAAATTTATTATCATTAATTGGACCGAGAGCTTCGTCTTTGAGCTGTTTTCCAGCAGGGAACAATTTCCTCCACCGCAAACTCATGTGTGATCGCAGCTGTAGGCCTTTATCTTCAGAGCTGCAATGTGCAAAATGTTAACCCCGCTCCTCCGATGCATGTCCTGGATGTTAAAATACCAACTTGCATCGGCTAATATTAATGTCGCTCGTTTAAACTGACGTGCTGTCTCGAGTGATGTATGTAAGTCACGGCCCGTAAAGAAGGAAAAGACCCATCATATCACTTTCATATGCCTGTAAAGTGTGACAACATATTTCATTATGCGTTAGGAAGGAAGTAAAACTGAATCCTCTCCGTGCAAACCATCCCCCATCTCTGTTCCTCTGTTGTCACCTTTCATTAGCGTGAGTCTGTGCATCATGATCTCATGTGGAAGTTTTGTCCACCGCCTCAAAACCCCCCTCCTCAATATTCACCCCTTTTGATTTCACTTAAATAAAACAAATTGTTCATTCTTCGGTGGATTGTGAGGATAATAAAATGTATCTTCATCATCCATCTGGTTGCTTCCAGAGTCGGGAGGCCGAGGCCGGTTTGTAATCCATTTTACAAACACTGATCAATACTAATGATGTGACCAGCTGTGTGCGCTGTTATCAATACAGTGTGGAGGTAAAAGGGAGGAGAGCGTAAACGTGTGCTCACAGACACGCGAACATTATAGAAACAGGAAGGGAGAAACAGAATATGGGTCGACAGCCACGTCAGCTGAGAGAGGCTGCTGGGAATGTGATCGGTTTTTGTAGGTGTCTGGTCATAAACCAAAGTTTTAAACAAAATGAAATGTTTGGCCTGTTGGTGGCGCTAGATGAAAAGTTAAGAGATTACCAGAGTTTTTAAAATTCTCTTGGGATCATGATCGTCTGTGTCAATATGTGTGCCAACACATTTTGTAGAGATATTTTACTGGGTAAGTTACAATGTCGACATGCTGGTGGCAGTAAAGGAAAAATAAGGGGATCACCACAGTAATAGAGAGTCATCCTCTGGGTACCATGAATGTTTGCACCAAATTTAATGGCAATGCATCCAATTGTTGTCGAGACATTTCACAGACAGTAAAGAAGTAAAGTAAAGGAGGAGAGGAAAAGTCAGCGGGCTTCTCCCTCTGGGGACCACGAATGTCTGTGTCAAAGGTCACGCACGGCTAAAAATAAAACCAAATCACTTTCTCAAACAGATGAACACACGATGTGTTGACAGTGTGAACTGGAGCTGCAGTTATTATATGTGTCTTTAAAGAGTTTGTGGTCATTCGGACGACAAATAATAAAGAAATAAAGAAGCAGAGATGTAGAAAAAAGTGGTGGGAAGATTTCTTGTTCCTGCAGACACATGCAATCTGAGACACAGATAGATAAATCCACTCTGGCCTGTATTAACTTTTGCTGCTGGAATTTGTTCAAGTACATTCTGTGACTTGGGGGGAAGCCAAAACTCCAGCCCAGCTCTCATATCTCATGTTGCAACTAATGGCTCCGGGCCGAGTTTTAGTCCTGAGCCGCCGGCCCATCACGCACACAGGGAGAAGCAGGCTTATTGTGCAGGAGAAGGTCCGATCTCATGCTGGAAATGTTAGAAACTACTGCTTCTGTGTTAGAAAATGCACTTCATATGGTTTCTGCTTTTCTTTTTTCCAAAGGAGAGGTGTCAGTGTGAATTCCACTTTACTGTCTTTGCTTTAAGATGTGTAATCTTGCAGGTGTAATTAAAGTAATCCAGGAGCTGCTGCTGATCGCTCTTGTCTCGCAATGAAAACATCCTTGATGATTATGCAACAGTTCAAACTGTCGTGGATGTCCTGTTCCCAACCATCTAATCATGTGACATGTTCTGTGTTGATAAGGTCCTTTCTGAAAAGGCATGATGAATGATGCAATGTAGACACAAGCAAAAGTATTTGTGTGTGTGTGTGTGTGTGTGTGTGTGTGTGTGTGTGTGTGTGTGTGGGTGGTGGCTGGTTGAACGTGGGCGAGCGAACGCTAAAGTAAACAATATGGAGATTGTGAACAAACCAATAAAAGAACGTTATTTTCAGAATTCGCAGAAAAGCTCGCGTTGCGACGATTGAATAAATAAACACTCGATTCTACCTGAGCGTCATGTCATGAAACGTTCAGTTCGAAATAGATTCTGGGACTTGAAAAGCGCGGCCGACTCCACGTGTGGCGAAATACAAAGAGCGCGTTGATTAAAACCTTCGAGGTCTGTGTAGTTGCAGTGAAATGAGAGGACGATGATGATGCTGTGGTTTTTGGAGGCTGCTAAGTGGCGGGTGGACTAACAAACTGTGTTCTCTGTGAGCTCAGATAGCAAACGGTGCTGGGTCATCAAACACTTTTCAAAGTTATTGCACATTGTAAGTTTATATGCTTTGTGAATGTACTTGTGTCACCAGCTTATTTAGTTCAGTTGTATTATATCATGATTTCAGCTTTCTCTAAACAGACATGTGATAGCGGTGGAAACACATAAATCAAAATGACCTCCCCAGTTGCTTTTTCACCTATGCGAAATATGTTCACACATTAAGACAACTTTGCTTTTTATTGTAATCCAGTCGTTCACCACACCTCCATTTTTTTCTTCATTTTCAAACTCATAGTCTTCAGGCCCGACCGACGCTGACTAACATGACGTTGTCAAGTGTGAGCAAACAGTTGCCTGTTTACATATATGGAGCAACATTATAGTTCATTTGGAGTCGTGTGTTTGTCTGTCTGATGAATTTAAGTCCAGTCTTCACCTTCATTTTAGCTGTTTTTGCTCTCCAGCGACTCCTCAGGGAACAATTTGCCTCCAAATTTAGCTGCTAAATGCTTCACTATGTTCAGGTTGATAATCTCGTCTGACCGCTGTTGGACACTGGGCAGAAAGAATGAAGTTGGTTTATCAGAACTTTTGTGAGTAAAAAAGCTGCTTGTCGCATCTGCAAACTGGGTGGACGAGACTTAAACATAGTAATTTAATCAGTTGTTAGTATAAAAATATTGATTAGTGCAGCTTTAAGATTATTTTGCCAATTATTCTCTAAACTTGCTCTGGAGAACCAAACTTCACTTTTGAATGTCACTCAACTGCTCAGTATTTTCTCCATCAAACCTCATGAGCGATCAGCAGAAACACAATAAGACTTGAACATATGGCTCTCACATGATCAACAGTTTCCATTATGTTTGGACTCTGTCAGTCATCACTTGCTGCTTTATTTCTCGGAGTCGTTCATCACGAGATGTGAACTTCGCTTCTTGCACGATACAGTGTCGGATCATCGTTTGAAACAGCGAGAAGAGGAGGCACACGTGGCAATCATTTCAAATAGGATGGTTCTGTTTTGTAGAGTCATCGCTCTTCAAAACACACTTGAACCAGAGACGTTCGATCAAATCAATGAGTTGAAATTGCAAAGGGAAATGTCGCCTCTGGGTTCGAACCTGCCGGCCTGCTGAGACCTCTGCACGGAGTTTGCACGTCTCTCATGTGCATGTGTCTATGTGTCAGCTCTGTGATTGACGCTGACTGGCAACCTAATGAACCCGCCTCTCCTCCAGTGTCAGCTGGGATTGGCTCCCCCCCCGCGACCCTCAAGGATAAGCAGGTATAGCTAACGGATGCTATGTATAGCTAAATACAAATTTCACAATCGGCTGCCTGGACTTATTCTCAGCTCAGCCGACCACAGAAGCCGCTTTTTTTGTTTTCTTAAGTTGTCAGTGAGGCCAAGTATAACTCCAGACTTTCAATCCTGAGGCCTGAGAGGTGACATTTGTAATGAGAGGTGCTGTAAATGCAATAATGCATTCAAATATTTGCAGTAAAAGTTGTGTTTTTTTCCAGCAGTATCAATAAGAAATAAATATGTTCAGATTGAATAGTTTCAGGAGCTGCACTGATGTGGGAGAAAGGTGAACATCAATCGTCTGCATCGATACGCAACTGAATGATTATCTCTCGTCTCTTGACTCTTTCTTTGTGCCGTCATATTTAGAGGAACCTGTGGAGGGGATGAGGTGTTGGAAAGGTCAGAAGGTGTCAGAGGCTGAGAGGCAGTGTTTAAAGACGAAATGAAAGAGGATGAAGAGGAGGAGGAGGAGGATGGGGGAGGAGAAGATCCCTCTGTCAGACACGGGGTCGGGGTCTGGGCTCAGGAGAGTGACATAACCCCGGTGTGGTCCCACAGCGAGCGCATTAATGAGCGTCTGAGAGGGATTTAAGCTCCAGGGCTTAGCACAGATCAGGCGCTGATTCTCTGCCTCAGGAAAACAGGGCCGGACTCCGAGCCACCATTATGGCATTGTGGGACAAATAAAGGTGCATCTTACCTTATCTTATCTTACTTTGAACTGGCCGATAGTGTAAAGTTAAAGTATAAAACTCCATCTCGACCAGCTACAACAGTAAAATGCTGCTTACGCTTTAAAGAGTAACATTTCTTAAAACTACAACGTCTACATCACGATATCCGACTGCCGTATTCTTTACCCGCCAGATGCCCGCCGACTTTCCTCCCTTCCCTCCACATCCCGCCCCTCCCATCCGCCCGGCGATCACCTCATTCCCCTCACCTAAGCTTCCCCGCCCGTCTCCCCACCTGCTCCTCACTCCCTCATCAGCCACTCGTAGGTGCACTGGCCCAGATCCCTTGTTCCTCTGCCAGTTCGTCGATGTTGCTCTGTTGTTTCATGCCTTTCGCTCTCACGCCTGTTACCTGTACCTTGAAGCCTGTTTCCTAGAATCCTGTCACCTGTACCTACCTGCCTGCCTCATAGTCTTGTACACCTCGAACCCTATTTTTGTGACGGCTTCCATTCGGGTCCTGTTCCTGTTGTCCTGCTCACATCAGTCATGACGCTTGCTTAGGATCTTATGACCATTGAAAAGAGTGAGTGATTCTGTCTCGCTCTAAAGTGGGAAATCCTGCAAGAACAAGAATGCATTGGTCAAAAAAATCTTCCAAATTAAACAACAAAATGCATATTTTTTTGATATCCTCTAGAATGATTGATCCAGATGATCTAGAACAACCACAACATATATAAATGTTTACATTTTATACTGAATTAAACAGTAAATCTAACACCCTATATTTTCATTAAGTGGAGATTTTGAACCTAATTGAATGATAAAAACATCCATCCATGATTTGCTTGTTAATGGTTTTGACAACTGTGATATTATTTTCCATGTTATTTCAAATGTTGCCTCAAAGTGTGAGATGAAACTGTAGGTTTTGCATTTTTCCATATGTTCAAAGCCCAAACTGTCATCTGATAATCTGTGGCTACACAAGAGCTGCTGTTCACATCCACACTGAGGAAAGTTTAATTTACAAATGTATTGAAGGACAGAAAAGTGAAAAGAGAATTCAAATAAAACAATGATAAAACTGCTTACAGACAGACAGTGAGGGCTTTTAAAAATAGTCTTAGGAAGGTTAAAAGTTCCTAAATAAAACTAATGCAAGTGCATGATCTCCACCTTCTTCAGGACCTGCTGTGTGAAGTGAAAAAGGCCCAATGAACGTTACATAAACACATTCCCTGCATGCACAGCCCAAAGAGCCACAGCTGGCGCAACTTGCGTAAGAGGCCCTGGCTCAGACTCTGTGTTTGCCATCCGGGTTTGTAGATCACTGCAAATCTGCTTTGGTTCAGGCCCGTGTCACAGGCACCGACTGCATGGTGCTGCAACGGATGGATTAACATAAGTGCGGGATTGAGGTTGTCCCAGATAACTAGAGAATCAAAAGAGACTTTTACCCGCGGTGGTTTCCAAAAGCATTCACGAAACTTTTCAAAGGTTCCCTAAAGGTTACTGGATTGTAACATGATCTACATTAAGTTCCTGGAAGTCTGAGGACTGTGAGCGGAAAAGAACATAACTGATGCCATAAATAAGGATAATTATTTTATTATAGGACAAGGAGTTTCATTTAAGGCTGTACGTTTCTGTTACGGTCGGAGCGACTATACTATCTGCAGAACAATAGTACTTTTATAGTCAGAACAGACAAAAACCTTGTGACTTTTGATTTTATTCTCAACAGTTATGAGAAACATCGAGGACAACGTAACTGTGGGACTGTAGAGAAAGGCTTTAGTGAGCCAGTCAGTGTGTTTGTGTGTGATTCACCAGCTCACGTACGAGCATGAGGTCGACTTGATGTACATTCATGCTCACTGCAGTGGAACATGCAGAATTATCTTTGGTGCTTTTTGTGCATCACAAGCATTAAGATTGAAGGTAATGATTAATTGTGGCTAATTTATCGTCTCTACTTCATGGCATCAGTTATGTTCTCATTCTTCCACTCAGTCCAAAGACATCAAGGGGAATTCAATGAAGCAACAAGTCGACTGAATGTCAAAAAATAAAATGTGTTGTGATCTTAGTTGAGTTGTGTGACGGAGCTGCACTCATTCACCAACAGCAATATGTCCAGAATCACTGAGGAGGAAATTAAAGGACTAGTTCATTTTGGGAAATAAACTTAGAGGCTATCTTGCCAAGAGTGGGATGTGAAGATTGATGCCGCTGTCATATCTGCGTGCTAAACATGATTATCAGTGAGCTCATGTTATTGGCCGAGAAAAGATACTCACTTCAAAACTTAGTGTCCTCAGTTTCCAAACACTTACGTTTGGAACATGCTGCTGACATCAACTTCAGAATAATTTATATTTACTAAAAACAAAAGATTATCAGTTTGAAATAAAGTAAATATGTTGTCTTTGTACTGTACTCAATTGAATATAGGTTGAAAAGTATTTGCAAATCATTGCCATCAGTTTTTATTTTACTTTTGCGCGGCGTCCCAGCTTTTTGGAATCAGGGTGTTAATCCTACTTTGCATATGAATAGGAGAATTCAGTGTGATGGGGAAATTGGAGCTAATTTGCCAGGAGCACTTACCTTGGCATGAATATGAGGGAAGGTCATGCACTAACAAGTACAGCCAGGCACTGATTAGTGGGTAATGCACTTACTTCAGTAAGTGGAGTAAAGCGCTCCACTGTATAATTGGGATAGACTGGATTTGCTTCACTTGGTCTGCCAGCATGGCACAGTCTTAACCGCCACAGGAACACGTAGCTTACAGCTGCTCATTTCATCAACGCGGGATCTGGAATCAACGCAACAATGAGCTACTGTTCAACAGGAACCTGTCGAAAAATACAGCGATTGAAACACCTTTATATGATTTACCGTCGCATTGGTGTTGAACAGGAGTTTGCATTTATTATATATTGTGCTGGATTGTGGTTTGTGTTGCCTTAAGTGGTTTCTTGAGTTAAAACTCTTTTAGATATAGAGATAATGAGACATGGCTTCTTCAAATGGCTTTTTATTTGTCTTCTATGTTTTGGTGGTAGAAGATGTATTCAGATCATTTGCTTAAATCACAATGTAAAAATACTCCACTACAAGTAAAAGAATTTACGTAATTGAAAGTATTCTATGCAAAATGTCCTATCCAATGTTAAAGAAGTCATTGTGCAGAAATATGGCCCCTATTAGCATTATGTTATGGTATCATTAAATTGTTGGTACTACAGTCGTGGTTAGGTTGCTCTAATGTACAGCTCATTAACTCCTGCACCGGCTGCTGCATCCCTCCATCCTGCCACTTCGTTTGACAGCCTGTGCACTGATGCATTCGACTTGCCCTTTACATACTGTGCTCCACTGACAATGTGTCATAAATATAGATCTGGTATGATATATGCACGTACAGTATCAGATCAATATGGCTCTCTATTTGACTCGTGTCCAGAGGTAATTCTCTAAAGTGAGAGTAGACAAATCTGCTATTGGCAGATCTCTCACCCTGTGGAGACGAGTGGCGACAGACTGGTGAAGCTGCAGATGTTCACAGATTATAGGCTCGTGCAATAATCAGCTTGGTGGAGACGCGTTCACTCTCTCATTACGAGCGGCACGGTGCGACGGACAAAGATGGAAATATCTGTGTTCTTATTCTGTGGAAACTGTACAAGTGCAAGTTTGTCTTTTAAAATATTGTGAAAAATGAAGCAAGTTAAAGGAATAAGTGTTCAAACGTAAACACACAGATTAAGGCTAACATGCTGTGGCGGCCATGCTGATAGAATCACCAAAGTCAAGCTGGTCACAAGTGAGAGCCAGACAAATGGTAATTTACATGGAGCCCCGTGATTCAGCCATTCATTTGATAGCAGAGAACCTTATTCTCAGAATGAGGAAACTGAAGGCCACCTCTGGTGCCACATATTGGAGCGATCCTCCCAGGAAGTGTCTGGTGCTTGGTGGGCGTCAATAGTTCAATAAATCAACTGGGTACAACCTGAAACAGCGATGCTGGACTCTGAGGTGCAGCCTCAAGACTCACAAGGCAAAAGGAGACCAGCGCCATTGAAAACTATCATAACACGTTTGACAGTCTCAAAAAATCTGAGCTTCACAAACGCTGTATTTAGTGCAGATTGCATGATCCTGTAAGATTTACTGTTTTTGCATCCACCCCCTAAAACTGAGGTTATTTTTACTGTCTCTTCGGAGACTAGGTTATGAATAGAGCATTATGAAATGAGCATGTGACACGAGAAAACATTCTAAACAATTTAGAGCTCATGCAATAGACAGTCAAAACCCAAATTTGCACAAAGCACAGCGAACTATTTAATGCAAGGTCACTTTCCATCTGGACACAAAGCAGGGACACAGGAGCAATAGAGAAAACGAATGTATGGCAGATATATTGTGTATGTCGAGATGGTAAAGTGTGTTTCACCATCTGAACTTTCATTGGAGCGTTTATTTAAAAGGCTAGCATTAAAAGCCTTGAATGAACGGCAGAGCGAACATCTGTAATGACACAGTCTATTTTCGACTCGCCCTCAGATTGCAGGAAGCACTTCTCTTTAATGGATGACTCATGCTGCTACTTGTTGACAAGAACATGGTCCAATGTTCCCAGAGGAGTTGTACTGAAAAGCCTCCCACTCACATTATCCAGTTTAGGGTTCGATAAAAGAGCAGGTAATCAAATTAGGTAAATGCCAAACTTACCTTTCAGTGCTAATGTCCTGTTTGTTTTGGTTTTAATCCGTAGTTATTTAGCAAAAGATACAAACACTGTAACAATACAAATATATAAGACTGATTCAGGCTTTAAATCTACAGAAGTACAGTATGGAAATCAGATTTTACACGGAGGCGTCCCACGGCTGCGCTGATTTCATCACTAATGACATAAAGACTGTAAAGGATGAATACTTAAGCGTTTTACACAGAGAATGCATGAAGTCAGTGACAATTAACTGATTATATTGACCTGCAATCCCATTATCCATCAGTGAGCTGTAAAAAAACAAAGCTGGAGTTTGTATCAGTGCAAGAACAAAGGGTTTCTGTTCAGTTTGCTCTTGAGTTTGTGCTTCAGCTTCATCCAGCGTCACAATTCTCAGAAGACTCAGGGGAAAGAAAAGCAATGTGACTAACATTGAGACAAGTCACTGATGAGAGCGCAGAGAGTGAATTTTAATGACAATGAGCTGAAAGACGCTATAATGGTCTGTAGACTCGAAGGGATATATCCATAATTCTCCATGTGGACTTATCAGTGTGGTCTATTTTGATTTTTGGGCAGGAGAAAATGTTTGATTGCAGATATTGTGTGCACATTAACGTGGCTGCGTTTGAAGGTAAACGTGTTTATAGCTTTTCTGAATCAGGAGGGACGAGACGCGATAAGTGTTTGTGGTGTTACACTCGGTTGTTGACGTGAAAAGTGTGTATAGTCAGATTTGTCCTGTTGATCCTGGGTCCTTCTGGCTTCCTGCTTCTCTCGTCTTCAGGCCACTTTTGAAAGTAGTTCAAGCAAATTGTACTGAATGTTGTGCTAAGATCAAATAACAGAGGGTGCAGTTCCAGAGGAGAGAGACGTTATAATCATTTAGAGTTGAGGTCCTATTATTAGAAAGGAGTTTCTTAATGAGTCCGGCAGGGAGAGAGTTGAACAGACAGGATGTCTGACTCTAAACATGGACTGGAACCCTCGAACATACCCTCGACACGCTAAATCAGATATGCTGCTGTCCCGAGAGAGGACTGGACCAAAAGCATTAACCATCACTACTGCACAAAAAGCAAATGTGGTTGTAAACAACTGAGTCGGCCTCAGAAAGAGGGTCCAGGAAATCATGACCTTTAACCTTGAACGCTGGGAATATCTCAGATTTAGTTTGGTTCAATCTTGTTTTGTTGCTGTCAAAGTATTTGCTGTTAAATAGTCAGAAATGTAGATGGAGCCTGGTTTATTGAAAATGATCTTCCCTTTTTCTTCAACACAACATTCACTGGCCACTTTATTAGGTACATCTATACATCCATGGGTTTCAAATATTCCATGTAAACCAATTCAACCCTACTGCAAACTACAACCTCAATAATTAACATATAGACAATTAATACTTAACATTATAGGCTTTGTAAATGTAGAAACTATGGCTGAGCTGTTCATCAGATTTTACATGTGTACCTAATAAAGTGGCCACTCAGTGTAGATTCCCATCTGAAGAAAATAATGGACTTTCTCATTATCAGGTTGGGATTGAGATTAACAAAGGATCCTCACATTTCTTGGCCTGCAGCGCTCTCAGAGGCCTGAACTCTTCCCGGGGAGGTGTGGGATCCGACCGGCAGAGCGGGCTCCAATATTTTTTATATTAATTCCTAAAATGATAAAACACCTCAGAGCGATGTTCATAAATGTCAGTCATGCCCCGGCAGAGGACGGCACGGCTGAATTGATATTACATGTCAAACAATGCTCGATCCAATTTTATGTGTCTGTTCCGTTTGCACACACAGTCTGAGCCTCGAGTCATGTCGACCTGTTCTGGCCTGTATGAGGAAGCCAGACGACACTGGCTGAGCTGTCTGCTGTCAGATATATTTAGTCCTTTTATTTTAGGGTAGACAATGTTTCATGGATGACATTAGAGATATTCAATTTACAACAGCAACACATCCTCACATTTTGAAATTGTTAAAATTGTTTTTCTTGAACAATGATGATTATCAAAATTGTTGGCGATTAATTTTCCGTCAATCAATCTAATTGATTAATGCTCAGCTCAGCGCGAGTTAATAGGCTTAAATCTGCAATATGTAAGAATGTGAAGTTGTTTATATGTACTCATGGCTTTTTTTTTAATGTGTGAATGGATTGTAACGTAACTTAGAATATGAGACCTTCTTGACTTTCTCGGTTGCCTTTAACAGCTGACTGATTTCTGTGTAAAGGACTCAGGACGGCTTTTCCAGGAAAATCCAAAGAATGTGACGTTTATTCATTAATAACAACGATTTTCTCAAAGTCTCTTTTTTGTGAGGCTTAAAGGCGATATAAGACGTTAATTAGTGAGCTTTAGTCAGGCTGACTTCATATTTAATGGACAGATATAAGAGTCAGTCTCATCTAACTCTGAGAAAGAAAGCAAATAAGTGTCGTTCCCACAATGTCGAACTCTCCCTTTTAGCTTTGGGGTACATCGAGGACACGGATCGTGTTCGGAAATTCAACCTCAAATACGCACCTGTTCATATCAGCGTGTCCTTGAAATGATAATATATGGAAATCAAATCTTTGAAGCGTGTTTACTTGCTCTGACAGATACTGCTGTCCAAACAAACCCACAAGTCAATCTTGACAACTGCTATTCAGCGTCGCTCGTGTTTGTCTCGTTTGACGGACGCTCTGTGGGGCCTCTCTGTTCCCAGTTTTTTTTTTACGATGCCAGATGGTCGGCCTCATGCACAATGCAGCGCCCTCTCCGTCGCGTCCTGCGCGCTGATACCTAAGCTGGCGCTGGGAACTGGATGTGTCGTCCAGATGAAAGTAGCAGGTCATTGCTCAGGCTGTTGTTTTAACTGCTCTCTGGAGTCCAGACCTTCTCTTTCAGAGCTGCATTTAAAGCTTCTCACTTGTTCTTCCTTCTGCCATCTTCTCGACCTGCTTTGATTCTTTTGCCATCTGCTGTAGGAACACAGGCCTTTTAATGTCATCTGAACGTTACAGTGTATTCTATCGTATTGAAAACAGAGGATTTTATGAGTATGACAGTTGATACTAACATTATCTCTGATCTTGCTCGTTCCCACATGCAGGAATCTAACAGTACGTCGACCCGCAGCATTTTACTACGTCTCTTCATTTCCTAAAATTCTCAGCTCAAGCAGCAACATGAAATCTCATCTGTCATGTTAAGATGTCACCTTTATCAGATTATTCCATGTTCATTATTAGATGTTTTAATTTGATTGTGTCACAAGATAGTTTCTGAAGCGTTAATGTATAAATGGTATTTAGTGGTGAAGGACTGTTTCGCAATATTGAGAAAGCTTGACTGTGCTCTGGAGAGATTTGCATATTCTCAATTCCTCTTGTCAGCATTTGTCTTTTCATCAAAAAAGATTAGTGTGATTTATTTATCAATCACCTGCAATAGATCTATCTCATTTTGCAGAAGATATGAACCTAGCATGCATTTTGTTGTGCAGTAGTTTTGAGTTGAATATTTACCAAACACATGCTGCAGAATGATTCATCAAAACTGGATCACTGAGTCTTTCCAACAATGCATCTCCCAATCTGACTGAAAATGTAACAGCGGACCAGCGACGAGGACAGATGAGCATCTACCAGGAAATTCAATTTGCAGCCAGATCTTATAGCCCCCTCATGTAATTCAAATTGACGCTTTGAAACCTCGCTGTGTGTTGATGACGAATTTGAAATGCAGGTGAGAAATATCTGAACAGCTCCCTGGTGTCGGCGCAGGGAGGACAGAACGGCCTGTGTGCTGAGCGCTGAGGACGTCCCGGGACTATCTATAGCAGAGTTAATTAGGACTGATGTCCTTACTGATGAAATATTACATGCAGCACATTTTAATCTGCTGCTTTTGGTTTACAACTTAATGGTCTTCTTAATTGCAAAGTCATCTGGTCAAGCAAAGGTCACATTCCCTGTACATGTTTCCAGCAGCGTCGTGCTTTTAACGCCGGTCACAAGACTAACAGGAAATTACGTAACTAATATATCGTAAAAGATATTTTTAGATGAGTTAGATAGGGACATGAATGTATCTGTATCCATTTTATGACAATATTTCAAATAGTTGGTGAGATATTTCACTCAAAACCACGAGTGTCAGCCTGATGGTGCTGCTAGAGGAAAAGTCAGGTGACTGAAGTCTTTCGGATTCATCCTCTGGGAGTCATGAATTCCTGCACAATTTGAGTTGAGCAGATATTGAGCTATTTATTGAACAAGTGAAAATACTGACTTGCTGAAACAAGCAAAACATTGCAGGCTGTGTTTTCCGTTTTCTCAACATCTGAATCTTTTACTGTCTGTCTGCCAATAGTGATGCACATGACAGAATTTTAATCTCAGTGGAAGATGTTTTTTGAGGAAATGCACCTTTGAAGTCGTAGTTAACGTCTACCTTGAAGTCCTTTTAGTCAAAGAGCTAAATATTTTCTGATGGAGTTCTTAATGATTTGTATTGATAATTTAACTGGGAGATGTTTGTGATGTCGAATGTGACACATCAGGAAAAAGGCAAACTCATCTAGTGGCAAAGGGAACGAAGGTCAGGTGTCCATTTTTTGCGGGTTTCACCTGCATTTTAAAAAAATCTGCATATATGTGCTAATTTTGGTGTAAAAATGCCATATGGGGAAAAAGGAAGGCGATTTTTACTTCCAGAATCAGACAAGTCCGAATTTGCTCCTCCAACTTCGCAACCACATAGTTGTTGAGATATTTTCGTCAGGATCAAAGTGAACCAACATTTCAAAGTGTCAACCTCAAGGTGACACTAGAGGAAAAGTGAGGAGATCACTGAAGGCTTCAACCTCTGGTGATCATGAATGACTGTACACACTTTAATCCTCCCAGCGGTGGATCGACTGACCGACCACTGTGGCTAAAAAATGAGAGTTAATATCAAATAGTCTTGACCGTGAGGCTTTATTGTCTTGTCCATTTCTTAATGACAGCGAAGAGATTACAACCCTGCCTTTGCTGGCCAAATAAATCCCCACTGAACAGAGAAAATAGCGGTGGAAATTGATCCCGAGGCCAAGTCGACCATATGAAATAAGCAGCCATTGTGGTTTTGCAACTGTATTATTAATGTCAGAAGGGAAAAGCTCATACTGGGACAAAATGTCTTTCCCGTTCTGTGACTGATGGCATGACAGGGTAACACAGTGGGCTCGCTCTCCCCTGCCCTTTACCCATCCAATCTCTGTGAATGATTTCCTCCCTCGCAGGGAGAGCGTCGTGGCAAACACATCAAACAAGATTACACATATAGAGCAAGGGTATGTTTACTCCCCTCGGAGACATATTTAATTTGCCTGTTGCCTGGTAGCATGAATCTCACAAAGAGTGGCTGTGGAGTCGCCTGTAATTATAGAACAGGCCTCTTCATCAGAGGCTTTAATCTGAAAAATGAACACACTCAGGCTGTCGTGCAGACCCTGTGGCAACTCACACATGGCCTTGGACACCATCAAATAGCAGCCATAGGAAGAAGGACTCATTATTGCTCTTGAACCCGTGAACTTGTGAAATGAGCATTAAGTGTAATTTTAAAATAATGTGCGACGGGGCAATTGATGTCACTATTTCCTGAAGTGTAACACAAAAACAAGACATATATTTTGACAGGGAAAAGAAAATGAGCAGCTGAAAGGTCGCTGGGTTCGCGCATCTAGGACTGTACGTCGGCTCAGAGAAGCAGACCGATGCATTTGTTTCACGTTGGGGGTAAAATAAATAATTCAAGGGGCCAGGAGAGGCGCTCTCTGTACAGGCACTTAAGAAACTGCATATAGTGATGAACAAGGAGGAGGGAGCCTGAACTTACAGACAAAAATCTGTGCTATGCTAACATGCTACGATGCTAAACTGTTGTAATTGTTCACCATATTCACACAGTTATTAATTTTGCAGGTATTCGGTCATGAACCAAAGTATTTGGACAAATCTGACTTGATGACACTAGATGAAATGTTACGGGATCATCAAAGTTCTGACAGTTCATCCTCTGGGGAGCAGGAATGTGTGGACCAGATTTAATGGTCATCCATCACATAGTTGTCGAGACATTTCACTCAAAATGAAAAATTTTCAACCTGCTGGTGGCGCTAGAGGAAAAGTCAGTGTGGTAGTGTTTAAAACGGTGCAGAAGAACAACAGACATTAAGAGCAGACATAATTAAAATCATCATGAGGCAGCAATAAAATAAAGACTAGATGGTTAAAACAAGGTAAAGGTGCGTGTGTTTCCAACGAGACAAATAAATAAAGAACCATTAAAAGACTAAAAGCAATAATAATTACAATCAATTAAACAAGAAATTAAACCTTGAAATTGTCTCAGGGGCAATTCTTAAGCTTCTTAAAGTATGTGAGGTTTAATGGTTATAATATTTGATCTCTGAACGTCATATTGTTGTCATATTAACATTATCGTCTGTGTGTGTGCGTATGCTCACTTTTACATGTAAAATCATATGTTTTCTTTCTGTTGTTTCATCCTGACTTGTAAAGTTTACAGAAACTCTGGCTGTCGTGCACTTTGCATAAACTGAAGTTGATGTTGAGATAAGTAATGGTAGTATAACTTTGACCTGCTGTTGGCACTAGAGGAAAAATCATGGAATCACCAAAGTCATTAGGATTCATCTTCTCAGCACCATCAATATATCTGCCAAATATTCAGTCAGCAGTTTCCAAAATTCCAGTCAAATTTCATGGAAATCCAGCTGGTAGTTATTCAGATATTTCAGTCTGGACCAAAGTGTTGGACAGACTGAAAGACAGACAGACAGACAGCCAGACAGACCATCACGGCCATCCCCGGAGTCCTGCTTCGAGCATGGCTAAAAATACAAGCGACGTAATGATACAGACATTAAGGCAGAAAAGGCAAGAGAAGACTGGAGGGCTGGCATGAAGGAGGAGTATTCAGGTTCCACCCAGCAAGAATCGTGTCTCGTCCGTTGGAACGGTTTCAAGCCCAAGTGCTCCAAATGAGAGGGCCCTGGAGCAAGGGTGCAATCTCTGCGAGCGAAATCACTGGCCTGTGCTCATCGGCCATAAACATGTCAGTGCCAAACTAGGTCAGTGTTCTCTGTGTGCGCACATCAAACGGGGGCCTCCGGAGCGCTGTTAGCTGGCACGGCGACTTTCTGCGCCGTACCTCCACACGATGTGGCCCATTTTCCCCCCCATCCTTTGTTTACGTGACATGCCGCCGCCTCTTCGCTTTCCCACAGCATGAAGCAGAGAAGCGGGAGACGTGGACTAACAAGCGTTTCGGACGGGCAAGCGTTAACAAGGGAGGGGAAGAGAGTCAGAACAGAGAGAGTAAAAGAGAAAGAGAGGAAGTGTCTGTGTGTGCATGAAAAGAGAAGTTCTGTTGAACTGCAATAGGAAGTCTTGAGGTTTTACATGTGTCTGTATATAAGACGTACTTACTAAAAAGAAATGTTTCTGCATCTAGAAAAACATAAGATGATCAGCAACATGTTGTAAATGATGGACTGATCATTTGATCTCTAAACAGAAGGCCGCGCTGCTGCAACAGAAGACAACAAAGACCAGAACAAGGGAGAAAAAACTGTCCAAACATTCACTTCAGATGACAGTTCAGGTTTGTATCTGTGTCAATGATTTCCCAGAAGTCTCCAGCGCAGCTTGCCAACATTATTCATTAATCACTTTGCAGAGCTTTGAGCCAAGACGTCTTGTTAATGCAAGGCAGAAGTTAGTGGATTTTTGGAGCAGTGTTCAGCCGACATGTGGCGGCAGACGAACCTCCCGTTTTCTTCTTGACGCCTTTTTAGTTTGCAGCTACTTCTTACTGAATTCTTTACAATGATATTGAATATTTAGGTGCCCTATGTGTTCAAGGAATAGTTCAACACTCTTGCTATCCAAGAGTAAGATAACTTCATTACCAATCTCACATCATTTTCCTTTAAAACATTACTGCACTGTATCAACCTTTGGAATCATTATAACGGATTTACTGTGCGCACCGAGGTTATCATACCGTATTTGACTTGTACCACTGTCACAGTACATCCTTAGTATAACATTATCACACGTACTACAATCCAGAGTGTTTATTAGAAAATTACACAGTATAAAAATAATGTGACAGCGTCAGAGGTGCACGTGCAGCCACACAAACCTGCTCGCGTCTGCAAAAACCAGCTTTATGCTTCAAAGGTACAAGATATAGAACATCAGACTCAAAACATCGAGACTCAATGCATTTTTAAAAGATCTTTTTATTGTTTTAAAATGGAGGAAATACAGATTTGCCCGTTGATAATGGAGTAACAGAACAAAATGTGATCTAAACACATGACAAAGACATGCAATATATTTACATACTTCCTACATATTGTTAGTGCTTTACATGTTGGGACTAACCTCAAACGCTGTCACATCATTTGACTAACCTACTTCCTGATTTACAGCCACATGCAGTTTCTGTAGCAATCGTCACCCGACTCTTCAACAATATGTCTGTATGTTCTTTAAAGCATGAAGGGTTTCTTAGACCAGAAAGCACTTGAGCTGTGGCTAATATTGAAAATGAACGATTTATGGTCTCCTCCAGTGAAGAAGGTCATTGTCTGCAGCATCTGACAACTTGATGGTTGAGTAGAGAGAAGTGTTCTTTCACGCCAGAGGAATGTTGTTAATGACAAGCACACAAGCGAGTATGTTGCTTGCGTAAAAGAATTTGCAGAGGATTCTTTGAATTGCAAGATGTGGAATTAGCAGCAGAAAATCATCAAGCAGAGAGAAAAGGTTTCGCTAATGAAGACAGTCTGAATCACACTTTGTCAGTCAGGATGGGCGGAAACCTCAGAAGTGTTTATAAGCTGAAATCTGTTTTATTGCAATTTTTTGATATGCAATTTCACTGTTACGTAACCGTGACACTCTTTCTGAGAAGTTTATTTAATGATGCACGGAATCATTGAGCTGGAAGAACATGTGAACATCTCTCATTGATGTCAAAGTAGCAAATATTTCATGCATGCTAATGAAACTTTAGCAATAATTAATAGGTAATGTTATAAATTATGATACATGTCTCATCCCACTGGGTTGACATGAGATACTTTAAGGATGTTATGTTACGTTTTCATTGCATTCCTTTCATTGAATAATGGGCACTTCCAAATATATATATAAAGAAATGCTGAACAAGCAAATGTGCCAATACAGTGGAAAGATGGCTGAGTTTGTGAAAGAGTATCCCTGTGGCGATAGGGAACCAAAGCATAAGGAGGAAGTATCGTTTTTTCCTTTTTTCCTTCTTTGGTTTTGTTTAAATAAGCGTCGGTGGGTGAAGCATTTCACAAGTTCATCTTATGTTGGTGAGCATTACGGGGTTACCCATGTGAGAATTCTCAGCTTGCTCACAAAAGTAAAAGAATCAGTGAATAGAGAGGAGGGGGGATAAAAAGCCGGGAGCCTGAGAGCTCTACACAGTTAAGTTAGCCTTTATTAAAAGCCTGAAAACACTCCATAGATTAATGGTTTAAGGGGCCCAATCCACGCAGAGTGAATTCTTTAAAAAGTCGGTCCCTCTGCTGCAACATGAAAGGAAGCCTCTGCCACGTACCTGCAGCGTTAATTCAGGGCCTCAGAGCCCATACAGCGCTCTGCTCCCCAAAAAAAATTATTTTGACAGATTCTCAAAGAGAGGAAATAAACTTTTTTGTGTGTGTGCACAAATTCACATGTTTCAAAGAGATTGCAACGTTTTACTGAGAAGCAGAGAAAGTGTGCTGAAATGATCTTGAGACTTTGAATGCATTTGAAGGAATAATGTCTCACATTTAAATTATGTGTGATTAACTTTTAGGCTAGATGCTAAAGACATATGCAATATATTTCTGCATTATAAGGTTGTTGATGCATTTCTGACTGATGTGGAAGCCTGTAGCATAGTAGGTGGTCTGAGAGCACTTCACACTTTGAAAATTACCATGATAAAAGCTGAAGAGGTCTCACAGTATGGTGGACCTCGAGTACTGTTCAATGAAATTTATGTGGACTAAAAGTTCCCAGCTGATGAATTATTCAAGCCACCTACTAAAGGAGCTCAAAAATAGTGATTTAAAAAGTAAATTATTGTGATTGCTACCAGGAAAAAAATACTTAATGCTGCAGTACTGAATGAGTCTGTGTAAAATCAGAGGACTTTTAAACTGCTGCAGGCAAACAACAATTCTCTTATTCACCTTCTTACTGGAAACAGAGGAAAACAGCTGGCCTTAACTAGTTTCCTTCCACAGGTAACAAGAACAACCAAGCAGCACCTCAATCAACATGTTATATTTTGATTGTTTAATCCGTACACTAATGGAAGTGTGATTTGGACATTGAGTCAGAGAACAGTGATAGAGATGAAGAAAACACTGGACAGGATGGTGAGAGTGAAAACCTAAGTGAAAACCAGGAAGAGAGTCTGAGCATCGACAGCGAGGATACGCCTGGTACAGTTGCAGGACTTCCAGAGATCTGTGTCCTCAGAGATGCTTCAGAAACTGATGGCCAAGAGAGACAAGGACAGTCTCCAGAAACACAGGGACAGTTGCTGTTAAAGAGGTTTCAAGATTCGGCCAAGAACAGGAATGTCAGGCATACTGCTAAACATGTCTGATCTTGGATTATCAGGAGATGTAGTCATGAAGCTTGCATCAACACTTCCTGCAGGACAAAACTACAAGGTGTTTCGTCACTTCTGTGCTTCTACTCTTCAAACTCCTTGAGCTTCAAATCCACTTTGTTGGAGAAGCACGGCCTGTGAGCGCGCCGAACCTCAGGTTAACAGAAGAGAACGTCAGACTGGAGTCACAACATCTGTGCTGTGAGATGAGATGACAACCAGTCAGATACTCTTCTCTCCACTTTTGATAGTTCACACCCAGAGGGGCAAATCCATCACGTCCTACACTGAAGTGAACAGATCGTCCATTGTGAAGACACACAACCGATTCATGGGTGGGGGTCGGAGTGGTCAGTGCTTGGCTGTAATGACATAACTGTATGTCATGAGTGTAGAACCCTGCAGATCCCTGAGAAGGAAGTCATGAACCAGAGGCACTTCCAGGCACAACAAAATCAATACCCTGAAGATAGGCAGACATGGACGAGACAAGAGCACAAAGCCCCAGTGTTCAAAGAAGATGGCCCACAATGCTCCCCCTCCTCTTGGATAATGTGGGGCAATTGCTAATGAAAGTTCAAGAAAAGAGGCTGCTTCAGGCGCTGCGAGGACAGATATACATCAGCTGCCTGCATCAAGTGTGATGTTCATTTGTGCTTCACACATAAAAAGAACCGCTTCCTTCACTTTCAAACATAAGGCGACTGAAACGAGGACGGCACCCACCAAATCAAAATGCAGTCCTGGGACATCAAAAATCATTATGATGTTCAAGCAAAGTTCAATATTTAAATATGAAGGAGAATTTTTTTTACATCATTTTAATTAATGCTTGGGTTTCAGAGATTGAATTTAATTTGAATAAATTGCTAAAACTGCTTCTCAGAGCAGGACCCAGGACTTTCAATTCTGATCAGATGACGAGCCACCAGAAAGCTGATTTTTCATCTGTAGTTCAGGCGTCAGTAGAGTTTGTGAATGTAAGTGTAATTTATATTTGGTGAAAAAGTTGAAGGATTGGACTTTTAATGGTGCAGTCCACCAGGTGAAAGCTTTCAAATTGCAGGTTTACTGGGAGCAGAAACTTCAGAATCCTACACATTTCCTCTCATGATTTGAGCTGAAGAGTAGAGAAGGAAACATTACGACCACAAAATGTTCCTACCATAAACAAATCCAGTGTCCGATTACCTAGTGTGGTACAGAAAGAGAGCAGGACGTCACAGATGGAGACTGGTTTCATTTGAATTGAAATCTTCTTAGCTTTGCATACAACATGCAAACAATAGAATAAGAATAGAATATTAACAAAGGGTCACAGTGTTTTGATATGTTCTGACAAGTAGTTATTGATGAGAGCAAACAAATAATCTTTAAAATGAATGGAAATGTCGCATTATAAACACCTGACAGACCTTTTTGTCTCGTGAAAGGAAAAACGGTTGCTTCAAATTTAGATTAACCGAAACACAGGTGCTAAATTTACACTTGCACTTGCTTGTTGTGGCAGATAAAAACACTTAATGAGTAACTTTCTGATTGAAGAATAACAACCTTTTTTAAAACTCACCATGTACTGACACAGCTTGCTTGCTTTCTACTTTGCGAACAAGCCCAAAGTAAGTTCATGGGAACTATGACACACTTTTGTTTTATGTCTCACCCTGATGAACAAAGTCCAATCCAATAAATGTTCTGTGTGGGCAAAGCGAGAGATCCTACCAGAGGTGTAGTTTGCAGGGCGGCAGATGGGTCACCAGAGTCTGACTATTTAATCAGGGGGGCGAGGTGTGGTGCTGGCAGAGTCAGGGATTATATGATCTGGTGGTTCAAATATTAATTTCCATCATCCACAGCAGAAATATAAACCCTGACTATAAAAGTAAGCGGCTATCTGCTGGACACAGTCTGGGCTGGCATTTGAGAAGGTGACAAAGGAAATCTTCCGTCAATGCAGACACATAAGTGGAGTAATGATTGAAAGACATGCAGTCAATGGTAGCTGAGGTTATTTTGGTGGATGAAAAATTACGACATTTCTGCTTTTTTGGTCAAAAGTTAACATGACTCAAAAAAAAGACGTCAAAAGTGCATTTTGATAAAGTTTCCCAATCCACCGCAGCTGCAGCTCGAAGTTCCCACTAACTAATAATTTCAACATCACCAATGCTCCTGTTTTGTGCACTCCTTCCTCTTTTCTCTTTGTCGACGGCCGGTGTGACGGCAGAACACACGAAGGGGCCGAACATTGGTACAAAGCTGCTTACAGCCTCTTTCAGCACAGCCGGGACAGTAGGGTTTATACTTGATAGGGGATTTCTGCAAGCTAGCCCTCTCTCCCTGCCATAATTAGGCCACCCACATCCACAGTCATGCGCTTCAGATGGGGACTGTAAGATTTTGGGACCTTCCACACTGAGAGCATGTGATGATTTAGAAAAAAAGAAAATTATGGACTGAAAAATAACCTGAAACCTGGTTACGCGATGTGCTGTTACAGAAAACCCCTTCATATGTTTAACCTCCCGCTGTGTTCTGTTATGAATAATATTGTATATCATGTATAATTTAATATACCAGTCACAAGTTATGGTAGTCAATTAGAAAACAAAGAAATTGGGAATACTCTATAATATTTTTATCCTTCAGATATTTTCCAGAATACTTCTCTAGTGTATCGTATAGAGTAATGTGACATCTTTACAATGTGCTCATTACTTTGGTTGTTAATATGCTTTGTTTTTTATATACTGAGCTCCTATTGTGTGATATTTTATTTTATTTTATTTCATTTAGACTATCTATCTATAAGAACAAATGCTGATAATAAAAAGCAAAAGGGCCCAGATTAACATTACATTTGCATGCAGATTCATTTTTTAAAATTCAATATTCCAGTTATAGTTTATAGCATTGAATTGAAAGCTAAGAAATTAAGAATACTCCATAATAGTTTTATTCTTCATTTATCCTCTAGAGTCCTTAACTGGTGTATCACACATATAGTAATGTGATATCTTTACATTGTTCTCATTACTTTGGATGATAATACAAATATGATATAAATAAAATAACAGATGTTGATAATAATAAAAAAGTGGTTAACATGAAATGTGCGTGCAGAACTTATGTAATTTCCATAGTTGTTTCATGTTGCGTGCTAGAGTACATGAAGGAGGCGTGTCCCCCTGCAGCGAGAATCCTATTGGCGTGATTGAGGTACGTGAATGATTGACAGGGATACCGGCCAATGCACGGCCGTGCTTTTGTCTCGCCCCTCGCTGGCCGCAGAGGCGACGTTCAGGGCTCGTTGGCTCAGGTCGGTGAAGCGGTGCCGTTATGTGAACAAGCTGCGGGCTGAGACACCGTGTTCTACCCGTTAAAACCGGATTTAAAGGCAAGAGGAAAGTTTTGTTTTGGGTCGAGCCGGTACAGGATCTGTTCAGGGCTGCTTTTGTACCAACAACAACCTGTAATTGCGAAGTAAAGCGAAGCGGATTCGTTTGGTCGGAGTCGCCTGTGGATTCGTGCAGACTCGGTATGTGGCTAACGGAGCTAGCAAATGTTAACGTTTAACCACTTAGTTAAAAAGTTAAAATTTAAAACCTGCTTGTTTGGAAGTTAGACTTTCTTGAAGGCACTTTGGTTAAACTTTATGTACTTTCTACTTTTGTGCCATCTTTTTCACCTTTTTTTCTCGTCTAATCCGCTATAACTACTTTTCTACTTTATGCTACTTTAGCATCGTTTGCTAGCTTATTTCTGTAAAAGCTAAATCATAATGTAAACGATTAATAAACTCGTAATTACTTCAATCAGAAAACAAACGTCAATTAACATAAGTCGATCATGTTAGCAAGCTAGCTAACGTTAGCTAACCTTGCTAACCATCAGCTCGACATTTTTTCATGTGCTGTAACGTGACTGAGCTCGACTCTAAAACTTCTTAAAACCATGCAAACCTTTCTAAATATGTACAATTTTGCTGCCAACGCTTTTTGCAAACGTTAACACACCGATGAGGTTGCAGTTTAATCATATAATAGTGGCACCGTTGTGAGTTTAATGCTAATGTTAGCTGCCATATGTTTGCTGAAGTGAGCCAGAAACTATTAAATGCACCACAAACAAACAGCTGATCAGTAAAGAAGTCTGCATCAGTAGATTCTTTACTTTTGTTATAGTCATTTTCTACCCAGCTGTTAAGTAAGAGAGAAATAGTGGTGCATCAGGACCATAAACTATTTGATAAAAAAAAACAAATGCAGCTTCTTCAAAACAAATGATCTACTAACTTTCCATGTGGCATTGTGTCCTTACATGAAGTGCTTTAATACTACAAAATGTTCTGAAAGTATTTAGGTGAAGTACTAATTCACCAGTATTAAGTAGGCTTAGTATTCTGGCTGCTAATACTAATTTTGCCTTTACATTAATAATCCACTGTGGCTTTTCTGCAGCTCTATCAGTCACATTTCTTAGGATCTTATTCAGTGGGTTTAGTTCATGTGGGAGCATTTTACATGATCTATAATGTAATTGTCTTATGCAATGTGTTGCAAATGGCCTCCCCTCTCATCTTACAGGTCTGGAGAGCATTCTCAAGATCACAGCTGCAGGCCATTTATTGATGGGTGCACACTGTGAGGCAACACACCGAGAGAACTGGAAATCATTCAGAAGAGACAGGATCTGTGAAAGAATGAAGACAAGCTAGATATTGTCGCCTCCAAACAGTTTTATTAGAAGTATACGCCTAAAACCTTTTGAAGTAGTAAATGTGTACCTGGACTAAACATATAATCAGAGAAACCTGAAAAGTAACTTTGCTGGTTGAAACTTCAAACGAGCCCCTTGTCACACAGTGATCAATATGAGTGCTGAAGGATATCAGTACAGAGCGCTTTATGACTACAAGAAGGAGAGGGAGGAGGACATCGACCTGCATGTGGGAGATATACTGTTGGTAAGCAAAGGCGCTCTGGTGGCCCTCGGGTACACTGATGGGCTGGAACAGAGGCCGGATGAGATTGGCTGGCTGCCAGGCTTCAACGAAACCACTCAGGAAAAAGGGGACTTCCCTGGGACATATGTCGAGTTCATCGGGAAGAAATGGATCTCTCCCCCCACACCCAAACCAAGGCCCCTCAGACCCTTACCTGTAGCTCCGGGCGCCTTCAAGGCGGAGACAGACTCTGACTCGGAGCAAGGTGAGTTTTACTCCACACCACAGAACCGTATAACAAGTAGGGATGCAACCAACCTTATTTTCACTGCTCATCAATCAATGATCGTTTGGTTTATGAAATGTCGTCAAATGCCCAAAATGCCCATCACATGTTTCCACAATCAACATTTGACTAGGTTGGATTAGTCGATTATAAAAAAAAAAAAAGTTTTATTACTTGACATGTAAACCTTGACTTTTTTTCCATGCATTCCAACATTTTTCACCTCTCCAAACACTCCAGAGACTAGTTAGAAACATACGTAGTAGTGCGTCACAGCAGTGTTCGACATTTAGGACTTAAATTCGTCATTATTGTTGGTGTACTCATCTGTTGTAAACTGTTGTAAACCCTAATGAAACAGTTTTGATGCACAAATTGAATTGATGACAGGATTTCCTCAAGTCATATGTTTTAGCAAAAACCATACATAGTTTCACATGTTTACATATTTTAACAAATTGTCATTTTTCTGCTCTGGAGCCAGTGAAAACTACAGGATGTGAACTCGACCATATTTGAGAATTAGTGTTCTGAATTAGTGACTTTCATCTGGTACCACAAGTCGCTCATTGCTGAATGAATTCATATTGATTTGTCACGTTTCAGATTTCAATTTGTTGGTTGAGTAAAGATAATGTTTCTGACATGAGTGAGAACGTATGTAGCTGGAGGATCAAAATATCACTCGTCATTGGGATGAAGGATGAAAAAAGGCAGCTGTGCCAATGAAACATAACATTTTAATTTTCAAACGGTTAATTGAAACTTGGTTTTTCTGGAGCCACATCCTGTTTCCTTAATCAGCAAATGGGGTTTTTTCAGTTGTCATCGAGATTGTTTAGTTTTCGTCACGTGACTCAAGTATGCAATTTTGGTCACATGATATCAGTATGTGTATGGGGGGTTGGGGTGGGGGTCTCTCGCTGGCGTTGGATGTCCAATAAATGGCCTCCTCGATCTTTCTCCGGTCGTCCACCATCTCCCTGTCGATGACTAATTGTTGAAAGAAAACATAAACCACTCATGGATTTGGATCCAATTTAATAAAGTGTGAGAAAGATGCTGATGTAGCAGAACAGTCGCAGTCTTTGACAACACGTTGCTTTGCCCTGTGCTGTACAGCTGCACTGAATGTGAGGCTCAGTCCCAGAGGACAATGACGCTGGCCTAAATCCAGGCTATCGTACACTGGAGCATCTTGTGCCAGCCATATGTTACCAGAGGATATCATCTTTGTTTCTCCACAAAGCCACATCTTAAGGGAATATAATTCCCTTTGAGAGCGATGATTAGATCACCATATACTGATGATTAAGGCAAATTGCTCCTTCTGTGAAAGCCTGGGGTGAACAGCTAGGCTAGCTCTTTTGTTCATGATGATTATGACTTAGCAACTGCATCTAATGGTTCTTGGCCTAGACACACTGCCTCGTTTTTGTTCATAGCTATTTATATATATTACCCAATTTACAGTATATAAATAAAACAGCGTATATGAAGTTATGTCTTGCACTTGTGACAGTTTTACTTAGCATGTATAAGCAAGAGAAAGAGTATTGCCTTGCTGTGGTTATAGCTGATTTTTAGCAAGTGATGTAAGGTGAGATGTATTTACTGTGTTTTTTCGTTCTTTCTTTTAGAGCGCTGACGCATCTCGCTTCGTTAAAGTTCTGCGGATTTCAAAATGGTCGCATATAAAAATTACCCGTTGAAAGCTGAATCAGTGTTACAGCTCAGGCCACAACTATGAACTGCAGTTAAAACTTGCATCTTTTTAAAGACACTGCGGCTTGCATGAATGTGCACTTGAAGCTTCCTGCTCACCTAAAGAGCAGCTGCAGCTTGCCAGGTTTCTAGTTTCTGCCCTTTGTGGTACGATTGTGAAATTCTTTGCTGTGGTTTGCAGGGTGAGCGAGGAGCTGTATGAAGGGGGCATGTGTTGAATGGCTGTGTTGCGGTTGAGTGGCAGCGCTGAGCCCGGAGCGAGTGTGAATGTAGCACCGGGAGAAGAAAAGTCTCTGTGTCCTGGTGCTGTGAGAGGCATAGAAAGGGGGAGGGAAGGGGCCCTGAGGTTGTGGGTAGGGGAGAGAGAGAGAGCCCCTGTGCTCGCTAAAGGGTCGGAGCGAGGGATAGTGTGCAAAAGGATCAGGACTGGAGCGGAGCTGGGGGCTTGGTAGAGGGGCTGAAGCAGGCGCGGGGTCCAGGGTGGGGGCCTTTGGGAGGGACTTTGGCTCTGCATGCTCAAGGGGACTTTGAAGAGGGGCTGAGGGCTCTGCGATGGAGGCAGGGCTCTTGTTGCTCCCAGAGTGTTTGTGATTTATTGCCCACCACCAAGGGATCTCACTCCCTTCCTCCTACTCCTCAGCTTTTTTTTCCTTCCTCCTCCCCCTCATCCTTTTTTTAATGTTTTGATAGTTCCTACAGTCAGCTCTGGTAGGGGGAAAGGAGGTGGAGAATGGAGGCTTGGAAAGGGGCCTCTCCTCTCTGAGCCACAGGGGTTTACATGAGTGCAGCAGATGTGGAGAGGGTAAGAAAGAAAGAGAAGAGGGCTAGGCTGGGAAACTGTTCCGCCTCATTCCAGCTCTCCTTTTTTTTAAACATTAAAGTGTTGCTCCTTTTCTGGGCCTCTCAGTTGAGAGAATATACATGTGTCCGGGCCCGCCAAGGAAAGGGAACTCAGAGATTGAAACTCATAGAATGAAGCCTCACTAACTTCAGTTTGTGGCTCCATTTTCTTATTGGATTTCACACAGAAGAGCAGAATTGATTTAAGCACATTTTTTTTATTTGTCACACTGATGCAAAACAAATATATCATGCTTTTGTTTTATCAGAGTAACAAAGAAAGAAATGCAAAGATGGAAGATCATACTTTTCAAAGTGTATTTCAACTTCACATACTGGTGTTATCATCTCAAACATCTGCTTAATCCACACTTTGTCCAAAAATCTAATGAATAATAATAATCTAATAATCAGCCTCCCAAAGAAGGTGCAGCCTAAAAGTTTAAAAGTTTCAGTTGCAGTAGATAGTTTGTGTGTTGGGCTGTTTTGTGCCTAATGAGCCGATATAAAAACTTAAATGGCCTCGTGCAACAGGACAATTGTGGACTCAAATGAAGTAAGGACAGTGTTGCGTGAAATTAAATGCAGAGGTTGACCAGTCAGTCCACAAACAAGAAAACAAGCAAACTTCATCTGCATCAAGGAGCAGTGATAAGATTATCATTTTAATCATATATGTATAGTTTTTACCTGTTGTCAAACTAAACTGACACTGACTGGTTTGTGATGCTCGGGCGCCATGTGTTTATCCAGTTTGTCCTTTCTGTAGGACTGGCAGGGTGACTCTACAGAGGCCCGGGTCTGGCTTCCTCTCACAATCCCTTGTCTGTGTTACCTACATATGCAGCAAAACATTACCAAAACCAAAAAAGAGAACTAAAATATCCGTTCTCTGTTTATGCCGATTGGTATGAAACATGTTTCACTTCAGTAGGTATCACATATTCTTTTTATTGATTCGATCAGATCTCTTTAATCCTACAAGATTGTACGGAGTTGAATAAAGTGCACATTTTTATTTACTTTTGCACTGAACCTTATCAACATTGCTCTGGTAGAACCAGAGTATTTCCTTTCTGGCATCCAAGATGGATGCTTGTTGAGGGGGTGCAGCAGCAGGAGAGCAGCTCTGGACAGGACTAGCAACAGAGCTGCTAGCATCCTCGCTACTGCACACATTTGACGTTTGAGCTTGATTTTCAGACGTTTTAAGAGGATGTCTGTCCTTGTTTGGATTTTGTGAAGCTTTTAATGCATGTAATGTAACAAGTCATCGCTAACAATATACAAAGAGTAAATGGAGGCTAAGAATCCGTGAAACACAGAGAGGAGAGAAACTAGAGCAACCATAAATAACAGTAAAACACAGCAAAGACTCACGCTGAGCTGAAATGAAATGAGTGCACATAAATTAAGTAAATAACAGCCCCCCCCCCGAGGCAGTGGTCGGGGAAAGACTGTGATGGCTCTACATGGTTAAATGTTCACTGTGTTGTGTGTATAATTGCGCTTTATCTCCCAACAGCCAGTCTGAGAACATTCCTCCAAATGTTTGAGATAAAAGTATGAATAACTGGTTGTTACTCTACGTGCTCTCACAAGGTTCAGCCTGCATGCTCGGTCTTGTTTAAAGAAATATTTGATGCCATCGGGCATCTCCTCTCGCACGTCTGAGGCTTATCATTGTTTTCAGTTTTCAAGTAACAAACATTGCTTTATTATCAACTTTAATTTCACTACAAACATTGCAGCTGCACTTTTTCATTACCTGTAAATACAAATGTGCATTTTTTTGACTAGTAATGGACCTATCTTGTATTTGCACAGTAGATTAACTATACAGAACATTTGGGTTGTATAAAAGCCAGACTTTTTTTTTTTATAAAGGCGCTACTGGAAGGAAGAGAGCATGTTGTACAGAGGAGACAGTTGCAGGGAGAGAACTGTGCATAGCTGGAGATTGAGATAATGTAGTTCTCCTTCTCTGGGCCTCTTTAGTACTCAGGCTGACATCTGCTGCATTGAACGCTCTCTCTGTCAGTACTGTCAGTTTTTCTCTTCTAAGAATTCACCCCTCTCTTAAATGAGGCATGGAGCAGCTTCAGTTTTAGTTTCAGATTGGTGTACTTTTCACTCTTTTTTTCTCAGAAAGGACAGTGACAGATCAGTAAATCCATCCAAGTCTGTGGCAGAACGAGCCCAGCACAAGTTTTCAGATTGTGATAGTGGCTCTGATGTAGTGTTCCTCTGTGGGGCTAAAGGCAGCTGGGGCCAGGAATGTGTTGGCGCTTCTTTGGTGGAGGGGTTCGCACAGACTGCATGGTAGACTGATTTGTAGCTTTGTGATGAATCAGTATTGTGCTAAGTGCTGATTGCAGTAACTTGGTGCACAATGCAACTGGACAATAAATGGTTGCACGCTGAATAGGACCCCGGTGATTGCTGTTTTACACTGTCATTGTTATCAGTGTACATGCTACTGGTTTGAGGTTTATTTGACTTTTTGAAATAGCGTATTATTATTATAACTGTAGAAGTCCCACTGTGGTTCAGTTCTGTTGATCTTAGCCGCTTAATATTAGTTTGTAATGTCGGCATTAATCGGGGGGAGGAGAGTGTCAGCGACAAATCCACTGCCTGCGAACGTCAGACTCGAGCTGGATTTAGATTTATTTTTGGCTTGTCATAGTTTCCATCATTGAGCCGTGTCACAGAGGAGTTATTAAATGTCAACTTTTGGTTATCCCTATATTTGGCTCCACGAGACACGTCTAACTTTTAGAATATGATGAGTTACTAATTAGTCATCCTGTGGTTGTCTCTGTGTTAGCAACTTTCCAGCTAATAATGACAACTCATCCCTACAACCAATCCTCATAAAATCCAAGAAAAGGTGTCTAAATTTGAAAAATAACTCTCAACTCGACTATTTGTTTCAGCTCTACCTGCAATTCTAACCAGTTCTCTGTAAAAAAAAAAAAAAAGCCACCAAGAGAAACAAATATAATCCAAATAGTTTTATACCACATTGTCACGTGCCTTAAAACTCAGCTAACCCACACTAAGATACTTTAAGTGACTTTATCACTTCCTGTTTAAAATAGCAAAATAGATCCCCAACTACTTTAATTATGCCAGCTTTAAAAATATTATGCTCTTCAGCGATAATACGAGGGAAAAAAAGAGAAGTAATGTAATTTCAGAACTCAATAAAATCAACTCTGTAATTAGATTTTTTTCCTCCGAGCTGCATTAGTGCATGAATCCAGTGAGACTTGAATAGAGCCGTGTGCATGAAAGCGTGCATAACTGTTTCATTACTTGATTGTGTGCAGAGACTGAAGTCTGAATTGGCAAATCTTCTTTACTAGAGTCCGAGCATGTCTGCTAGCAGGATTAAGAAAGAGAGAGAGAGAGAATAAGGCAGAGAGAGACAGACTTGAATGCAATAAGACAGAGGCGAGATTAGAGAGAAACACAAAGTCAAGAGGAACAGAGGAGGTATTTCAAATATGTGATGTATTTGACAGGGAGGGCGACGAGGTGGACCAGCGAGTGCAGCCGTGTACTGTGTGGAGGCCTCACGCTGTGGAGGTGTGGCGTTACATAATGCTTTGAACAAGATGGATCTTTTAAGGAAGTCATTTTCAACAGGGACCTTATTCTCTTAGTTTGGGTCATAATGTGGTCAGTTCTACTAGAAAATACAAGCAGTTTCTTTACTGAAGAGCCTTCTGGTTCCTCTGAAGGTCTAAGCCAAGGAAGGAAAGAGCAGTCACAGCACACTCTTTCAGCCTAAAGCTCACATTACATCTTTAACATGCAAGATCAAGATGACGTCTCCTTAATGCAACTTGGAAACACTCATGCTCACGTATAAACCAATTTTCTTTCAGAATTTATTATAATTTGACAGTTATTATTTGGCCCCATCACTGAGTTTGATTGGACACATCTTGAACCCCTCACGTCAGATTCACTGATATGTTTATTTGGGCTGATACACTCCTCACATTTTGACATTGCACATGGAAATATTGAACCTCCTTAAACCTTTTCCACATAAAACTGTCATGAAAACTTGGACAACCGCATTTAGGCCCGTCTCATTGTAATGTGAGTGACGTTTAGCAGAATAGGAAATATTTGTGTGTGGTTTGGGGTTTGACTGGTTCTGATCCTGCAAATTAAAATGAATGTCAGACTTGACAATGTGACATTTCCATTAAAATCAATCTACATTTTGGCAAAAGGCAGGAAAATAAAGATTGAAAATGGTTGAATTGTGCCTAAATGCTGTGACTGACGCAGAACACTTTAGCTGACAGATGATATTTCAGGAATCACATTTGAGCTCCATCTGAAGCCTTTATCATTTGTTCGAGTGGTTCTCTGCAAATGCACAAATGTAAAAAATTGTCTTCCAGTAATGATGATTAATTCTGATTCACAGTTACTTGCACATCAGGAAACTGTTTTTTTTTCCCTATGTGTTTTGTGATTCATATATGTTCTGCTCTTTATAGGGTTAATTGTCAGGCTGTAGCAACAGGCTCCTCATTGGCTGCTGCTTAGTGTTTGCATTGCATCTTCCACCCTGCAGGAGGAGACATTGCCTGCCTTTTTTTTTTTTACACACTTCAGTTCTGTGTGATTCATTGACTTATAGTATAAGCATGTTAAAGCATGTTAGAGCTTCACTTGGAAATGTTAATGAGAAATCTCTGCATAATGTCTGAATAATGCTTTAGTTTATCAGCTGCAGCCTTCAGACAATCCACCTTTATACCTTCGTATTATAATGTGTAATGCATTTTGTATTTTAATGCACTTATTGCTCAATAATGTGCTGTCACGTGTGATGGTGTGATGTACTTTCCTTGGGTTATTAATTTTTACTGGTGTGCCTCAGCTAGACCACTCTTCAGACAAGAAGAAATGGTATAACCTGAAAATGCTGGTTACTTGAGTAGGCCCTCTAAATTTATCCAAAGTGTGTGCTATCTTTAGTGCGTCCGTGGTGCCCCAGCCCTGTCCTGCCCACAGTCTGCAGTTTGCTCGGTGCAGACATACCGTTTCAGTCGGGGAGATTGTCCCCCCCACACCACAGCAGCACCAGTGGCAGCTGCATCGACTTCCTCAACCTGCGGTTCGCTAACTGACTACTGACTGGCTGAGGCCTTCTGGGATATCATGAGAAGGTTTGCCAAACACGCAGGCTTGCAGAGACACGTCCAAGGGGCCCCTGTCTCCGTACTCTCCCAAGCTGCAACAGAAACCAGCTTCATTGAAAATATGAAGAGTCTCGTGATGTGTGCAGCCCCTCAGCTGTTCTACACAAGACAGCAGTAATGCATTGTCTTATTACTGTAGTAACACTGCAGTAATACAAAGAGGATTCTGTAGTGTGTGTCTTGCATTGATCACACTGGCTGGTATTATAGATGCATTGTGGTTTTACTCCCAATGCAGGTGTTTCTAGATTTTACAGCCCCCCAGAGTGAACCAGTGTTTCTGCTGCACTTCTCTAATGACTTTTGCAGAAAATACATTTGTCTTTGCAAGCAGGCATGAAAGATGTGGTGAAATCAGCTGAACCTGCTCATATGCTCATCAAAATCCAAACGACGGCACAACAATCGTTTTATTTCCATTGTCTTGGTTTCATAATCAAAATTGAAAATAAAATTGATTAATCACCCAGCCCTAATTGCTCAACAGCAATAAAAGCTACCTAGTTCTTGCCTCCATTATTATCACAGCTCAAATGAAAACAGCAAATACTTTTAAACTTTAAATTTTTCATGTCTGCACTTAACTGTGTTTCCAAGTTTTAAGCTGTGGCCAGTCGGAGCATGTTGATAGTTTGATCCCAGGCCAAAGCATCTCAGAAATCATCATTGATAGCTCCAAACATTTCTGCCATATTTTGTTTGCCACTTGATACAATTCCATTGGTGCCGAAACTATCACATCGTCGACAGTTACTGAGAAGCAACTCTATCTCCGGCCTGTCCGGTGTCACTCATAGGTCGGCCACAGAACCAGAGAATAAACACAAACCTTTGGGTCACTGTGACCCTTCGTGTTATCACCAAGCTGCTGGAGAAATTTCTTTAAACCTTTGTATTGTGGTCCTAATAGATGTTTTTAGAAGTGTTTTACATTTCAAACTTCTCAAAGACTTGTGAGAAATGTTATCTTTAATAAAACTACCCACCCTATGTCAGTGGGACTTTCATAGAAAACACGGTGTGTGGGTGTGTTGGGGGGTTTTAGATTTAACTCCAGGTTGTGAGTCGAGCTTCTCAGAAAAAGGTTGGCAGTAGAACGGCAGCCGTGTTAGATATCTTGTCTGGGAGAAAGGTTACACTTCCAAGGTGTGCGATGGCAGCGCTGCGTGTCTCGATCTCTATTTAGGGAAACTCTGGTGTTCCATCTCAGAGTTCACTGCTTCTGAGAAAACCCCCTCCTCCCGCTCTGCAGTTCCAATAATGTCTTCCAGATGACCAGTTGTCCTACATGCAGTTTTGTGTGTTCTGTGGTCAGGAGGACTTTGGTGAGCCAGTTCCTTCACACGCAACATGCCAGCCTGTGTGCTCCGCCGGCCAAAGAGGATGTGGATTTGGATGAAGTGGTTCATTATTTGCCTGATTGAACACTCTTTGGTGGAAGAGGGCAGTTCCTTGGTAATGACTAGCGTGCATGCATCAATGAGACCAGTAGATGCCTGCTTTAATGCCCGATTCAAAAATTTGTAATAATTTTGAAGGTGGAAAGAAAGAAAAATATGGTCACTAGAAAGGCTTCCATTCATAGTTTCTCAGCATTTTGAAACTGCAGACTCGGTGTCGAACAGTCGAGCCTTTCAGAACAGCGGCTTTTCAAAATACGCCTTTGCAAATCCAAATAAAATCCATGCCAAGCCCTTCAGCCTTTCATGTCCACACCTGGATGCAAAGTTCTAAGGAAAAATAAGGAAAAAGCTCAGGCCTGGCTTACCTCATATCACAGGGTATTTGCTTAGTTCCTCGGTCCACCAAACCCCAACTTCAGAGCTCCGCACCTCCTGTTCTTGAATCGGTCTGTTGTAAATACTCACCTTTCACTTCTGAAGGCAGCGCTTTGGTCTCGTACCTGCTTCCTTTGAAGTTCTGAGCAGTTTGTAAGTCATGCGCCTGATCAACGTTTGCCGGGTCACATGAATCACAGCCATTCAATGTCACATGAACAGCTTCTGATGACTAGCACACTATTTAATTATAGACAAATATGCTGTCTGTAGTTTGCTTCCCTGGATTTGCTGATATGATGTGGAACATAAATTGTGTACAAAATGAAAGTGTTCATTGTCACCACTCACACCAGAAAGAAATGGACAAAGTGAAATCCTCTTAGAGTTGTTGCGTTATCTAAACAGCCAAAAGCATGAGACAGTAGATTCATGGCATTCAGATTCACAAAGCACTTCTGTCCTTTGACATTACAGAAGATATTTATGCTTTTTGCATCTGTGAGAAAAATCCTTCTCAGGCGTGGAGAACAGTGTCTCCTTGCATCGCTCGTATTTCTACTGGGGCACTCAAATGGAATTTAAGTTATTCTTTCATCATTATTCTTCTATTAAAGGAATGCTTTGAAGTTTACTGTGAAAATCGTACAGCTTTGTATTAGAAACGGCTTATTAGGACTAAAACGATTAGTCAGCTGAAAGAAAGATGCCAGCTTCTCAACTGCTTGTCTTAATTATAATAAAGAGAATACCTTAAGGTTTTTTGATTTGATGACCTCATCTTGAGCTTTAGGAGATTTGGAATAGATTTTTTTCACTATGTTTCGACATTTTACAGAATTAATTAATTGATCAGTCAAT
This sequence comes from Holacanthus passer, assembly GCA_025331565.1. NCBI lineage: Eukaryota > Metazoa > Chordata > Actinopteri > Pomacanthidae > Holacanthus > Holacanthus passer. The sequence continues at coordinate 3,113,707 of JAFREQ010000046.1, read as the reverse complement.
CAAGAAAATAACTGGACATTTTATGAGCAATTAAAATAATTGTTGGTTGAAACCCTACTGCTAATTATCAAGTTGTAAAAAAAAGAAGCTAACTGGAATTACATGAGTTAAATGTACTACTGTCCAATACACAGTCATGTCACTCACACAAGGTATATTGGTTGTTCATCATGTGTCAGAAAAGGCATCACAGGACAAAAACATTGATGCAGTGAAGCATTGGTAGGAAGCACATTTTGATCAATCTGTTGTTATCTCCTCCAGGCTTCTGTCTGCTGGACTTGACGGAGCAGTTTTCCCTTCCTGAGACCGCTCCACCCCTGCTGGCCAGACTGCTGGAGGCCATTGAGAGGAAAGGTGAGCCGGACTCACGCACCTTGACATGCAACTGTTGCACAGAGCCACATTAACCGTTATTAGTTTTGTCAGTCAATAAATGTCGTAAATTTGTGTCTCATTGTTAATTTGCAGGTCTGGATAACCCCACATTATATCGAACATTTACTGCTGGTGGAGGACTTGAAGTCAGACAGTATTTTGATTGTGGTAAGAAGCTTTTTAATCACCTTTTTATCAGCTTATATAAAGGCTGTGTGTTTTCCTGCCTCAAGTGAGGGAGACAGCTTCAGAACAGAGGAAGTCTCAAACCGAGATGAAAAAAATGACTGACGTTAGTAGTGATGACAAACAGAGGTTAAGACGTGAGGTGAAAAAGATGTGCATGTGTGCATATACGTTAAAAAAAAGACCTGGGTTTGTGAAAGAGATATTGCATCGTATGGTTTTGCGTCTTGTGCATGAACATATGATTAAAGATTTCACCGTGCAGGAAGGAGTTTTAGTATTGAAGCATGTGTGTCTCTGTTGTTTTGCACTTCAGATCCTCCCTCAGCAGACCTGGATCAGCTGGAGCTTCCTGTCCTGTGTGACAGTCTGCGCAGGTACCTGCAGGATCTGCCCCAGCCCATCATCCCCACTGCATTATACGCTCAGATGATCCACACCGCCAAAGGTGAGAGCAGATGACCCCGGCACAGAGTCAGTGTTCATTTCTTAATGGCACACTTGGTCTAGAAAAGTAGTGCTGACGTAAGCCTGACATGCTATCGAACATTCAGTTCTTTGAACAAAACACCACAAGACATTGTCAGCACCCTTTGGTCCTCAGTGAAGACTTTTATATTTTGAGTCATCTTTTCAGTCTTCATGTGCTTTTTCTTACGCTGCCTGTGTAATATATAGCGAGTGTAATCTGTTACTCTCTCTTAACTGGCTGTCTTCTCTGTCTGTCTGTCTATGTTGCACGTATAGACCAAATTCTCACACCACACACTGTTCTGTAGCGCTGCATTCTCTTGCTGTCACAAGGCCAGAAACAGGATATCTGTGGTTAATAGGAACTAAAACAAGCCTGAAAGTTTATCTCTAGCATCTCTGAGCAGCCAATCACCTCCCAGTGTACCTTACGCTCATTGTCAACCACACAATCTCTCTGCGGTTTCCAAACCTAACAGCACATGACAGTTTTTTTCCATCTCTCATTGTTTAAAGAAACATCTTTCACTTCACGCTCCTCTTCGAGCGACGGAGACTCTAACGCAGGATCAGTTTTTCGCATGATCTCGCTGACCTCTCGATCCGTTCTCGTCTGTTTCAACAGAGGTGGTGAATCCTGAGGAATGCGCCCAGCTGCTACGTCGCATCGCCAGCACCCCGAGCCTGCCCCCCCAATACTGGCTGACTCTCCACTGTCTGCTAAGGCATTTCGCTCGAGTGTGCCAAAACTGCTCCAAGAACCTGCTCAGCGCCAAAGCCCTGGGCGAGATCTTCAGCCCTGTGTTTTTCAGACAACAGGCCACCAGGTGGGTGTCAGAGCGTTGCTGCTTCATACCCTGTGTGCAGGCTCAGTCATGCACCACAGAGGCACCCAGATTCTCAAACATGCACACTTGCAGACATGCTTCAGACGAGCACACACACACACTGTCAGAGCGTCTGTCAGGCACTCATGGGTTTCAGCTGTACACGGATATAGGTTGGAGCTTTTCTACTTACCAGCTGTGCTGCGCAATTAAAGTAGCTTAAGCCTGAATTACCATCAGATTGAAACCAGCACAGAGCAGCAGAGTTTGTCACCTGGGCTGTAAAACACTGACTTTATTTAACTTGCCTTTTTTGTCTCCCCCTCCACAGTTGTGAACCCAGCCTGGATGCTCACATCAAGATCATTGAGGTTCTGGTGACCAGTGAATGGAGTGAAAGTCAAGCAGCTCCAGGTAGTTAACTACTTCTTTATTGCCTTCCAACATGCACAAAGTTTAAATGCTGTTTAATATTGATGCAGAATACAGGATCTTAGAATATTTATTTAAAAAAAACATGCAAGAGTTTTTTTTTTTTAACATTGCATTGATGCGGTTTTGTGAAGAATGTGTGTCGCCGAACATGAACCGAACAGACCTGAACTATTAATAGCTTAAAGAAAGGTGTTGAGACGTGGAGCTGCTGCAGTTGTAGAGGTCCACAGGGTCCACTGTGGAGGTAAATACTGACATTGCATGGCTGAAGCAAGTTAAGACTGTTTAATCGTGCTGGTCAGCGGATAACAGTGTTTTATCTGTAACACATTTCCTGATGATCTTTGTTACGTAACAGTGAAGCAGGCACGGTTTGAAGTAGGTCATTTCTGAAGCTCTAACGCAGAGGATGTCAGTTTCTGCTTTTGAGCTTGCAAATTTCCTCAGAAATAAATATTACATTCTGTTTTTAAAAATTCAATACAAGGTTCCATCAGCATTTCTTGGAGTAGAACGTAGTCTTATAATACTTATGATAGTGTTGATTCTTGTGTCTGCATTGCTGTTGAATTTACTTGAACACACTTTTAAAACTGAGCTTGATGAATGTGACGGCTGCTGAATTTCCATCTTACTATTTCCATATGACTGTGCAGGTATGAAGACAGAACATTGATAAAATTTCTGGTTTTCAGACAGACTTTCTTTTTCACCGGTGGGGTTATTAGTTGGTTTTAAGTCAAACGCAGAGCTGCATAAAGTCAGTTTTCATGGCCGGCACAGTGGTGGTCTGCAGAGACGGAGCTGGTCTGGTGGTGTGTGAGTGCAGTGCATTGCGTGGCACACTTATGTTTTTACAGTGCTAGTTAAAAGCACTGTCGTTGGCTGGCCCAGAGGCCCGGGACTGGCTGTGGCTGTTTAAACATTTTATTACCTGTTAGGGCTATTTATAATGTTCCTGTGCATGGACCACTCTCAGCTGTCAGTAATTTGCACCTGCGGGAGCACTTTGGCAGCAGGGTGGATGGATGGATTGAAGGGCGGCCAGGCAGGCGGGCGAGACGCAAACCCTGAAACGCTCTTTACTTCTTTTTTACACACATAAACACATGACCCAGTCTAAGATACTAAGTTAATGTATGCAAAAGTCACCCGTCTCATACAGACAACAGGGTCACAAGAGAAGAAGAAGAAGAATAACCCACTTTGTAAACACACATGCAGACTGTACATGTGTGTCTGTGAATGACCTGTGTGTGTGTGTCTCCTCCCAGTTACTGCGTGCCTATTTTAAGTAAGCGACAAAAGGCCCACTTAGATTTGGTTGGCTGGAAAGTCGGCCTGCTCCACAGAGCACTTCTTGTTAACTGAGGGCTGCCTCCAGTTTCTAGGGCCGCTCTCCTCGCCCCTCCTCCCTCCCTCTCCGCCTGGATCTCCACATGTCCTCCCTGCCTCAAAGTGCCCAGCTCAGCAAATATTTGAAACTTTGCAAGTTAATCATAAGACCGAACACCCCCCCACCTCCTCCTTTGCAAACAGAGAGAGAGAGAGAGAGAGGGAGTGACCAAAGAGAGAGACACGCACACACAGGCAGCTGGCACGAGTGGCTGCTTTCAGATCAGGCAGCACTGACACCAGAGCAGCTACCGCTAACCATTAACTACCTGCCTCCACACGAGCAGGCCTCAGCCTCGCTCAGCTCAGAGAGAGAGAGAGAGAGAGAGGGAGACTTTACCTCACTGGCAGCAGGAACTGAGCAGTCAGTCAGCTCGACAGTCGCACGCTGCACCTGCCTCACGGCGAGCGGATTACCTGGATTTCTTCAAGAAGCACATAAAGCCGCAACCTTTTTAAGAATTAAAAAAAAAGAGCCACATCCAGCTTCTCTGTGGCTTAAACTATGAAATGGAGCTTTACTGGAGGACTTGAAAATAACTCACTAACTGGATTTAATTTGCCTTTTGGGACTAAAAGAGAAGCTACAAAGAAGAGATTGATTCACCAAAATATGCACAACCTGCAACGTAAGTTTGAAAATCTGCATCTTTTTTTTTTTCTTTTTAAATTGTGATACAGAAGTGGGACAGTGAGTTTGTGCTGCCGCCGGCGCTGCAGGCTGCAACGAAACAGGAGGCTTGAGTGGAATAAGACACAAATACCATAGCTTAAGAACAAGAGAACAAGAATAATAGGTTTTTTGTTTTCTTTAAGCCTCCTGTCAAAGCTGTCAGCAAACAGTTTTGCTTACAGCTGCTGCTCGTGCTGTGTAGTTATGAATTATCCTGTCAGACTGCACATAAAACTCTGAGTTGAAGAAAAGATTTTTAGTTTGGACTAATATTCAAAGAGGCCTTTAACATTCCCAACAGGTTGTGTATAGGGCAAGTTTGTATTAAATCAAGTATTTTAAACACTATATTTTTCTCTCTATTTTTAAAAAAAACCAAACTATCTGTACAATTTTCGTTTGTTAATTTATGTCACAGACATTAAAACATTTTCCAGTCCACTGATTTGTAGTTTACTTCTTAAGAGTTGAACCGAGGAGGATGACAACCACGTTCCACTTGAATCCTTCTACCTTACTAAGAATTAGGTCTATTTTAATTTCACTCAGGAAATCAAGGGAGCTATCCCTGTCATGCCGAGTGTCACGCTGTGGGATTACAGACGTATTTTGGAGCTGTGGGTGCCGCTGACCGGGGCCAGGCATTATAATTTAGCTGCGTACGTGCTGCTGCAGCAGAGCTGGCTTTGTCTGAGTGCCAGAAGTGGGACGGACTAAAGCTCGGCACGACACATGCAGGGAGGAGGGGCCGAGCAACCTGCAGGAGAGCGAGCGACCGAGCTCCACTCAGAGAGAGAGGGAGAGAGGATGACAGAGGGAAAGCATGGAAACAGGCTGCAGGTCCTTTTTTCCCCTCTGCTAGCGGAGAGATGCTGCACATTTGCTTTTAAGATGGATGCATGCTAGGACATAACGCTGGATGTTGCACAGACAGTTATTTCGATTTAGCTGCAGTGTTGTAGAGAATTGAAGCGGAGTGGTAAAAGGTAATGGGCTTTCAGAATGACCTCATCGCTCTCAGGAAATGAAAGATGCAGGAGTGGTTGGTGACAGACCCCCCTGTGTGATTGGCTCTGGTAAGTGATGTAACACGTTACTGAGCAGGCTGCCCTTAATGGCTTTTTCAAATGGGTGTTTAGGTGGTCGTATAAAAAAGAACAGTTTATTGTGTTTATCTCGTCAGAGAGATTTTTGCAGCCGGTGAAATAATGCAAGCTGTGTTTCTGCAGAAATGGAGCGATTGCTAAGCTGTTAAGACTGGATTGTCCACATGAGTGCTTATAAGGATGAGAATGATTCTAGTGATCTGGAAATGAAATGTGATCAGATTGCTGAGAAGTGCAGCAGGAAACCTGCTGCGGTTGCACCGGTTGGCTGCTTTTTGCACAGAACGGGAAGCTCTGCTGCGTTTTCTGCCATGTCACAATTGTCTGGCAGCGGTGAACGGTGGCGGCGGTCTCAATGAGCCGAGTCCTGTGAGGTCCACTGTGGCAGAAAGGGTGTTAATGCAGAGGGAGTGAACAAAGGCAGTGCAGATTTGTGGGTTAAAAATAGCCTGCTACCTTAGCTCTGCTACAGCTAGTGTCAGCCTGTGAGCAGCCACTGCAGATTTTACAGATGATCCATCTCCATCACTTGATTTATCACATAAATATCATCTCAGACAAATGCACATCTGACTCTCTGTGCTGCAATATAGAGATTTAATGGTCTGATTGTACATACGGAACGCTAAAGCTGGATATTTGCTCCAAATTTTGAATGGGAATCTTTGGTCCACAGGTTATTTGCATTAGGTTTCTGTTTTTTTCCTACATGCATTTTTAACCTTTACTGTTCCTGCTTTCGGTTTTAAAGAATCCACATTAAATGTGTTCATGATGTGCACTATTTTTCTGCAGCCACATCGCTGTATTTGCAGCTAGAAATATTATGAGATTTCTCCTTTTCTTGAATGAAATTCATTCTCCCTGACTCATGCTTCATTTCCCCTCCCACTGCCTCGCTGTTACCGCCTCTCTGTCGGAGAGGGGCAGTGGTTTTTTCAGCCCTGTTTAATCAATGGAGAAAAAAAAGATGAGAGTCGCAGAGCGTGTGTGTGTGTGTGTAATTCCCTGCATCTACAAAATGATTAACCGTGTAATAGATGTCAGATTTGGTATTGGTCATATTTCCTGCAGAGAAAGAAAACCGACCATTTAATTCAAGCTGAGAATCAATCACATGGCGGCACATGTATTTACATTCTGTGTTCCCTCTTGTTCTCGCAGCTCTACCTCCAAAACCACCCAAGCCCACATCTGTGACTAACAACGGTATGAACAACAACATGGCTCTCCAAGACGCTGAATGGTACTGGGGAGACATCTCAAGGGAGGAAGTCAATGAGAAACTGAGGGACACCGCCGACGGTACGTTTCTGGTGCGAGACGCCTCTACAAAGATGCACGGCGACTACACTCTGACTCTAAGGTGAGCTCCTTCCTCCTTTCAGCCTGCAATCATTTCATCTTATCGGCCATCTTTTATTTATTTTTAGCGGTTGGTTTAACCGGTTTTGTTGCTTCTTCGTCTACAGGAAAGGAGGAAACAACAAGCTCATTAAGATATTCCATCGGGATGGGAAGTACGGCTTCTCAGACCCGCTGACCTTCAGCTCCGTCGTTGAGCTCATCAACCACTATCGCAATGAGTCCCTGGCGCAGTACAACCCCAAGCTGGACGTCAAGCTGCTGTATCCAGTCTCCAAACACCAGCAGGTGAGACGTCAGCTCAGCCTGAACTAGAACATTCACATCACAGTTATGTTGAAACAATTTAACTTCATGTCCTGGTTTTGAATCTTTTCTCAGGATCAGGTGGTGAAAGAAGACAACATTGAAGCTGTGGGGAGGAAGCTCTGCGAGTACCACCAGCAGTACCAGGAGAAGAACAAAGAGTACGACCGTCTGTATGAAGAATACACCAGAACATCACAAGTGAGTACCAGCCAGACTCGACCCAAGAGTTATACTGCAGTATGTGTACGACATGCTCTAATACTGTGCCTCTGCTTCCAGGAAATCCAAATGAAAAGGACGGCTATAGAAGCGTTTAATGAAACCATAAAGATATTCGAGGAGCAATGTCAAACACAAGAGCGGTACAGCAAAGAGTATATCGAGAAATTCAGGAGAGAAGGCAACGACAAGGAGATCCAGAGGTAAGAAAACAACACTCTTCAACATGTGGAAAAGAAGCAACAGTAGCAGATATTAAAACTTGAATTATGTGAAAACTCATCCTTCATTGTTATGTTCAGGATCATGGGCAACTATGAGAAGTTAAAGTCCCGGATCAGTGAGATCGTAGACAGCAAGCGCCGACTGGAGGAAGACCTGAAGAAGCAGGCGGCCGACTACAGAGAGATCGACAAGAGGATGAACAGCATCAAGCCAGATCTCATCCAGCTGCGTAAGACCAGAGACCAGTATCTCATGTGAGTACAGCACTCTTCTCAAACTTCAAGCCTCCCTCTGGAGAGGAAATGAAAATGGCTCTGACCTGGTTTCTAACTGCTCGTGTTGTCTCTCTCGTTAGGTGGTTGACCCAGAAGGGAGTCAGACAGAAGAAACTCAACGAGTGGCTCGGAATCAAGAACGAGAACACAGAAGAGTGAGTGTCCTTTTTACTTCCTGCAAATTAACCGAAGAGAAATGACTTTGCCTCACAATTTAACGTTTGTGTGTTTTGATTTTCCAGTCAATATTCAATGGTGGATGATGACGAAGACCTTCCTCATCACGACGAGCGGTCCTGGAAACTGGGCAACATCAACCGACTACAGGCGGAGGCTCTTCTTCAGGGCAAGAGAGACAGAACATTCCTGGTTCGAGACAGCAGCAAAGCAGGATGCTACGCCTGCAGCGTTGTGTATGTATAAACTAATTCCCTAATGTCCAGAACAGAAGTATTACAGTTTAAAAAAAACCCTGTTTCAATGTAAATCTCTGCACCTGTTTTAAAACAAGCTGGAAAAGTTGTGAACCTAACCTTTAATGTTTGATCAAGAGGTTTTAAAATAGCGAGTGGGTTTAGTCTATAAAGAAGCAACTGGCCAGAACGAGCACTTTTACTGCCTGCAGACACAGAACAGACTGTGACCATTGTCCTCCTCCTCTTTGCAGCGTGGACGGCGAGGTGAAGCACTGCGTCATCAACAAGACCCCCTCAGGCTATGGCTTCGCTGAGCCGTACAACCTGTACAGCTCACTAAAAGAACTAGTACTTCACTACCAGCACACGTCTTTGGTCCAGCACAATGACTCTCTGAATGTGACGCTAGCGTACCCGGTCTATGCCCAGCAGAGACGGTGAGGACCCGGATGTTTCCACATGGACACAAGAAAAAGGCCTCGTGGGAGTTGGAGATACACGTTATCGGACTCCATGATTTAAAAAAAAAAAAAAAAAGGCTCTGTTTGCTGAGCTCAGACTTGAAATCGGAGGAAAAAGACGCAATAAAGCCTGAAACATTTCAGTGACTTTGCCTGACCACAAGCCTGAGGCGAGTCTGAATGTAGATTTCTTTCTCTTTTGCTTTTTGTGGGAGCACAGAATCAAGCGGAAACTGCTGAACTCTCCCCCAGCAGAGGACATCTGAGGCCTTTTCCTAATGGTGCTTGTTCTTTTTCAAAGCTTTACCAGCCGGGAATGTCTAATCGCAGCAGATAAACTCTTCAAATGGAACTGAACCCACCGGCCACAACTTTGTTTTTCCACTTTTGTTTTTCCTTTCACATCATCTGTGTGTGTGTGTGTGTGTGTCTGTGTCTGTGTCTCCGCACAAGTGTTTCTGTGTATGTGGCTGTGCGTGTGTGATTGTCCATGTGACCAAAACTCATAGAATCAGGAAACTGTGTGACGTTGTGGGGTGGGGTGGGGTGGGGGGGGGCTGTGTAACACATTTGCTTGTGTTAACTGTTCAGTAGCAGACCGTGGGTCAGCTGATAAATGTAGCAAAATGGCACTTTTTAAACAAAGTTTAATTTTTTTGAAAAGACTCCTATGGACTTTTATCAGAAGAGCAGCGAGGACGAGACGTCGGCGTCCTGCCTTCTTACTGTTGAGCATTATAGTGCAGAAGTAAACTTGATCTCTACTGTGGGCAGGTGAAACTATGAATGGACTTACTATTTCATGTACATATGTGAACATGTGCAAAGTCATGAATCAAAGTGCACCATACCAAAAAGGATCAGTTCCTGTTTAGTTATATTCTGATCTGCTATGCAATTCTTTCTCCATTATTTCTTCAGAATTGTGTTTTATTCTGTTGCAGCCCACAATATAAGCTTGTTTTATTGCTTGAAAAGTATCTTTTCCTGTGTAAATATCCTGGAGGATATTTTGTGTCAAAATGCCAAGATACAGTAAAGAAACTGCTTATGATTTTTAAAGATAATAGCAACATACACTTTATTATAAATTACTTTAACAACTGGTATAAAGATGGAAAAGATGAGTATTTTATTAGTCTTTCTGTTTTCGCTTCAAACTAATGTTCTTCTCAGGCAGAGCCTTTTGAGTATTTGAGCTGCTTCAGTCACAAGTACTATTTCTTACAGAGTTAAGCGTACATGCAGTTCTTTGTTGGGACGGACAAAGACGGTTCGAGCACTCAGAGAATGGGATGATGGGATTGTACAGCCCTTATCGACCATCACCACCAAAACAACAGTATAGATTTATTTTGTTATAAAATATATATGTTCCCACATGAGAATATATCAAAGCAGACTGGTGTTTTCAGCCGATGGATATTGTTAAAGATCGATATACATTGTCCACTTAGTATTTTTCTGTATCAGAAAATCACTGTGTTTACATAGGTGGATCAGCTCATTTCATATCTGTCTGTAATTTCAGATTTCAAAGGACAACACGTGCCAGTTGAATTCTCGACAGAAATATTCAGCCACAGCTAAACTACATTTTCTTTCTCCATCTTTATTCTTGGCTTCTAAACGTCCCTGATTCAAGTGATTGGTACAAGTTGAAAGTCAGTGGACTGGTATCGCCCTTCTTAAGTCTAATTCAATTAGATCCCTCAGATGACGAATGTCTGCCATTAATAATAAATGTACTTTACAATCTTAGATCTACCTGCCGTTAAATTATTTAGACGTGGTACTTTTATTCCCAGCCCAAAATGTACTCATGGTCAGCAAGTTAAACTGTTTAATATATCTTTGTGTAACAAATTAGTTGTAAAAACCTTTAACCCAATGTCATTTTGATTATTGCTTCCATTTTCACTGACGTGTCAAATTTGATTCTTAATTCTCTTTGGCGTAATTTCTTTCTAGAAGAAAAAAAAAAATCGTGTCTAAAGAGACTCACAACAGCAGAGTCTCCACTTGTGTCACTTCTGTCAAAAGAATAAAAAAATACATTTGATTTCATCAGTTTTGAGAGAAATTCTGTGTGAAATTTGACCACAGAGGAAATTTATCAAAAATTTAATTCATAGTTTCTTCATATAACTACACACCTGAGCTCAAAGTGTAAAATGTGTTTTTAGATGTATTTGACCAGATTACTCATCCAAGATTTAAATTTCTAGCATATTGATAGTAACTGTCATTTATCTTAGGTTTATTGGTTCTTTGGAAGCCGTTAACAGATGTCGTGGATATTAGATCTGTCACATCTGACATTTATTTTACTAGAAGAAGTCTGATTTTATTTACCTCCCCAACAGCTGCTGGCATGAACGTTTTGTTTCTTACTGTCAATTTTTTTTTTTTATAGTTCTCGGACAACATGCACCATTATTTTCTTTGCCCCATTTCTGGGTTGTATGATTATTTTAGGTGTCTTTTTTTTTATTTGAAGCTCATCTTTTTGTGGGTGTCCCCAGACATGATGATTGGATTGAAATTTACCAGTGTTCCCCAGTTTTGCTTCAAATCTGTATTGGGCTTTGTTAAAAAGGAAATAAAACACTTCTTTTTAAGAAACACGTCTTGTTTTCGTCTTATTATTGATGCATATGTAATATTTTGTCAATTTTTAGCCACATTAGCAGAATAATCTTATAATCTTAAACGGATTGTTATAAAGTTTTGTTGCTGATATTCATGTTCTGCAGAGGAATAATGACTTTAGTGACTTTTCCTGTCGCCACGATGAGACTGACTTTGTTTGGCAGCTACTGATTATTTTCATTATTTTATGAATCTTTTTTTCATAAGAATCCTGCTATGATTTCATAATTCAGTCGGACGTAATGATATTTTCATATTGGTTGTTTTACTGAACTACTGGTCTAAAACCCAAAGATGAACAATTATTTTCCTTATCCTTATCAATTAATCTGTCAATTATTTTTGATTAATCGATTCATTTTCAGTCTGATAAATGTCAAAAATAGTGAAAAAATGACCATCACAACAACAGTCCAAAACTCATTGTTTACGATCATGGACTATACACTGTGTCAAATTCTCACTTTTGACAAACCGAAAAATATGTTTGAAAAATGATGAGAATGATTGATCAGCTAGTAAAATAGTTAATGATTATGATTATGGAGGTTATGGAGAACTCTGGTGTGACATCGCTTTTTTCTTCAAACTAAGGTTTAGCTGTTGGAACATCAACCAGTTATAGTCTTAGTCACAAAACTCAGAAAGTGAAATTCTTTAGTTTAGTTTAATAGTTGTGGAAATATATTCAGACATGTTTAGTGGTTGCAGATTTTATATATTATAGAAGTGAGACTATTAGAGACTATTGCCCTTCGACTCGCCTCCACCCTGAACATCAGTGTATACACTGTTGTTTTTTATGTTTGTTAACGTCAAGAATGATAAAACTATGAATCCATTTTTGTATTTAGAGCTTCATAAAAATCCTGTTATGATTTCTTAATTCAGTCAGACGTAATGATGTTTTCATATTGGTTGTTTCACTGAACTACTGGTCTAAAACCCAAAGACTAACAATTAATCTGTCAATTATTTTCGATTAATCGATTCATTTTCAGTCTGATAAATGTCAAAAATAGTGAAAAAATGACCATCACAACAACAGTCCAAAACTCATCGTTTACTATCATGGACTATACACTGTGTCAAATTCTCACTTTTGACAAACCGAAAAATATGTTTGAAAAATGATGAGAATGATTGATCAGCTAGTAAAATAGTTAATGATTATGATTATGGAGGTTATGGAGAACTCTGGTGTGACATCGCTTTTTTCTTCAAACTAAGGTTTAGCTGTTGGAACATCAACCAGTTATAGTCTTAGTCACAAAACTCAGAAAGTGAAATTCTTTATTTTACTTTAATAGTTGTGGAAATATATTCAGACATGTTTAGTGGTTGCAGATTTTATATATTATAGAAGTGAGACTATTAGAGACTATTGCCCTTCGACTCGCCTCCACCCTGAACATCAGTGTATACACTGTTGTTTTTTATGTTTGTTAACGTCAAGAATGATAAAACTATGAATCCATTTTTGTATTTAGAGCTTCATAAAAATCCTGTTATGATTTCATAATTCAGTCAGACGTAATGATGTTTTCATATTGGTTGTTTTACTGAACTACTGGTCTAAAACCCAAAGATGAACAATTATTTTCCTTATCCTTATCAATTAATCTGTCAATTATTTTTGATTAATTGATTCATTTTCAGTCTGATAAATGTCAAAAATAGTGAAAAAATGACCATCACAACAACAGTCCAAAACTCATCGTTTACTATCATGGACTATACACTGTGTCAAATTCTCACTTTTGACAAACCGAAAAATATGTTTGAAAAATGATGAGAATGATTGATCAGCTTGTAAAATAGTTAATGATTATGATTATGGAGGTTAAAAAAATCCTGTTATGATTTCATAATTCAGTCAGACGTAATGATGTTTTCATATTGGTTGTTTTACTGAACTACTGGTCTAAAACCAAAGATGAACAATTGTCATTATCAATTAATCTGTCAATTATTTTTGATTAATCGATTCATTTTTAGTCTGATAAATGTCAAAAATAGTGAAAAAATGACCATCACAACAACAGTCCAAAACTCATCGTTTACGATCATGGACTATACACTGTGTCAAATTCTCACTTTTGACAAACCGAAAAATATGTTTGAAAAATGATGAGAATGATTGATCAGCTAGTAAAATAGTTAATGATTATGATTATGGAGGTTATGGAGAACTCTGGTGTGACATCGCTTTTTTCTTCAAACTAAGGTTTAGCTGTTGGAACATCAACCAGTTATAGTCTTAGTCACAAAACTCAGAAAGTGAAATTGTTTAGTTTAGTTTAATAGTTGTGGAAATATATTCAGACATGTTTAGTGGTTGCAGATTTTATATATTATAGAAGTGAGACTATTAGAGACTATTGCCCTTCGACTCGCCTCCACCCTGAACATCAGTGTATACACTGTTGTTTTTTATGCTTGTTAACTTGTCAAGAATGATAAAACTATGAATCCATTTTTGTATTTCGAGCGTCATAAAAATCCTGTTGTAATTTCATAATTCAGTCAGACGTAATGATGTTTTCATATTGGTTGTTTTACTGAACTACTGGTCTAAAACCAAAGACGAACAATTATTGTCATTATCAATTAATCTGTCAATTATTTTTGATTAATCGATTCATTTTCAGTCTGATAAATGTCAAAAATAGTGAAAAAATGACCATCACAACAACAGTCCAAAACTCATCGTTTACGATCATGGACTATACACTGTGTCAAATTCTCACTTTTGACAAACCGAAAAATATGTTTGAAAAATGATGAGAATGATTGATCAGCTAGTAAAATAGTTAATGATTATGATTATGGAGGTTATGGAGAACTCTGGTGTGACATCGCTTTTTTTCCCCTCAAACTAAGGTTTAGCTGTTGGAACATCAACCAGTTATAGTCTTAGTCACAAAACTCAGAAAGTGAAATTCTTTATTTTACTTTAATAGTTGTGGAAATATATTCAGACATGTTTGGTGGTTGCAGATTTTATATATTATAGAAGTGAGACTATTAGAGACTATTGCCCTTCGACTCGCCTCCACCCTGAACATCAGTGTATACACTGTTGTTTTTTATGCTTGTTAACTTGTCAAGAATTCTAAAACTATGAATCCATTTTTGTATTTCGAGCATCATAAAAATCCTGTTGTAATTTCATAATTCAGTCAGACGTAATGATGTTTTCATATTGGTTGTTTTACTGAACTACTGGTCTAAAACCAAAGATGAACAATTGTCATTATCAATTAATCTGTCAATTATTTTTGATTAATCGATTCATTTTTAGTCTGATAAATGTCAAAAATAGTGAAAAAATGACCATCACAACAACAGTCCAAAACTCATCGTTTACGATCATGGACTATACACTGTGTCAAATTCTCACTTTTGACAAACCGAAAAATATGTCTGGAAAATGATGAGAATTATTGATCAGCTAGTAAATTAGTTAATGATTATTATTATGGAGGTTATGGAGAACTCTGGTGTAACATTACTTTTTTCTTCAAACTAAGGTTTAGCTGTTGGAACATCAACCAGTTATAGTCTTAGTCACAAAGCTCAGAAAGTGAAATTCTTTAGTTTACTTTAATAGTTGTGGAAATATATTCAGACATGTTTAGTGGTTGCAGATTTTATATACTATAGAAGTGAGCTTATTAGAGACTATTGCCCTTCAACTCGCCTCCACCCTGAACATCAGTGTATACACTGTTGTTTTTTATGTTTGGTAACGTCAAGAATGATAAAACTATGAATCCATTTTTGTATTTCAAGCTTCTTAGATTTCTGTTTTCATACAAGTTGCGTCACATACAACTACGTAAAAACGAAATGTCACCGACCTTTGAGCCACCCTCAAAGGTGGTGTACTTCCTGTTTGACGATTGTCCCGCCTCCATTTATGACATCATGCCCTTAAAGTTCTGCTTGGATTCAACATCTGTCATATTCACTTTCATGTGGAAGAAGAAGAGATAAATGCACATTAGTCCCATATTAAGCTCCTTCACTGATGAACTAACTGTTTTTCTGCTTGTTAACGTCACATAAATCCATAAAACTATGAATCAATTTTTTTTTTTTAACCAAAAACCTCTTAGATTTACACAAGTTGAACTTTTGCTCCCAGTAGACTGAATAAACCCCAACATGCCTCCTTATATAATCAGAAGATCATTTCCAGATATTCTACTCAAAGAGAAAATGTCACATACTGTATGTTGGTGTTCTTTGTGCCAAATGGTTTCAGAACTTGTGGATTTTCTAATCTGGAGCAGCTCAGCCTGAAATCTGGGACACTAGTTTTTAGTCCTAGAAAAGCCTCCTTTAATTTATACAAAGCAAACTTATCCGCCTGAACACTCAGAGTTAAATGTTTGATCCTTTAATTCAGGAGGCCGACAAGGTTTTTACTTTATCAAAACTAGTCGCCTATATTTTCATGTGTGGAAGGTTAAACTATTAGACTATATATTATTACATATTATTATATTTAAAAAGTCAAATGTCAGATTTCAGGCTGCGGAAATGACAGCTCCGCTTGGATTCAACATCATGTTCACCAACACCCGTCGATTTCTGAAGAGCAAAAATGAAGCTAATCATAGCGCGCAGTCATCTTGGCAGTGGTGACGTCACCTAACACCGGTTAATCCAAATATGGACAAAGAGGTGGAGCGAGGGTGGAGCCGGTTTAATGAGCCGGCTAACCTGGTGGCACCTGTTATGGTACTTTAATAAGCCGAGGTAACGTTATATGTCAACATTTCAGCCTCCAGCAGATCACAGTCAGTCAGTTTCTGGAGCATAGTAAACATAAAATTTCTGTTTTAGCAATAATATAAATATAAATAATAATGTTTGAGTTTGTGGACAGTCTACTTTTATGTTACTGTTTAGCTTCAATAACCAACTCCAGCTGAACCAATAACAACATCTGGATTAACATTATTTCTGGAAACATTCAGAGATGAGAAGTTAATATTTTGAAGTTACAAAAACTTTATTGTATTTACACACTGTTCAGTTTGACATTATATAAAATTAGTTAACAAATGTGGAGGATCTTTATTTTCCAACCTCACACAGTCGCTTTTTATTCTAAAGTATTAACACCATAAACTATAACACTTATTATTACGTTTTGACTTCAGCAGCTTTAATAACTGAAGCTACCAGAAGCTAACGTTAGCATCGTTAGCTTAGCTCAACCGCCACCGTCTCTCCCCGGAGAAACTCGTCCTGGACACCCGAGAGAAACACAGTCAACACGGCAGCACAGTCAAACTCCAGCCAACAAGCAGCTCCACAAACACCAGAACAAACTCACCGAGAAAACAGTGCAGACATCCCGGACAAAGACCCCACACAGCCGGCGGCAGCTAGCTGGAGCCCGATGCTAATTCATTAGCTGGATACTTACTGGTAAAGGAAAAAACGGGAGCGCCGACTTCTGGACAGTCTGTTAGTACAATTAACCGCTGAACAAGCCGAGTTATTTATCCAGTATTTACAGGAACAAATATCCGAAAGGTAAAGCCAGAACAAACAGCTGAAGTTCAGTGACTGAATGAGCTCCGTGTTTGGAGCCGGCAGACAGCTGTCAATCAAAGTGACGTCACTCTTCATTATGCACAATTTCAGTTTTTAAACGAGTGTGTTAAACAAATTCACCTCTCGTACAGATGATGTCATGAAGTAGAAAATCAGCTAAAGATTTTTTGTACCAGGCTGTAAACATGTTTTCTTCTGCCGTAAAGTCGGACATTTTAACATGGGGGTCAAAGGTAATTGACTCCTTTTTGGAGCCTACCCCTAGTGTTGATTCGAGGAACTGCAGCTTTTTGCACTTCCTCGTTGGCTTCAGGTTGCCCCGTGTAACATCACTTTTTTCTTCAAACTAAGGTTTAGCTGAAACATAAATCCAGACATGTTCAGTGGTTGTAGATTTGCATATTATGAAAGTGAGACTATAAGAGACTATTGCCCTTTGACTCGCCTCCAGCCTGAACATCAGTGTATACACTGTTGGTTTTTATGCTTGTTAATTTGTCAATAATTATAAAGCTATGAATCCATTTCGAGCTTCCAAAAACAGCCTCTTTTCCCATATTTTCATACAAGTTGCGTCACATACAACTACGTAAAAATGAAATGTCACCAACCTTTGAGTCGACCTCACAGGTGTGCTTCCTGTTTGACGATTGTCCCACCTCCATTTGTAACATCACATCCTTAAAGTCATGTGATTTCAATGACATCACAACTCTGCTTGGATTCAACATCATGTTCACCAACATGTTGCAGAAGATAAATGCATCAGTCAGTTCCACACTTTCATTTGTGTACAAACCAGTTTTCTGACTGACAGTCGGAATCTTTTTCCTCGTCATTGAAAATGATGATTGACAGCTACAACATCACTGGATGTAACTGTGACACCAGATATGCAACAAAACCAGAACACAATGTTTCACCACATTCAATCCACTGTTGTTTATTTCTGTCTCCTCCTGTGTTCATCTGCAGCGGAGCAACGTTAACCTGTGCTTTTATTTGACAGCTGGAGATACTTTTATAAGATCATCAAAAGTATGTTGATGTACAGTACATAGATTCAATTATCAATAATTATATTTTTACAGTATTTTACAATCAGATTTTGCAGTATGTTCCAATAATTTATGACCATTTTTCACATTTTCAATTTGCAAACTTTTCACTCAAAATCTTGTTCAGATTAAGAATAAAAAGCCAAAAAAATATTAAACTATCTGTATCAAAGGTAACGCATCAAAATAAAATGGTCATTGGTCATTGCAATGCTAATGAGTAACTAACTTCCACTGAAACAGAATCATTTCCTCAGTGGTTTACAGATGGTAATAAGGAAAAACAAATGTGCCACTTGATAATGAAGTCTGGCTTTTCCCTGCAGTAAATCCTTTCCTTTCATTCAAGGACACATGATGCTTGACTGGACTTCATTACATCAGTTCACTTTCTCTGTTCTGCATCGATCACAAAGTTTGTTTTCAGTCAACAAACCAAACCTCAAACACTTATAAGAGTCATTAACTAAAATAGTCAACCAAATTTATATCGTAATGAAATCATGAAACCACAATTTCTGATCTCAACATTTAGAAATATGCACTGAAACTGAAGTTTCTTATCATACTTAATATGAAATGTCAGTAATCTGAGGACTGAGCATTTCATGTTTCACACTTAGTTTGTAAAGGACGACATTAAATGTAAGACTTTAGGCAAGTGTTTCCATTTCTACTCCACCGAGTTCAGAAGAAAATATTGCACTTTTTACACCAATACATTTATTTTACAGCTGTAGCAACTTGTTACTTTATGGATTAGGTGACGTACGGATGAAACTACCCAACAGTACAGTCAAACAGTAAAAATAAAATGTTGTCTGGTGTCTGTTGTTCTTCTTTGCATTTCTTTCCACTGGTTAAATGAAGCGTTGTGTAAGGTTTAAAAAGAGGTGCTCAACGTCACAGTGAACCTCATCTGCTTGTGTTTGTGGTGGAAAGTGACTTGTGGTGCGGATCAATAAATAAAAATGCAGCACGACCACCTTCATGAATATTTGAAACGGTGAAGCCTGATCATGACGTAGTGTAAGTGGCCTTTGTGCTGTTGTTACAGGCCTCTGTCGTAGATCACAGGTGGTGATGTTAATGGAGCTCCTACAACTGTGATTAACGGTCGTAATCTGCAGAGAATATTTAATGACGGGGATTTGCAAAGGCTCAGAGTTTACATGAGGACAAATACAGCAAGACAAGATATTACAAAGCAAATAATACATGAAAATGAAACAGTACTTCAGCTCATATGAAGCATCAACAAACCACGATAATGAAAATTCACTTCATGGTAAGATAACATAAGATAAGATAAACCTTTATTCGTCCCACAGTGGGGAAATTCACAAGTTACAGCAGCAAAGGGGATAGAAGCAGTTAAATAGTATAAAAAGCAGTTTAAACAGGCTGAAAAGACGATATTAACAAGTTTACAATAGAAATTCACACGAGGCTTGCATTGTTGGATTAAATATGAGATGTGAAATATTAAATACTAAAATACAAAATATTGCACCTTGAATAGAATGAGTGAAATCTGAAATACTAAACACAAAATATTGCACACTGACTACAATGAGGTGAAATATGAAATACTAAATTTAAATATAGCACATTGGATAGAATGAAGTATTGCACAGTGAATGGAGCTGACATTAAAAAAAAAGTATTATTTAAATGTGATAATTGTTTTTATTTCCATACTTTTGACTTTACATTTTTGTCTCTGGTGCTTTAAGAAGAGTTCTTCCTCTTTTAGGTCAGATGTATGGATGTAATGTGGCCACACCGGTTGCAGAGCCATAAAGGATGAGGTTCAGAGATAAGTCAGCGGGTTCAGACGGCTTATCTCAGAAAACGCTGATAGAGGGAGCAGAGGCTCTGGCATTGCACAGCACTCTGTTAATGTTTCACAGATATATCTGCAGCATTGATGAGCACCTCTCAGAAAGAGATCTCAGGGAAGTAATATGGGAGCAAAGTCCATCAATCACCGGCCTACAAAATATTAACAAGCTCATCGTGACGAGTTTCACGCTTAATTCAACCTACACATGATCTCATTGAATCACTGTGGTGCAACTTTATAAAAGAAGAAGTATTTCAGCATGAGGCCACATTTGCAGTAAGAACAAGTCATCATGCTTTTTTCTGTCAAGTGGGTTCAAACTCAACATACAAAAGCTCCACGACCATTATGCACAAGACAAAAAAGAGATATAAGCAAAGTAAATCATGTAGGATATAGTGAACATACAACACACAGCTCTTAGTCAGACACTTTGAAGTTCATGGATCTGGTAAAACAAAAATTGTTCCTGGACAGAAGGAGAAAGCTGAATATAAGGAAACTCTCTATGAAGAGTCTGTGTATTTGAATCTGAGGGGCGAGTTTGTGGAATCATCTGGATGTGGAGATAAAACAAAGCACAAATATAAATCAGTTCTAAAAGAAATACAAAAAATATATTTTTAAGAGCTACATGGATGAGGAAGATTCATTTTCTTGACACCAGCTGGATATTTGGGTTGTGCAGATGATTAGGACGGTTCTTTATGAATTGTATATGAGCTTATTGATCTTTTTCTAATATGTAATTTGTGCTGATTATGAGAATTTGTTCATTGAGTTGTTGAACAGGTTCATTGTTTATTTCATTTATTATTATTCTTGTTTTGTTTATATCTGTTTTCTATGTTTACGTTTGAAATATAATAAATGAGATAGAACCACTTCAAAAATCCGTCTCCATCAGTCGTCTTGATGTGGAAACCTGCAGCTTCATAAGAACTGAGATTTGTCACCCTTTGAACAAGCTCGGCCTCACAGGACGCTTCGAGTGAAACAGGACGACTTTGGTAGCTGGTCACATGCCGCTGAGCTCATCGCGCCCTGTGGCCGCCCTGCAGAAGTGTGCACACAGTAAATACTCGGACTGTTAATCAATAATTGAGGCCGTTATCCTGACGAAGCGACTCTTGCTGGAGCAATATGTGGTGTCTGGCAGATATAAAGGCGTATAGTCTGTCTCGATTGCCGTCATTTCAACCGGTGAAAGAGGTGACTGCAGGTCCTTGAACTTGAGACGGGTCGAAAGTTCAAAGGCTTCGTCTGAGACAGAGCAACAGTTCTTAAAGAAAGTTTTATCATAAGTCCAAATAACTGGAATAACTGGGCTCAGGAAGTTACTAAAGCTCATGGAGGCGATTAAAGTCACTTATGTCAAAACTTGTACTTGTATTTCATCAAGATCATTCAAGTCCTGACTTGGTCAAATTTGATCACAGAGACATGAAAAATGTGACATGATTAAATTCAGTGACTTAAACTTTCTGAGAATCATTTATTCAGAAAAAAACAGAGGAAAAAGAAAAGATGCTTCTTAAAACTTCAGAACTTGTCTGAGAATCATCAGGTTTTTAAGGTTTCTTCAGTATCAAAGTGACCCAGCAATGTCGTCTGAACATCTGTGGATAAACTGTGAACAGAAGCTGCTAAAATCTTATTCAGCAAACTTTTAATTTGTCAGAAATGTAAACAGACTAAATATACAACATTATACTTCCTGTTTACATCCTCATGGCCCTTGAATTATGGGAACTGTGTTTCCAAAAACTAAACCTATAGGAGTGACAAGATCAATGCATGTTTGTTTAAAGGCCCTGAAAACTTATTTTCTCAAATATCTTCTTCCTGTGACTGACATGATCCTCCTTCCCTGCAATATTTCAAAATGATCCACTGGCAAAAAAAAAAATGCAGAAAATGTAGAAAAATCTTTTTTTGTAGAGTCATTTTTTATAAATGACAAACGACACAAACACATTGTATTTCCTGTGACGCATCAGAATAAAAGTTAACTTGTGTTTCACCAGTTAAATAAATGAATGTCGTCACAGACGCCCAGTTGGTAACACTGCAAATATATTATTACAATACTTTCATCAGTGTTAGAGACAGAGACTTAACCTTTATTTCAATGGAAATCTGCAAGATTGTTACTTTAAATTTTCATATCGTATCTTTACCTTTTTTAATTTGATTGTTATTTATTCAATCATTAATATTTAATGCCACTGACAAGTATTAAGATTTGAAACTAAGATTTCAGAGGCTCTAAACCCCCAAAGCTTCCAGACTAAGTGGGAAGTAAATCTATAATGTTGTCTGTGGACTATGTTCAAAGATAATGCTGGAGGCGATTATCTAATTGCTAATGTGTAATATGGGTCTCTCAATAATTAACGAGGCGGGATCCACCCGGCAGCAGTGACGTCAGCGTGGATTAGTGAACGTGTGTGGATGGAAGTCAAAGTGCTGCTGGACGAGGACATAAACTGTGAATCCATTATGGTTCGATTTATTCGTTTTATAACAAAAATAAATGTCGGGTCACAAACAGCAGGAGAATCTCTGCTGCTTCAGAAACAAAGATGTTCGATTTATCATTACTGTTTTTATTCGTGAGCAAATTAAATGTTCTGATGAAGACTATGATATGCGCAAATAAGAAAATAATTATTTAAATATAGCAAGTTTGGCCTTTAAGCTTTTTGTTATTTATATTAATAATAATGGTCCAAAATGAAATCATAGTTTTAAATCAAAAACGTTCGGTGAACATTTTGTCCAGCAGCTTTATTAGAAACAGATCAGAGGTTACAAACTAAACACAAATGAACCTGTACCTTCAGAAATCACTGACCAGAACTGGACCAGGAGCTACAGTAAGAATGCAGTGAAAACGCAGAGGTGGATAAAACCCGTCACCAGCGAACAGACCCTCTAAAAAAAAGCCCGGCACTTATCAAAAACGGACACCTCGCCGGAATGACAGCTGATCAAATCTATGTTTAGCTATCACAACACAGATGGGGATTTATAAACATTTCAAATGTCAAAGGTCGCGGAGGAGCTGACCTCTGGGTTCGAACGCCCGGGGATTCATTGTGATGCTAATCCCGTTTTATCCAGTCAGACCCTAAAATAAACCCGGCGCTCTGAAGAATGAGCCGTAATCCCCGTCAGCGAGCTCGTGAGCTCCTGTTCTGAGCCGCCGTGTTATGTCACAGGGCCGCGAAGCTAAAACCATCATCACATCGCAGGGAAACACGGGAAATGAGCAGGTACAACACGGATTTAAAGATCGGATTTAAAGATGATGTGAAACACACAAATGAAACAAATATACACAAACCTACAAGAGCTGGAATCAACAAACACACAAACAGAGAATGATGGAGAGAGAAGGATCGTCCTGTTCAAATGTGTGAGTGGAATTTAAAGGAACAATTTAACATTTTGGGAAACACATTTATTCACTTTCTTGCAGATGAGAAGATCAATATCACTCTAATGTCTGTATGTTAAATATGAAGCTACAGCCAGCAGCTGGTTAGCTTAGCATAAAGACTGGAAACAGGTGGAAACAGTTAGCCTGGATCTGTCCGAAGGTAAAAAAAAAGATCCACCACCTGCAAATGTAAAGCTCATTAATTTAGAACATTATATATTGTTTGTTGAATCTTTACAAAAACTGAAGTAATAATGACAAGTTGTGGTTGTATGATGGAGTTTCCTGTTAGACAATTTCTTGGCTGCACCGACGACTAAAACCACAAATTACCATTTTTACACTTTGTTTAAACAAAATATCACATGTTAATTACATCATTCTACAACAAAATTAGTGCATATATTTTCAATCTGTTTTTTAAATGCAGGTAAAAATATGTGATTGACTCCTTTCTCATCGCCAGACAACAAGTTTGTCTTCGTGTTTTTTTTCTTCTGTTGTGTCACGTTCAACGTCACAAACACTGGAAAACACTGATCAGTAGAAAGCAACACTGAGGCCTGTGACAATGTTACAGCAGCTATTTTTTAATATCTTTCATTTCGGTCTCTCGTTCAAACTCGATGCCGATTGAACGATGTTGCGTTACATGTTGTTCCCAGACTGTAAAAAAACAAGTAATCTTCAACATGCAAAGTCATTTGAATGAGTGCAGATTGTTCCACTGAAGACAAAAGCCAGATGTTTGTGGGTGTTAGTTTGAAGAGAGCAGCTTTAAAGTGAACTTTAAAGGTGCTGGTAGGTGGATTTTAACCTTTGGAACGAGGCCAGGCTGTTTCCTGTCTTCATACTAAGCTAATCTAACAGGGCGTAATTTCATATTTACCATGAAGACATGACAGTGATATTGATCTTCTCATCTAACACCGGGCAAGAAAATGTTTTTTTAACATTTAACTGTTTCAGTTGTATTGATGAACACATGATGCAAAATGTAAAAGTTTATTTTCTCCATCTAGACAAACCTCCTACATCTATCTCAAAATGCAATATAGCAAAGTACAACCAATATCTTTAAGTTGGCAAACAAGCTTTTAAATCAGGATTACATCTACTAATGCAATTCTATGCCCACGCAGGACTTGAACTATACATCCACAAACGTATACGCTGATGGAATTTGTTAGAATTTGCTGTAAGGAGCTTTGAACCCAAAACTCCAGAGTCCAGATGGCAACTTGATGAGGCCGAGAAATTGGGGCTGTGATCTCTGCAGCATGTAGGACTGAAGCTTGAGCCGCTCATATGTGAGGTTGGACATGCTCTAAACAGCCACAATCCTCTTAGGCTCGGGTCCAACTCGACGTACATCTGCAGCCATCTGATGAAATGTATTTTGCCTTAATGCTCTCGATGTAAAGCCAAGGAGGAACGAGCGAGCGCCGGATTACAAGACGGCTTCATTTGGGCTAAAAGGAAGAGGAGCACGGAACAAAAGAGATCACAACTGGCTTCGAACCTCCGGCCGAATAATTCAGTTTAATGTATCTGTCAGCTCTGCTTTCTTGGCTTTTAATCAGAGGTCAGACATCTGGCCTCGGGGCTTTCATCTAATTGCTCTGCTTTTCCGAAATGGACAATAGCATCAAATCTATAAATTTGATCCAATCCTCTGTGATTAACTAAACGAGCTCTGTTGTTAATCTACGAAACAGGGATCCATTAGAGGAGATCACTCGCCATCTCGATAGGTTATAAACCTCGACGCTTGTTGGTACAACACACGGGAGGTCGGCGACACTCGCAGCACATTAGAGCCTCACTCTCATTTTACACGCTTTCATTTCGACGACACGTCGGGCGGTCGGAGCTCGCAGATGTCGGGAGATGATCACAGTGATTAATGATTCTAATGGGATCATTTCCCACAATCCTTCATGTCATGTGTGTGACTCTAGTGTGTCATGCACACAAAGAGCTGTGCGTTGTTTCATGAGACAATTAACATCCGACCAAAGCACTGCTTCATTTTTACTGTTGACCACTTTGGATTAATGAGGTGCAGATTTTAATCATTAATCAACAGAAATGGTGAAAATCATTATTTTTCTTTCTTTTTCTAAAAAGGATTTAGATTTATAAGCTCAACATGTTTTGGGAGGTTGATTAATGTAAATACTATGTCCTGAAAATCGTACAAGCAATTTTACTTGGCTTTGCAGCTCAGTTTGTGTTTGGTCTCTAAAGACTTGAGTCATAAAATGTTAAAGTCATAAAATGATAAAATGATCATAAATGACTTTTATTATTATGTCATAAAAAAGCAGAATGTGTAGATGCATGTGATGACAAATCTGAATTTTCTACATGTGATTTAATTAGGTCAACAACTACATAAAGATAATGCTGTGGTAGTTAACAGTAATTATACAATATTAATTTAATCCATTTCGCCTATAACGAGCCCCACACTGAGTCTTATTGGACCACACAGGCTTTTCTTCTGCAGTGCTGCTGTTATTTTCTGCACATTATTGTATTTGCAGCATTAATCAGTGTCCAGTAGTGATTGGTGGCGTGTACTGTGTGTATTGTTCCTGTTGTAGTACTTGTTGTAGTACTTGTTTGAGCAGTCTCCACAGGCAGTGCATGCATGAGGTCACAGTAAACACACCACGATAAACTAGACGTAAAACTATACAAAATATTCTCAGCTGCTTCCATATATTTTTAGAAATGAATAAGAAAATCAAAAATTAATGGGAAAATTAACAACATCTTTAGGCTTGAGCATAACACAGAAAGTTAAAGCATGTTCTTTATGCCAGCGTCATCTTCAATTTACGGCACATGCATGAATTCAACGAGCACAGAATCATCAGACAGAGCGTGAAATTACCTATTTTTCAATTACATCTGTCTAATGGAGGGAGCGGAGAGCAGCGTGGGGCGCTCTGACAGGGTCGCGGCAGATGATTTAGATACATGTTCGCACAGTGCCAGGGACTCTGCACCGAGAGCGGAGCCAATTCAAATATAGCACAGACTCTTGGGAAAAAGTTTCCTTGAAAAACATGATTAATGGCGGTCCAGCGTGTTTCAGCGAGGCCGCATGGCGTGACTAATGCAAACAGGTTTTCTTAGGCAACAGGGTAACCTTTGCTCAAAAGGCACATAGAGAAATCACATTTTTATTTCGCCTCCTATTTGAACTCATGAGGAGAGAACTCACAATGTTCTTGCAGAAGATGTTTTACACACAAACACGAAACCATTTCTGTGTGATAGCATGTTGGAAAAGCAGCACACAATCATACATCATATATTACAGCCAATAAAAAGCCAATTTTCTTCATTTGTCTTTCACTGGTTGCATCAGCAGGAGAGAGTTGGCTGCGTAAATGTGAGGCAGCTCTTTGAGCAAACAATGATATAACACTGTACAAATACCGAGTCTCAATGTGTAGCAACACGGTGACACTTCTGAGAACTGTTGGCTAATTTTGGTTCACATGTATTGAGGCAGGTCCCTGTGGAACTGCAGCCTTTACCTGGGATGTATACATTACCCTATAGGAGGTGTATATATAGTAGCTGCAGCCAACAGGGATCTGCTGCTAAAATGTGCTCTATGCTCTCATGTGGATAAATCAAACAAGAACTGACAGACATTTAAGCTAAATGCAAACATCAGCACGGAAGATTCCCTGAATTTAGTGAATTTATGACGACGGAAAAACCTGCTGCCTGTTAGTGCTTCGAAGCATCTGGGTGTCGAATCCACGTTTCACTTCTCTCTGTGTTTAGTGTCACGTTATGTTGCAATGAGAGTCTGCAGCCAGTCGAGCAGCTTTATGAGACGACACGAGGCCCAACGGGATGACACATCATCACCAGAGTCATTCTTTCTAATGGCCAGCAGGGGGCGACGTCACTGGTTGCAAAAAGAACTCCAATTGAATGGAAGTCTATGAGAAAATGACTTCTCACTTGATTTATTACCTCAGTTAACATTTTCTGGTTGAGGTTATGGTCTCAATCTTTGGTTTCAAGTCTTCTTCAAATTAAATTATGTATGTAAAACAGGTGCCACGTCCTGAGTTAGCTCCACCCCCTCGTCCAAATACAGTCGCTTCTGCCTCCAAAAAAAACAAGATGGCGACAACCATAATGCCAAACTCGATGCTTCAAAAAGGTCGTCCACAAACCAGTAAGCTTTGAGCTAAATGCTAATGTCAATATGCTAACATGCTCGCAATGACAATGCTAACAAGCTGATGTATAGCAGGTAATATTTGCCATGGTAGCATTTGCAAATGAGTAAACAAAGTACAGCTGAGGCTGGTGGTGATGTCATTAGTTCTGCAGGTATTTGGTCATTAACTAAACTGTCGCTTGCTAGAAAGTTTGAGTATCACCAAAGTTCAAAATGATTCATCCTGAGGGGAACATGAATGTGTTTACCACATTTCACAGCCATACATCCAACAGTTGTCCAGGTATTTTAACTCAAAATCACAAATGTTAACCTTGTGGTGGCGCTACAGGAAAAGTCAGGGGATAACCAAAGTCATTAGGATTTATCTTCCTGGAACCATGAATGTCTGCAAAAATCTTCCCAGGCATTATTGAGGTATTTCAGTCTGGAACAACAGACAGACACATTACCAACCTTTGAGCCGCCCAACAATCTATTTCCTTTAATTAGCTCTAAAAAAAACCTGCTGGATTTTGGGCACAAACAGAAACACCTTCACCTTCACAACAGTTGACACCATCTTTACTTTCCAGGCAGCGTAACGACCATGTGCACTGCAGTTCTCTCAGAATACATATCATCACGTAACAAGGCCCGTTATCGGCTCTTATCTGTCCTCCTGACAACAGGAAGTAATCGGGGTCATGGGAAATATGGTCCTGATTTGGACAAACACGACTGTCAGATAATTGTATAATCTCTTCCTAAACATGGAGGTTTGAGATCACTGGAAAGCTTTTACTTCACTTCTCCTAAAACTGCTACTCTGACATATCAGGGACATTTGACTCACAACCTCTCAGTCCATATTTAGAAACATCTCAGGACGAAATCTGATCTCAGCATTATGCACAGGGTATAAAATCCAGGTCAACAGTTATTTCTAAGTGGAAAACTCCCAGCTCTGAGCCAGCCGACATCTAGCATCTCCTCATTCCTCTTTGCATTCCTCACTGTCATATTCAAACAAAATGTTCCAACATCATAAACAGCTGAGAGTGTCGGGCTTCTCTGAACACATGACGGCTGAACTAGTGCTTCGATCGAGACTGGACCGAACATCCAGTCGTGGTCTGACCGCTCTCGAGGAGAATCGGATGCGAGAGGCCAAAATGTCCCCATTAAACTGAGCTGCAAACAAACAGAAACAGAGGGAGCAGAGAGGACGCTAAAGCTCAAGATGAACAATCGACCCGAGGACACGAAGCAGCGTCTGATCACTGGGTCACCTGTCTGATGTTGAAAGACTGAAATGACCTGATACTTGCTTGCAAGCCAAATGCAGCACAAAGTAGGACACAGCTCTGCCGCGTTTCATCAAAATGATCCCTCAGTTAAGGCTCTTGTGATTTTAAGAAGTTGGCCAGTCTTCAAATACCAAAGTGTGACCTTGTTATAGGTGTAACAGAGATACAAAATAGGTTTCACTTCAGATTTGGAAGAGTTTACCTCCAAGATGGATTTGATGACAAATGTAGAAAGATATTGATTTTGCAAACCTTGTGTGGTTTGCACAAAAGGCTCCAAAGGGCTCCAGTTGCAAAAGAAAGATAACACTGATTTTAGCTTTAAACTTTGGAACGGTGACGAGATCCCGGTCCAGAAATATTAGACAGCAGTCGAGCCAGTGAGGCTGACTAATAAATTCAAAAGAGAAGAGTTTTATAACATGCAAAATATCAAGACTTGGTTTAAAAGACGCCAAAACCTCTCAAAGTGAAGCCAGTAAAAAACCCCTCCTCCTGCATTTAATCCAATAAAGCTGACCAAGATTTTATTTATATTTAAAGATGTAAAAACAGGTTTTCTGTTGTGTTCAGCAAATTCAATTTAAGACTTTTTAAAACCACATAGAATTAAATGTAAGACCTTTTTACTCTCTTATAGGTTAAAGAAGGATGAAAAACCAACAGGGAAAATTAGACCTACAATTATTTATTACGAACATGAATTTATTGCATTTCCCATCTTCAATGCTTTTTAAGACTTTTCAAGATGTGCAGACACTGTTAATAATCAATATTTACTGTCAGTCTTTGTGAAATATCCTCATTGCTAGCAGCAGACGACCACATACTGCAGCTGCCTGGCACAGAGTCAGAGCCAGTACTGCACAGAGAGTCAACGTCGCCATCTGCTGGAGTGGAGGTGGAAATCATTTAAACGTCTCCACAGAAAAAGAGCTCACACACACTTTTATTAAACTAATATTTTTATTTGTATTGAAGGTTGCAGAGCATCAGATTTGTTTTCTATCAAAATAAGTAAAGCAACATTTAAATATGAATTCAACAGTATTAGTGGCCTCCGGATGTGACTGGTCTCTTGGTTGTACAGTAAATATATATGACAGTTCATTATGTTCATTAAGACGTATCATTTTATATAATTTATCTCTGTCAATAACTCAGTTTAAGATGGAGGATTTGATCTAATTGGATTAACTTCTCTTTAGTTTCAGGGATGTGAGCGGCCTGATGCCTTCTGACTATGTGCCTTTGACGTGTTACTGATTCAGTGGAGCTACACGATTTTACAATTAATTCTCATCTGATTGCAGATGTTTGGTCCCAATAACACTTGTGCTGTGTGTCCATTCACCCTCATCAAGCCCACTTTCTTTGAAACGCAGAAATATAATCACACATACAACAGTGCCAATTTGGGATGCTACACAAAAACGGCTAATTGTTTGATTCTTTGGTGTAAAGTTACCAGGTTTGTTTCTCACAGTCAGAACTGAATCACATTCAATGTAATTGTCTTTGTTTGTATTTTAGAGATCGATTTGAGGATGAGGGAACACAGAAGTTCATGACTGCTGACGGGGCTCAGGGGGGAAGGAGATGAGGTGTAGATGAGGAGGGGCTCACGAGTCTATGATCGCTTTTTTCTGCTCTCAAAATTTCTGAAGTTGGCCGGTCTAATCTTCATCTCTGCAAATTCAATTGAGTGTTCGTGGCCCTTCCAGTGGAACCAGTTGATCCCCTGTGGAAAAAGAGAGTACAAATCATGGGAAAGAGGCTTTAAAAGCGAGATACCCAACACATCAGAGTCATCTTTCCCAACGCCTCACATCCACCACTTCACAGAGATGGAGGAAATTCTCCTGGAACAATCTGATTCTTTATTACACTGAAGGTGAAAAGTCAGCAGTTACATAATGTCGGAGAGATTGTGGAACATTTGATGTCGATCACTCACATGTTTTGGAAAATGTTATTTAAAGTGTTAGAACAAATATGAGGATAAACGGTCCAGATTAGTTGTACTTTATCTCAAATTTCTCTGAGGAAAGTTTTGTGTGATGCAACAGCTATTAGATTAAAATACTAGCAAGCAAGTAAAAAAAGCTATGATGAGGAGAAGATGGTGCCAATGACAAACAACGGCTATTAATTGAAATGTATAAAATAACATATATCTTGAAACTATAAGAACCACAAAAGAAGGAAAAATGGGAAAAACTGATACATACAAAACTCAAAATGGCGACATTGGAACAGAGCTGCAAATAAAACCATCAACAGGACGGAATGAATGTGAATTAACGTCCCAGAAAGTTTTTGTGTTAGTTACATACCTTACTGTGACTGTTGTCTCCATACTTCCCCATGAGGTTGACACGATGACAGTTCTTATACCAGAAGGCGCCCTTGTAGGACAAGGCGCAGTTGGTGACAGCAATATCGTTATCGTTGTCGTAGGTGGAGAAGGGTCGACCCTGGTGGTAGGTCATGGAGTCACCTGGTGGAGCCCAGGAAACACAGCTCATGGGTTCATGTGTGTGAACATGTGAGCTTATTCAATGACAAACAAGTAAAGCTGCCATAGTGACTTTTCTGCAGAAGTTCAACATTTTGGAAAATATGCTCATTTTCTTGCCGGGAGTTAGATGAGAAGATCAAGAGCTACCACTGTCGCATCTGTGTGTTTAGTATGAAGCTACAGCCAGGAGATAACAAGCTTGGCTGGGAAGCCTATGAAGATGCAAATGGTCACATATCTCATTTATCTAACACATACAACAAAAACTGAGGTGTAAAAACAACAAGGGTTGGTTTTACCAGACTATTTCTTAACTGGGGGCAATTGTAATCGGTGAGGTTTAGAAATTGGGGTTGTGATCTCTGTAGTATGTAGTTACCAAAATGTTGAGCTAATGCTTTAAAGTAATACCTACCTGCTGTTCCACTATAGGCTCCGATGTACATTTTATAGCGTGTTCTTGGCTCTGCGACGGTCAACTTGTCGTACTGAGCGTAGGCTGATTCTCCTTTGTCCCTCAAGTCCACTCGCAGCTCATAATGGCCAGTATTTGTAATCTTATGGAGGTTGGAGAGACCTGTAATAATTTAATATGTGTGAGTCAGGAAGGGAGCGAGTAAGAGAGAGAGAGAGAGAGGCGAAGTGATTAAGACGAGAGGACGAGAGCTCTTACCCAGCCAGAACTCATCATTCATGTTACCGAAGCCAGCAGTGTAGTTCTTCCAGTTCCTGTAGAACTCCAGCTTTCCATTCTGGCGTCGGAGGAAAACCTGAAGAGGACTGACTTTCATGAGTGTGACAACAGCTTCACAACTATCATAACAAGCGCGGCCGAGTTCACCGCGGTGCCGTCTGTCATTAGAAAAACAGGCGCTGCGTAACTCGTAGGATCGTATCCTATTCAATGTGAATGATAGTTTCAAAGCAGCCTTTAATTGGACTCCAGCTGGTTGATTTACTCACCATCCATCCTCCGCCATCTGTGGTCATGTCACAGTAAACCTGGAGGGGCTGGCTCTCCTCTCCTCCCACGTAGATGGTGTACAGACCTGAGGTCGTGTCTCCATTCAGTAAAATCTGAGCGCAGTCCTTAGGGCGTCTGTACAACTGCCCAACTGGAAGCACATATTAAAAAGACATCATCTTGGAGACCTGAGAAGACACAGTCGCTTCATCTTCATCTCTGTTATATAAAAAAGGCGTATAAAGTACACAGTATCATGCGAGAGTAAGGACCTTGGAAGGAAAAGAAGCTTTTGAAAAAGAAAAGAAAGGAAAAATAAAATCCACAGGGAGCAGCTCAGACAGGATGAAAAATAAGCACAGGTGATCTGACGGCAGTATCACATTAACTGAAAGGAATTTGCGTCAGAAGAAGTGAGATTTTTTTAACGTGCATCTGGACTGTTGCTTAACTCATCACCAAATCTTTCACTGGTAAAAAAGTACCCGCAGGTCTAGTTAATTTTAGGCGACACACACAAATGATTCAAAACAAAGAGGTGTTTTTGTGCTGGCGTGTGCTTTCGTCCTTACTGGTGGTGAAGACGGTGCTGACGTGACGGCTCCTCTGGGCTCCGGCGAT
Source organism: Holacanthus passer (assembly GCA_025331565.1). NCBI lineage: Eukaryota > Metazoa > Chordata > Actinopteri > Pomacanthidae > Holacanthus > Holacanthus passer. The sequence continues at coordinate 3,080,777 of JAFREQ010000046.1, read as the reverse complement.
GGCCTGGAGTCTGACGTTGTACTCTGTGGAGCCAGTCAGCTGAGCCATGCTGTAAGAGGACGCTGTCGGGCTGAGCACCACTTCCTGAATCCACACATAAAACACTGAGTATTTACAAAGAGGAGACCAAACTGGAGGTTTTAATTCAAAATGTGACACAACTGCTAAACAAAGAATATCATTTGTTTTTATAGCCGTTAGTTCATGTTCTTTGGAAACATGCTTGACATATGAAATTTATCAGAATAAAATTTTTTTTGTTTCTATTTTTGCATTAATTGCATGAGCTACGGTGAAAGAAAATCAAACCTAGAAGACAAAAAAATTAACATATGACAAAACATGTGATGTGGATTTCTGGCATTCAAAGTTCTCCTTGAGTTTCCTTGAATGCACCAAAAAGAAAACTAATACTTGATTGTCTTTGTTGGTATAAACTGAAAACAATGGCTGCCTAGAAGTTAGAAAATCAATTATAGGATGCTTTGGAAAGTCAGCAGCAAAAATCAGCAGTGTTGTGGACGTACACACCCTGATTATACCATCGGCGGAGGAGAAGGTGAGTGTGTAGCCAGTGACAGCAGCCTGCGGAGGTTTCCATGTGAGAGTCGCACTGTCAGTCTGAATGTTACCAGCTGTCAGATCACGAGGAGGATCCACGTCTGAAAACACAACATCACACTGTGGATTTATCGCTCATTAAAAGAACTGCAGCTACTAAATACACAAGAATGAATATACATGTTGCTTCAGGTCGTCTCTGAACTTACTCGTGGTGAATTCAGTAACAGCAGAGTCGCTCTTCTGAGCTTCCTTCATAGCATGAACTCCAACTGTGTAGTGTGTTCCCGGAACCAGGGAGCCCATCTCAAACTCCACTGTGTTCCCAGAAACATGCTCCACCATGGGGGACACTGTAAGGCAAGGCACACCCAGGTCAATAAATCGAACCACACGATCAAAGCCGCTCATACAGCCTTTGATAGTTTGTGGAAGCAAAGCAGGGTGAAATGTTGCTTTTAAAGATAAACTAATTCTGCCTCTTGCCCAATTTAAGGGTAATGCAAATGAATAAAAACAATGTAAAGACAAACCCACCTGAATCAGCGCTGTAAGTGATGACATAGCCATCGACGGTGGCCACAGACGGCTGCCACAGCAGCAGGGCGGAGGAATCAGTGACATTAACTGCAGTCAGACCCTGAGGTCTGTCCAGAGCTGAAGGGCACAACCGGGAACATGGTGTTAAGAGAACTGGCCTCAATTAGATTTTCTACGAATTCACTCCAGGCTCATTACAAGTCAGGAGGACTGACACAGAAGTACAAGTGTTGTGTAAGAGAAGAAGAAGACAGCCAACCTGTGGTCACAGTGTCAGTGCTGGGGTCACTTTCCTCCAGACCCTTCACAGAACTCACAGTCACCTGGTACATTTTGCCAGGAATCAAATTGGGCATCAAAACCTCAAACACGCTGCCGTCCACGGTCACCATCATTGGGCTTCCTGTGGAGGATAGAGAACAAAATGCTGTACTAAAAACACTGGTGACAGTTTTAATTTTGTTTTAAATCAAAGTACAGGATAGATTAAAAATATGAACTGTTGATGTCACCAGATGAAAATTTAAAGGGATCACAGAAGTTATTGCAATTCATCTTGACGTGGATGCACATGTTTACCAAATCCCATGTCCAAAAGCTGTCAAGACATTTTACTAAAAAAAAAAAAAGTCAGCCTCATGGTGGCATTACAGGAAAAGTCAGAGGATCACCAAAGTCATTACGATTCATCCTCTGGGGATCACAAATGTCTGCACAAAATTTCACAGCAATCCATCTGATAATTGTTGAGATATTTCAGTGTGGACCAAAGTAGTAGACCGACTGACCATCAGAACAACATTGCCATCCCTTGAGCCACGTCAGTACTGAGGCTAAAATTATTCAAATAAAGTATAAACAAACTAAAACTAAACTATGTAACATAATTCAAGTGTAAATATAAAGTAAGAAAGCAGCAGTAAAATATAGCAACGCAATAACCCTGATTGAGCTCTTACCTCCTTCAAAGGGCACGTAGGTGATTCGGTAGTTGTCGACTGGAGAGCGAGGCATGGACCAATGAACGACAGCTGAGGAGTCCGTCACTTCAGAGAAGTGAAGTCCCCTGGGAGTGCTCAGGCCTAGCAAAGTGCAAATGGATATGCGCAGACAGGAAAGCACAAAAAAAAAGGTGAATTAAAGTGAGGAAAATATGGGCAATAACATCGCAAGAAAAAATGTCAACTATGAGCTCGGAGGATCCAAATTAAACTCCGGAAACTGTTTCCCGAAAGACCATTTTCCATCAGAGTCAGACATGGAGTTAAGCCTAAACCAGACCAATAAAGATGATTAGTGGGACTGTGGGTTCAGTTCTCTGACAGCAGACGACACACTGACACTCAGAAGGTTTAGTAGTTAGTATAAAACTGCACACTTCGGCGTTGTTCATATACCTGTCTGAGCAACACCAGTAACCGGTTGGGAGCGTTGGTCCAAAGTGACACCATAAAGCTCGATTTCATACTCGGTGCCACTCATGAGTCCAGTTAAAACCTTGGTTCGTTCGTCGCCACTGACGCTGTACTCTTGCGGATGGGATAATCTTTTGCTGTCTCTTATTTTGATTACGAATCTATCAAACATGTCCTCATCCGAAGTCCAGGACAGACGGAAACTGTCGGCCGTGATGTCCGACACAAAGAGATGCTCCACCTCCGGCTCAGCCTCTGGTTAGACAATAGAAACAGCAGCAGGTTTGGTGTTTTCATCAACTTCTGACAGACGGCCAAAGACAATCAGGCAAGAAGGTTTCCAGGTGGAGGACAGAGTCCACCTCTGATCGGCCATGCTCAGGTGTCCGTTAGTGTAAATCAGTCAAAATCACAGCACACGGGAAAGTTTGGGTGAATTAAAAAGACAAGATGCTTTTTGTAACCGTTTATTTATGTCAGTCAACAGGTTCACATTCCGTAAAAGGCTCCAACGGATCTGTTGGACGGATTTCAGCAAACACTGGTTGAGACGAGGTCCCCATGCGTCTTCGAGGTCAGCCTCGATGCATTCAGTGCATTCAAAGATCATGAAACAAATGAGATCAACTGACATTTCATGCTCAGAATGTCTTGTTGATTATCAGTGTTTTCCTACTTCTGATCGTTTCGTTTTATTCAGCGGTTTCGGCCAGATCAATAAACCAGCATGAAAAGGCAACAGCGTGGTGAAACGAACAGTAAAAGATGTTCGTGGACATGATACAGAATCGCATTACGTCCACAGACATCAGGTCAGAAATCTGAAGGAAAACACATTTTAAAATATGAAAACAAACAAATGTGCTTGCTCATATTTTGGAGGTGAAAAGAAATGGGAGCTCCACATCTCTTCCTCCCGGTGACGAAGCTGCATACCAAGAAAATGTTTAAAACACAAGAAAAGTGAGTTCATTCTGGAAAAGAGTTGAGTTATAGATCCGAGTTAGGGTTAGGTTACAATACTGAGCTGAAGCCTCACCGTCCAAACATGGCATTAACCAAAATCTGTCAATACTCAAGCTAATTTTGTCAAATCACATCTTAAACCAACTTAAGAAAAGGATAAATATCAAAGAACTGACACTTGTAGATCTGCCCGGTTGTGATGGTGAAACTTCAGAACTGGATCATAAAGTTTAATGATCATATTCGTACAGTAGTTGCAACAAACTGTTTTTAGTAAGACGAGGGGCCTTGCAGTGCTCTGTGAGTGGTACCTGTCACAGCCACTGTGGTCAGAGGCCGAGAGAGAAGCCCTGACTCTGACACCCCGGTCAGCCTGACCTCATAGCCTATGCCAGTGATGAGGCCCCAGATGTCCAGGTGACTTTGGTTTCCTGACACAGTGAACTCCTGAGGCTCCAGCAGCCAGCCAGAGTCTGTCACCACTATGTGAAAATGGCTGAAGCCGCCACTAGAGGGGGCTAATTCCTCCTGCTGCACCTGCTGCTTCACCTCCCACGACACACGGAAGCCGTAGGGGGTTATGTTGGAAATGGTCAAGTTTTCCACTTTGGGCAAAGGAGCTGGAGTGGGGGTGGATTTTTTGGTGGGGGGGACACATGTGGGAGGGGGAACAAGGGTAAACAACCAAGTGTGCAATTGTTGCAAAAGCAAATCAGAAAATCTATTCTTCCTGTGAGGTGATTGGTTTTAAAGAGGCAAAAGAAAGTTGCCCCCAAATTTAAAATGGGAACAACTGATGTTAATATTTACAAAATTTAAAGGCCAAATCACATTAAAAGCAAATTTGGCATGCATCATAGTGCTTTATAGACTTCTACAATAGACTGTAGAAAAAAAAGGATGCAACCTCTCTTTCTTCACTAAAGGTTTCTAAACAACAGTTACAAGTTTGGAATTGGAATTAATGTCTGGAGCCACAAAACTAAACCAAGAGTGAAAAAAGGTGAACGAGGTCATGACGAACCATCATCGCTGGGATTTCTCACAATAAGGCAAAGCTGGTACCCAGGACAAATACAAGACGTTCATCACAAGACGTGAAGCCAAAAACTTTGCAACTGGCATTTTCGAACTCAACGCAAACATCTAGTGGCCATTAGTGGTACTGCATCTTAACACAATTCTGCTTTGAGCTCAAATTATACCCTGATATCTCTGACATTCCAATGGGTGAAGTGTCAGTGTTTGGAAAAGCATGGAGGTATTTCTATTTTATGTAACTTATATGCACACATCCCATACCCTGTGGTGGAAAGGACATTTACTCAAGTATTTTACTTTTGCAGGTTCTTGCACTTCAACTGAGTATTTACATTTTCTGTTAGTTTACATTTATATTTTTACTCTTATTTATTTATTCGACAGTCTTTCCAGATTCTGATTATTAATGCAAAACTTAGTCAACAAATAAATTATCATGTATTATTATAGATTAAGCTACCCAGTAGTATATAAAGTGTTTAAAATTAGCCCTACGTTTACTAACCAACTGACAGCCAATAATTATAAAAGAAATCTTCAGCACATGGAAACTAACTTGATGCTTATTCTGTCCAAGCTTATTACAAAAGACATTTGCTGTCTAACAGAACAAAACATAAAAAGTAAAAAAAAAAAGCACACGCTTACTTAACATCCATGTCCGACCTCTTTCTCTGGGGTTAATAAATCAAATGGCTTCATGCACCAAAAGTGCTACCAGATTGTGAAAACAACAGGTGCTAATGATGCGTGTCAAATTTGCTCTCAATGCATTTCAGGCCTCAGACCTGCAGATAACAAATACTGCTTTAAGTTGAAACACAATTTGAGTAGTTATTCAGGTACATTAAGCTGATTGCAGGAGACAAAGTTCCCCAAAAGGTGCTTTAGTCCTTAGTGAGAAGTTTGGATGCAAACCTTTACAACTACAAGTGATGAGAGTTGAAGACATGAGTAAAATACGTAGTACCTGTGACGGCGTGGGCTAAAACTGAGGGAGTGTGGCGCCCGTGAGAGATACCGTACAGTTCAATATCATAGCCTGTGGCATCCATCAGGTTAGAGATCGTAATGTTACGGGCTTCACCGCTCAGTCTGAACTCCAGCGTGTCAGACTGCTGCTCATGGTCACTGACCCGGATTACAAAGCCATCAAAGTGGCCCGACACTGTGCTCCAGGACAAGCTGAGGTTATGCGGGCTCACGGCTGAAGCAGCTATGGGCCCCAACTCTGGGACATCCTCTGAACAGAAAAAGAACATGGCTTTTCAGTTATGCTGTGCTGGTAAATCACAATGTGGTTGATACATGCAGTGTCAGAAAATGCATGTAATGTGATACCTGTTGTAGCTACATGGAATAGGGGCTGTGTGTTGTGGCCACCAGCGCTGGCGTACAGCTTTATGTTGTAGCTTGTGCTCGCTTTGAGCCCGGCCATGACTGTGGAGCGCACGTCTCCTGGCAGAGCGCGCCCCATTGCCTGCGAGGGCAAAGCAGACTCTCTGACTTCTACAATAAAGTTATCAAAAGCCTTCTCTCCTGTCCGCCACGACAGAGAAAATCTGTCTGAGGTAATGTTAGAAACAACTAGCCTGGACAAATCAGGCTCTTCGGCTACAGGGGAGAGAAAAATATAAAATATATTCATTTATGGAAATAGAAAGCATGTATGTGTCCAGTGTTTGCATACAGGCCAAGTTAGCTTTACAGTGCAGATAATAACTGAAGAATATTCAATATAACCCGATTATTTGTAAGACTAATGACAAATACTCAAAATCAAATACCTGTTGATGCAACAATACTGACAGCATTGGTTCGGGATCCCTTGTACGTCCCATAGAGGTAGGCTACATAGTCAGTGCTGGGCCTGAGCCCTGTGATGTCATAGGACTTTACATTGTGGGATACGTTATATTCCTTTGGCTCCATCAGCCAATCAGAATCAATTATCTCCAGGATAAAACCATCAAATTCTCCTTCAGTGCCGTTCCAGAAGATTGAAAAGCTCTCTGACGTTAAGTTTGAGATATATAGTTTGCCAACCACTGGTTCATTCACTAAAGAGAGAAATCATTATTAGAAAACCATCTTGCAGAACACAGACTGATATAAATCATAAATTATTGGTAGTTGTTGGTTTTATTTATCATATAAAAATGTGTATAGTGTTACAGGGCACTCACCACCACTTGCATTTCCTGATAGCTTAATAAAAGATTAAATACATGCATGTATTTTTGTATAAAAATTAACTTACTAATAATTAACTTAGCAGCTTAAATTTGAAACCTTTCTTTTGTGAAAAGCATGATAATAAATAGATGGGCAAACATGTAATGCCAAGGGGAAAAACACAAAAGCCTTTATAGTACATTAAATAGCTGAAAAACACTGGTCTGCAAGTTCAAATGAATGAAGTGTTGATTTAAATGTGAAAATGTGGCGATGGAAGAAATATGTCTCTTTCATGCAAGTGGAGGAACTGCTAACGTTGAGGACGCAACAAATTCTGCACGATGTTGCACAAGAGCAATTCAAAGCAGAACAGAAGAGCTACAGGGACAGTTTAACTTATAAAAACATATTTTTTACGTGCAATAAGAAATATAGGCAGTTGCATGCAAACATGCAGCAAACAATTTAGGCATCATTCAGATGTAAAACAAGGTGGAGCTACTGTTAACCTCATTATGTTTTTTACCTTGATAATGACAAGAAGATTTAATCATTTGCCACCTAGCAGTTCAAAAGGAAATGAGGAATATTTACTTTGACGTTCTATGCAAACAAAACTGAACTATCTCAGCGTCATTCACACAAACTAACAGAGCTCAAATGTCACTAAAAGGCACATGTGAGCACTTGCACATCCACGGGCAAATGATCCCTCAAGGTTAATCAATTAAACACTGAATGACGGTTGATGGGATGAAATGAGATGGTCACGCTGTCACAGTGTGACGGGCGTGAGGGTGAAAGTTATTGGTTTGCTTTTGCAATCATTGCAGCACATCAGCGTCAAACCTCTCCACGATGCAGGGGATGGTAGAGGAGGAGGGGGGCTTCATGCACTTTGGTAACTGGGATGGAGGGAGCAGTTCGGGGTGAGGGTGAACATTTGAGGGGCGTTTGCTCGGCTCAGTGATGTGGCACAGGTGCCCATCACCCTCCCCTCTCTCAGCTAGACAGAAACAGTGGCTGGAGGGTAAAGAATGGTTCATGACATGTTGGTTAAGATGAAGTGGTACAGCACCCCGGGGCCAGGGTGTTGGACAGTGGTGGCAAAACAGAAATTAGGTTATTATGTCGTTCTCGTTTCATGCAGCGAGGTGTTGACGCTCCACTGTGAGTGGGACAGCAGAGGTTCTAGTGTGTGTGTCTGTGTGTGCCTCACAGATACCGACTGAAATAGAAAGTTAAAAATCAAAGGAAAGACAGAAAGTTAGAGGATAAAACGCTGCGACGCTGCGAGCTGCAGGTACCTGTGGTGGCGTCAGTGTACACGGGCTCAAGGAAGGAGCCCTGATACAGCCCAAACAGGCCAACCATGTAGCTGGTGTTGGGATTCAGCCCGGTGATGCCCAGGCTGAAAGCGCCTCCCGACAGAGTGAGGTTCTGGCTCTCTGAGAAATTCTCCAAGTTTGTTACCTCAATGACAAAGCTGTCAAATTCCCCAGCGGAGGGGCTCCAGGACGCAGTGAAGCCGTCCCATGTAATGTCAGAGATGGTGAGGTTCATCACCATGGGCTTCAGCTCCTCTGGTAGATAGACAGATCAGAGTGGGGTCAACTGAATGGCAAGATGGATTGTAAAAATTACTCTCACATAACGATTCAAGGAAAATCATTCATCGCAATAACAACGACAGAGTGTTTGGGCCACAATTAGGGAAGAAAGTAGTCTCTGATTTCAGGATTTAAGTCAAACTATTATTAAAAGAAAGTTGAACAATTTCAAGAAAAAAGTTGTAATATTTCAAGACTACTACTATATTAAAATATTACAACTTTATTCTCAAAAAATATTTTGACTGAAATCTCAAAGTATTACAACTATTACAACTCTTGACTTTATTCTTGATATACAATGAGTTTGTTGGTTTGATGGTTTTTCTTTGAGCTATTACAGCACTAATGTTGAAATATTTTTTCTACTTTTTACTCAGAATAACTTAAATCTTTAAAGATGACCTATTCTCAAAATATTTAATCCCTTTTCTTGAGTAATTCCAACATTTTTCTTGAAATTTTACAACATTTTAATTTCATGACTTTAACATTGAAACCTCTTGAGTTTTGTGGCCCCAACACTTTGCTGTAAGTAAGAGTCCAAATTTAAATAAAACATCAACCGTCTGTGGACAAAAAATTTACCATGCAGCCATAATGAAATATTTAGAGCATAAACAATAACTGGATGTGATGATGATGGGTTGTGATGAAGGCCTACAAAAAAAGAAATATTTGCTTCATGTACCTGTAGTAGCAAAACCTTTGACAGGTAAAGATCGCTTTTCTTCCACCAGCCCTTGTAATGTAATATCATTTTGTGTCGAGGGGGTCAAACCCTCTGTTTCAGCCTTCCACACACTTCCTGGTTGTGTGGTCACATGAGCTTGTGTCGCACCTGTCGGAGCATTGACCTCCATCAAAAAGCTATCAAATGCCTCATCAGGCGCAGACTGAGCCGGGCTGACGTTAGTGGAGGTAACACTGACTGTGGGGGCCCCTGAGCTTTCAGGCTCGGCCCCAGAGCTCATCACAGTGGGGGAAGAGGAAGGAAGCTCCGTGTTTAAAGGACGGAGGGGATCTGGGTTTTGAACTGGTTCAGTATCCAGAGCAGACTGAGAGGTTGTTGGGGAATCCTTGATGCTCAGCATAAGTACATCTGGAGAGGTAGGCTTTGGTGCTACAGTGAATAAAAGCATGTTAAAGAATGAATTTGTTACCAGCTCTGCTGATGACTGAAAAAGAACCTGTGGAGAAGAAATTGGGTTAAAATAAAGATACTGTAGAATTATAATCAAATCATTTAGCACAAAGTTCTGTCCTTGAAGAGGATTTCATCATCGTCTCTTATTATCCAAGGTTTTCCAGGACCAGGTTTATATCATCGAGCAACAGCTAAGGTATTAATGGCACTCGAGTCGGTGCCATTAATTCTTGAAGGTTCTGAGTAGTCCACCAGAGTGGAAGTACACAGCTGTCTTCAAATAGATGGTGAAGCCATGCACAGCCATTTCCTTGCTGCTGTCCTAAAGAAAGACTGTTGAGGCACTTGTTTGACATGCGAGTGACGTACGGTGTAATTTTCTCTGACTACCGGAGAAGTCGTTTAATTGTGTGAATGGGATTGAAGACGATGAATGATGTGGATGGAATTCGTGGCGCAGGCTTTCAGAGAGCAAAATGGTTGCATTTAAAAGCTCAAATGCAGGAAGAAATCGGGACAGACAGTAAACTGTAACCTTTGTATGTGAAGGTATTAATGGCTCAGGGAGGACTTAGTTCCCATTTATATTTCTTCTTGTATCTGAATCTTAGGAAGCAACATTGTGCCACAGTACTGAAGCCTTGCAGGGTGAGGTGAAGATGGTTTTTTGTGAAAATACAATTATCTCTATCATTGTCATCACAGTGTTTCATGCAGATGACTGCTATAGAAGTTTTCTTTGCAGGGAAATCTTAATGGGCAAAATACCAGCATGCAAATCATATCGCTACTCTGATCTAATAGTATTTCACCTCTATGAAACAGAACAGATTTCCACTGAAGGGGGGAGCTGTTAGAAATCAAGGAGACAAAGTGTCTCTAATAAATATTCAGTCTAAAAGAGAATCTTATACCTGTGACTGCAACAGCTTCAAGTAGCGCAGATCTCTGGCTACTGGTTACTCCATAAAGTTTTATTTGATATTCTGTCGATGCCTTCAGGCCTTCGATTCTAGAGCCAGTGGCATCTCCAGGAAGTTGGACCTTGCTCACATCCCACAATCGCTGAGCGTCTTTATATTCTACAGTGAAACTATCATAGACACTGTGAGCCTTTAGTTTCCATGAGAGGTCAAATCCATCAGGCGTGATGCCCGAGACAGTCAGCGTTCCAAGCTCATCCTCAGGCTCCGTCCCAGAGAACTGGGACTCAGAGGGTTCTAAATACACAAAGCTAATGACATTGTCCTCCGAGCCTGTGGGAGTCGTTAGCTCACGGTCGTCTGAGTCAGCTAAATAAAATGTGAAAGAGGCTACGAGAAAAACAAAAAGGCACAAATGAAGAAAGCATCATTTAGGTGTAAGTGCATCTCAATTTTCTTCAAGTTCATTGGCTGCAGATTTACTTCCAATCATCAAATTAGTCACCAGTCTTCAAATCTCTATTTGTAATTGTAAACTCCAAAGTTTAACTCTATAATATACCGATTATTATTATTATTATTATTATTATTATTAATAATAATAATAATAATAATTAATATTTGGCATCATTAATCACTTTTTATCCTGAAGTCATGTGTAATCTTTTATTTTGCCTAACTGCCCCCTACCCACCTGTGGATGTAGAAATGGTGACAGGTGAGCTCCTCTTGTGACCCCTCTCTGCAGTCAAAGAGATGCTGTAGCTCATCCCAGGACTCAGGTTGGACAACACATAGCTGGTCGCTGTGGCTGGGACCTCCTGCTCCTCAACCTGGCCATCTTTGGAGACATACACTATCCTGTAGGCGCTGACCTTGGCCTGAGGTTTCTGCCACCTCAAAGTGAGGGAGGTCTCTGTGGACTCGACGGCTTCGAAGTCTCTGGGAGGATCGATATCTGACAGGAGACAGAAATTAAATGTAAAACTGACTGACGGCAAATTTCATACTCTCTTCTGTTGAATGCTCAACACAAATCATAAATCAACCCCTCATGTCAAAAAGCATTAGCGAATTACCACATTCTGTTTCATTAATGTTTTACACAGGGTCCCAACTTTTTCGGAATCTGGGTTATAGTTATGAAGGAGTGTGAAGGGCGACTGTTTGGACAGCTGCTCTCACCAGTTGCTGCATTTGTAGTAGCAGGGAGGCTTTCTCTCTCATTCTTCACAGCCGTCACACCGATCCCATACTCCGTCCCTGGCTTCAGCCCTGCCATAAGGAGGCATAGAAGGAAAGTTACCACATTGTATGACTAATACAAGTTGCGTGTGGTCGTGCTTTATAATGCTTGTCTCTTTGACCCGTACCAGTGATGGTAGCTTCTGTGGTGTCTCCTGGTCCTCGTGGGAACAGCTCCTCACCATGAGTCGCTCCAGAGATGGGACTGTATTTCACCCGATAGCTGCTGACATCAGCTCGACTGTTAGTCCACTCCAGAGTGATGCTGTCGTCTGTCTGGGACACAGCCTGCAGGTCCGTGGGGGCATCCAGGGCTGCGTAAATACATTTAAATCAAATTAGGAGACGAAACTTTCTGCTCAAAATTATATACACAGATGTTGAATTCATTATTTTGCCTATTATTGGAAACCAGGCCACCTCAATTTGCAGTGTGCAAACAGATCTAAGCACATCCCAAATCTTCCCAAAATAAATAGACTAACACACGCATGTTATGCAATACTGTATGATTTCACTGTAGATTTTGTAGTGTTTACATAGAATTAAAGGATGAAGCTGGTGTTATTCTATAAGTCCCATGAAAAGACCATAACCAATTATCTATTAGTCTGTCGACCAATACTAGAACTTTCCCAGCCTGCACTTGGCTCTCAGCCCCAACAGCACTTGTCAGATTTTAGCACATGTTCTCACTCAAACATGAGAAAATAGTGCATTTGTTGGGGACTATTTTCAGTGGCGGATTAAACCACATTTGGTCTCTAGTGAGTATTTGTGACAGCAGGACCATGTTTGTGTGTTCATGGTGATGGAGGTACATGTCTTCCAGTGCAACAGTGAGGCTCACGGAAGTGTTTTTTGTTTTCATCTTTAAAATGAATGAAAACACAAAGAGAAATCTGCAGTTGCTGCTGTCACAAGCCCACCTGTAGTGAATGTGGTGGTGACGGGGTCACTGGTGATTTCTCCGCTCCTGGAGATGAGCGACACCTTGTACTCAGTGTCGGGCCTCAGACCGTCGAGGCTGTACTGCTTGTCTGAGGGGAAAATCTCCACACTGGTTTCATCGGAGGGGTCGGAGCTGGGCCCGTAAAACATGGTGACTTTGTCCATAGGAGCCACCGGCTGAGACCAGCCGACCAGAGCTGAGGAGTCCGTCACATCCTTCACCTCCACCTGCCGGGGGCCGTCGATCTCTGGGGTGGGAATTCAGGTGAGAGTGGCAAAGTGAGAAGAAGCTAGTAAACAGTTTTAATATTTGTACAGAGCCACGTTCGTTGTTTCCACCTGTTTCCAGTAGCTTCATATTTAACAGACAGACAAGAGAGTAGCAGTGATGTAATTCTCAGCAAGCAAATAAACGTATTCCTGCCATATTTTTCATCCTTAAAAACAACCCCTGTAAGCCTCAAGCAATAACTTGGATCAACAAGGGAAAGGGCTATCATGAAATATAATGTGATTCCCATTCACACTCATGTTGTGTTTACTACCTAACAAATCTCCTGTGTCCACATGTGGAGGACACATCTTGCCTGTTCTGGAGCCGCGCTGAAAGGACCTCTGGGGGTAAAATGGTACGAAAGATTTAACCTTATTTCTATCATTCATTTCTGGGAGCTGTGTCGAGTTTCAGCCTACACAAATAAATGACATCAGAAATGAAATGGTGTGATACTGAAGGAGTCCGTCAGCACAGACTTGTAAACGAAATGGCTTTTCCATGCACAATGAGAGTTGTTTGGCCTGGCGTGTGGTATCGATTGCAAAAGCGACTGGAAGCATTTCACAACGTAACGTATGGAGTAACACTGCAATAAAAGTTTCAGTGAGCAGAGGACAAGGACTAAGAGCAAGATTTAGTGAAAGTGGGAAAAAACACAACTATTACATGGTCGTGCTAGGCTGAGGCTCAACGTGTCTGAGTAATGGCTCTTTAGGTAAAAGCTGTTAGATGGGACTGTGGAGAGCCAGCAGGGATTTCCTGTTGTTACTCGTCATTATGGAATTTCACTTTTTGACATTAATGTATTTTTTTTTTCTGTGCTCAAGTGAAGGTTTTTTGTATCCTGCCAACTAATAGCTGCCAGACAGAGCAGGAAAATGACATACCTTTTGAAATGAACACTTAGTACCATGTGGATGTTTTTAGACATCTATGATCTCACCAGTTACAGCCTGAAACTCACTGGTAGTGACTTTTTTGGATGTTTGGGGTCCTCTGGTGTTGTTCTTGATGATGTTGATAGAGACTTCATACTCTTGTCCGGGTCCAAGGCCTGACTGGATAAACTGGTTTTGAGAGGATGGAAGGGTGGTCATGACTTTTCCATTTTCTTCTTTCTGTAAGAGACACATAAAGTGAAATATCCTGTTATGGTCATGCACACAGGTGTGTTCATAATCAGGCTTCTCCAGCAGAAACCTACCTGAGCTGATCTAACACACAACAACACAACAACAGTTTTTGCCACTGAAGAAATAAAACCAAAAAAAATTCTGTGACACGTCAGAAATCAGGTTACACGAACTATGGAACAATACTACATGTAATAATTTGAGCTCTAATGACACATTTATGTACACATGACACAGTTGCTTTCAATTTCCACAGCACAGGAAATGTGCTGTGGAAAGTGTGAGAGGACTGATAACCAGAACAACCCTGACAGAGAACTGTTGTGTAATAAACCACATCACACAGTCCATCAAAATTAACATGAAGGTCAGGGAAGGACGACATATTTAGAAACTGGTGCAAACTTTGCAGCAACTGCAAAACTTCAAAAAGACCCTCGACTTATCAGCTGGCACAGTAATTTCCTTCCAAAAGAATTACTGGCTCGGATTTTGAAGGAGCAGATTTACCCGCAGTTCTATGACATCCAGACTTGCCCTCGCTGAGTTTTTCCATATGTCAAAGCAATTTCACTGGTTAGCACTGAAATAAATCCATGTTTTGCTGAGACTTCCAATAAGCTGGTATTGCTTATCACCTCTCACTCTTTCCCTGTCGGTTAATAAAATCCGGGGCGAGCCTTTAAAAGAAATGAGCAGACTGACCGTGTTGCGGAAATGGATCTCCCAGCCATCAAAGGGGATGTCCAGCTGTTCCCACATCACCTCCACTGAGGTCTCTCTCACTGATTTGAATATTAAACCCTGTGGCTGTGGAAGATCTGGCAGGAAGGAACCAAAAATAATCATAGTTATTACCAATGAAAGCCAAGCCACGTGAACTTATATTCTATGGACATCTTATATTCTACCTGTGGCCACTCTCGCGCTGACAGGGACACTCCTCTTGTTGCTCAGAACGGCGTAGACATTGATCAGGTACTCGATACCAGGTTCAAGCTCTTTAACAGTGGCAGCAGTTTTGTCTCCTGACACTGTGAACTCCTGGAGAAGACCGCCAGGACTGGTGGGCACATACGTCACAAGGTACTCTGTCACCAACATCTCGTTGTTCCAGGACAGATCCACTGTCTCACTGGTGACCTCGCCAACAGTAAGGTCCTTTGGAGGAGACACTGGAAAATATGAAAGCAAAAAAAAAACTCTGAGGGTGTTGTCTTGGACAGTTTCTCTTACCCTCAATCACCAAGCATCCACCACTCAGAGCTAATGCAAACTCCAGAGTCACATCTGGTTGTGGTGTGAAGAAGTGCCAAAAGAGTGCGAACAAAGTGCAGACAACAGCAATACACAAACCGAAAGTCTCTTTTATGTTCACCAAAATAGTTTCTGTCAAGATGAGTGGTGAGTGAAGTTTGAGAATAGAAGAAAATTACATCATTCTGGATGTGCTTTTATAGTACGTCTAGTTAACACATGGAAAATTTTAGGACTTATGAACTGCCAAATGCTTTTTTTGGATTTCTGCACTGAACAGAGCTTCGTACCTTCTGAGCAGTCTTCTCCGATGAATCCTTCGTCACAGACACACTGACCGTTCACACAGCGGCCTTTGTCCTGGCAGTTGTTGAGGCAGCTCAGCTCGGCACAGCTTTCTCCTTCATATCCACTCTCACATGCGCACCTTCCATTGATGCAGCGCCCCCTGTTGTTGCAGTTACCTGGACAGGCGAGCACAGAGCAGTCATCTCCTGAGTAGCCTTCCTGACAGACGCACTTGCCGTCGACGCAGTAACCTCGAGCCAGGCAGTCGTTCAGACAAGCTTTCTGACCGCAGTCTTCTCCGGAGAAGCCTTCGTCACAAACACACTGTCCGTCGATGCACCGGCCGCGGTTCTGGCAGTTGTTCGGGCAGCTCAGTTCACCGCAGTCCTCGCCGGTGAAGCCTGCATGACACACACAACGTCCTTCAATACACTCGCCGCGGCCGTAGCAGTTCGAGGGGCAGGTCCTGATGCTGCAGTCCTCGCCAGCGAAGCCTTCCTCGCACACACACTGCCCGTTGACACAGCGCCCCCTGTTCAGGCAGTTGCTCGGACAGGAAAGCTCCGCACAGTCGTCTCCCTGGAAGCCAACATCGCAGGCGCACTGTCCATTTATGCACTGGCCTCTGTTATTACAGTTGTTCAGACATGCTAACTGGCTGCAGTCTTCACCTTGGTAGCCCGTGTCGCAGATACACATGCCGTTGTAGCACGTGCCTCTGCCGTTACAGTCATTGAGGCAGGTGAGCTGAGAGCAGTCTTCACCGCTGAAGCCGGCGATGCAGACGCACTGGCCGTCGACACAGAAACCATTACCGTGGCAGTTGTTGGGACAGGTGCGGTCTCCACAGTCCTCCCCGGTGTATCCCTCATCGCAGTAGCAGGTTCCATTCACACAGCGTCCACGGTCGTAGCAATCTTTGGGGCAGATGAGTTCAGAGCAGTCGAATCCGGTCCAGGGTTCATCACAGACACAGTCTCCGTCATCACAGCGGCCGCGGCCTCGGCAGTTGTTCAGGCACTTGGTTTCAGAGCAGTCTTCACCAAAGAAACCATCCTTGCAGATGCATATCCCACCCACACACTGGCCGTGTGCACCACAGTCCACAAGGCAGACCTCGAGCGTGCAGTCTTCTCCTGTGAAGCCCTCGAAGCACTCACACTTTCCGTTGACACAGCGGCCTTGGCCCTGACAGTTATTGGGACACTCGGGTTCAGTGCAGTTGGTTCCCTTCCAGCCAGGCTCACATGCACAGCCACAGGTTTCAGTGCTGTAGTTTCCATGACCGTTGCAGTAGGGTTTAGTTCCCACCTCACCTTTGATAAGAAAGTAAAAACATTTTTTCTGCTTCACCAAATCAATTACAAAGGCTTGTGAAATAGCATCTATGTGTATTGTAGTGAAATGTCAGTTTTCGTTTTTTTGAAATAAAGCGTAAGAATTTCTGTCATTACACAATAACTTTGCTTTTTTGCTGAGAGCTAGATGAGAAGCTCGGTACCACTTTCATGTCTGTATGCTTAATGTAAAGAGGTCAGCAGACAATTAGCTTTGCATTAAGACTGGAAACAGCGAGCCTGGCAGCCTTCCAAAGGTAAAAAAAAAAATCCATTACCAGCTCCTCTAAAGTCTCTTAATGAACATGTTATAGCTTGTTTGTTTGATCCCTATAAAAAGTGTAAAAACAGAAGTCATTGATTTATGGGGGGGTTATGTGTTGGACTCTTTCTTGGTCTGGCTCTGTTTTTCCTGCCAGATAATCAGCTGCTGGATCGAGCTCATATGTCATAGAGATTTGAAAGTGGTATTAATCTTCTCATCTAACTCTCATAAGCTTATTTCCCAAAATATGAATCTATCTGTTTAACAGTGCATCTTTCAGAAATGATCCGAGGCTTATTTTAGCATCTACTGGAGAAGACTTTTTACTTTCATTGCTATTCAGCGTGTTACAGCATGTCATTAAAGTCAAACAAAGCCCCATTCAAAGTGACTGATGAGTGGTTGGGAGCATTAAACCCCCTCACTGAATTCCAAGGAACTCCCCAACAGATTAATAGAACAGACGTGACTTATGCTGAAGGAGATTCAGATAATGATGTAGTATTAGTGCAGCACTGTATAATGCAATTTAGGGAAATAAATGATTATGTTACTGTGCTGGCTCTAATCTACATGCTCATATACAACAGACAAATCAAACCTACCAGTGACCTGTGCACTGCAGCAAGTTCCATCAACATTACACTGATCTCTCAACGCTGAAACTTCTCCCTCAAGCATCTCCAACCGTTTCATGAGGTCTTTCAGGCCGGGCAAGTCGTCAGTACAGCCACAGGCCTGTCGAGGTATGTTGATGCGGTGGGTGAAGACGATCTGGTTCTCCCCGTCGATGGTGTGCTCGGTGGCGTGAGGTCCTGAAGAGACGGCTGCATCTTTGGGAGCGAGCTGCATGCTGTCTGGAGAGTCCAGGTTCACTGAGCACAGGGAACTGGCAGGAACATTGATGTTATAGACGTGGTTGAAAACCACAGGATGGTCTGCACTGGGGAGGGTGATGTTGTGTTCTTCAGGAGAAGCCAGAGTCTGTCGCCGATGCCGTAGGATTTTCTTCACGAGCCCAGCATTTGATAAGCTGAGCAAAGCAGTTAGGAGGAGGAAGCCCAGAAGGCCTCTTGTACCCATACTAGATGTGGGATGTGGATTTAGTGAAGTAAATGACTGGAGGCCAATCTCGCTTAATGG